>CM055117.1:899635149-900835149 GCA_029206835.1 Rana muscosa
AATGTGTTTCCTAGATGTGTTCTAACTGTGGGGGGGGGACTGACTGGGGGAGGTGACCGATGGTTGTCCCTATGTACAAGGGACACACCATCGGTCTCCTCTCCCTGACAGGACGTGGATCTCTGTGTTTACACACACAGATCCACTTTCCTGCTTGGTTATTGGCCAATCGCGGGTGCTCACTAGCTCCTTTTAAAGGCAGGACGTCCTGTCAGAACAAGAGAGTCTTCCGCCCGCCGTCATTTGACAGTGGGCGGTAGACAACAGGTTAAGGAAACAGTTTCTGTATTATAGATTACTGACCCCCTGTACTGTGCCCTCCTGACCCCCTGTACTGTGCCCTCCTGACCCCTATACTGTGCCCTATGACCCCAGTACTGTGTCCTCCTGACCAATATACTGTGCCCTTCTGACCCCTGTACTGTGCCCTCTTGACTTCCCTGTGTCCTCTGTTCTGTTGACCCCTGTCCTCTGCCCTACCTACTACTGATCTTTTGTACACTGCCCTAAAAACTGTTCATCACTGTGCACTTTCCTGCATCCAACTGACCTTTTTACATAGTTATACATCTTATTGACCTCTGTACCCTGCCCTACATCCTACTGACCTCTGTTAACTGCCCTACATCCTACTGATTTTTATACATTGCTCTACATCCTACTGACCTCTGTATACTGCTCTACATCATACTGACCTCTGTAAATTGCTGTACATCCAGCTGACATCTGTACACTGCTCTACATCTGACTGATCTATATACACTGTCCTACATCCTGCTGACCTCTGTACTCTGTTCTACATTCTAATGACCCCTGTACACTATACAACATCCTATTGACCTCTTTTCACTGCTTTGCATACTACAGATCTCTGTACACTGCCAGAATTGTGGTACTCAGCAAAATGATCACTGTCAAATGATGTTTCCAGAAAAATTTGATGCAAAATGTACCTGCAGTGCAGTCAGTGTTTATCCCTGTATCCTCTGTAAGATCTGTTGGGTTGCCGCACTTTAAAGGGGTTGTATACCCTATTTTTACTAACAGGTAAGCCTATAATAAGGCTTACCTGTATGTAAAATTAATATCTCCTAAACCTGTACGGTTTAGCAGAGGCCCTAAAGAATAAAATGGTGGGTGTTGCAATTTTTTATGTCACATGGTATTTGCGCAGCGGTTTTTCAAATGCAATTTTTTGGGAAAAAATACAATATAATACCCAATGGCTTGATTATATATAACAAATTATGTCATGCTGAGTAAATAGATACATATCATGTTTTAAATTGCACATGCTCGTAGAGCAGCACCAATTACAGTACTTAAAAATCACTGCAAAAGCACTGCAAAAATTGTAGGCACTATATACACACACACATTTATAAGCTAACATAGGTATTACATACCTATAGCATTAGGGTGTGCACCCCAAAGCTCAAACACACGTGCTTTTCTCTGCAGCCTCAGCTGTACTGGACAGTGAATGAATGGGAAGTGCTCTGTGCTGAGCGGCTTCCTGTTCATTCACAAATTGAAGTGTAGCGCCCTCCTCACTCCCCTCTTTCTCTCGTCTCGTCTTTCTCTTGTCTAAGGGTATCTTAGAGGGGAGGGAGCACCACGCCTGGCTTCCACCGCCTGTGTCAGTGTGGTTTAAGCAACGTTATTGTATTACCTTCGGGTCAGTGCTGTGCACCTGGATCCTCCCTCCAAGAGTCACCTTGAACAATGTCTGCTAGGAAATGAGCCCCACACCATTAAAGTTCAACACTCCTTTATTCTTCTGCGAATGAACACAATCAGTTGAACTCCCTTGGTTAACAGAACAAGAAAGGAGGTCTGGATGCGAATAGGCCCAGACACAATTTGGTTCTCCACTTTCCTTCCTGAAAGTGGGTTACGGTCTCCGCACGAGAGGGATTTCCTTCCAGGCGGTCTCCGACGAGATGCTCACCTGTCACCGGCAATATGCTGCACCGGGTCTTCAAGTGAGGAGCTCCCCCCGGTCCATTGCGCCTTCCGGATTTGGGTACCCACTCCCGGGGTTCCCTAGGATCTCCTTCCCTCGCGGAACTCAGTGTTGGGCACTGAGCTCCGGACCTCCATCCGAGTACCTCACCCCAGGCTAAAGGTGCCTGGGATGGAACACGACCTCCGGTGGTCCTCTAGGCCACCCAGAGGACCGACACGAACCACCGCCCACAAGCTGAAGGTGCTTGGGTCTTCGACCCCACAACAAAGATGGCCGGCCCCTTTATACCCTCTCCCAGCAAGCACGGCGGGTTCCCCGCCCCACCATACCGCTGCCGAGGGAGGACAAAAAGGAGGCACAGCACACAGCAATGATTCAACCCCAGCCCAGGGTGACAGCGCCACCCACCGGGCTGCAGGGAATTACACATAACTGATGTCTCTGCCAAGTTCAAATTTACACCCGGGAAAGTACATACCCGCTACACTCTCCCCCTGGTGGTTTGAAACTGGTCCCCAGTGTCTGGAGTAAATCATGCCCTCAACGGCTGACATAATCCAATCCAGAAACTCACTAACAATTGTAAAAAAATAAAACTTTTAGAAAAACACTACCCTACTGGAGCAATTTTGTCTGAGCCCTGAAACAAAAAAAAGGAACAAAGAAACAAAAGCATGTAATCATAACTTTGAATCACATTTTACATCATACTCTTCCCACCCATCCTGACTAAGATCCACCCCATTCTCAGTGATCTTGATGGATGCTCTCCTGCAGAGGGAAAAGAAAGAAACAACACACATAACCCTGACACATGTATTCGTATGAGAGAAAAGAAACTTCTTCGGGAAGAAATCCCTTTTCTCCAAAGAGTGAATGCGTGAAAAGTGTTTAACGTTGCGCAACACTGCCACCTGGTGACAGCATCGCGGTAACTGCACCCGTGGAACCTTCCTCTTTTCTTTTGGCCCTATCTACTCCAGAGTCCATAATCTCTTGCGGGAAAAGTGAAGAACAAAACAGGAACAGTTCTTCATTCCTCTGGGCACAAAAGCAACGGCCCCAGAAAGTTCAGCAGCATAATCAAGGACAAACTGAGTCTTTCTCTCTCCTACAAGTAAAAGCGGGGATGCGGCTTCAAGTGCTGGTCCATGGTCTCTAGATGATACTCCACATCTTCCCCTTCCTTGCGCCGGATCAGCACTTTGTCTGCATGGATGTGTCATCCCAACATCCACTCTGCCTTGCAGTCCTTGAAACGTTGAGAGGCCTTTGGAGAGCATGCCAGGTACCTGCGAGCGTGTGGAACCTGAAGGTGGGTCCAAACAAAGTAATTGTACCAGCACTCCCGGCACACTTCCACCTCATAAAGCAGTTCCTTCGACAAGTACGGATACTCCCATCCGTATTCTGCAGCAAACTTTTGGCCAAATAGGCGTTGTAATCTCACCAAAGGAGGCATGGTAGCTTTGTCCTCTTCGCCAGGCAAAACTATCGAGTCCGGGTGGCGAGGGACCTTGACCACATCTGGTCTGGGCATAGGTGCCCGCAGCAACAGTCTCTTTTCCCCGGCCTTCGGTACAGATGGCACCGGGGATGTAGAAGCAGGCTGGGGACGGGACCTCTCTTCAGGCGCTGGTGCCTCCACCTGGTGTGTACTTTCCCCTGTTGACATGGGTGGATCTCTGATCCTCCGAGATAAAGCGAGAGGTAGCAAACAGGAACGAAAAAGTCTTCTGGACTGCAGCACTCAAAAATAAAAGCCTTTATTTTTAAATAAGGAATCCAAAATACACACTGTACAACGGTACACAGGTCAAAAAAATTTGGCTGACATGTTTCGCACTGTGCTAGTGCTTATTCATTGCTGCCTAATGCACAAAAATCAAACTAATATATACCCTAAGAGAAAAGATCATGTGATCCAACACCAAGTGAAAACAATAATTCAATGATTGGCTTGTGAATGAATGATTCAAATGAAATAGTAAAAAAAATGTGATCTGCTGATCACTGTGATGAGAGAAGGAAAAATCATTCTCAAAGAAGTACAATCAATGAAAAAGAAAATGTGTGGGAGATATATATGTGTATATGAAAAAAAAATATATATATTGTGACAGCAGGAAGGTAAAGTCACCTGGTTGCATCCAGGGGGGTAGATATATTTCTCCCAGATTCAAGCTTTATGCCGACTTATACAACTAGGGAGTTGATGAAGCCCAGCTGAGGCTAGTGGGCTCATGAATGACTCATACCTCTAGGGAGAGTGCTGGGCGTCGTGAGACAGGGAGTTGATGAGACCAGCTGAAGCTTGTCAGCTCATTTAGGCCTCTATAAGAACTCCCAGCTTCATTAGATGTTAGCTCATGCCTGGAACCAGACCTGTGTGGACTGTCTAGGGAGAGTGAACCCCTGTGCGGTGAGGCAAAGCCTGTGTGGCTATTTGTTTGGACTTTTACTAAACCAGGGACTTAGGGACTAGGACAGCACCAGGCTGATCCCAGTTGTTAGTTTAGGAAACCTGCATGTTTAGTCAGAGGTCAAACTGACCAGGATTTATTTTGTTTATGTTTCTTTTTGGCTTTGCTGTGGTTTTTGTCACTGTACATAGAGAAATAAACCGCACCTTTTGATTTTGAAAACCACAACCTCCGTCTGCTGGCCCTGTTTTTGTGTGGGGAGCCCAACCAGGGGGTCACACACACCCGCTACCGAGTTAACCCCCTCACAGTTGGTGGAGAATGCGGGCAGTTTTTTTTAAGCCAGCATGGAGGAGATACTGAAACAGCTGGCTCTAGCAAATGCCAATCAACAGCAGACAAATGCAGGTTTGCAAAGGAGCCTTGCAGCCCAGCAGCAAGCTCATCAACAAGCCCAGCAGCAATCTGAGGCCCGCTTCATAGACCTGTTACAGAAGCAAGAGCAGAGACTACAACAAGTGGAAGCAGTAATGCAGCAACGTCCGCAGACCAGTGAGGAAAGCCGTCCCACTAATACCGCGTCCTTTGGGGTGAGTCGTTTATTGACAAAAATGACTGGAGAGGATGATCCAGAGGTATTTTTGACCACATTTGAAAGGACTGCTGAAAGAGAAAAGTGGCCTGAGGAGCAGTGGGCTGGACTGGTGGCTCCTCTGTTAACTGGTGAATCGCAGAAGGCTTACTATGACCTAGAGCCTGACCAAGCAAAAGACTATGTGATGCTAAAAGCTGAAATATTGGCAAGGCTGGGTGTCACCCTGGCTGTCCGGGCTCAGCGTGTGCATAACTGGACTTTCCAGCTTGGAAAACCCCCCAGGTCTCAAATGTATGATCTCATTCACCTGAGCAGGAAGTGGCTACAGCCAGAGACTTTGTCCGCACCAGAGATTGTGGAACGTGTTGTAATGGATCGGTTTTTGAGAGCTCTTCCTACTGCCATCCAAAAGTGGGTAAGCCATGGAGACCCAGAGACGGCCGGTGGTCTTGTGGATCGTGTAGAGAAATACTTGGCTACAGAGAACCTGACGGCCTCTTCCAGAGACACTCGGACTTTCCACCCTAAGACCAGACCATCCCCAGGGGCGGATAAGAGGATTCCAAGGGGTGAGGGTGGAGAGAGTGAGAGGGTGGGAGCTCTACCCCAAGTTTGGCGAGAACAGCCTGGGAAATCAGCGGCTCAAGAGGCCGCAAGAAGGATCGTTTGCTACCGCTGCCGGCAAGCGGGACATATTGCAGCCAATTGCCCGGTTGTGGAGGAACCCATGCAGTGTGACTTTCTGACGGGCAGACGTCAGTCGCTGTGTGCGACAGTCGCATGCACTGCCATTCGAGGAACTGAGAAACATTTATGCAAAATGTGTATTAATGGTAGAAATGTTGTGGTATTACTGGATTCAGGTAGCCTTGTGACCCTGATAAAGGCTGAATTAGTTAAAACAGAGGTCTCTGGGAATAGCAAGGTAGCTGTTATTTGTGTGCATGGGGACACCCGAGAGTATCCAGTGACTACAGTGTGTTTCGAGACCCCCAAAGGTACCCTCTCTCATCCAGTGGGCTTAGTATCTCAGTTACCGCATGACGCCATTGTGGGAAGGGATTTTCCGAAGTTCTGGGAACTGTGGGATGATCCTGAGCCCCCCACTGGTGCCCCTATGTACCAGGAATGTGATAGCCAGAACTCCTCTGAGAGTGGTGAGGACTCTCCAGAATTTCCCTTGTCAGTATTTGCAGGGGAGACTCAAGAAACTGGAGAGGAGCCCACCTCCTCAGACGAAAACCTACCGTCTGTGGAGTTTTCTGATCTGGAGGTTCACAGGGAAAATTTTGCCACAGAACAGTTAAAAGACCCCGCCCTAATAAAGGCACGGGAAAACGTAGTGGAAATAGATGGCGAGTTAGTGAACCCAGATAATACCTGCACTTACCCATACTTCAGCGTAGAGAAGGACCTACTGTATCGGGTGGCAAAAAGGGCAGAAGAAACCGTTGAGCAGCTGGTGGTGCCCAAACCTTACAGGAAGTTGGTGTTGGAGTTGGCCCATGGGCACATTCTTGGAGGTCATCTGGGGACAGAGAAAACCCGAGAGAGGGTATTACAGAGATTCTATTGGCCTGGGGTGATGAAGGACATAGAAAATTATTGTTCCTCCTGCCCTGTGTGTCAGAGGTCGGCCCCGATGCCACATTTCCGTAGCCCGCTGGTCCCTCTACCCATCATTGAGGTCCCGTTTGAGAGAATCGCAATGGATTTGGTAGGTCCTATAATCAAGTCCGCTAGGGGGCACCAGTACATATTGGTTATAATGGACTATGCCACCCGTTATCCAGAAGCGATCCCTCTCAGAAATACCTCGGCCAAAACCATAGCCAAAGAGCTATCTCTTGTTTTTAGCCGGGTGGGTATTTGTAAAGAACTGCTTACGGACCAAGGTACACCCTTTATGTCCCGGGTTATGAAAGAGCTGTGTAAATTGCTCAAAGTGACGCAATTGCGTACATCTGTGTATCACCCCCAAACCGATGGGCTGGTTGAAAGATTCAACAAAACCCTAAAACAAATGTTGAAGAAAGTGGTGGATAGAGATGGAAAGGATTGGGACTGTCTACTTCCTTATTTGATGTTTGCTATTAGGGAGGTGCCCCAATCCTCTACGGGATTCTCCCCCTTTGAGTTACTGTATGGGAGACACCCAAGAGGGCTGTTGGATATTGCCAAGGAAACTTGGGAAAGTGAGAGTTCTCCCCACAGGAGTGTGATTGAGCATGTCGCCCTGATGCAAGATCGAATTGCACAGGTAATGCCCATCGTGAAGGAACATTTGGCCCAAGCGCAGTTGGCACAGCAGAGAGTGTACAACCGTGGAGCAAAGACCCGTACCTTTTCCCCGGGGGATAGGATATTGGTACTTGTCCCTACGGTTGAAAGTAAATTCCTTGCCAAATGGCAAGGCCCCTACGAGATAATGGAAAAAGTGAGCGAAGTGAATTACAAGGTCAGACAACCAGGAAGGCGAAAGCCCGAACAGATATATCACGTTAATCTGTTGAAAGCCTGGAGGGATAGAGAGTCCCTAGTCGCAGAAACTTGGTCACCAGCTCAAACTGGTTGCGTGATTCCGGAGGTTGGAATAGCAGCCACCTTGTCACAACCCCAACAACAGGAGGTTAAGGAGTTTGTGCTTCGCAACAAGGAGGTGTTCTCTGAGCTGCCGGGACAAACATCTGGGGTAGAGCATGATATTATTACCCCGCCCGGTGAAAGGGTGAAGTTAAAACCCTATCGGATCCCAGAGGCCCGACGGGAGGCAATACGGGAGGAAGTACAGAAAATGCTGAACTTAGGGGTGATAGAGGAGTCCCAAAGTGATTGGTCTAGTCCCATTGTGTTGGTGCCTAAACCGGATGGGAGCTGGCGATTTTGTAACGATTTTCGTCAGTTGAACAAAGTTACAAAATTTGACACCTACCCCATGCCACGTATAGATGAGTTGATCGACCGGCTGGGAACAGCCCGATACATGACGACTCTTGACCTCACAAAAGGGTATTGGCAAATTCCCCTGGCCAAGTCGGCCAAAGAGAAAACCGCATTTGTAACCCCAGACGGGGCGTTCCAATATAAGAGAATGCCGTTCGGGTTACAGAATGCGCCGGCCACATTCCAGCGGAAAATGGACCAGATACTGAGGCCCCATCGGAAGTATGCTGCGGCTTACCTGGATGACGTAATTGTCCATAGCACAGATTGGGCATCACATCTGCCAAAAGTGCAAGCAGTCCTAGACTCTATCCGGGAAGCGGGGTTTACGGCTAACCCCAAGAAGTGTACCATTGGGCAGGAGGAGGCCAAATATCTTGGGTACACCATTGGCAGGGGAGTAATAAAACTCCAACTCAACAAAGTCGAGGCCATCCAGAGTTGGCCACGTCCCAACAGCAAGAAGCAGGTACGAGCCTTTCTGGGAATCGCGGGTTATTATCGGCGCTTCATTCCCCACTTTGCTTCTAAGGCTGTGCCCCTAACCAACCTGACGAAAGGGAAAGGGTCGGTCATGATTAAATGGACCCCCGAGGCTGAGGCAGCATTCCAATTCTTGAAACAAGCCTTATGTAGCCAGCCAGTGTTGTACTCACCCGACTTCTCTAAAGACTTTGTCGTACAAAGTGATGCGTCAGATGTGGGGTTAGGAGCAGTATTGTCCCAGGTCTGGAACGGGGAAGAGCACCCAGTCATTTACCTCAGCAGGAAGTTGAAGTCCCATGAGGTAAATTACGCCACGGTTGAAAAGGAGTGTTTAGCGGTGAAGTGGGCTCTAGATTCCCTTCGGTACTATCTGCTAGGTAGGCACTTTGACATGGTTACGGATCACGCTCCGTTAAAGTGGATGGCTCAAAACAAGGAGACAAATAGAAGAGTGAATAGGTGGTTCCTGGCCCTACAGGAATTCAACTTCACAGTAAAGCATCGCCCTGGCGTTCAAATGGGGAATGTGGATGCTTTGTCTCGAGTACATGAATGCCTGATTGCTGGTGTTCCAACCCCAAGGTTAAAACAAGAGGGGGGGGGTATGTGACAGCAGGAAGGTAAAGTCACCTGGTTGCATCCAGGGGGGTAGATATATTTCTCCCAGATTCAGGCTTTATGCCGACTTATACAACTAGGGAGTTGATGAAGCCCAGCTGAGGCTAGTGGGCTCATGAATGACTCATACCTCTAGGGAGAGTGCTGGGCGTCGTGAGACAGGGAGTTGATGAGACCAGCTGAAGCTTGTCAGCTCATTTAGGCCTCTATAAGAACTCCCAGCTTCATTAGATGTTAGCTCATGCCTGGAACCAGACCTGTGTGGACTGTCTAGGGAGAGTGAACCCCTGTGCGGTGAGGCAAAGCCTGTGTGGCTATTTGTTTGGACTTTTACTAAACCAGGGACTTAGGGACTAGGACAGCACCAGGCTGATCCCAGTTGTTAGTTTAGGAAACCTGCATGTTTAGTCAGAGGTCAAACTGACCAGGATTTATTTTGTTTATGTTTCTTTTTGGCTTTGCTGTGGTTTTTGTCACTGTACATAGAGAAATAAACCGCACCTTTTGATTTTGAAAACCACAACCTCCGTCTGCTGGCCCTGTTTTTGTGTGGGGAGCCCAACCAGGGGGTCACACACACCCGCTACCGAGTTAACCCCCTCACAATATATATATATATATATATATGATATAAATAATGATAATGAATCATGTGATGAACACTGAAATAGGAATGAAATTAGTGAAAGTGAAAAAATGAAGCAGTCTAAAGTGTATCTGGCCAAGATCAAGAATTGGTTTAGTGAGACACATTCCAAACCATACGATACTGTGCATGATAAATAAAAAATATATAAATAAACTGTAGCATTATTATGCCACTGTGTATGGTATATATATTTATATTATGCATATTTTGTTTATTACTTGATTTTTATGTAAACATGTCAGTGCATTCAAAATATCAGTATGTTATTCTTGATCTTGACTGCCTTAACACATTCCTATTTTTTGTGTTATTTATTTAAAATAATAAGCTATTTGTTAACTATATCATAATTATTATTGTATGTGTATTAACTGTGGATGAAAGACTACCATTTGAATTAATTTAGTTAAACTTATACTGTGTTGTGGTTTTTACTATATATAAAATTGTGTGTCCTATTTACAGCGTATCAAGCCGGTGTTGAGCACATGCAACGTGTACAATTAATGTGCACGTGTGTACGGGAAATGGTTAGACTCATGCCGGTGGCTGTCACTTATCAGTGGATTATTCTAAGTGTAGGTCGTGTATTAAGTGATGTAAAATGTGGACTCACTGATTAGGTATGGGAATATGTTCGTATAACCCAAGCCAAAACCTGTGTGATGTGAGTAGAAAAATGAAATAATGAAATAATAGAGAAGAAAAAAAAAATGCATGTGTGAAGGGTTGAGAGGTACTTTGTCCCAGCCCTTCTCAGCAAACAAATCGTCTATGGCAACGTCGTCTCCCATGTCCGAGAGCGACTCCAGGTCAGAGGTGTCACACTCCTCCGCGGGTATGTAGCCGGTTGTAGAAACGGAGCCACCACCTCCCGCGGACTCGCTGGGCCATGACTTCCCGACACCTCCACCCACACACCAAATCTCTCCGCCTGGCTTACCTCGGCCTTTACTTGAAGCGGGACGTCCGGAACTCTTGTCAACGGATCCATCCAGGTCGGGCGTAAGCGGGCGAGACGGTCCACCACAACCGCTGGTCGGGGCTACCATGCCGGTCTTTCTCTTCGGTGGCGGACGCTGCGAGACAGTGGTGACCGAGTCAGCATCCTCGGATTTCTCCCGTTGGGGTTTTACAACCTCCTCCGCGGTCGCTGCAGTGTGTGTAGGGATGGCTCTCACAGCAGTGATTCCTCCTCTCTGAGTGGTGTTGTGCGCAGCACGGCCTGGGTAAATGGTTCTCGGCCTCTCAACCGCCGGATCCACTTCGAACAGGAACTCCCCACAGGCCTCACATCGCCCGAATGGCTTCAGCTGGCACACCAGTCCCGAACAGCCAGGACAAATCACACCCAGGGCCTGAACGTCCATGCATGAGTACAGGGCGAATCGACCCCTTGGCTTTAGCCGGATCCCCGTATCTGTTACCGGAGCAGCAGCAGTCAATGTCGTGGTGGAAGGGTGAACTGGAATCCACGATGTATGTCCGAACATGGCGACCTGTTGCTGATCCATCGCACACTGCAAAGTTTTTGCGCCAACGTCCCACGTGTAGTCCTTCACAGGTATTGGACTCCTCCCCTTTGCTCCAGTTCGCGGGCTTTTCTTCTTTTTCCTTTTTGAGTCACGCCCACGAACTAAGCGATGGGGGTGTGCCTGGTGGCGCAGTGCAAATAGAAACCCCCACGTGTACTACTTCACACGGCTGAGCTTCCCCCTCTTCTCACTCGTCTGTGCGGGCCTTTCCCTTCAATGGGTCATGTCCACGACTTTGAGCACAGGGATGCACTTCGGCCAATGATGGCCTGCCTATTCGCTTAACTCCTCCAGCAGACACGTTCAATTCCGTGGTGCAGAAACACTATACCGGACCCGAGCCCCCACGTGTAGTGCCCTCCTCACTCCCCTCCAGACTATCCATGACCATGTCCCTCATCATCTCCTTTCTGGTCTTGCCATTTTGCTCCGCTATCTACTCCCTTTACAAATTCATGTTCCACTGCTAATCTGATGCTATTTTCTTCTCTCATGCTCTTTGATCAGCTCACGCTTTCACTTACCAGTGGTCAATAATCAGCTATTCATCTGCCTATATAGCTTATTTGCAGGATCAGTTTACCAGTGGCGGCTACTCATATGGGGTGTAGGGGAGCTGCCCTCCTAATCCATGCGCCTGGCCCCTAATCTACATGCAGAGTGCTGGAAGCATGGATTTACATTTTTTTTTAAGAACATGATTATAGCCTAATGCCGCGTACACACGATCGTTTTTAATGACGAGAAAAATAATTTTTTTTAAAATGGTCATTAAAAATGATCGTGTGTGGGCTTTCCAGCATTTTTCCAGACGAGAAAAACGCAGAGAATCACGACGAGAAAAATTGGAACATGCTCTTTTTACATCGTCGTTTTTCTCGGCCGTGTGTGGGCTTTAACGACGTGAAAAAAAATGCGCATGCTCAGAATCAAGTATGAGACGGGAGCGCTCGTTCTGGTAAAACTAGTGTTCGTAATGGAGATAGCACATTCGTCACGCTGTAACGGACTGAAAAGCACGAATATGAAAAGCGTGAATCGTCTCTCAACAAACTTTACTAACATGAAGGGTGGCACCTTTCGGATGGAACTTCCCCTTTATAGTGCCATCGTACATGTTGGACGTCACCGCGCTTTACTCGAACATTTTTTTCCACGATAGTGTGTAGGCAAGGCAGGCTTGAGAGGAAACAAGAAAAATCACGTCGAGAAAAATGCAGTTTTTTTTCAATGACATTAAAAATGATCGTGTGTACGTGGAATCAGGTTCTAATTGGCTTCAAAAAGGGTGGGCTTGGTGCGCAGTGACCACACCCAGTTGTGTGACATTAATATTCGCTAACATCTTCCTGTTTCTCCTCCCGGCAAATCGGGAAGCGGGTGATGAGACCCAATTGGCCAGGAGTCCTAAGACCCCATTGGCCATGGTCCTAAGTCCTGATTGGCCGAGAGGTGAAGCACCTGCTGGGACGAGACACAGGGGGGGGAAGCTACTGAAGCTGCGACCTGGATGGGGAAAGTGCGGGGTTAGCGGGAGGCCTGGTGGGTGACGGGTGAGCAAAGCGACGATCGATGGAGCGACGGGGAAAGCGGTGATCGATCGAGCGCTGGGGGTTGGCTGGCTGGGTGGGGGCCACAGGCCGCCCCCCCCCAAGAAAATTGAGCACCAGTCGCCACTGCAGTGTACACTGTTTCTTGCACCATAAAAAATAAAACATGTTCAGCTGTCTGTCTGGACTGTAATGCTTACTAGTATGCTATGAATCACTCAGAGGCTGAAAAAAAAGGTTTAAAAGAGAAGTGTGGGATTTAAAAAAAGGAATGAAACATTCATACCCAGTGGATGCATCATCGATCTGATGCTGCAGCTGTCCCCGACCGCCTCTACGCTGAGGACTGAGCAATCAAAGACTGCTGATTGCTCAGCTCTCGGGTCTGCTCTGAGCACAAAGTGGTCACTGTCAGTCACCGCACTGTGCTTTGCTGGTGCAGTCACCACACCAGTGAGCGGTGGATTGTAGACCGGGCACGAGCGGTTGGCTCAGTCTCCCAGACAGATCCTGACATTGTTGTTGGGATCTCTGCAGAGCTTAGACTGGCTCTGTGTCGTCAGATGAAAGAGGGCTTTAGCCTGTTGTCGGCTGAAGCTGAGTCAAAGAGGTGCAGAACTAAGTGCACTCCTGTGACCCACAGGAGAAGTATGGCCAAAAGAGCTTTTGCCAAACTTTGCCTTTAATCATAATAGACCCATTTAAGAATAGGCCCACATTTGCTACCTTGTATTTCAGTGTACATAAAACCCAACAATGAACTTCTCTTAATTGCGCCCTTTTGGTCTGTACGATAAATGGGGGAAAAAAAATGAAAATACAGTCAGAAATCAACTGGGCTGAATAACATAGGCTGGCCATAGATGATATGATTTTCTTTCCTTCCACAGGTGGAAGGAAAGAAAATCGCATGATTTCCCTAACAACGCAGTTAGTGTTGATAGGGGAATGCCTCCCGCTACGCTATTGTATTCTTGTACTCTGCCAGCGGGGGGGGGGGCCCGAGCATTCCCGGTCGACAGAATACAATGGTTATAGACGCTGGCAGTAACCGTATGTGAAAAAAGTCCGACATGCTGGTTGTAGTTGTACCCAAGTGGGAGTTGGGTAGAATCAGCCTGCTCATACATGAATCGAAATTCGGCCGGCCCTTGCTGAACTGCGTGAATTTCGATTCATGTATATCAAGCTTTGCCTCTGCTGGCTGTTATCTGTTAGTATTGTTTCCCAGCTACCTATGTGGACCACAGAACACCTCCCCTCATTGTTTTTTTAAGATGAGGAGAAGGGGAAGTGTTCTGTAGTACAAATCAGGAGTGGGCAGCAAGGGGTGCCACCACTGTTCCTTCACAGTACAGCGAGTATGTATTGTCATCCCAGGACAGCAAGTATTACTGACAGGATCACCAGGTGAAAATAAAGGGAAAAAAAATACTGAAAACTGGAAAATAGTTTTATATATTACATCTTTTTTCTTGGGTCTTGTCATCGTCCTTGGAATACTGAAGTATTTTTCCTTGATTCTATTAAACAGTGGTGGGTCCTCCGCCCTGTCTTATATTTGAATCACCGTGTGTTTGTTTCATTGTTCCAGGGCCGGCCCTACCATGGGACCCAATGGGACCGTGGTACCAGGCGGCATTTAGGAGGGGGCGGCAGTCCGGCCGGCAAGATATTTTCATCAGAGTGACTGTGATGAGTGTGACATTCAGTCCGTGCAGAGAGCAGAGCGGATGCTGGTCGGCGCCGCCCGCGGTGCGCTGCCTGTGCGGTGCCGCTGCTTTCTCCTGCACTGTCTGTCTGGTTGCTAAAATTGCCTGCTGAGTGCCGAGTCCCGACCGTCGCCTAGCAACCAGTGACGTCAGGAGGCCGCGGCCGCCCCAGCATCCACAGCGCTCAGCCTCCGCGCCAATCGATATTGCTCCGCCCACACACCTCATCCACCACCCACCTCATCCATCCATCTTCCATCTCCTGCGTGAGGGTTGGGAATGGGATTCAGTGTGGGACTCTGAGGAATTAATTCTGCTGTGGCTGTGCCCTGGACAGTGACCGTGTGAGCTGAGCCTGCCTGCCTCTCTGCCTCTCTGCCTCTCTGATAAAAAGGGTGAGTTAGGTGGGATTTTTAATGTGGCTGATGAATGATGATCCTTGTATTGTAGATAATTGTACCCATGTTTTCCCTGTAATTAGAGCAAAACTTTATTCTTTTAACCACTTCGCGCCCGCGCTATAGACAAAAGACGTCTACAGCGTGGCGCTCAATTGCCGGGAGGGTGTACATGGACGTCCTCCTGTTTACTTCCGCGATGCGCGCCGCCGCGGGCGCGCATCGGGGAAAAGCTGTGCCTGCCGTGTCACGCGGGTGCCGATGCGCGTGCCTGGCGGCCACGATGTCCGCCAGGTACCCGCGATCGGCTTTCACAGAGCCAGGGACGTGGATCTCTGTGTGTGTAAACACAGAGATCCACGTCCTGTCAGGGAGAGGAGACCTCCCCCAGTCAGTCCCCTTCCCCCCACAGTAAGAATCACATAGCAGGGAACATATTTAACCCCTTCCTCGCCCCCTAGTGTTAACCCCTTCCCTGCCAGTCACATTTATACAGTAATCAGTGCATATTTATAGCACTGTTCGCTGTATAAATGTGAATGGTCCCAAAAATGTGTCAAAAGTGTCCGATCTGTCCACCATAATGTCATAGTCCCAATAAAAATCACAGATAACCGCCATTACTAGGAAGAAAAAAAAATGATAAAAAAAATGTCATAATTCCATCCCCTATTTTGTAGGCGCTATAACTTTTGCGCAAACCAATCAACCAAGCTTATTTCGTTTTTTGTTTTTTTACCTAAAAAATGTAGAAAAATACGTATCGGCCTAAACTGAGAAAAAATATATATATTTTTTTAAAAAATTGGGATATTATAGCAAAAATTAAAAAAATAGTGTTTTTTTCATAATTGACGCTCTTTTTTTGTTTATAGCGCAAAAAACCCCCCCCGCAGAAATGATCAAATACCACCAAAAGAAAGCTCTATTTGTGGGGGAAAAGGACGTCAATTTTGTTTGGGAGCCACGTCGCACGACCGCGCAATTGTTATTCAAAGCGTGACAGCGCTGAAAGCTGAAATTTCGCCTGGACAGGAAGGGGGTTATGTGCCCAGTAAGCAAGTGGTTAAAAAAATGCAAACTATAAAATGATTTGTATTGTTTTCTTGGTTTCTAATCAAGATGCAATGGTCGTGTCATGAATTTTATTGGGAACAGGCATAAAAGAGGTTACTGCTGTGTTTCAACTCCCTCTCTGTGCAGGATAGATCATTGTCAGTAGAGGTGACATATGGCACATGTTCTTCTCAGGATGCCATTGCCTGCCCTGTATGTACAGCACAGAAATACAATTTAAAAAAAACATTAAGGCTGCTTTCACACGGGGCGGGTGGGAGTTGACGGTAAAACACTGCTAGTTTTAGCGGCGCTTTACCGTTGTTTTAGCGGCGCTATTCGGTCGCTAGTGGGGCGCATTTAAGCCCCGCTAGTGGCTGAAGAAAGGGTTAAATGTGCCCGTGTAGCGCTGCTGCCGAAGCACTTTGCAGGTGCTTTAGCAACGCTACCCATTAATTTCAATGGGCAGGAGTGGTGTATACACCGCTCCTCCACCGCCCTATAGATGCAGCCTGCAGGACTTTTTTTTAACGTCCTGCCAGCGCATCATCCCAGTGTGAAAGCACTCAGGCTTTCTCACTGGGACTGCAGGGGAGGCGCTTTACAGGTGCCCAAAAGCGCCTGAAAAACAAATCCAGTGTGAAAGGGGTCTACAGGCATTTTAGCGCTAAGAAGCTTTCACACTGGGGCGCTGCGTTTGCAGGATGTTAAAAAAAAGTACTGTAAGCAGCATCTTTGGGTCACTTTAGGAGCGCTGTATACACCACTCCTCCACTCCTTGTGGGCGATTTTAACCCTTTCTCGGCCACTAGCGGGGGTTAAAAGCGCCCCACTAGTGGGTGAAATGTGCCGCAAATCCGACGGTAAAATTGCGGTATTTTACTGATATTTTACCGCCAATGCTATGGGCGTGTGAAAGGGGTCTCAAGGTTTCTTACCTTAATGCATTCTATGCATTAAGGTAAAAAACCTCCTGTGATGCAGCAGCCTCCCTTTTACTTACCTGAGCCTGTTTTTTCCCGCGACGGGGACGAGCACACCAGCTCCACAGCCTGTCTCGGGTCCTGATTGGATAGAATGATAGCAGCGCAGCCATTGGCTCCGCTGCTGTCAATAAAACCCAATGATGCAAGAGCCGGCTGGCGTGGCAGAGTCTTACTGTCTGTGGCAGGATCGCCTGTCTGCACCCTGCTATATTTCTGTGGCTCCAGTGTTTACCATGTTAGAAGGCAAGACCTTGTCATTACCACAATAAAACCATCTCCTGTATCATTGTCTGCACACAGTCTCTGACCATCTCCTGTATCATTGTCTGCACACAGTCTCTGACCATCTCCTGTATCATTGTCTGCACACAGTCTCTGACCATCTCCTGTATCATTGTCTGCACACAGTCTCTGACCATCTCCTGTATCATTGTCTGCACACAGTCTCTGACCATCTCCTGTATCATTGTCTGCACACAGTCTCTGACCATCTCCTGTATCATTGTCTGCACACAGTCTCTGACCATCTCCTGTATCATTGTCTGCACACAGTCTCTGACCATCTCCTGTATCATTGTCTGCACACAGTCTCTGACCATCTCCTGTATCATTGTCTGCACACAGTCTCTGACCATCTCCTGTATCATTGTCTGCACACAGTCTCTGACCATCTCCTGTATCATTGTCTGCACACAGTCTCTGACCATCTCCTGTATCATTGTCTGCACACAGCATTTGACCATCTCCTGTATATTGGTGGCGGGATCGTCTGTCTGCACCCTGCTGCCTGTCTGCGACTCCAGTGCTTGTTACCGTGTTAGCAGGTAAGAGCTTGTCATTACTGTCGTTTGACAAACATTTACTAGCCTGTCATCTAACTGTAGCACTGCCCCCGTAGGAGCTGCTAGTTTAGTTTTGGGCCTGCACTCTGCCTGTCAACCCCCAGAATTTGTCTCAATCCCCTCTGGCACAAATGGGCAATAATGTGATTGAGGACCCCAATTGGCTGTTAGGGACCTCAACAGTGGCGGTGCGTCCATAGAGGGCACCGGAGCGCCGCCCCCTCTCGCTCCCGCACCGCCACTGAAAGACAATACACAGATTCATGCATTGCACGAATCTATGTATTGTCACCGCTGCCGCGCTGCCCACTATACATATGGCCGGCCTCCTGGTAAGTGTCGGCCATATGAATTAGAGCGGCGGCCGGCGGTGGGTGTAACTTGGAAGTGCCTATCAGAGCCAGCGGCTCTGATAGGCTTTCCGAATACAGCTCTCACGCTGTATTCGGCTTCCAAAAACTCCTCCCAGGTACGCACGGGGGTGCGTTCCTGGAAGAAGACTGTGTGGAGGTTTCAGCCAATCGGGTTTACCGGATCTGGTTACCGGTAACCTGATTGGCTGAAGCGATATCGAGGGCGGGAGAACACATCGAGGACGGCGCGGACCGAGGAAGGTAAGTGCAGGGCGGGGGGGGGGGACAGGCTGCATTTGTGGGACAAACTGGCTGAATATGGGGCACAAACTGGCTGAATATGGGGCACAAACTGGCTGAATATGGGGGACAAACTGGCTGAATATGGGGGACAAACTGGCTGTATTTGGGGGGAACTGGCTGAATATGGGGGACAAACTGGCTGAATATGGGGGACAAACTGGCTGAATATGGGGGACAAACTGGCTGTATATGGGGGACACGCTGGCTGCATTTGGGGGGAACTGGCTGTATATGGGGGACAAACTGGCTGCATTTGGGGGAACTGGCTGTATATGGGGGACAAACTGGCTGCATTTGGGGGGAACTGGCTGTATATGGGGGACACGCTGGCTGCATTTGGGGGGAACTGGCTGTATATGGGGGACACACTGGCTGCATTTGGGGGGAACTGGCTGTATATGGGGGACAAACTGGCTGCATTTGGGGGGAACTGGCTGTATATGGGGGACACGCTGGCTGCATTTGGGGGGAACTGGCTGTATATGGGGGACAAACTGGCTGCATTTGGGGGGAACTGGCTGTATATGGGGGGGGGGAACTGGCTGTATATGGGGACACACTGGCTATATATATGGGGACACACTGGCTGTATATGGGGGCACACTGGCTATATATATGGGGACAAACTGGCTGTATATGGGGGCACACTGGCTATATATATATATATATATATGGGGGCACACTGGCTGTATATGGGGGCACACTGGCTGTATATATATGGGGGCACACTGGCTGTATATGGAAACAAACTGGTTGTATTTGAGGGGGCAAACTGGTGGCGTTTGGGCACAGTGGCTGCGTTTAATGGGCACAGTGGCGGCAATTGATTTTTTTTTTTTCAGTTTGTTTGCGCCCCCCCAAAAATTTTGAGCACCAGCCGCCACTGGACCTCAATGGTGTATACACAACAATATAGGCATTAAAAGTAAATGTTACCTTGGTGTTGTTCACCTGCCACTCAGCTGCAAAGACAGAGTTCCACACAAATTGTAGCTTAACCAAAAGTGATATGTTTACTTGGTAAAGAAATGAGATAATGATTATACAACAGGCATTCAATGCATACAGCTCCCTGTAAAAATCAATGAAGGAAATACCATTGGTTCAAAATACCTCTGAGATCCGATCCCGCTAACGTAGACTGAGGGCCAGATCTGAGCGAGGGTTTGGTGGAGGAATCTCCCAGTGTGGTAACATCAACACTGGGGCACCTCTCTACCAAGTCTCGCACAATGCAACAGGAATACAAAATGACACAAACAGCTATTATTAAAGTGGTTGTAAACCCACTTTCTAAACAAACACCTACAGGTAAGCCTAGATTAAGGCTTACCTGTAGGTGCATGAAATATCTCCTTAACCTACACGGTTAAGGAGATATTTGCATTTAAATGCGGCGACGGTGACGTCACGCGCATGCGCATGGGGTTAATCCCATTCACAAATTCGGCTAGGTCGCAGTTTTCGACGACGTAGCCAAATTCGACGGGTCATGCGCGCATGCGCAGAATCACGTCTTCGCCGCTCCGGCCAATCACAGCGCCGGAGCGGCGCTGTGATTGGCTGGTGCGGCGATACCCGTAACTAACATTCCGGCTATCGCCGCAGCGATGGATGCAGCTAGATGGAGGGACGCGGACTGCTTCGGGGGCCCCGATCTAAGGTAAGTGGTACATAATGAGCTAATATGCTAGTCATACTAGCTCATTATGCATTTCTCTTGCAGGTGGGGGAAAAAAAAAAAAACGAAAAGTGGGTTTACAACCACTTTAATATGCAAAATGACAGTTCTATGGCTCCCCCTAGTGGATAGTTCAATTAATGCATGTCCTATAGCAACCACTTGTAAGGGTAGGAAACCAGATGACTATCCCTTTAAGAGCCAGGTAATCTTCAGCTAGTCACGTTGGTGTACATAAAGATTTGTAATCCAAAAGATAGGGTGCAGAAAGAACTGTTACTTGAAACACACCGACTGACAGTACAAGGGGTACTAGTTTCCCCAAGGCGTTGAGTTCCTACGTGCAGAGATGTAAGCACCCGCAATATAAGTGAAGCTTGTCACACTCCTGGCAGTCAGTTAACTAAGTTGATGGGCAAGTGCCCGCTCACCAGATGAGGCCTTGTCTTGCTGCTTTTCCTCTCATTCCGGAACCCTCCGTCAATGGTCTGTGTCTCGGTGTCACGAGGCCCCTGGTCCTTCACCCGGCCGCCCTCTGGATAGCGGTGGACAAAAGGCTCTGGATGCTGCGAGCTGCAGACCGATCTCCCTCCGGTTGATCTACGAGACTGTTCTGCAGGGATCCCTCTTTGGCTATGCGATCCGCTCTCAGTCTCCGTAGGCCCAGGCTTCTCTGGCCTAGGTATACTCACAGCAGGCCTTAACACAGGCCTCCTGCCGGCTTGAAGATGGCGTCCAGAAAGAGCGTGCTATACGGTGCGCTGGCTTTAAAAAGGTCCTCCCATCAGGCTCTGCACGGCACACTCCCCTCTGGTAGCACAGTGGCCTTGTGGGCAATGTAGTCTCTGTGCTACTTACTGCAACGGAGTCTTTTTCTCTCAATAACTGAACCAAACAAGTTGTAACCAATTAACATGAGATAAACACTAAAGGGAGCCAAGCTCATATTTACAGCACAGACTGCAGTCCTTAACGATGCTTTCAATCGTACCACCTTGCTACATAACATTTGTTATCGTAAAATTGGACAACAATTTTCAAAAGGAGAGTACTAGCGGTAAGAATTTCATACAACAGTCTGTCAACGGACAATCAATCCCCTTCCGAACATCGAACCGTGTGTACGAGGCTTAAGAGATTAGAATATAATTTGCATCAGTGGTAAGACTGCATCTGGAATATGCAGTGTAATTTCATGCACCAGTAGAAAAGGACATACTGGAAATAGAAGAGGTTCAGTCACTGGTTATCACAAGTACATACACAAGGCAAAATAGCAAGTGATTTGGGGGGTAATGTAGCATGTGATTTGTCCTCTTGATACGCAGTGGCATAGTCCTTTTTTGTTTTTCTATTTTTTTTGGGCAGCAGTATACAGCAGCCATGTCTGATAGAAAGAAACGCATACGTCTTTCTGGTGCACAATATGCAAAGGTTCGAGCAAAAAAGGAGGCTTTTTTACTAAAGCAGAAAGGAGCCATGCTGAAATTTATTAAGCCAGGGAGTCAAGACAAATCTCCTATGGAGCAGGAGCTTCCATCTGAGGAGCCAACTGTTAACCCAGATAGTGAGACCCCTGGTGAAATGAGTCCTACTGCATCCACATCAGCACCTCCAAAATGCTGAAGCTGTACATGTTCTGCAAGAGGAAAGTCTAACGGATGTGAGCATGGTGGAGGAGCTGGTTCCTGGTGACTCTGATTTCAGTTCTTCCTTTCTAGAAGACCCAGGGCTTTGGCCAAATATGACCAATAAACTGAGGGACTTCCTGGTAAAATACGGCCCACACCAGGTGAAAAGTTTCAACTTTCCAAAAGACAAGTCTGAACGCAAAAGAAGCTTTCACCGGATGCATTATTGGCGGACACTACCTAATATGGAGAAAGTGGAGAGACCGTGGCTGATGTACTCAAGGAGCAAGAATTCTGCATATTGCTTTTGCTGCAAGGTTTTCCAAAATGAACTCATTGCATCTGCTTTAAGTTCTAAAGGAACAAATAACTGGCAACATCTGTGTAGGAATTTGACATGTCATGAGAAGACCCTATCTCACGAGAGAGCATTCCATAGCTGGCTAGAACTGCGTACAAGACTACAGTTAAAGTCTACCATAGATGCAAAACATCAAGAGAAGATAGAAGCGGACACTAAGCACTGGGAAAATGTACTAAAAAGGCTCATTGCCATTATTCGAGTCCTCTCTACTCAAAACCTAGCACTGCGTGGTACATCAGATAAGCTGTTTGTGCCAAACAATGGTAATTATCTTAAAATTGTGGAATTGATGGGAGAATTTGAGCCAGTACTTAAAGAACATCTCAGAAGAGTAACCAGCAAAGAAACCCACATTCACTATCTTGGCAAAACTGTTCAGAATGAAATCATCCAGTTACTGGCAGGAAAAATCAGACAGACAATTGTGGGAAACCTGAATGCTGCAAAATATTACTCTGTAATTCTTGACTGTACACCGGATATAAGCCATTCTGAACAAATGACTTTAATGGTGCGTTTTTTAACAGCAACAGACTCAGGTGTAAATGTCAGAGAACATTTCTTGGGGTTCATCGACATAGATGATACTACAGGATCTGGGATGACAAAGATACTTCTTGAGAAGCTTGAAGAAATGGGAATTGATCTTAAGGATATGAGAGGACAAGGATATGACAATGGAGCCAATATGAAGGGAAAAAACAGTGGTGTACAAACACGAGTGCGAGAGTTAAATCCCAGAGCCTTTTTAGTCCCGTGCAGTTCCCATTCTTTGAACTTGGTCATCAGCGATGCTGCCTCGGCATGTTCTGAAGCTTCTGAATTCTTTAATGTAATACAAAGTGTATATGCATTCTTCTCTGCATCTACCCATCGTTGGCAAATCCTAAAAGAACACCTTGGACATTCACAAATTACAGTGAAACCACTGAGCACCACACGATGGGAGAGTCGCATGGAAGCAGTGAAAGCTATCCGTAACCAGATTGGAAAAATTTATGATGCCATAACTGCTGTTATGGAGGATGGTACTTCAACAGGAGCAGCTCGTGGCAAAACACAGGCAGAGTGCAGAGGAATTACAAGGAATTTATGTGATTTTAAATTTCTTTGTGGTCTAGTGTTGTGGCATGATGTACTCTTCCATGTGAATATTGTGAGCAAAAGACTGCAAGAGATTGATGTTGATATTTCTGGAGCAGTTCAACAACTTCAGATGACAAAATCATTCCTCCAGACTTATCGATCAGATGAGGAATTTGAAAAGGTTTTGAAAAGTGCAGAAAAGATGGCAGAGGAACTTGACATTGAGCCGGTTTTCACTCTGCAGACGTTCGAAATCGCCGCAGAAGAACCCATTTTGACTATGAGGCAGAGGATGAAAGCATCAGTGATCCTAAACAACAGATGAAAGTACATATTTTTTTTCCAAGTTCTAGACTCTGCTATCCAGTCACTGGAAGAACGTTTTTTACAGCTCCATGAACACAGCAATGTCTTTGGGGTGCTCTATAACATTCCCAAACTCAAGGATGCAATACCTGAAGACCTACTCCAGCAGTGCAAAAAATTGGAAAGCGTTTTGTCCCATGATAACATGCGGGATATAGATTCAAATGATCTTAACGATGAACTGAAAGCTCTGTCAAAATATGTCCCTACAGACTTGTCGCCAAAGGGCGTGCTGGAGTATATCTGCACAAACAATCTGACTACCCTCTTTCCAAATGCCTTCATTGCTCTGTGTATACTGTTAACACTCCCTGTGACCGTTGCTAGTGGAGAGCGAAGCTTCTCAAAGCTGAAGCTAATAAAAACATACCTGCGCTCCACAATGACACAAGAAAGGTTGGTGGGTTTGGCGACCATATCAATTGAACATGAACTAGCCCAAACTATAGACCTGAAGGAAGCAGTGTCTTTATTTGCAGCCAAGAAGGCACGGAAAGCACCATTTTGATTCAATCTGTGGTTGTTTACAATATAGTTGATGTTGTCTGTCCATGACAAACTGTTTTGCCATATAATAGAACAGGGGTAGGCAACCTTTTAGTAGTACTGTTCCAAAACAAGATTTTGAAGTCCCATGCAGACTCACCAGAGCCCATGAGATGCAGTCTCACCAGAGCCTATGCAGTTTTATCAGTGCCTATGCAGTCTCATCAGTGCCTATGCAGTCTCACCAGAGCCCATAAAGTCTCACCAGAGCCCATGATATGCAGTCTTATCAGTTTCTATGCAGTCTCACCAGAGCCCATGCAGTCTCACCAGAGCCCATGCAGTCTCACCAGTGCCCATGAAGTCTCACCAGTGCCCATGAAGTCTCACCAGTGCCCATGAAGTCTCACCAGTGCCCATGAAGTCTCACCAGTGCCCATGCAGTCTCACCAGTGCCCATGCAGTCTCACCAGTGCCCATGCAGTCTCACCAGTGCCCATGCAGTCTCATCAGTGCCCATGAAGTCTCACCAGAGCCCATGAAGTCTCACCAGAGCCCATGAAGTCTCACCAGAGCCCATGAAGTCTCACCAGAGCCCATGAAGTCTCACCAGAGCCCATGAAGTCTCACCAGTGCCCATGATATGCAGTCTCACCAGAGCCTATGCAGTCTCATCAGTGCCCATGAGATGCAGTCTCACTAGTGCCCATGCGGTCTCACCAGTGCCCATAAACTATATAACGCTCTGTAAAGCACTGTCTATATTTACAGCCAAGATGGCACATAAAGCACTGATAGTCAATTGATATATAGTTGAGTGCAATATTGTTGTTGTTCTTGTCTGTTGTTTATGACAAGCAGTTTTGCAATATCTTTTCACCATTTAAGCTATTTATATATATATATATATATATATATATATATATATATATATAAAACAAAATAACACTGGAGTTTGTGGTTTGGATTTGAACGTAATGGTATGTTATGTAATTTTGCATATGGTGCTGTTGCATGTAACTCTGCTTTTCTGATAAATTAAATTTTACTTATCATGATATAAAATAATGAATGTTGGGGCGTTTTTGTGGGCGTGTTTTTTTTTTTTTTTGGGGGGGGGCAGCATTTCATTCTTGGTCCCAGGCAGCACCATGTCTTGGGCCGGCGCTGCATTGTTCACCATTTGTATTAAGGCTAACGCCCTCCAAGGGTCTATATTTTGCAGCTAAAATATTTGCTGGAATCAAATGCAATAAATACTGATTGATTGTTCTTTTCATTTTCAGATCATGAAATTTTGAAAGACACCATCTGTACCTTTAACAACCTCTATCCCCATGTGATGAAGACCTTTCTAAAGAAACTAGGAAACATTGGAAATTGGATTCAGTGACATTCTGTTCTTGTAAAGCTCTTTGCCAAGCATTCCTTCGACATGTAGAGTAAAAGCTTTGATGCAGTCTATAGTTACTATACTAACAGACATATCATTCCTTACAAAAGAAGGCTGTGATGTCCCTCCCTCATCCAGTGTATATACAATACCATGACTAGAGCAATTACACTAAACAACATGTGACCATTCAATAATTGACTCAAAGATCTGCAGTAAATGGTGACGGAATTCTACAATGCCAGTGCAGCTCAGAATTTTCAGCATGACCTCTGGCAGTAGGTTACTGGTCACAGTTTAAGGATATATGCACTATATCTGGATGACATTAGCTGCATATTCACATTTAAATAAGAAAAGATGGAACTTTACAGCAATGATATATAGCAAAAGTAACATATGTTCAGATAAACTTAATAAATGAAACGGAACGCAGCGCTCTCACCAAGGGAGTCTCCTAAGTATAGAAGTAGAGTCATCGATAGGGGGCTCAGGCTTTTTTGTCCCCCGGACAACACTTATGCCGCGTACACACGATCGGAAATTCCGACAAGAAAAGTCTGATGTGAGCTTGTGTAGGCTCCATCTGACTTTTTTTGTTGGAATTTCCGCCAACAAAAGATTAAGAGCAGGTTCTCTATTTTTCCGACGGAAAATCCGCTCGTATGCAATTCCGACGTGCAAAAAAACACGCATGCTCAGAATCAAGCAAAAGAGTCAAACTGCCTATTGAACTTCATTGATCTCGGCTCGTCGTACATGTTGTACGTCACCGCGTTCTTGACGGTCGGAATTTCCGACAAGATTTGTGTGACCGTGTATGCAACACAAGTTGGAGCCAACATTCCGTCAGAAAAAATCCACGGTTTTCTTGTCGGAATTTTGTGTGTACGCGGCATTAGGCAACAGTCAAAATAGGAAGAGCCGGCAACTCCATGTCCCTATCCAAATGTAAACGTTTATTGGCACATATAAAAAGATACAAGGGTTGACGCGTTTCGGCACACCGCCTTGGTCACAGCACAAAGGTAAAAATTACAAACATGCTATATATAGTAACTAAGAAGCCCCACCCACCCCTTGAGAAATAATCCAATCATGCTAATGAATCTGACTTCCCAGCTGATGGGAACGGGAAGAGGAAGAGAGATCATATACCACTAATGAGAAACCTAAAAAAAGTAAAAATAAAATAAACCATAAGGGAAGAGCGAGAAAGAGGAGAAGAGAGAAAAAGAGAGAAAGAGGGAACAAAGAGGGGGGGGAAAAAGAAGAAGAAAAATAAGGCCATATATTTCCAAATATCATTATAAACACTAGCATATAAAATAGTGAATTGTAACATGCCTACAAGGACCTATTTTGCACATATAAATAGATTTCCTGATGGATAATTTTATTTTAGTTTTACTTTTTTGATGTTTCTTATTAGTTGTATATGATCCCTCTTCCTGTTCCCATCCCCATCAGCTGGGCAGTCCAACAGATTCATTAGCATGATTGGATTATTGCTCAAGCGGTGTGTGGGGCTGGTCCCTTCTTATTTACTATATATGTTTGTCATTTTTATCTTCGTGCTGTGACCAATGTGGTGTGCCGAAACGCGTCAGCCCTTGTATCTTTTTACATGTACCAATAAACGTTTACATTTGGATATGGACATGGAGTTGCCAGCTTTTCCTATTTTGAATGTTCAGATAAACATTGTATCTGTTCAGGCATAGGTTCACTGTACTACTGGATGGCAGGTCCACTTTAAGTATAACACTTTATTTATTAATTGTTTGAAAGGTTACGTGGCTTTGCATCTTTTCTTTAAACATACAGTATGTAATGTTAAACAATAAGAAACACCCTATGCAATAATCATCTATTGCACTGGTAATGATAGCACATAAAGCTTGTCAATGGGTCTGCTCAGGCAGAAACAGGCAGTCAGCACCCCTGCACACAGGTCTAGTCTGGAGCCAGGACTACTATGAGGGAGAAGCTATTTTCTGGACACTAACAATAAATTGAAGTATCATAAACTCGCAATTCCATTGATATGCCGTTTCGAAAACCTAAGTCATTAACCACTTGCCGACCGGCTAATGCCGATATACGTCGGCAGAAGGGCACGGCTGCACAAAGCAACGTACCTGTATGTTGCTTTGAATTTGCTGCCGTGCGGGCAAGCTCCGTGAAGGTGCCCACGGGACCCGCGGACTCGATGTCTGTCGGGTGCCAGCGATCATGTCACGGAGCTGCAGAACGGGGAGATGCCTATGTAAACAAGGCATTTCCCTGTTCTGCCTAGTGACAGGACAGTGAGATACTGCTCCCTGTCATCGGGAGCAGTGATCACTGTCGTGTCACTAGTAGCCTAGCCCCCCCCACAGTTAGAATCACTCCCTAGGACACACTTAACCCCTTCATCGCCCCCTAGTGTTTAACCCCTTCCCTGCCAGTGTCATTTACACAGTAATCAGTGCAATTTTATAGCACTGATCGCTGTATAAATGACAATGGTCCCAAAATAGTGTCAAAATTTCCGATGTGTCCGCCATAATGTCTCAGACACGATAAAAAAACGCTGATCCCCACCATTACTAATAAAAAAATAATAATAATATAAATGGCATAAAACTATCCCCTATATTGTAGACTATAACTTTTGCGCAAACCAATCAATGAACGCTTATTGTGATTCTTTTTTACCAAAAATATGTAGAAGAATACGTATCGGCCTAAACTGAGAAAGAAATTTGTTTTTTTATATATGTTTTGGGGATATTTATTATAGCAAAAAGTAAAAAATGTTGCTTTTTTTACAAAATTGTTGCTATTTTTTTGTTTATGTAGCGCTACCCCCAGTTAAGAGAGCCGCTGGTTTGATTTCGGGCCCTGTATACAGCACCGCCAACCCCCGGCAATCTTACTCGACCCACTCTGGCACAGTTAGTCTAGGGTTATATTTGTACCACATTCAATTGCATTGCATGAAACAATCTTTAAACAGTAAGACAACACACTGAGGCGAGAGATCAGATATAACAGCTTTACTCTTATAGTAAATAGCATAGGTAGAACATAACACATGCAACTGGCTTGCAGAGCCCTGCAGCAATCAATTCAGTACACTATAATGGCGCTGCGCGGTACTCCACCACGCGTAGCTATTATGGTATGCGCGCCCTATGGCGCACTAAACAATATCTTAACTCCCCACCCCGGTCAGGCCTGACATGGAATAAATCTCAGTCACCTCCTTAAGGGATTTCTTCGCATGCCAGCTTTCGGTGGTGCACTTGACGAAAAGTATTTGTAATCCACAACAGCCAATAACTTGGAATACTATACTTGGGGGACACTTCAACTCTGTCCTGCTACCGGTCCCCCCTGGGAACAGTAGATAAACAAACTGTGGGCCTATGCAGTCTATAGGCCTGAACACAGCACAGTCTATTGGTTTGGGCAGGTGCCCGCTCACCACTCCGGACGCGATCCCAGAGTGGGACTTCCACCTGCTGTGTATCCGCACACAGCGTCTGCAACAATCGGGTCCCCGATCCAACTGATGTCCTCACTTGACAGGTCACGTGCCACCCAGGCTCCGCAGTGGGGTGGAAGGCTGTTCGGAAGTAGCACAAGGCCCCAGGCTTCAGGCCTTGCACTGCAGCAGATCCGCACGGGAAGAAGCTCTTGCTTGCAGCGCGGTGTCCCAAAGAGGCCGAGCTCCGCCTCGCCTCCTCCTTAAAAAAATCCCTCCCATGAGTCTCTGCGGTGGCTAACTGCACTCTGGGTGCCGAACGGGGTTCTGGGTAACGTAGCCTTAAAGGAGACCCCGCTACATTTATAATGCAAAAAATAAAAACCGCAGAGGTGATCAAATACCACCAAAAGAAAGCTCTATTTGTGGGGAAAAAAGGACGTCAATTTTGTTTGTGTGCAACGTCGCACGACCGCGCAATTGTCAGAGTGACGCAGTGCCGAATCGCAAAAAGTGCTTTGGTCAGGAAGGGGGTAAATTCTTCCGGGGCTGAAGTGATTAAAAGCGCGTAAAGCCAAGACTTAAAATTCAGCAAAAAGTGTCATCTGAGAAATAGGTTGTGTAATAGATGGGACATAAAAGTCCTGGGCATTAAAATACAGTGCCTTCTGGAAGTTCACAGATGAAGTAGATTCAAACGGAATAACTAAAATCTCATATAAATATTATTGTCAGTTTATTTTAAATTGTATTTTTAAAATGTATATTGATCCTGCTATGCAGATCTTTGCTCAGGTACTAGTGTTCCAATTGTGCTCCTGAATTTTTAGAAAGTGGCTGCAAAAAAGTCGCAGGACTTCTGCAGCACTGAAAAAAAAAAGCGAAAACTGTTTTTTTTTAAGTGTCAGTTGAAATTTATAAGATATATTGTATTATATTATTTAACACTGAACTCTAGGCAGATATAGACACACGTGTATGTACCTGTGTAATCATTACAATATATTTTAATGTATTTTTAAATAAAAAACAATGTAAGTTCTTTATGTTGACATGGTATTAGCCTCTTGCAGTCTCTGTATTGCATGGTTATATTGTGAGAAGCAGAAGCAGCACAAGGAGCCAATCAGTTCATGCTGATAGGAGGAGAGAGCAAAGTGAAAGAGAGATGAGCTCATTACCATCTCCTTCCAATGTCCAATCACAGGATGGGGGCGGGTCCACAGGAATCAGGTTGATGCTGACCATTAGACTGAGGACATCTATCTGCAGAAAAAAAGTACTGCAGGGGAAATCTAGGTAATCATGCTTATTAAAGTGTTACTAAGCCCTACATGGATACATCCCTCTGTTATTGGCAGACAGGATTGAATCGGATGCCGGTGGGTGTCAGTGGACACATGTCCGCTGACATCCGCTGCTCTATAGAGAACAATGGCTGGTCCGATCAGGTGCGCCTGAAAAACTGACAGACAAACCTGAACGGACCGCCCATGTTTGATGCAAATTTGGGCCTGTTTTTTTTATGCATTTTGCGTTCTTTCATTCACGTTTTTGATTTATCTTTAATATGTTTTGTGGTTTTGGAATGTGTTAATGTTGCTAGGAGAAGGTGCCTGTTGTCATGCAGGAAATACACCAAAAATGCAAGTACATGCGATTTTCATGCGTTTTTTGACGCAATTTTATTGAAGTCTATGGAGCTAAAAACACACCTTGCTGCATGTAAACAAGTCCCTGAACCTTTCCAAAAATGCATCGGTGGAAACTGCATAGATGTGAATGTGACCTATAGGAACTAATGTTGAATGGACTGGAGTGCGTTTGCACGCACGTGAGCTAAAAAAAAGCCAGTTTTATGAACATTCAATGTGTTTTTTCTGCCACTATATGTCCCTCCATGTTAAGCCTGTGTGTCCATGCACAGATAGGCAGTTACAGGAATTAGAGGCAGAAAAAAAAAACACCACTTGTGCATTCAAGAATGTCATATTATGTACAATATGTGCCCAAGTCTTACCACCAGATGGCAGAGTGTATCAATAAATGCTCTTCATGGTTTGCTTTTCAAATTCATTATTGAAAGTTTTATGCAAGCTGTTTTGGGCATATCATAAATTTTTCAAAACGAGAGAATGTTTATCTTAGTACATATCATAAGATTATATAAATACAGAAACAATGCGCTTTAGAATGCAAAAAAATCCCCAAAACAATGCTGCTACTTAAATAACTTAAACATAACAAAAGAGGATGAACATATATATATAACCGTGTATATATAATATAATCCACAGTAGCACTTTTAAATGTGTCCAAAAAAGACAAAAAAAAATCCCTAATGAAGAAAAATGTATATAAATTTACAGTGAAAAAATATATATGTAGCGCACCAACCCCAGACTTTACCTTCTTTTCTTCTGCTTGGCTCCTCAGCAGGAAAGAATGAGGCACACCACACCACAAGCCCGTACCCTCCTGAATAGGAAGGTTGAACGGTTTTAGTTTCTCGGGCCTGCTTACAGCCAGTGTCAAAAAGCCTCCAGTGCTGACCTCGTTTCTGCAGTATTCAGAAACAAGTCTTTAATTCTTCCCAGTAAGCAACTGTCCACACCAACTGAAAGGTCCAACACTTATTTATTCCTTCTTGCACAATAAACAGTCTCTTTGAGAGCAAACGGGTTGGGACAAGACACAGGTCAGATAAGGTGGGAGGAGGTCCAGGCACAAACTTGAATTTGGGTTTCGCCTGTTCTGATCAGCACGAACAGGCTTGGCGCACGGTCTCTGCCACAGACCATGAGGTTGCTCACTGCCACTGACCGGGTGAAAAAGGTGAAAGTCACTGCTACTGACCTTGGGTGCGTAGTGTCACTGCCACTGTGATTTAAAGAACACACACTTCCTTCTGTTAGTGAACTAGCCCTTTATAGGACAAGAACATCCCTCCGGAGAGTTACCAGAGGCCCCATCTGTCACCACGACTCTGCGCTGGGTCTTCAGAAAGGGTCACCTCCCTGGCCTCCTCGTCCTGGATACGGGTCCCCTCGCAAGGCAGATCCCTGGGAGTCTCGGTCCCCGGTGGATCCCAGCCGAAGGCTGCTGGGCTGTGGGCCTTTCTTCAAAGTACCTCACCCCAGACTGAAGGTGTCTGAGATGGAACAGCAGCTCCGTCTCTGGGCCTAGGGCACCCAGAAACAACCCAACCAGGCCTCCGGGCCTAGGGCACCTGGAGGTGACACACACGCACCCAGGCCTAAGGTGCCTGAGCGAGGAACCGACGACCCCTCTGGAAGATGAACGCCCCCTTTTATATCCTCTCCTGACAGGCACAGCAGGTTCCCCGCCCCGCCGTACTGCTGCCGAGAGGGGACAAAAAGAACACAACCTTGTACTGCGGTTCAACCCGGGCCCACGGCAACAGCGCCACCCATAGGCCCCAGTGAACTTACACACCAGTACTATCTCCCAGGTATGGAAATGGTCCATGAGATCTAACAATTAGTGCATCTGAGCCTAGTTACCACTCAGATGCTTCCCCCTAAATGTAACCACCCGCTACATATACATATAAAAATAGTGAAATAGTCCAATAGTCTTACGTATCCACACCAAAAAACAGTCCTTATTGAAGAGTGCAAATTACAACAGTTTGTATAAGTGCCTCCCAGTTTTTAAGGGACCAAAAGTAATGGGACAATTGGCTGCTCAGCTGTTCCATGGCGAGGTGTGTGTTATTCCCTCATTATCCCATTTACAAAGAGCAGATAAAAGGTCCAGAGTTAATTTCAAGTGTGCTATTTGCATTTGGAATCTGTTGCTGTCAACTCTCAATATGAGATCCAAAGAGCTGTTACTATCAGTGAAGCAAGCCATCATTAGGCTGAAAAAAAAAAAAAAACATCAGAGAGATAGCAAAAACATTAGGTGTGGCCAAATCAACTGTTTGGAACATCCTTAAAAAGAAAGAACGCACCGGTGAGCTCAGGAACACCAAAAGACTCAGAAGACCACGGAAAACAACTGTGGTAAATGACCGAAGAATTCTTTCCCTGGTGAAGAAAACACCCTTCACAACAGTTGGCCAGATCAAGAACACTCTCCAGGAGGTAGGTGTATGTGTGTCAAAGTCAACAATCAAGAGAAGACTTCACCAGAGTGAATACAAAGGGTTCACCACAAGTTGTAAACTATTGGCGTGCCTCAAAAACAGGAAGGCCAGATTAGAGTTTGCCAAACAACATCTAAAAAAGCCTTCACAGTTCTTGAACAACATCCTATGGACAGATGAGACCAAGATTAACTTGTACCAGAGTGATGGGAAGAGAAGAGTATGGAGAAGGAAAGGAACTGCTCATGATCCAAAGCATACCACCTCATCAGTGAAGCATGATGGTGGTAGTTTCATGGCTTGGGCATGTATGGCTGCCAATTGAACTGGTTCTCTTGTATTTATTGATGATGTTACTGCTGACAAAAGCAGTAGGATGAATTCTGAAGTGTTTCGGGCAATATTATCTGCTCATATTTAGCCAAATGCTTCAGAACTAATTGGACGGCGCTTCACAGTGCAGATGGACAATTACCCGAAGCATACATACTGCGAAAGCAACCAAAAAGTTTCTTAAGGGAAAGTAGTGGAATTTTATGCAATGGCCAAGTCAATCACCTGACCTGAATCCGATTGAGCATGCATTTCACTTGCTGAAGACAAAACTGTAGGGAAAATGCCCCAAGAACAAGCAGGAACTGAAGACAGTTGCAGTAGAGGCCTGGCAGAGCATCACCAGGGATGAAACCCAGCGTCTGGTGATGTCTATGCGTTCCAGACTTCAGGCTGTAATTGACTGCAAAGGATTTGCAACCTGTATTAAAAAGTCAAAGTTTGATTTATTATTGTTAATCTGTCCCATTACTTTTGGTCCCTTAAAAAGTGGGAGGCACATATACAAACAGTTGTAATTTCTACATCGTTCACCTGATTTGGATGTAAATACCCTTAAATTAAAGCTGAAAGTCTGCAGTTAAAGCACTTCTTGTTCGTTTCATTTCAAATCCGTTGTGGTGGTGTATAGAGCCAAAAGGGTTAGAATTGTGTTGATGTCCCAATATTTATGGACCTGACTGTAAGTCCACATGGGCTGGCTAGTGCATAGACCACATGTGTGGTATCACAGGTTATGAGATCGGTTTTTTCATAATCCCGACCTGTATTATTGGAGTGAAAGGATGAACGTATTCTAACATTATGTTTTGCATGACAACATGCCTTACATTTCCCGCAGGAAATTAAACCCTTTTGACCTGGCCAGAACATGGGTCTAATGGGTGAATCAAGATTTTTTTTTTTTTTTTCACAATCAAAAGTTTTTATTGAAAGAATTTGAAACATACAGGTGACAATGTAATGGCAATGTATCACGAGATGAAAAAACAATGTCAGTTAACAGTGGGATAGAGTTCAAATTAAAATTGCATTTAAACAGTTGCAATGGTAGTTTACACTTACATATTAATTCAAGATATATAAAAAAAAATAATGATAGATAGTAATAAAGAGGTAAGAGGAGAGGGAGGAGGGGAAGAAGGGTGGAAGGGGGTAAAGGAGTTAGTGGGGGGAAGTAAGAGAGGGATAATTAATTGGAGGTATTGTACAAAGGTTTTTAGATGAGTTTACAGACATATCTCCAGAGTATGTACAAAATATAAGGAAATCGTTATGCATATATTAATTTAAATGATAACCAGGAATTAATATACCAGTAGATAGGACCTAGAGTATCTTATGTGAAAAGGGATTGATAGTCATTTGAATATTTGAATAATATCCAGGGTTGCCACATTTTATTAAAACCATCACTGTTTTCTTTTTTCATTGCCACAATCTCTTCCATCTTATACATGTATTGGGCTCTGTCCAACCAATCCTTGACCGTCGGGACTCGAGTGGATTTCCAATGTAGTGGAATAAGTGTCTTTGCCGCTGTAAACAAATGTTTGGTAAGAGACTTCTTGTATTTGCTGAGCGTGAAGTGGTTAATGTGTAGTAGGCAGGTGGCTTCACTCAGATTTATCTTGGTATCTGTGATATGTTTAATCCATTTTGAGATCTGTTCCCAGTAGTCAAGGATTGGGGGACATTCCCACCAAATGTGTAGAAAATAATTCCCACATCTCCAGCAAGAATCAGACGTTGTGGGCGACCATTTTTTAGCTTTTTGTGGAGTCATGTACCACTGTGTTAGAATTTTGTATGAGATTTCCTGGTATCTTGAGCTTGCAGAACATTTGTGTGCTAGTTTGCATGCTTTTTCCCATTGGGCGTCATTGAGCTTGAGACCTAGGTCTTTTTCCCACTTTTCTTTATGTTTGTTGTTGTCTTCCTTTGAAGGTTGGTTCAACCATGTGTAAGCTAAGGAAGTCGTTTTTAGTACTTGAGTTCTGTTATAGCAGATAGACTCTAGTGGTGTCAGTCGACGGCAATATGAGATTTTGTGTTTACTATTGACTAGAAAGTCCTTTAGCTGCATGTGGAACCAGGAGCCTGGAAATGAGTCACCAAATTCCGATTTAAGTGATTCTAGTGGTTTGACTTTGTTCCCATTGATACAATGGGTGACTAAACGTTTGGAAGTGCAGTCAGGGGACGGAAGTGTTTTTTGATTCAAACCAGGTGGGAAGTCAGGGTTGTTGGCAATCAGAGTTAAAGGACCCGGGATTGTGGCAAGTTTATGTAGGGTGGCTATCTTATGCCATACATTTAGTGTGGTAGCTAATAGGGGGTGATCTATTACCTTGGTGGATTTAGAGTGAATAGTCCAAGGGTAATATAGAATTTGTTGCTTACTATGTCCATGTTCTAATTGTACCCAGTCTTTGTTTTGTCCGTGACAGTGCCAGTCAATTAATCTGGTGATATGGGAGAAAAAATAATATTTTTTGAAGTCAGAAAGACCAATCCCACCACTGCTTTTGGGTAGAGTTAGGAGGCGTAGATTTATCCTTGGTTTCTTGTCTGCCCAAAGGAAGCGTCTCTGTAGTGTTTGAAGAATCAAGAATTTTATGTACCACACTGTCACCAATACTAGGGGCTTTCAGATAAATAAAAAAAAAATTTTTTTTCCGGCAAAACCGGTTTCAATGATCTATCCATCTTCAGAATATGGCAATATTTTGAAAAAATATTTTGAATCTCTCTATATTGGAAATTGAAGTCAGAGATAAAATTCCACTGTTTGTCATCACCCCCCATACTTGGTACATTGCTTTGTAAAAATTGGTTCCTTGATACAGACAGCATAGCCTTGATTTCACGCTCAATCTGGTTATCTGAATAACCCTTTTGGACAAATTTATTCTTAATATGGCCAGATTGTTCAACTAAATCTCTATCAAAGGTGCAATTCCTTCTAATACGTGTCAGTTGTCCTCTCGGGATATTTCGCAACCAGGCAGGATGGTGCCCACTTGTTATCGACAAATAGCTATTCCTGTCTGTAGGCTTGAAGTACACTTTGGTGGCCAAATGATCGTTCTCTCTAAAAATGATCAAATCTAAAAAATAAATACTATTGTCACTGAATTGATAATAAAATTTAATATCATTCTGATTATTATTTAATTGATTCATAAACTAATGTAAGAATTGCTCAGAACCTTCCCAAATGAATAGTAGATCATCTATAAATCTTCTGTAAAAAAGAAGCTCAGATTTGTATCTACAAAATACAAACCTATCTTCCCACTCTGCCATAAATATATTATATATATATTAGCCAGGCTCGGGGCGGACTTAGCGCCCATAGCCACCTCATTCTTTTGACTATAATATTCCTTATGAAACCAAAAATAATTATGTGATAGGCAAAAGTCTAAAGACTTTTGTAAAAAGATTTTGTGAGCATGTGGTAGTTCATCTCTCTGGCACGCTGGGACGCAGCTACACAGCGGATGTATGTTGAAGCTGGGATGGTGTTCTGATGTCTAGCGAAGGAAGCAGTGGTGAGATCGCAGCACAGAGCCGCTCGGCATGTCTTGTACCATGTTCAAAAAAGCTTGTTTTAACTATATTTGATGTACATGCAATATTTATTTTTAAAATATCAATATCTCAAATGATTTTACACTATTGGAGGCTCTATTTCTCCTTCTATCTTCTCCCATTCATCACTTTGGTGAAGGAATTGGTGTCATCATTACACATATTGTTTTTGCACTCTTCAATAAGGACTGTCTTTTTTGGTGTGGATACGTAAGACAATTTCCCTATTTTCATATGTATATATTTTTTCATCGTACGTTTATATACTTTCTTCATCATTAAGGATTTTTTTTTAGTCTTTTTTTATCTTTTTTGGAGACATTTAAGAGCGCTACTGTGGATTATATTATATATACACACAGTTATATATTTATGTTTTTCATCTTTTGTTATGTAAGATTGCTGGAGAAAAAGTTAAAAGAATGCCAGCAATATTAAAATGTTTAGCCCAAATACACTTTTTTCTACAATGAAGTGCAATACATCCTTTAGTTCAGGAGCTTAATATTCCTTGCATTCTCCTAATTTCATGCATAAATTATTTTAATAATGAAAGTAATCATTACAGATATTAATTTTAAGCTATAAATGATTATGTAGACTGGAGATATGATCAGAAGGTAAAATACTTAGTGATTATAGCTGGCCTTACATTGCAAAAAAAAAAAAACAACACAATTTGCATGGCTGTAAACCAATCACAAAGTGTAGTTTAAGGCTGGTTTTACACTGAAATCGGATGCGGCTCACAGCAGGGGTCCCGGAATTCACAGAGACTGTGCGGCACACTACTGGCTCAGGCGAGTGATGTCATGGAGCATCCCGCCAGCCGTGCCAGCCTTTAAAAACAGAAACATGGAGGCTGAGCACGCGGAACGGAGGAGCCCTCATGGTGGTCTGTCCAGGCAGTCCAGAGTCCACGGGGAAGGAGTGACAGCCCAGCCAATGGTGACATGAGGTGATGGTGACAGGGGGTGATGGCAGTAGGTGATGGTGGCAGGGGATGATGGTGGCAGGTGATGGTGACAGGTGATGGTTGCAGCAGGTGATGGTTGTGGCAGGGGGTGATGGTGGCAGGGGGTGATGGTGAGTGATGATGGTTGCAGCAGGTGATTGTGACAGGTTATGGGGGAAGAGGGTGATTGTTGCAGCAGGTGATGGTGGCAGGGAGTGATGGTTGTGGCAGGTGATGGTTGCAGCAGGTGGTGGTGGCAGGGGGTGATGGTTGCAGCAGGTAATGGTTGTGGCAGGGGGTGATGGTGGCAGCAGGTGATGGTGGCAGGGGGTGATGGTGGCAGGTGATGGTTGCAGCTGGTGATGGTGACAGGTATGGTTGCAGCAGGTGATGGTGGTAGGGGGTGATTGTTGCAGCAGGTGATGGTGGCAGGGGGTGATGGTTGTGGCAGGTGATTGTGGCAGGGGGCGATGGTGGCAGCTGATAATGGTGGCAGGGGGTGATGGTGACAGGTGATGGTGGCGGGGGTGATGGTTGCAGCAGGTGGTTGTGGCAGGTGATAGTGGCAGGGGGTGACGGTGAGAGATGATGGTTGCAGCAGGTGATGGTGACAGGTTATGGTGGTAGGGGGTGATTGTTGCAGCAGGTGATGGTGGCAGGGAGTGATGGTTGTGGCAGGTGATGGTTGCAGGAGGTGGTGGTGGCAGGGGGTGATGGTTGTAGCAGGTAATGGTTGTGGCAAGGGGCGATGGTGGCAGGGGGTGATGGTGGCAGGTGATGGTGGCAGGTGATGGTTGCAGAAGGTGATGGTGACAGGGGGTGATGGTGACAGGGGGTGATGGTGGCAGTGGGTGATGGTGGCAGGGGGTGATGGTGGTAGGGGGTGATTGTTGCAGCAGGTGATGGTGGCAGGGGGTGATGGTTGTGGCAGGTGATTGTGGCAGGGGGTGATGGTGGCAGCTGGTAATGGTGGCAGGGGGTGATGGTGACAAGTGATGGTGGCGGGGGGTGATGGTTGCAGCAGGTGGTTGTGGCAGGTGATGGTGGCAGGAGGTGATGGTGGCAGGGGGTGATGGTGGCAGTGGGTGATGGTGGCAGCGGGTGATGGTTGCAGCAGGTGATGGTGACAGGGGGTGATGGTGGCAGGTGACAGTTTTTTTTTTTTTTATATACAGTTTTTGTGCGTGTTTACAAAATTAAACTGGGCCGGTCTGGATGAAGTCCAGGGCCAAATGTTTGTCCCAGTCCAGCCCTGGGCTCAGGTAAGAAAAAGGGTGGTCTGGGGGCAGCTGCAGGAAAAAAGGTTTTTCATCTTAATGCATAGAATGCATTAAGGTGAAAAACCTTGAGACTTTACAATTACTTTAATTTAAATACTGCACTTAGGTGGCGAGTCCCCCTTTTTCTTTTGTGTTCCATACAGAGCTGGCGCTGAAGACAGTAGTTGCCAGTAGACATGTGCATTCGTTTTCGTCCGAATGCATTTTCGTCCGAATTTCAGCTATTTTCGTTATCGTTTTAACAAACGAAAACGAAAGCACAGAATCCGAAAACCGAAATATCCGATATAAACAAATGCTTTATTTTCGTTTTCGTTGCTACAACAGTTCGATATAGATAGGAGATTCGACGTGACGCTGACAATAACAATCTGTGTGTATCGAACCTGTGGTCGAATGTGCCTAACCTTAACTCTATTAGTCCAAGATTATTCTACATAGGAGAGAAAAGATTCGACATTATAGAGAGAAAAGATTCGACATAGGAGAGAAAGATTCGACATAGGAGAGAAAAGATTCGACATAGGAGAGAAAAGATTCGACATAGGAGAGAAAAGATTCGACATAGGAGAGAAAAGATTCGACATTATAGAGAGAAAAGATTCGACATAGGAGAGAAAAGATTCGACATAGGAGAGAAAAGATTCGACATTATAGAGAGAAAAGATTCGACATAGGAGAGAAAAGATTCAACATAGGAGAGAAAAGATTCGACATAGGAGAGAAAAGATTTGTTATTATAGAGAGAAAAGATTCGACATAGAGAGAAAAGATCACTGCTGGAATTGGGTGGGGGAAGTAAAATAAAAATAAAGTTGATGATGAATGTTATTGGCTGATTGTAACCAAAGAGGAGGAGCAGTAAAATAGCTAGAATGACGAAGATTCGACAAAGCATCGAAAGTTAGAAGATTCGACGGTGCAGCAAAACTGTACGACGCTGCAATCGTACATTTCCGGTCAAATGCATCCACCCATAGGCTATAGAAGAATTCTAATGTTGGTTGACTAGTAATAGTAATGAATAAATATAATTATTACTAGTCATACAACATTAGAATTCTTCTATAGCTTGTGGGCGGAACATTCGACTGGAAATGTATGATTGCAGCGTCGTACAGTTTCACTGCTCCGTCGAATCTTCTTTGAACATTCGACAGACACCATAAGCCTTCAATGACAGATTCGACCTTAATTAATTCAGATTTTCGGACGAATGCAATTTCTAACGAAAAACAAAATAAATAAAAACGAATTTCGGGAGTAACTAAATACATTTATTTTTCGGACGAAAACGAAATTCCGAAACGAAATATTTCAGTGTGCACATGTCTAGTTGCCAGTGCCCCATACCGTGTGCATGCAGCTTTATACAGTAGACTCTTACTTTAGTACAAGCCATGGACTTTAAGAACAGTTACAGCGTGACTTGGTGTATACCCTTTTTATCTGCTTCTTCACATACTCCATGCGCCGGAATACTTTGATCTTTTTGTATACAGCTCTAAAGGTGAGTGCTTATTATATGGTACTGGCTTGCTTCAGTTCTTGGCTTATGAGTTTGCAGCACAGCATTACAAAGCAGCATTGTTTTGGAAAATACACTGAGTTCTCTCAGAAAATGTAATGGAAAACTCATTTTAAGTAATACAGAGGTGGCACAGAATACCAGTCATTTCATGTAAATCCTGACATTTCACCGATTGCATTTAATAAGGTCTGCCTGCATTCCCAAATATGGGTTTTGTTGACAGACAGTATTTAAAGGAAAACTCTACTTTTGTTAAAAATTCATACATAACTTGTAGACATTTCTATAACTACTGTATATCACTATAGTTATAATGTCAGTTAAAAATGCCAAAAATCAACTCACTACCATGTAACCATGGGCAATGGAGAGTTCTGTACAGCACGTTCCTGGAAATGCCTTTTGCTGCTCGTGTGATTGGCTCACAAGATTTTATTTTTCATCAACAGCTTTTGTTTTCTTAGGCCGGTTTCACACTGGGGCGGTGGCGGTATAGCGCCGCTATTTTTAGCGGCGCTATACCGTCGGGATTGCAGAGGTATTTGGCTGCTAGCGGTGCGGTTTTAACCCCCACTAGCGGCCAAAAAGGGGTTAATACCACCCGCAAACTGCGGCTACAGACGCGGTTTGCGGGCGGTATTACCGCGGTATCCCATTAATTTCAATGGGAAGGAGCCGTGTCACCGCTCCAAAGATGCGGCTAGCAGGACTTTTTTTTTAAGTCCTGTTAGCGCACCGCTCCAGTGTGAAAGCCCTCGGGGCTTTCACATTGGAGAGAAAGGAGCCGCTGTTTAGGCTCGGTTTGCAGGCGCTATTTTTAGCAAAATAGCGCCTGCAAACCGCCCCAGTGTGAAAGGGGCCGACTACTCTTGTGATTATAGGAAACAGACCCCACTAGGCACCCAGGAAGGAGGACATGTCTACAGTCAAGGCTAATACAATTCTTGCATTTGTAATTGACAAAATTGTTTTTCTGTTTTAAAGTGATTGTAAACAATCACCTTGTAAAACAACCCATTCAGTTTAAAATAGAAAAGAAATGCAAAACATTTTAATATGGATATAACTTTTTTTATGAATACCTCTTTTCCCTTTTTTTAAAGTGATCACATTCCCTCTGTTCTCAGCTGCACAAGAGCTGGGGGAAGGAGAAGCAACAGATCACTGAGCTTCCCAGTGAAAGCCTGTGCAGCGAGGGCATGTCAGGACAAGTCTGATCATTGATGGAGAGCATGCTGAGTTCCCAGCATAGCTAGAGAACTCACCACAGTGTGGTCTCCTGCTTAGTGTGGTCAGCAATACAAAGAGAACCGGATACTTGCTCATACAAGTACATGGTACAACATGCACATATCAGGAATATGAAGTGTTGGGTTAAAAAAAAGCTTTAAGGTGAGTTCCCTGACACCCTAAACTAGTCAACATGTTAATACAAGGTAATTATCCCCTATTAATTATACCCAATCGATAAGTGACTGTAAAAAAAATGGATGTTAAAGTTTTGTTTTTTTAGTGACTTCTCATCCCATAGCCTATAATAAGACAATGAAGGAGCAGCAGCCTATTGAAAAAGTCATCCTATTTTCACCGATTGATCCAGCCATAAAGTCTGTTAATTTCTCTTTAAAGCAGAACTATACTCACCTCCACTCCAGCAATACAGTATCCAGTAACTCCCTGCCACCCACTGACATCTAGAGACCATTTTCTTGAACGTTCCAATCTTCAGCCATTTTCTTTGGCTAGGCTAACATGATATACAGTAATTCCCATACATGCGCAGGAGCTCATTTATCTTTGCTGATGATGAATTTGTATGCTGAACGAGCTGCACATTGGAGGTAAGTATGACATGTTTGTTATTTCTAAATAATAAAATGCAAACCTTTAGTATCACGTTAACCAAAAAAAAGGTTAATTGAATCCACAAGAGCCTTTCTTTTTTACCACTACTATTCTTTTATATTGGCTTTTAAAATGTATAAATACAGCAATTTATAATTTGGATGAAAGGTTAAGCACTGGGAAAAACTTTTTGAAAGATAAAAAGTGCAATTTATATGCAACTATATAGATCAGACCAAAATGAGGGACAAATGAGGGGGAAAGAGGGACAGAGGCTCCAAATCAGGGACAGTCCCTCCAAATCAGGGACAGTTGGGAGCTATGGGCAGGGGTTATTGCTGACGATTGTTGGTTATTGGTAACTTCCAGCTGTTAATTAAATCCTTTTCCCTGGAGGGCTTCAGCTGTATGTTATGCTGTATTTTTTTATACTTCCCTTTCTCTGAAGTCTTCAGGCCAGTCATGTGACATGCTGGGTCCTCTTTCTCTTCAATCTTCTCTAGTCAGTTGTGGTCCTCCATGACGCAGAGAATGGCACTATCATGAGGATGCCCCTTGAATCAGTACACCTTTAAGGCACCACAGTAAAGCCCCCACAGGCACCCAAGCAGAAGTTAGTACCTCTTTTAGAGAAACCCCTTCCCCAGGTGGCTATTTCAAGTAGGGTTAGCCTCTTCCTATATAATCTGAGGCCAAAATAACCTTAGGACAGAGGTTGTTAGGGAAAGGCTGCCTACAGAATACTATCATGTAAGGTGATGACCAAAGTGAAGTATGCTCTTTGGGGTATGCCCGATTGGAGGACCCATCTAAGGGAATGAATTAATGAATGAATGACTTGTATAGCGATACACATGCAAAATTAATCGCCTCTAGGCTCTTTTTGCAGCCAGTGTCTGCTTGGCTGGTGCGGTCATTTTACCCTGTAGGATCTCGACATGCTTGGGACACACAGTCGTAAACACATATATACATATATACTGGGCCAATTTGGACAAGATCCAATTAACCTACCAGCATGTCTTTGGAGTGTGGGAGGAAACCGGAGTACCCGGAGGAAACCCACGCAAGACACAGGGAGAACATGCAAACTCCAGGCAGATGGTGTCGTGGTCGAGACTTGAACCAGCGACCCATTTGCTGCTAGGTGAAAGTGCTAACCACTAGACCACTGTGCTGCCCTTCAATAGGGTAGCTGGAAGTGCTGGTCGGCATGCTTGTGTTTACAGTGTTGCTGATGTCGGGTGCCAGGAGAGAGTGGCGTATTTTAGTAATGGAAGGAACTGTGCACTCTGTTCATGCTACAGTAAATCTTTAAAAGGGCTGACTAAGTAGACATTCCGTTATTTCTGGAAGTGGGCCAAGAAGATGTGAGTAACCAAGATGGCAAAGTTTCTTTATGCTGCAGGTGCATGGTGCCCCATCTCATTCAAGTTTAACATGCCTGATTCTGGTGGTGGATCAGGGTCCTGCTTACACGCTAGGTAGGGATCAGGGGCGGACTGACCATTAGGGCCCTCGGGCAGTGCCCGAGGGCCTCATGGCCAGTAGGGGGCCCCATGAGCAGGGACAGTCACACTCTTTAAGAAGGTGTTCCGTTACAGCTCAATCCCGGGGTTTGTCAGTAGCAGTGTCATTGCTTCTAAATACATATACTGCCCGGCAGTGTATGTATTTATAAGTTCAGAGTCTTCTTTCTGTCTCACCCCTCAGTGTTCTCCTGCACATTCGTTCTGTGTTTCACTCAGTCAGATCCCCCCTTCAGTGCAGTGTGATGGGAGAACCTAGAGGAGGGGCATAACTGCCGACTACTGCACGCTATATGCAGGGAGGGAGGTGAGCCGAGTAAGGAAAGTTGTCCTGGAGGTAAGTTTCATGTCAGGAGTAAATTTCTCTGGGAACATGTGAAGGGTTAAGTAAGGTGACAAGGAGGCTTGAAATAGCAGGCAACTGTGTGTGTTGGAGCTGACAGAGAATTAACCAAAAAAAAGTTTAATTAATTGCACAAGTGTTTTTTTTTTACCACTACGATTCCTTTATATTGGCTTTTAACATTTACAAATGCAGCCATTTAGAATTTGGATGAAATGTTTAGCACTTGGAATCACTTTTTGAAAGATAAAAAGTGCATTTCATATACAACTATATAGATCAGACCAAAATGAGGGACACATGAAGGGGAAAGAGGGACAGAGGGACATTCAGGGACAGTTGGGAGCTATGCATCTATGTTTATGAAGGATTGTTATTTTTTTATGTGCTAGCAGTTAGGGTACATGTGCAACCAAGCATGGGCATGTTTTTCACATATCACGTGTATCTATTGATTTCAATGGGCTGCCCTACATGCAAGCAACATGGAAAAGCCATGAAAAAGTCCAGTTCGCTGTGCACGTTTGACTGGCATTACCAATTAACCACTTGAGGACCGCTGCACGCCGATGTACGTCGGCAAATGGCACGGCTGAGCACATGGGTGTACAGGTACGTCGCGACCCGGTCCTCTTCTCCATGACCGTCCCCGCGGGAACAGCAGACCCGATCGCCGCTGGTGTCCCGCGATCGGGTCACAGAGAGGAAGAACGGGGAGAGGTAAGTGTAAACAAACCTCTCCCCGTGCTTCCTAGTGAGCCGTCACTGATCGTCTGTTCCCTGTAATAGGGAACGACGATCAGTGACGTCACACGCTAAGCCACGCCCCCCACAGTAAGAAACACAAATCAGGGCACACTTAACCCCTACAGCGACCCCTCCTGATGCCACCCTTGCCAGCTCTTTGGAGGCCATCAACACATGGATGTCTGCCAACTTCCTGAAACTTAATGGGGGAAAAACTGAGGTGATCATCTTCAGCGATCTGGCCACCCCTCCAGATATCTCACCTTGGCCTCCCTCATTTGGTCCTGCTCTGGAGGTGGCCCGCCAGGTCCATTATCTGGGATTTGTCCTAGATTCAGGTTTGACTTTGGCTCCTCAGGTAAAGAGGGTCGTCAGTGCATGTCACTGGCAGCTAAAACTCCTGAGGGGGCTGTTTAAATATTTGGATATCTCGGACAGAAAAACTGTCATCTGCGCCACGATAGGTAGCTGCCTAGACTACTGCAACTCTCTTTATCTGGGATTGCCTAAGATGTTAGTGCAGAAGCTTCAACTTATTCAAAATGCTGCGGCTAGGTTACTCATGGATATCCCGCTGAGGGATCATATCACCCCTGTCCTCTGCGCCTTGCACTGGCTGCCGGCCACTATCGCACCTTATTTAAGGCCGGATGTATTACAGTATGTTTAAGATAATGAGAGGCCTGGCCCCAAGCTATCTCTGCTCTCGTTTTCATAAACTCATAAACAAGCTTTTGTTAGATCACTCAGATCTACCGGCAGAGATCTCCTCCACATCTCGGTGCCCAAGAAGATCCGGCGTGGTGGTCGGGCCTTCTCCCACCAGGGTGCCGTTTTGTGGAATAGCCTCCCTGTCGAGCTCCAGGAGGCCCCTACTATTCCGGTCTTCCACGGGTTACTGAAGACTTGGCTTTTCACGCAAGCCTTCCCTGCGAAGCCTCCCTCTTCCACCCTTTCTGCCACTCTGTGCTGCTTCTGGTTCCTGGGCAGGGATGAGCCGAACACCCCCCTGTTCGGTTCGCACCAGAACCTGCGAACAGACAAAATGTTCGTGTAAACTTTAGAACCCTATTAAATACAATGGACTCGAACGTTCGAAATCTAAAGTGTTAATTATAAAGGCTAATATGCAAGTTATTGTCCTAAAAAGTGTTTGGGGACCCGGGTCCTGCCCCAGGGGACATGTATCAATGCAAAAAGAAGTTTTAAAAACGGCCGTTTTTTCGGGAGCAGTGATTTTAATAATGCTTAAAATGAAAAAATAAAAGTGATATATTCCTTTAAATTTTGTACCTGGGGGGTGTGTATGATATGCATGTAAAGTGGCGCATGTTTCCCGTGCTTAGAACTGTCCCTGCAAAAAATTTCATTTTTGAAAGAAAAAAATGCATTTAAAACTGACTCGCGGCTATTAATGAATTGTCGGCTCCCGGCAATACATACAAAAGTCATTGATAAAAAAAAAAAAAAAAAGCGTGGGGGTTCCCCAGAATTCAATTACCAGGCCCTTCAGGTCTGGAATGGATATTAAGGGGAACCCCGCCGCAAATTTAAAAAAAAATTGATGTGGGGTTCCCCCAAATATCCATTCCAGGCCCTTCAGATCTGGCATGGATTTTAAGGGGAACTCCACCCCAAATTAAAAAAAAATGGCGTGGAGTCCCCCTAAAAATCCATACCAGACCCCTTATCCGAGCACGCAACCTGGCCGGCCGCAGGGGAAAAGGGGGGGACGAGAGAGCGGCCCCCCCTCCCTCCTGAACCGTACCAGGCCACATGCCCTCAACATGGGGAGGATGTCCCCATGTTGATGGGGACAAGGGCCTCATCCCCACAACCCTTGCCCGGTGGTTGTGGGGGTCTGTGGGCGGGGGGCTTATCGGAATCTGGAAGACCCCTTTAACAAAGGGGACCCCCAGATCCCGGCCCCCCCCTATGTGAATTGGTAAGGGGTACATTGTACCCCTACCATTTCACGAAGAAAGCGTAAAAAAATGTTTAAAAAAACACACAAACACCTTGAAAAAGTCCTTTATTTAAAAAAAAAAACAAAAAAACATTCCAGCGGTGAAATCCAGTGTCCCGCGGCGATCCCGATGTCCAGCGCTGTCCTTTATTGGTTGTGCCTGAGCGGACCTGATGGGGAACTCCCTCTCAGTATTTTAAATGTATAGACCCGCCCCTTCTAAAGTTCCCCATCAGGTCCGCTCAGCGGACCAGATGCGGAACATGAGAAGGGGCGGGTCTATACATGTATTGCCAAAGTGAGAGCAGTTCCCCATCAGGTCCGCCCCCTCGGTATGTCGGACCCGCCTACGTCATTGGCTTGAGCGGGGAACTTCCTTCACTATGTAAATTTAAATTACACAGTGAAGGAAGTTCCCCGCTCAAGCCAATGACGTAGGCGGGTCCGACATACCGAGGGAGCGGACCTGATGGGGAACTTTAGAAGGGGCGGGTCTATACATTTAAAATACTGAGAGGGAGTTCCCCATCAGGTCCGCTCAGGCACAACCAATGAAGGACAGCGCTGGACATCGGGATCGCCGCGGGACACTGGATTTCAGCGCTGGAATGTTTTTTTTTTATTATTATTTTAAATAAAGGACTTTTTCAAGGTGTTTGTGTGTTTTTTTAAAAAAAAAAATTTACGCTTTCTTCGTGAAATGGTAGGGGTACAATGTACCCCTTACCAATTCACATAGGGGGGGGACGGGATCTGGGGGTCCCCTTTGTTAAAGGGGTCTTCCAGATTCCGATAAGCCCCCCGCCCGCAGACCCCCACAACCACCGGGCAAGGGTTGTGGGGATGAGGCCCTTGTCCCCATCAACATGGGGACATCCTCCCCATGTTGAGGGCATGTGGCTTGGTACGGTTCAGGAGGGAGGGGGGCCGCTCTCTCGTCCCCCCCTTTTCCCCTGTGGCCGGCCAGGTGTCGTGCTCGGATAAGGGGTCTGGTATGGATTTTTAGGGGGACTCCACGCCATTTTTTTAAAATTTGGGGTGGAGTTCCCCTTAAAATCCATGCCAGATCTGAAGGGCCTGGAATGGATATTTGGGGGAACCCCACGTCAAATTTTTTTTTAATTTGCGGCGGGGTTCCCCTTAATATCCATTCCAGACCTGAAGGGCCTGGTAATTGAATTCTGGGGAACCCCCACGCTTTTTTTTTTTTTTTTTATCAATGACTTTTGTATGTATTGCCGGGAGCCGACAATTCATTAATAGCCGCGAGTCAGTTTTAAAAGACTTTTTTTCTTTCAAAAATGACATTTTTTGCAGGGACAGTTCTAAGCACGGGAAACATGCGCCACTTCACATGCATATCATATACGCACCCCAGGTACGAAATTTAAAGGAATATTTCACTTTTATTTTTTCATTTTAAGCATTATTAAAATCACTGCTCCCGAAAAAACGGCCGTTTTTAAAACTTCTTTTTGCATTGATACATGTCCCCTGGGGCAGGACCCCGGTCCCCAAACACTTTTTAGGACAATAACTTGCATATAAGCCTTCATAATTAGCACTTTAGATTTCTCCCATAGATTTTTCGAATTTGCCGCGAACACCCCAATTTGTTCGCTGTTCGGCGAACGGGCGAACAGGCAATGTTCGGAGTCGAACATGAGTTCGACTCGAACTCGAAGCTCATCCCTATTCCTGGGTCCTCTTTTCCCATAAACTCTGCTATGCGCGTCGGGACCCATCGGGGTAAGACCGCGCTATATTAAGATACCTCTCAACTCAACTCAACTCTCAACTCCTGGTTAACCCCTTCACTGCCAGTGTAATTTTTACAGTAACCAGTGCATTTTTATAGCACTGGTCGCTGTAAAAATGACAATGGTCCCAAAATAGTGTCAAAAGTGTCCGATGTGTCCGCCATAGTGTCGCAGTCACGAAAAAAAATCACTAATCTCCGCCATTACTAGTAAAAAAAAAATTGGGGATAAAAATGCCATAAAACTACCACCTATACGCTATAACTTTTGCTCAAACCAATTAATAAACGCTTATTGCGATTTTTTTTAACCAAAAATATGTAGAAGAATACGTATCGGCCTAAACTGAGGAAAACATTTTTTTTTTATATATTTTTGGGGGATATTTATTATAGCAAAAAATAAAAAATATTGAATTTTTTTCAAAATTGTCGCTCTATTTTTGTTTATAGCGCAAAAAATTAAAACCGCAGAGGTGATCAAATACCACCAAAAGAAAGCTCTATTTGTGGGAAAAAAAGAACGGCAATTTTGTTTGGGAGCCACGTCGCATGACCGCGCAATTGTCAGTTAAAGCGACGCAGTGCCGAATCGCAAAAAGGGGCCTGGTCCTTATGCTGCATATTGGTCCGGTCTTAAGTGGTTAATAGAACTGCCGTGAATCAGAATAAAGGGCAGCTCATTTCTGTGCATGTGGGGAAAGCATACACTTTTTCATGCATTCCCCCAATGCATAGATGTGAACTTAGCCATAGGGGTTAATTTACTAAAGACAAACAGACTGTGCACTTTTGCAAAGTGCAGTTGCTTCAGAGCTTAGTAAGTGAGGTAAGGCTTCACTTTGCAAAGAATATCCAATCACGTGCAAGAAAAAAAAAAAAAACAGCATTTTTGTTTGCACATGATTGGACGATGGAAGTCAGCAGAGCTTCTGCTCATTTACTAACCTCTGGAGCAACTGCAATTTTGCAAAGTGCAATGTCTATTTCCCTAGTAAATCAATCCCATTGAGTGTTTAGTTTATGTGTTGAGTTTAAACTTTTGGTTGTACAAAGTTTGGATAACACAGGGTTAAATAGAATGGTCATAAAACGACTTCACATTATCTGGACATACACATAGTGATTGGTGGTTGCATGTTGTTATAAGAAGAGGTTGTTCTTTTTGAGCAGTACTATTGTGTTATTTATTGTTTTATCTATAAGTAGATGAGCGCAGAAGTTTTTTGATTATAGACATCTTTATCTAAATATTTCTCAGCCCCTGCCTCCCCCAGCTTGCATAACCCCCAGGCTACTTCATACATCCAGCTGACAGACATCACTTTGAACTACTTCCTACCCCCCTAGCTGAGTGACATTATTGCATGGTCACTTTTCATTCTCTACCTTCCCAACATCCCTAGCCGGTCACCCCACAGACACTGCCACTGAAATAAATCCCTCCACAACTGACTCACCCCCACCAACTGTCTCACACCCACATTCCACTGGTGCTTGGGGGGGGGGGACCCCTGCGCCTGCAGTTATTCCCTCCAAGGGGATGGTGTGTGGATAGAGCGGGTGGGGGAAATAACTGAAACCCATCTTTTGTTGCTCTCACTGCAGCAGCTGAAAGATTGATATCAGTTATTTCCTTCACTCGCTGCACTAATCTGGACTTCTCTCACTGCCACCCCCCCCCCCCCCCGCAGCGCTGCCGGATTCCCTCCTTTCCTCTCCCAACGGCATTTACCAGCCCCTTCCTTTTCTAGGTGAAACCAGTGGGTGATTGATACTGATCACTCACTGTATTCATTCATAAATGAACATAGTGAACTATGTTTACTATGCTTCAGTTTATGGATGGGCAGTAGTCTCTGTCTCCTGTTTATTCATTTTCAGTGCAACTGAGGCTGCAGAGAAAGGGACTGGGGAATCTGTCTCCTCAGTACTTGTCTCTGTCTCAAAAGTGAGACTTCAGGGAGTCTGTTTACACCAAAGTCCCCCAGCCCCCCTCAACAGAGTTGTGAAAAAATTGTTTAAAAAAATAAAAATTATACAATTATAAATTTGATTAAGAAAATAAAATAAATTGTAAAAAATCTGATTTAAAGTGGTGTTAAACTCTGTACTACCACTTGTACCTACAGTTAAGCCTATAATAAGGCTTACCTGTAGGTACTGTGAATATCTCCTAAACTTGCACCGTTTAGGAGATATTCAGAGTGCATGCAGCTGATGACATCATCAGCGCATACACTCTGAAAGTCCGGCTTACAGTGCTGGACCTTCAGAGCCCATGCTGTTAAGGTGGCACTGCCCATGAGGAACTCACAGTACATTTATTGGGTCACCAGCTTTAAGTTTCCTGCCACTCTTCATGTCACCAAGCTATGTGCCCCTCCACAAAGCCTGTGCCACATTAATGTTGCATCAGAAAGATGGCTGCTTTGTGGTGGCCATCTTTAAACCTGGGGGCCCCATGATCCCCTAGTGCTCGGGGGCCCCATGAGTTGTCAGTCCGCCCCTGGTGAGGATGTATAGTTGTGGACAGTACTGCAAGAAACACCACTGGTTTAAGTGGAGTGTATTACACAATGCTGTATCCTGGCCTAGGCCAACAAGGCCCAGGCCTAGGGCAGCACTTTGCAGGGAGGGAGCACGGAAAGAGTCCCGACCGGCTTGCGCTACACTGTTAGTCTTATGGGGTGGACTGGACTGAGGGACAAATTAGTCTAGTGCCCCCATAAAGCATCCCCACTGCTTCCAGTATGTGGGCGGTCGGCATTCCGCAACTGTGTGGGGTGGGGTGGGGGCGCTGCTTCTAATTTTGACTGTCCTATTATCCTGGACCACAAATCTTCCTCACTGTGCTATATGTTTTTTGCTGCACCATTGGCATGGTTATATCTTCTTAGTCCTTTCCATAAAATTTTTAGAAATGTAAGGAAGGGTTATAGCCCCTGTCAGTTTATTTTTTACCATCCCTGTCCCATTGAAGAGATTTCCCTTCATTTCCTGCCCCATAGCCAAACAGGAAGTGAGAGGCAATCTATGCAAATTAACGGAATCCATTCCCCCCCCCAGGCCCTCAAAACTAGTGTCCCTTTTCGAAAATTTCAGGGCGGGTCTTAAACAGAAATGGATGTGGCCTTGACAGGAAGGGGGTGGGTTATATTTAAATAAGGGGGTGCACGAATTTAGTCAGGCCTAGGGCAGCACAAAACCTAAATACACTACTGGTATTACAGCTGGGGGACCGCAACATAAAAATCCGACAGCTGGCCTATAAATTGTATAAAAAGGGGTCTGTAGGAAAAACATGTCAGCGTTGCTCACAAAAACCCGCTAGATTTAACCCTATTTAAACTGCAAACAGGAAAATAATTGATTGTTGATTTTATTGTTTTTTATAGGCTAAACCAACTTTTCTAATTCATATTTAATTAATGTATACACTATATAGACTAGAATGGGACTACTGCTCAGAATGGGACCCAGAAGCAAGCAGAGATCACTGGTGTTGCCTACTTCAGTGATTTCTTGCCTCCAGGGACATCGACCAGGTGGGATAAATTCATAGTTACATTGGTCCAAGCTATACCAATGTAACTATGTATAAAATATCCCTACCTGGAATTCGTCTTTAGAATGTCACTAAACCCACATCATAAAAAACTATCAATAAATGGTGTATTATATCCTGTTCATACTCACTCAGACACTATGCGATTCGTTTTTTGGATTCTGCAAAAAACCTGGTTGATCCTGCTTCTCTCTGTCTCCACCTTTTGTCCATGTCCCCAATTCAACTAGGGATTTTGCAGCTGTGGTGGCAACTCTGCACATGCTCAGTTTTCAGTGAGGTTCTATGCTGAGCATTTCTTCCTTATCAGATCTGAGCAGCCCACATGACTATAGAGTCACACATGTGGGTGTATACACAGTGGTAAATGATAGCCCACTCCCTCCCTCCTCCTCCATGTCCACTAACCAACTAAACAGAATGGGGGTGGGATATTACTGCTGCAGAATGGTTCTCCTGAGCGAAATCCCGTACGGGTGTGGCTTTGCCCAGGAGAGCCACCAGAGGGCATATGTGCGCCACCGGGGGCGCCCACCCCTGCTGCACAGCAGGGGACACGTTGTGCGTGGCCGGCGGGCATGATCGCCACAGGCCACGCGCGATCATGTGCATGAGAGCCAGCATGGTGATTTGTGTGTGTATAAACACACAAATCCTTGTGCTGTCAGGGGAAGAGAGACAGATTGTGTGTTCCTACTAAGTAGGAACAATGATATGTCTTCTCCCCTAGTCTGTCCTATCCCCATACAGTTAGAACACCCTGAGGGAACACACATTTAACACCTTGATCGCCCTCTAGCGTTAACCCCTTCCCTGTCAGTGACATTTACATGGTAATCAGTGCATATTTAGAGAACTGATCGCTGTATAAATGTTAATGGTCCCAAAAATGTGTCAAAAGTGTCCGATCTGTCCGTCGCAATACCGCTTTAAATCGCAGATCACCAGAAAAAAAAAAGCCATACAAATGCCATAAATCTTTCCCATAGTTTGTAGACGCTATAACTTTTGCGCAAACCAATCAATATACGCTTATTGCGATTTTTTTTTACCAAAAGTATGTAGAAGAATACATATTGGCCTAAACTGGTGAAGAATTTTTATATTTGGGGATATTTATTATAGCAAAAAGTAAAAAATATTGTTGTTTTTTTTTCAAAATTGTCACTCTTTTTTTGTTTATAGCACAAAAAATAAAAACCGCAGAGGTGATCAAATACCACCAAAAGAAAGCTCTATTTGTGGGAAAAAAAGACACAAATTTATTTTGGGTACAGCATTGCATGACCGCACAATTGTCAGTTAAAGCGGCACAGTGCCAAATTGTAAAAAGTGCTCTGGTCAGGAAGGGGGTAACATCTTCCGGGGCTGAATCGGTTAATGGAGGCTTCACCTCCCACTTATTCTAAAGCCTTGTACACACGATTAGATTTTGGGACGACCATTCGTCCGTTTTTTGTGGCACGCTAGTCTCATCTTGAAAGTGAAGAGGTTACTCACCATACGAAAATTCTCGTACGACAGAATACAACTTCAGAAGTGACGTCATGTGTTGAACAGTTTTGTATGTATTCTTTTGTTTCTGAGCATGCGTAGTCTTGCTCTTACGGTTTTTTCGGACAAAAACCAAACAAATTAAATGAAAATCGGACGTTGAGTTCAAAATTTTATAGTCTGCACATCGGCTGTCGAAAGCACCATACTAACCTTCTGGAAATCAACAGATCGTTCGTCATACAAAATTTTACTTCTGATTTTCGTATCGTGTGTAGGGATGAGCTTCGTGTTCGAGTCGAACATACGTTCGACTCGAACATTGGCTGTTCGATCGTTCGACGAAGATCGAACGATTTGGGCCGTTCGCGCCAAATTCGAGTGACGCGAACGGCCCACAATGCACTACGCCATCGCAGTGTCATCCAGGCGCTGTGATTGGCCAAGCATGCACTGTGACCCCGCATGCTTGGCCAATCACAGCGCCGGCAGCGAGGAGAGCAATGATTGGCCACAGGCAGGATGCCTGTGGCCAATTATTGCTGAGGGTGTTTAGTACACGCCCCACACTATAAAAGGCCGCCAGCACGGCGGCCTAGTGTAGTGTGTTCCGGAGCAGGGATAGAGTAGCATAGGCAGGGACAGTGACTGTTATTTCTTTCTTGCTTAACCTGGATTCCTTTAGTTTAGGGAAAGAGAAGGATAGGTAGGGAGAGTGTCAGTGTGTTTTGTGCTTCTGCTATAGTGTGCTTAAAAAAAAACATTTATTCTAGGGACAGAAAACTCTAGGTAGGGACAGTGTCAGTTTCTTTCACTCTGCAAGTCCTTGTTTCCAGGGACCTGGAAGGACAGTGAGTGAATTGTCCTTTTGCTATATTGTGATTAAAAAAAACATTTATTCTAGGGACAGAAAACTCTAGGTAGGGACAGTGTCAGTTTCTTTCACTCTGCAAGTCCTTGTTTCCAGGGACCTGGAAGGACAGTGAGTGAATTGTCCTTTTGCTATATTGTGATTAAAAAAAACATTTATTCTAGGGACAGAAAACTCTAGGTAGGGACAGTGTCAGTTTCTTTCACTCTGCAAGTCCTTGTTTCCAGGGACCTGGAAGGACAGTGAGTGAATTGTCCTTTTGCTATATTGTGATTAAAAAAAACATTTATTCTAGGGACAGAAAACTCTAGGTAGGGACAGTGTCAGTTTCTTTCACTCTGCAAGTCCTTGTTTCCAGGGACCTGGAAGGACAGTGAGTGAATTGTCCTTTTGCTATATTGTGATTAAAAAAAACATTTTTTTCTAGGGACAGAAAACTGTAGGTAGGGAGAGTATTTTTTTTCTTTCACTCTGCAAGTCCTTGTTTCCAGGGACCTGTAAGGACAGTGAGTTAATTGTCCTTGTGCTATATTGTGCTGAAAAAAACATTTATTCCAGGGACAGAAAACTCTAGGTAGGGACAGTGTCAGTTTCTTTCACTCTGCAAGTCCTTGTTTCCAGGGACCTGGAAGGACAGTGAGTGAATTGTCCTTTTGCTATATTGTGATTAAAAAAAACATTTTTTTCTAGGGACAGAAAACTGTAGGTAGGGAGAGTGTTTTTTTTCTTTCACTCTGCAAGTCCTTGTTTCCAGGGACCTGTAAGGACAGTGAGTTAATTTTCCTTGTGCTATATTGTGATTAAAAAAAACATTTATTCTAGGGACAGAAAACTCTAGGTAGGGACAGTGTCAGTTTCTTTCACTCTGCAAGTCCTTGTTTCCAGGGACCTGGAAGGACAGTGAGTGAATTGTCCTTTTGCTATATTGTGATTAAAAAAAACATTTATTCTAGGGACAGAAAACTCTAGGTAGGGACAGTGTCAGTTTCTTTCACTCTGCAAGTCCTTGTTTCCAGGGACCTGGAAGGACAGTGAGTGAATTGTCCTTTTGCTATATTGTGATTAAAAAAAACATTTTTTTCTAGGGACAGAAAACTGTAGGTAGGGAGAGTATTTTTTTTCTTTCACTCTGCAAGTCCTTGTTTCCAGGGACCTGTAAGGACAGTGAGTTAATTGTCCTTGTGCTATATTGTGCTGAAAAAAACATTTATTCCAGGGACAGAAAACTCTAGGTAGGGACAGTGTCAGTTTCTTTCACTCTGCAAGTCCTTGTTTCCAGGGACCTGGAAGGACAGTGAGTGAATTGTCCTTTTGCTATATTGTGATAAAAAAAAACATTTTTTTCTAGGGACAGAAAACTGTAGGTAGGGAGAGTGTTTTTTTTCTTTCACTCTGCAAGTCCTTGTTTCCAGGGACCTGTAAGGACAGTGAGTTAATTTTCCTTGTGCTATATTGTGATTAAAAAAAACATTTATTCTAGGGACAGAAAACTCTAGGTAGGGACAGTGTCAGTTTCTTTCACTCTGCAAGTCCTTGTTTCCAGGGACCTGGAAGGACAGTGAGTGAATTGTCCTTTTGCTATATTGTGATTAAAAAAAACATTTTTTTCTAGGGACAGAAAACTGTAGGTAGGGAGAGTGTTTTTTTTCTTTCACTCTGCAAGTCCTTGTTTCCAGGGACCTGTAAGGACAGTGAGTTAATTTTCCTTGTGCTATATTGTGATTAAAAAAAACATTTATTCTAGGGACAGAAAACTCTAGGTAGGGACAGTGTCAGTTTCTTTCACTCTGCAAGTCCTTGTTTCCAGGGACCTGGAAGGACAGTGAGTGAATTGTCCTTTTGCTATATTGTGATTAAAAAAAACATTTATTCTAGGGACAGAAAACTCTAGGTAGGGACAGTGTCAGTTTCTTTCACTCTGCAAGTCCTTGTTTCCAGGGACCTGTAAGGACAGTGAGTTAATTGTCCTTGTGCTATATTGTGCTGAAAAAAACATTTATTCCAGGGACAGAAAACTCTAGGTAGGGACAGTGTCAGTTTCTTTCACTCTGCAAGTCCTTGTTTCCAGGGACCTGGAAGGACAGTGAGTGAATTGTCCTTTTGCTATATTGTGATTAAAAAAAACATTTTTTTCTAGGGACAGAAAACTGTAGGTAGGGAGAGTATTTTTTTTCTTTCACTCTGCAAGTCCTTGTTTCCAGGGACCTGTAAGGACAGTGAGTTAATTGTCCTTGTGCTATATTGTGCTGAAAAAAACATTTATTCCAGGGACAGAAAACTCTAGGTAGGGACAGTGTCAGTTTCTTTCACTCTGCAAGTCCTTGTTTCCAGGGACCTGGAAGGACAGTGAGTGAATTGTCCTTTTGCTATATTGTGATTAAAAAAAACATTTTTTTCTAGGGACAGAAAACTGTAGGTAGGGAGAGTGTTTTTTTTCTTTCACTCTGCAAGTCCTTGTTTCCAGGGACCTGTAAGGACAGTGAGTTAATTTTCCTTGTGCTATATTGTGATTAAAAAAAACATTTATTCTAGGGACAGAAAACTCTAGGTAGGGACAGTGTCAGTTTCTTTCACTCTGCAAGTCCTTGTTTCCAGGGACCTGGAAGGACAGTGAGTGAATTGTCCTTTTGCTATATTGTGATTAAAAAAAACATTTTTTTCTAGGGACAGAAAACTGTAGGTAGGGAGAGTATTTTTTTTCTTTCACTCTGCAAGTCCTTGTTTCCAGGGACCTGTAAGGACAGTGAGTTAATTGTCCTTGTGCTATATTGTGCTGAAAAAAACATTTATTCCAGGGACAGAAAACTCTAGGTAGGGACAGTGTCAGTTTCTTTCACTCTGCAAGTCCTTGTTTCCAGGGACCTGGAAGGACAGTGAGTGAATTGTCCTTTTGCTATATTGTGATAAAAAAAAACATTTTTTTCTAGGGACAGAAAACTGTAGGTAGGGAGAGTGTTTTTTTTCTTTCACTCTGCAAGTCCTTGTTTCCAGGGACCTGTAAGGACAGTGAGTTAATTTTCCTTGTGCTATATTGTGATTAAAAAAAACATTTATTCTAGGGACAGAAAACTCTAGGTAGGGACAGTGTCAGTTTCTTTCACTCTGCAAGTCCTTGTTTCCAGGGACCTGGAAGGACAGTGAGTGAATTGTCCTTTTGCTATATTGTGATTAAAAAAAACATTTTTTTCTAGGGACAGAAAACTGTAGGTAGGGAGAGTGTTTTTTTTCTTTCACTCTGCAAGTCCTTGTTTCCAGGGACCTGTAAGGACAGTGAGTTAATTTTCCTTGTGCTATATTGTGATTAAAAAAAACATTTATTCTAGGGACAGAAAACTCTAGGTAGGGACAGTGTCAGTTTCTTTCACTCTGCAAGTCCTTGTTTCCAGGGACCTGGAAGGACAGTGAGTGAATTGTCCTTTTGCTATATTGTGATTAAAAAAAACATTTATTCTAGGGACAGAAAACTCTAGGTAGGGACAGTGTCAGTTTCTTTCACTCTGCAAGTCCTTGTTTCCAGGGACCTGGAAGGACAGTGAGTGAATTGTCCTTTTGCTATATTGTGATTAAAAAAAACATTTTTTTCTAGGGACAGAAAACTGTAGGTAGGGAGAGTATTTTTTTTCTTTCACTCTGCAAGTCCTTGTTTCCAGGGACCTGTAAGGACAGTGAGTTAATTGTCCTTGTGCTATATTGTGCTGAAAAAAACATTTATTCCAGGGACAGAAAACTCTAGGTAGGGACAGTGTCAGTTTCTTTCACTCTGCAAGTCCTTGTTTCCAGGGACCTGGAAGGACAGTGAGTGAATTGTCCTTTTGCTATATTGTGATTAAAAAAAACATTTTTTTCTAGGGACAGAAAACTGTAGGTAGGGAGAGTGTTTTTTTTCTTTCACTCTGCAAGTCCTTGTTTACAGGGACCTGTAAGGACAGTGAGTTAATTTTCCTTGTGCTATATTGTGATTAAAAAAAACATTTTTTCTAGGGACAGAAAACTGTAGGTAGGGAGAGTGTTTTTTTTCTTTCACTCTGCAAGTCCTTGTTTCCAGGGACAGAGAAGGACACCTGAAGGTAGCCCTTATTGCTTTTTTCCCATCTCCCTGCAGGCCATCTATTAGAATGTCTGGAAGGCAAACAAGGAGAGGCAGACAGTCAGGAGGCAATAAAAGAGGGCAAGCAGGCTCTGTGTCTGGGGGCAACAGTGCTGGTCGTGGACGCGGTGCATTGTCATCAGCACATGGCCATGGGACACGCTTGTCCTTCTTTTCGGCAGCTGGACATGTTGAGCCACATCATGCCGAAGACTTGGTAGAGTGGATGACCAAGCCCTCCTCCTCCTCCTCATCCTCTCTCACCCAGGCTCAGGGTACTGGAAAAGCAGCTGCCAAAGCGTCGTCTTCCCTGGTATCAATGTCAGACAAATCATCAGTCACTCCTTCCCTAGACCCACCATGTCCTCCTCCTGAGGAGTCCCCCGAACTGTTTCAGCACAGTGTTGGGTACATGCTCCAGGAGGATGCCCAGCGTTTCGAAGGGTCTGATGATGAAACCCAGCTAGAGGAAGGCAGTAGCGTGAGAGCAGACAGAGGGGATGCTCAAGAAGGACACCAATCTGGCAGTCATGTTCCAGCAGCTGCAGCATACTGCCAGATTGGCTCCAGTGATGAGGAGGGAGGGGATGATGAGGTCAATGACTCCACGTGGGTGCCTAATAGGAGAGAGGAGGAGGAGGAGGATGAGGAGGAGGCACATCTCCAACGAGGCAGGATGCCCTTTGGTGGCCAGCGTAAGGGCAGTACACCGACGGAATCACACCGCAGAGCTCCGCCTGTGCAGGGCGCTGCCTCTGCCCGTCATTCAAAAAGTTCTTTGGTGTGGGCCTTTTTTGAGGCTAGTGCATCAGATCGCACAGCTGCTGTTTGCAACATATGTCTCAAGCGTATATCGCGTGGCCAAAACATCAGCCGCTTGGGTACCACATGCCTGACCAGACATATGTTGACCTGCCATGCAGCTCGTTGGCAAGCCTACCTCAAAGACCCACACCAAAGAACAAAGCGGACCTCTCCTTGCACCGCATCAGCTGGGATCTCCAACCCCACTATAACTTCAGTCCTCTCTGAAACATGCACTGAGAGGAATGAAGGTGTAGAATTAGGTGTGTCACAGCCAAGTACTTGCGCCCACTCTGCTAGCAGTACACCGACGTCCGATTCTAGCAGGCAAATTTCCCTGCCCCAGCTGCTGGACCGTCGAAAGAAGTTCACTCCCAGCCATCCACATGCCCAGCGGTTGAATGCTAGCTTGGCTAAATTGCTAGCGCTTCAACTGCTGCCTTTTCAGTTGGTAGACTCGGCCCCCTTCCGTGAGTTTGTGCAATGTGCGGTTCCTCAGTGGCAGGTTCCCAAACGCCACTTTTTCTCACGGAAGGCTATTCCGGCTCTCTACCGGCATGTGGAAGGCAATGTCTTGGCCTCGCTGGACAGGGCGGTCAGCGGTAAGGTGCATATTACCGCTGACTCATGGTCCAGCAGGCATGGACAGGGACGTTACCTTTCTTTCACGGCCCATTGGGTCACTCTTTTGGCAGCTGGGAAGGATTCAGGACAAGGTGCAGTAGTGTTGGAGGTTGTCCCACCGCCACGCCTCCAAAATGCTACTACTGGTTGTGACACACCTCTCTCCTCCACCCCCTCCTCTTCTTCTTCCTCCATGGCCTCTTCCTGTGGTTTGTCCTATGAACCAGCGGTGCTCCGTAGCCGTTCACGGGGCTACGCAAGTACGCAGGCAAAAAGATGCCATGCCGTGCTTGCGCTGGTGTGTTTGGGGGACAGAAGCCACACTGGGGCAGAGGTCCTGTCTGCTCTGCAGGGCCAGGCCGAGAGGTGGTTGACGCCACGCCAGCTTAAGCCAGGAATGGTGGTTTGCGACAATGGCACCAACCTCCTCTCCGCCCTCCGACAGGGACAACTGACCCATGTGCCCTGTGTGGCTCACGTCCTTAACCTGGTGGTGCAGCGGTTCTTGGGCAGGTACCCGGGCTTACAGGATGTCCTGAGGCAGGCCAGGAAAGTCTGTGTGCATTTCCGCAGATCTTATAATGCCAGTGCTCGCCTGGCTGAGCTGCAAAAGGAGTTGAACCTGCCCAAGAACCGCCTTATATGTGACATGCCCACCAGGTGGAACTCAACGTTGGCCATGCTGCAGCGGCTGCACACGCAGCAGAGGGCCATCAATGAGTACCTGTGCGACTACGGCACCAGGACAGGGTCAGGGGAGCTTGGTTTTTTTTCTCCACGCCAGTGGGGCATGATCAGGGATGCATGCACTGTCCTGGCACCATTTGAGGAGGCCACGAGGATGGTGAGCAGTGACAGTGCATGCATCAGTGACACTGTACCTCTTGTCCACCTGTTGGAGCACACGCTGCGTGGAATAATGGACAGGGCACTTGAGGCAGAACAGAGGCAGGAAGAGGAGGACTTCCTTGCCTCTCAAGGCCCCCTTTACCCAGACAGTGTTCCTTCTGTCCCACCCATCGCACAGGAAGAGGAGGAGGAGGAGGAGGAGGAGGAGGATTGTGTCAGCATGGAGGTGGAGGCTGGCACTCAGCATCATCAGCAGCAGTCTTTTAGGGATGATTTACAGTCCCAAGAAACCAGTGGACTTGTACGTGGCTGGGAGGAGGTGGCTGCGGATCATGTCGTCCTTAGTGACCCAGAGGACTCCGGAGCGAATGCCTCAGCAAACCTACGCTGCATGGCCTCCCTGATCCTGCAAAGTCTGCGGAAGGATCCTCGTATTCTTCGGATCAAGGAGAGGGACCATTACTGGCTGGCCACTCTCCTTGATCCACGGTACAAGGGTAAGGTTGCGGACCTTATGTTACCGTCGCAGAGGGAGCAGAGGATGAGACAACTCCGGGAGGCCTTGCAGAAAGGTCTGTGCAACGCGTTCCCAGAGACTGGGAGGTTGCAAACTCCTGGTCCTGGACAACGAGTTGCTGAGGCTTCGGCCAGTCAAAGAAGGAGCGGTGGGGAAGGTGGCCGTCTGACCGATGCGTTCAGACAATTCTTTAGTCCGCAGCCCCAAAGTATGATTGGTTCCAGCAACCATCGCCAGCGTCTGATAAACATGGTGCAGGAATATCTAGGGGCAAGGTCAGACTTGGACACCTTCCCCACCGAAAATCCTCTGGCTTACTGGGTCTTGAGGATGGATCACTGGCCAGAGCTTGCACAGTATGCAATTGAGCTACTGGCCTGTCCTGCATCCAGCGTTCTTTCGGAACGCACATTCAGTGCTGCTGGAGGATTTGTCACGGATCACAGGGTGCGCCTGTCCACCGACTCGGTTGATCGACTGACTTTCATCAAGATGAACCAGTCTTGGATCACCACCAGCTACCACACACCTGATGCTGATATAACAGACTAATTGATTTTAAAATGTCACATCCCTTCAAGACTGATGCTGATGCTGAGTGCCTGTGCTGTTATGTTGACTGGCTATCCTCCTCCTCCGAGTCCTCAATGATACGATTGATGATGATAGCTTGGAAGATCATTTTTGTTTATGGGTGCCGCCACCAGTGCCTAACGCCCAATTTTTCAGCCCCTGTTTAACAGGGGCGTGTAATTACAATTTTTGAAGCAATACTTTGCAACAGGGCTCATTGCTGTGCTCCAAGTACAGTATCTGTGAGGAGTTGCAGTGTTGTGCCACCAGTGCCTAAGGCCCAATTTTTCAGCCCCTGTTTAACAGGGGCGTGTCATTACAATTTTTGAAGCAATACTTTGCAACAGGGCTCATTGCTGTGCTCCAAGTACAGTATCTGTGAGGGGTTGCAGTGTTGTGCCACCAGTGCCTAAGGCCCAATTTTTCAGCCCCTGTTCAACAGGGGCATGTAATTACAATTCTTGATCTAATAATTCACAGCAGGGCCCATTGCTGCACCCACCAAGAGTAACTGTCAGGGCTTACAGTGTTGTGGCACCAGCACCACCATCAAAGGCCCAATTTTTACTACCACTGTTCAACAATTATATGTAATTAAAATTCCTGATATAATAGTTGACAGCAGGGCGTTCCAGCACCAACCAAGAGTAACTGTGAGTGCTTACAGTGTTGTGCCAACACCAACAACTAAGGGGCCTATTTCTGCAGAGTATATACGGCAGGTCCCTACTTTCAAACATCCAACTTACAAACGACTCCTACTTGCAAACGCAAGAAGACAACAGGAAGTGAGAGGAAATCTACCACTAGGAAGGAAAATTCTCTCCTGTAAGAATAAATATGGGAGAAAGGTGTCTCCTCTGTACTGATGCTTTATCAGCAATCCTTGTTTCAAGAAAAACACCACATTTCAAAAACAGTTGTCATTGGGACGGAAAGTGAGGTGAAATGTTCTGAACAGGGGCACAGACAGCAAAACAAATGTTACAGGGGTGATAACCCTTACCTATGTTTTCCAAAAAGTTTAAAAATAGATTTTTGGGCTGGAGCTACACTTCAACAATGTACCTGTTCAAAATTACAAACAGATTCTACATAAGAACAAACCTACAGTCCCTGTCTTGTATGCACCGCCTGTATACGGCTGTTCAGAGTATATAGGGCCTTTTTTATTTTATGTGCGGGGTTCCCCTTAATATCCATACAAGACCCAAAGGGGCTGGTAATGGGCTGGGGTAGGGGGGGGGGGTCATGGGGTAGCTATGCCATTTTTCTTAAAGAATTTCATCCATATTACCGGGACCAGACATTACATTAAAGCCGCAAGCAGTTTTAAATGGCTTTTTTTTCCTTTAGAAGTGTCATTTTGTGCAGGGACAGTTCTAAACACGGGAAACACGTGGCACTTCACAGGCATACTTTAGACACCCCCCAGGTACGATATTTAAAGGAATATTTGACTTTTTTTTTTTCACTTTATGCATCATTAAAATGACTGCTCCCGAAAAACGACCGTTTTTAAAACTTCTTTTTGCATTGATACATGTCCCCTGGTGCAGAACCCGGGTTCCCAAACCCTTTTTAGGACAATAACATGCATAATAGTTGTTATAATTAGCACTTTAGAATTCGAACGTTCGCATCCATTGTATTTAATAGGGTTCTAATGTTCGTTCGAACTTCCGGTCCGTTCGCGGGTTCTGGTGCGAACCGAACCCGGGGGTGTTCGGCTCATCACTAATCGTGTGTACAGCAGAAATCCCTCCACACCATATTATTGCCAAAAAATAATAAAGATTTGATTTCAAATATATATTTGTATGACAGTTTAAAACAGTTTATTGATATAAATTATTTCTTTTTACTCAGTATTCCAAAGGCTGTTTTTATTTTGAATATGTGACCAGCAGCAGAGGACCAGAAGCTCCTGCTTATGTTTACCTGCAGACAGGAAGAGAAAGATCTGGGTCATGTGATGTGTATATTGATTGGGATAAGGGTACTTCGATTTTTTTTTTCTTTTTTATTAAAATAATTACAGTGCCATCGTCCACATACAGAAAAAGAAGAGACAATATAAATTAAACAGTGTGTGTTTAGTATCACTTTAAGGTGTGGGACACTTAAGTGCAATGGCAGTGATGTGCTGCTGGAAAGAGAAAAAATACAGGAACAACATCAAAAAGAAAGCTGAAAAAGTAATAAAACATGTGCTACAAACGCTTCTTTCTACCTTTTGCCATTTCTGTCTGCAGCTCCTTCTTTATTCCTTGCGGTTTGTCAGAGCATCAATCCCTTGAAGCTAAGCCCCACAACTTTACTCTCTACCTTTACCTACATACAAATTGAGATCAGACTAAATGTAATAGGAATTGCACAGATTTAGCTATAAAATAAACTAAAGCATGGTTCCTAACCTTCACCAGCTAATTGCTTTTCAGTATAATATCCACTACAAGGTGATAGGTCTGCATTAGCAAGACAGTATCAGTGCTTGACATTTCTGACTGTATTTAGATGAGAATCTGAATCTTGTAGCATTTGGAGACTTCTTGAACTGTGACATTAAATGGCTTTTCTACTTTACCTATGGATTTATCCAATCCTCTTAAATTTCTTGTTTATGTCAAACCAAAAACCTGTTGGGAATTACTGCTATCCGGGGCTCCGTGACAGCAGCAAAGCCTGAGAGATCTATCCTCACTTCCTATCTTGCAGACAATGATTTCACCCAACATGAAGATAAGGAAAACCAGTAACAGGGAAAATCAGTAACAGGGACACTAGGGCTGGAGTAAAAATCGATTTTAATCTTGAATCGAGTTTTGAGTTCAAATCGATTTAGATTTGAAGAAAATCGATTTTTTTAGATTTTATTTTTTTTTAGATTTTTTTTTTTTTCTTCAAAGTTTCCGTAGCAGGGCTGCAGGGGGCGTATCCGGAATGGCACTGGGTGGCGTTACCCCAATTACATCTACTCGCCGCAGCTGCCACGAGTAGATGTAATGTAACACTAACTAACCGCAAGCCGCCGTCTGCCTACCTGATCAGCGTGTCATGCAGACAGACGGCGGCCATTGCAGTGTTCAAAAGCCGCGCCTCCCGAGTCCTCGTCGTCTGTGATAGGCGGAACACTCAATTTCACAGCAGGCAGTGTTCAGCCTATCACGGACATCCTCTCATCCTCGTCTGTGTTATGAGAATGAGAGGATGTCCATGATAGGCGGAACACTGAATGCTGGGAAATTGAGTGTTCCGCCTATCACAGACGAGGAGGAGGCACGGCTTTTGAATACTGGAATGGCCGCCGGTGTAGCAGTAAAATCCGTATCCCATGAAAATCTGCATCAGGTACGGGCACAGTGATTGAAGCACGGGCACAGTGAGGCATTGGGCACAGTGAAGAATGGGCACAGTGAGGCACGGGCACAGTGAGGCACAGGCACAGTTCAATTCAACTAAGAGTAACCTCAAGATTTTTTGTTGTTTTATTAGCTAAATCCAAATACAGTATTAATAATTTGGATGTTTAACAATCTTTGTTGCACACTGACTTTGCAGTTAGAGAAAGGGTTTGCCTTTGCAATTTTCTTTGTTGATGCACTTTAATTAATATAATTTAAAAAAAATCGAATCGAATCGTAAATCGAGTTTTTTATAAAAAAATCGCAGATTTTTTTTAGGGGGAAAATCGCCCAGCCCTAAGTTAAGTTAAGAATAAAAATCTGATAGGGGTTCTAATGCCCTGTACACACGATCGGATTTCCGATGGAATAAAATCCGATGGGTTTTTCCATCAGAGATCCGATGAAGCTGACTTCCATCAGTCTTGCCTACACACCATCAGTCAAAAATCAGACCGTCCCAAACGCCGTGACGTGAGAAAAATTAAGTTCAATGCTTCTGAGCATGCGTCGACTTGATTCTGAGCATGCGTGGGTTTTTTCTCTGATGGAGTTCCCCACAGACGATCGGAATTTGCTATCGTTTTTTTTCCATCAGTAAAATTTAAAAACATGTTCTATTTTTTTATACCGATGGAAAAAAAACGATGGGGCCCACACACGATCAGTTTGTCCGATGAAAAAAGTCCATCGGTCTTTTTTCATCAGAAAAAACGATCGTGTGTACGCGGCATTACTCTTCCCAGCTCTATCTAAAGCTATGCAAAAAAAAGTTGGCTGGGTAAACTCTCCCTAATGGCCAATTCAAGTGAGAATGAGAACATTTCTATTTTTTCTCTGTCTTCTTCCGCCCATTTAAACCTTTCAGTATTTAAAAGATAAGTCCATACGTTTCTGCAGGGTTTGAGGTCCTTGCTATCATTAACCCAACTTAAACACCTTTTTCCATTTTATTATGTTTCTTCTGCCAATAATGGTCAGGCAGCTTTTGGGCCAGTCAGTAACCTATCTTTACCTGCTTCCCAACAGCAAACTGCCAGAAACATATGGACTGACTCTGGGCATTATTAAAATCATTAAAGTAAAATTTTCCCCCAGAATTACTCTATGAACAATAAACAGTCATATAACACTTTCATAACTGTATAGCACTATGTTTGACTTCTGTCAGTGATCCACGTTTGACTTCTGTCTGTGCTCAAAATTGCTGGTCATTTACCAGCGACACCATGCAAGGGTGTCACTCATCTTCCCCCTGCTATCTACTTCTTTTATTTGCAAAGCCAGACTGGAAAACACTTCCTCTGTGCCCAAATGCTGTCAAGATGTAGATAGCATGAGAGAAGATAGTGATACCATGAGTTGCATAGTGGTAAATCGCCTGTAGTTTTCAGTGTTAGTTGCTGGACAACTGGGGCACGTAAATATAACACTGTGTCTTTATCAACGTACATGTGTCACATGGCTGTTGAATGTTCATAGAGTATTTCTGGGGGCAACTTCCGCTTTAAAAATGTCCCCCTTTCTCTCCGCCCCAGTTGATAAGGGTTCTAATGCAACTTTTGCTAGTGGATGGGATTGGGTATTACTATTTTTAGGGTGCTGTGGTCTTCCTCCTCACCAGTTCTGTTTGTGGTGACCAGTCCTCCAAAGCTGTTCTTTTTGCTAGCCTCTAAACAGCTTCATAGCCTACATCATTATGTACAATGCAGGACTAACAACCATGTCCCATTCTGATGATGTGAGCACTGGTGTCAGAAACCATAAGCCAGGCAGAGACAGAAAATGTAGTTAAAAACACACCTTTAATAAAATAGCAAAAATATAACACAGTTTAGGAACGTATTCAAAAACTGAAGCCAGAGTTTGGATGCCAGTGAGGGTAATCAGACGAGTCGGAGTCAGGGAGCCAGAAGTCAGCATAGTCAGAAGCAGGAACAGGTTTAGGAAGAGAAGTCAGCCAGGCCAAGTCATAAACAGAAACACAATGGAGATCATAGACCACATAAGGGCATAGAGGAAATGAGCACTGTGCCAGGAGTGTGCACGGCACGCACTCTCAGCACAGCTATATTGGCGCTATTGCATGCAAATATGCAGCCACTCGGCGCCAAGGCCTAGCCGCTGAGAGGCCGCATATTTGCATGCGCTCAGTGCCAACAGGTTAAATAGCCAAAAGGGGCTGGCTGTAGGCTGGATTAATAAGGCAGGTAATGGTAACCAGGTGAGTCACTGTGGAAACAATGAGTGGCTGGTAATTAACTGACAGCTGAGCATCCTCTGTGCACTGAAAGAAAAGAGCTGCTCGTAAATAGCAGGAGCCCAACCCTGACAACTGGACCCACACTGTACATGATGACATAGGGTTTTTGACAATATTTCATCACTTTAGCAAAACAAAGAGCATTTAATTCAACTTTAATTAATGTAACATCTCAACATTATATGAGCTGTGATGCCTTTTAACCCCCTTGGCGGTATTCCCGAGTCAGGCTTGGGGTGAGTTTTTAATGCTAAGAGCGATAACCCCGAGTCAGACTCGGGCTGCATCGCAGTATCCAGGGGAAGTTACTTACCTTGTTCCCTGGATCCTGCGATGTCTCCCTGCAGTGTGTGCGAGCCGTGTCTCGCTCGTTCCGAGTGCCGAGCTCCGATCCCTGCGACGTTGTGGCGCACGGGGGCGGAGTTCGGGAGCCAAATTCAAAAAGTGAAAAACACAATACACATACAGTATACTGTAATCTTACTGATTACAGTACTGTATCAAATAATTACACACACCCTTTGTCCCTAGTGGTCTGTCCAGTGTCCTGCATGCACTTTTATATTATAAAAACTGTTCCTTCTGCCTGGAAACTGGAGATTCTCCATAGCAACCAAAAAGTGTCCCTTTCTGTCAAAAGTGGTTTTAGACCAGCTAAAAAATAGCGATAATAAATTAGAATCACTTGCAGAATTGAGCGATATCGATTTGTGGTGAAATTCATCATCAAACACTAAATCTAATGACAGCGACAATTCTGCAACTGAGCAAATGTCAGTGTTTTTGATTTGATTACATTATTGAATAGTTTTTATTATAATTACATTACTATTTGTTATAATTATTTATAGTTATTTATTATATTATTGTAGCGGGGTCTCTAAATTTAGGTGGGGTACACCTGGGTGGAAGTCCAGGTGTGTAAGTATGGGAGTAATGGACCATTTGTATTCGTGGAGGATTGGGCGGTGTAATAATCTCCTTGGCCGGTGGGTGGCGGGTGCCCACAGGCTCAAGGTAGATTCACTGCCATAGTGCTGTCCTTTTTGTCCCTTCTCGGAGATGGTACGACGAGGGCGGGGAACCTGCCGTGGCGTCATTGGAGGGGATAAAGGGGGGAGACGCCCTGGTCACGAGGTCTTGCTCTTCTGGAGGTTCTTCTTCACGCACTCAGGCACCTTAGGCCTGGGTGCGGGCGGTTCCGGATTCCGGCTCAGGTGCCCTAGGCCTGACCGGAATGGAGTTGGAGTCCATCCCAGGCACCTTCAGCCTGGGGTGAGGTACTAAACCAGGAGGCCTGGGGCCCAGTGACTTCGACTGGGTCCCGCGAGGGTGGAGAAGTCCGAGGGTCCCTGAGGTGGATGGGGCCCATATCTGAGGTGAGGAGGCCGGGGAGGTTACCCATTTGGAGAGTCTGGAGCAGCATCAACCCAGTGACGGATGGGCCTCTGGTAACTCCCTTGGAGGGACATCTTCCCCTGACAGGGGCCACAACGCAGCGAAGGTACTCCTATCTATGTTCTCTTGAGTTGCTGGTAGAGACTCTCAAGTTCTAAGTCCTTTCTAGCTAAGGCTATTGTAACCGCTGGTGAGATCGCAGTGGTTTAGCTGACAATCAGGACAGTGCCTCGACCTGCTCATCCCCTGTATCAAAATGTTATCAAGTCGCAACCAGTTGGCTACTGAAGCACTGTTTATTGTGAGATATGCAATAAAACAAGAGTTTGACTGTGATCGGTGTGTGGAACTCTAGTTAATGGGAGCAAAGGGAAGTGTTGGCACGGCAGGACTTAATCCTTTACAGAAGCACACAGGCCCGAGGAAATATCTGGTACTGGCCTTCACCTCACCCATAGCTATGGGGAGGACATGGGCCGTAGCGCATCTCACCCTATCGTGTGTGATACCCCTAGAAGAAAGAGATGGGGTGAGGTCGCTACATTATAATTTATGATTTTGTGTTTCAAACTTTATCATACCCGGGATGTCTACTAGACTCTTGTTTGGTCAGATTTAAGTAAGTAATTACTAAGAATTGCAGGCCTACAATACATAACACCAAATTTCCATGCAAAATAATTGTAACGCTTTTGGTACATAATTCCAGACAGAATCATACCGCCAGGGAGGTTAATGTTTGAAAACAACAAAGCATAAGATGGAATTTTCCTTTAGCCAAGTAGGTGTAACTAATATCACCTTTATGGTCTCTAGACTTTAGCAATGACTCAGAAGTATGACAGTTTATCATCTGAGCCTGGGACCACATAAAGGTCAAAACCATTTGTACCATGATGATCTTTACAACTGAAACTTTCTGTCATGGAGACGTCCTGTATAACAATTGTAGGCCAATCAGAGCATGTTTGCTTATAGCTATGGAATGGTTCCTTCTATCTCCATTACATCTGCCTGCTGAAATAAGGATGATGAGGAGCCTCCTACGCCATTGAGAATTAGTAGAATCCACAGAGCCCTGCCAGTAAAGTCCGTACTGTCAAATGACTGAAACAGAAGGTAGGGATATTTTTTCCCAGACCTGTGAAGAAGTATGAATTTAAAACAGTTCTTTTAAATCACTGAAGTAAATCATTGCAGGCAGGGCACATGTGCGCATATTTTAGCATCAATCACTGATAATTGGGAGTATTCTTTCATGTTTACAGTGTGGCAGGTAGCCTGTGTTCTTGTGTAAATAGAATTCAAGCTCAGGTTTATACACAGGTTACTTTTTTTTTACAAGCCTGCATTCAAAGTAATTCATTTTTAAGGAATATTAACCTGAATTTATAATGAACTACTTAGCAACCCTCCCCCTTTCCTTAGCAGTCACTACAGCAATCTTATAGAGCAACAATAATTTGATATATTCTGTAACCAGAGTCCATTAATACAATAATTACATACCCAAACACCAACAGGATCATAAAATTGAATTTCATGCAGTATATTGAGAAAATGTTCTTTTAGGAAGATTGATTAAGGCTGAGCTGACATAAGAGCACTCAGCGGCTCACAGCAGGAGTCCAGTGCGCCCTGGTTCCGTTTCAGGAATCTTTGACTGAATTCGGACCTGAACCGGACCAAAAGACGCACAGGGTTCCTGTGCAAATCGCACCGGAGCCGCTGCGGAGATATGTCAATCGGCTCCATAGAGAGCCAATCACAATCTCCTGCTGTGCGAATTGGATGAAAAGAAAACCACATCCAATTCGGACTAGTGTGAACCAGGCCTAAAGTTTCAATCTTTATTAATAAAGCTCATATCATAAGTGTCATTCAATGTTTTAATTGTGTATATGAAAAGACATTTAAGTGCAACACAAATACGATTGATGAATAAACAAATATAAAAAAATAAGAATAAAGATACAATGATAAAATATGAATAATCCTTTTCTTGAAGTCCATTACAGTATACGGGATTGGCTAATTCCCAGACCAATGGGTTATGCTAAACCTCCAGGTGATTGGTCACAAAAGCAAAGCCCTACATAACTCCTCCCACTCTCAGCATGTCTTCAGTTTTGTGACAAGCAATACAGGAGTGATCATAAACACAGAGGGGAGGATCTTGTGTCTTGTGATGTTCTTCAAGAAAAGGATTTAACAGGTAAGCCAAAAATCCTATTTTCTTTATTGTTCATCACAGGCTAATTCTTAGAGCAATGGGATGTCCAAAAGCAATCCTATGCACGCTGGTCAAAACAGCAAACAGTAGGTAATAGAATAAGAACAAAAGTAAAGGCCCAAAACCCAGAGGGCCACCTGAAAGATTTTCTAATTAAGCCTGTGTCGGCTGAGGCCTTGATATCCATCAGGTAGAACTTAACAAACGTGTGAACAGAAAAACAGGTTCCCTTCCCCTTAAATTGGACCTTCAGTAATTTTTTCCAGCTATTAACTCTTCTGCCCTTGTTGTTGTTTTAACTTTAGATAGTAAAACTTTTTTTTTCTGCCAGTATATACCTTATACAGCCCTCTTCCTATTTCTTGTCTGGTCATTAGCCTAGGCTTATGACATCATGCATAGCTCTCTCTCTCTCTCACTCTTGTGAGAGTTTGCCAGGAAGGGAGGGGGGGTGAGTCATAAGAGGCCCAATGAGAGCTGCAGAGCTACTGAGCTGGAGATGTGCCTCTGTGTGTGTGTGTTTGTGTGTAAATCCAGGAAGTGAACAGGCAGCCGCTTCAGCTGCCCATGGTAAAATGGATGCAGCCAGAGTCAGTGGGGGAAGATTTCTGAAGCATATTTGGCAAGTACAGAATCACAGTGTATATAAAATAATATGCAAAGTGGTCGGAGGGAAGCTTCAGAATGGCAAAGATGTTTTTATTACAAATTATGTGAGCTGGCTGCAGTTCCTCTTTAGGGTCATAGGCCTTAGAGATGAGTTGACAAATCTACCTAGCAATACTGGAACGAGAAGCAGTGTGTAAGAGTCCTTGAGCAAGACAAACAGGAAGTCAGACTGATGAATGAAGGCTGTAGCTGAGAGGTCGACTCCCAGCCTGAGGCTGTGTTCACACTTGTCCGACAAATGCTCCGACATTGGGAGCTCATGTCGCATGATGTGTGAAAATCAATGTTTCCCTATGAGAGCCGTCTTAACTGGTCCGACACAAATCAGTCCAACTTTGAAAATGCTCCCTGTACTACTTTGGTCCGACTTTGATCCTACTTGAGCCTATTGAATATCATTGAAGTCGGATCAAAGTAGGATCCTTGTCCTAACCATCCGACTTTTGACATCCGACATGGTGATTACAGCAGCAGTAAAAGGAATTTATCTCACACTGGGATTGTTTTGATTGGTCAAAGGACAAGTTAGACTATCACAAAGTTGGATCAAAGTAGTATGCTGTTCATTGAAGTCGGATGGATGTAGGACCAATGTAGGACCGATGTAGGACTGATGTCGCAGAGCAAAGTAGGATGAAAGTCGTATGACTGTTGTGTAGTATCAGTGTGAAACCAGCCTAAACCACATCAAAACAATTAAAAGCATCCCTAGGATGTTTAGGAGGCCCCTTTCACACTTGTATGACTTGTCCCACGATTTGGGACTGCAAAGTAGCATGATAAGTCGTTTCTCATGATTTCTATTGACTACCATTCATATTCAGACCCCGACAACCAATGGACGTCCATGGACGCCCTCCCAGAACAAGAGAGCTATGTTGTAGCAGTCTTTTGGCTATGGCCTGGTGGTTAAGGTCACTGAAAGATGATTACTAAAGCTGAGATCTGACCCTTAACCACTTCCATACAGGGCTTTTTATACCACTTCAATACCGGGCCTATTCTGGCACTTCTCTCCTACATGTACAAATCATCATTCTTTTGCTAAAAAATTACTCAGAACTCCGAAACATTATATATGTTTTTTTTTTAGCAGACACCCTAGGGAATAAAATGAAGGTCGTTGCAACTTTTTATCTTGCACGGTATTTGCGCAATAATTTTTCAAACGCCTTTTTTTGGGGAAAAAATGGTTTCATGAATTAAAAAATAACAAATCAGTAAAGTTAGCCCATTTTTTTTGTAAAATATGAAAGCTTATGTTACGCCGAGTAAAAAGATACCTAACATGTCACGCTTTAAAATTGTGCACACTCATGGAATGGCGCCAAACTTCGGTACTTAAAAATCTCCATAGGCGACGCTTTGAATTTTTTTTACAGGTTACCAGGTTAGAGTTACAGAGGAGGTCTAGTGCCAGAATTGTTGCACGCGCTCTAACGCACGCGGCAATACCTCACATGTGTGGTTTGAACGGCGTTTACATATGCGGGCGGGACTTACGTGTGTGTTCACTTCTAAGCGCGAGCTATTGGGGACGGGCGTTTTAAAAAAAATATATTATTTTTTTTTTTTTTTTACTTATTTATAAAAAAAAATTCCTTTTTTTTAAACTTTTTTTTTTGATCACTTTTATTCCTATTACAAGGAATGTAAACATCCCTTGTAATAGGAATGTGTGTGACAGGTCCTCTTTATGGAGAGATGCGGGGTCAATAAGACCCAACATCTCTCCTCCAGGCTGGAAAGCATGAGACCAGTGAAATTTTTTTCACGATCTCATACTTACAGCCGCAATGGCGGCTTTGTTTACATTTGAGGACCCGGGCGTGACGTCATCACATCGCGCCCGGGCCTCCGACGATCATAGAGATGACTGGTGACCATCTGGTCTCCAGTCATCTCTATGCTCATCACGTGACCCACCACCGGCGCCGACGATACTCTCCGGGTCCCCGATCGCACGGGAGAGCCCGGAGAAGCACCGGATGGCGGCAGGAGGGGGGGATGTCCCCTCCCGACGCCTATTAGAACGATCAAGCGGTGAAACCGCTGCTATGATTGTTCTTATGGTGCGCAGGATCGCCGGCTGAAAAAAAGGATATCTGAATGATGCCTCTAGCTGCAGGCATCATTCAGATATCCCCCCTCAAACCCAGGACGTCATGACGTCCACCCGGAGGGAGAGAGGGTTCCTGCCGGCGTCATTTTGCTATGGCCCGGTATGGAAGGGGTTAATGGTACTTAGGTCCAAAGATTTGTCCACATGTGACTGGAGAAAAATAATTCATCCCATGAAATAATTCCAGGGGTGAAAACTTCTTGTCATATACTTTCCAGGTGCAGAGGAAGATCTAGCAGGGGGTTATCCAGCTTTTAAAAGCTTAAGGATGACAGAGTCTGAAAGACCCCTGTCCTTCAGGACATGGACTTCAACAGGCTTCATTAAAGCCAGTGACCATAAATCAGAATGGTACACCTGCCCTTGAGACAGCAGATCAGGATGTTCCAGGAGGGCCCATTGAAAGTCTGCCCGGAGCTTGACTATGACTGAGTTACATGCCCTTTTGGGCCCATTCGTTGCAATAAGAATCACTGGAATGCCCTCTATCCTGTGAAGCAATGAGAAATGAGCTTAAGGGAGGTGAAGGGGTAAATCAGCTTGAAATGATCCCATGGAGTCACCAGGGCATCCACTGTGAAGGCCTGATGAAGCCTGGTTCTGGCAATTAATCTTTCCAGTTTGTTGTTGACCTGTAGGCCAGAAAGTCCACAATCTGCAACTGAGAGATTAAAACACCTCTGGCTGGAGCGATCATTCTCCAAGATCCATATGCTGACGACTAAGGAAGTCTGCCTGCCATGCTTGGAATGTGACCAAATACAAAAAAATTCCGCGTCGCCTAGTGGAATAGCAGCTCACACAACCAGTTGAAAATGGTGAGAACAAACAAAAACAAAAAAGTGTAGCGCTAAACTAAATGAGGACTGCACTTTGATCAAGTGCAGTATAAACAGTGATATGTGATTAAACAATCAACATGACATCTAACACAGATATGTGAAAACGTTCAGATAATCCACCGTGATGAAAATTAAATCAAACAATCCACCGTGATGGGAATTGTATAACATTGAAAATCATCAGAAAAATACTGTTACATACATTACATACATTAAATGACAATATAATAAATGAATATTAAAATGGTGAATGACAATCAAAATAATAGTGCTCCCAAAAAAACTTGACGTGAAGTGACCACCACCAATCGATTGTAGAAAAGGCTTACCGGAGAGAGTGGACCCCAAAAACATACGTTCAAAGGGTCAACCAGGCAAGGGTAAGCCACTGTGAACAGCAAATCCTCAGCAACAATTCAAACGGGAACCACAAGCTTCAATCCAGGATGGAAAAAAGTAATCGCTCCTGTCCGAATGTGCGATGAAACTTACGGACAGTGTCCGATTAGGACCAGGTAGTGTTACCAGATGAGTTGCAAAAAAGTAAAGGAAAGAAAAGGCACATAGCGTGATACTGTATAAAAGGGTAATTTAATGTAGGTAGGAACACTTACATTTAAAAGAGTAAAACAGCGCTTGTCAAATAGTCAAAAATGGCAACAGTAAGGTCACCCGACGCGTTTCGCATCCTAATGCATCATGCTTGGAATGTGCACTGCAGATAGGGCCGGAATGTAAAGTTCTGCCCAGGCAAGAACTGAATGATGTACACCACTGCCATTTTACCCTGATTCAGAGACCCAAAAGACAGGAGGTCCAACACTGAAGGGATAGCTGAATAATAGGATTTTTATAACAGCTTACCTGTAAAATCCTTTTCTTGGAGTACATCACGGGACACAGAGCGACATAGTCATTACTAATGGGTTATATAGTTACCGTCAGGTGCTGGCACTGGCAACTTCCAAAACCGGAAGTACCCTCCCCTATATAAGCCCCTCCCATCCGGGAGCACCTCAGTTTTGTAGCAAAGCAATAAGTGTCCCCAAAGAGGGGCGGGAGCTCTGTGTCCCGTGATGTACTCCAAGAAAAGGATTTTACAGGTAAGCTGTTATAAAAATCCTATTTTCTTTCTCGTACATCACGGGACACAGAGCGACATAGTCATTACTAATGGGATGTCCTAAAGCAATGCCAAATGAGGGGGGGGGTACACCATATATAAGCTGAGCGCTATCAGACATGAGGATCTTTTGCGGCCTGCAACACACTGCGCCCAAAGGCGACATCCTCCTGACTTCTAACGTCCAACTGGTAGAACCTAGTAAACGTGTGTACTGAAGACCATGTTGCGGCCTTACAGATTTGAGCCAGGGAGGCCTGGTGATGCACTGCCCATGAAGTTCCAACTGCTCTCGTGGAGTGCGCTCTAACTTTGAACGGAGGCGGTCTCCTTCTCAAGCCATAAGCTTGCATAATGACCTGTCGAATCCACTTGGCTAAAGTAGATTTTGACGCTGCCTGACCCTTTCTGGGGCCTTCCGGCAGTATAAACAAAGTATCCGTTCTGCGAATCTGAGCAGTGGCTTTTAGATAAGCTTTAACTGCTCTTACTACATCCAAAGAATGCAATAACTTTTCCTCTACCGAAGTAGGTTTGGGGAAAAAAGAAGGAAGAACCACATCTAGGTTCAAATGAAACCTCGATACCACCTTAGGAAGAAAGGCTGGATGAGGACGTAACACTACTCTGTCCTTATGGATAACCAGATATGGCTCCTTACAGGACATAGCTGCTAATTCCGATACTCTTCTAGCCGAACAAATGGCTACTAGAAAAATCAATTTCCTGGTGAGAAGCACCAAGGAAATATGCTGTAATGGTTCAAATGGTTGTTTCGGTAGAACCGACAGAACCAAGTTTAGATCCCATGGACATATGGGAATATTAACCGGAGGACTAATACGCATCACTCCTTGTATAAAGGCTTTGACTAGTGAATGCGAAGCCAAGGGCCTTTGAAAAAATATTGACAAGGCCGAAAACTGACCCTTGATAGTACTCAAGGCAAGCTTCCTATCTACAGCCCACTGTAGGAAGTCCAGAATCCTACCTATTACGTACTTATGTGGATGCCATTTCTTGGCCTCACACCACGCGATGTACGCCTTCCAGATTCTATAGTAGATCTGCCTGGATACCGGCTTCCTGGCATTGATCATGGTAGATACCACAGCATTAGAGAGCCCTCTCTTTTTTTAGAATGTGGGCTTCAATAGCCAGGCCGTCAAACCTAGGGCTGGTAAGGAAGGGTGGTATATCGGTCCTTGCGAAAGCCGGACGACGTGGGAGAGTCCAAGGACTCCCCACTGAAATTTTACAATCTCCGCGTACCACGCTCTTCGGGGCCACGCTGGAGCCACTGGAATCACCGGTTTCTTTTCTACCCTGATTCTGCGGAGTAATCGAGGTAACCATTGTGGCGGTGTGAATGCATATATCAGCTTGAACTGATCCCAAGGGAACACTAGGGCATCCGAGCCACAAGCTAGGGGATCCCTTGTCCGAGAGACAAACCTGTCCCCCTTTGCGTTGAATCTGGATGCTAGAAGATCTACATCCGATGTTCCCCACCGCTGACATATTGTCCAGAAAACCTCGGGGTGAAGGGACCCTTCCTCTGGGCCTAATTGCTGGCGACTTAGAAAGTCCGCCTTCCAATTCTCCACTCCTGGAATGAATACCGCAGATATGGCTGGGACATATTTTTCTGCCCATTTCAGGATGTAATTTACTTCCCTCTGGGCTGCACGACTCCTGGTGCCCCCCTGATGATTGATATATGCCACTGCTGTGGCATTGTCTGATTGCATTCTGACAGGGGACCCTTGGAGTTTGGATGTCCATGCTACTAGGGCATACCGGGCTGCTCGTATCTCTAAGAGATTGATGGGCAGGGCCTTTTCTGCATCCGACCATCTGCCCTGGAGAGACTATTGCTCCAGTACTGCTCCCCAGCCTATAAGGCTGGCATCTGTAGTGACCACCTTCCAAGAAATCGGACTGAAGGATTTCCTTTTTTCCAGATTCTGGGGAACCAACCACCAACGGAGGCTCTTGCGAACGGAAGGGGACAAGGACATTGTAAGTCTAGGGCCTGAACTTTTTTGTTCCAGGCTGACAGTATGGCCCCTTGCAAATTCCTTGAATGGAATTGACCGTAGGGTACTGCTTCGAATGATGCCACCATTTTTCCCAGCAGCCTCATATACAGGCGTATGGACGGCTGTCTTTTTTGTACCCACTAAGTGGATCAAATCTTTCAAAGACAACATCTTTCCTCGAGGCAAGAATATTTTTCTCTGGCCTGAATCCAACCTTAGCCCCAAGTATTCCAGACTTTTGACTGGTTTTTAGGGCTGACTTGTCTCGGTTGATAATCCAACCGTGAGATTCCAGATACTTGATCGTCTTGTGAACGACCACGTCTAGTTTTTTCCACTGAGTGGTCTATCAGCAACAAGTCATCCAGATATGCCATTATCATTACACCTTGTGTTCTTAGATTGGCCAATAAAGGGCCAGAATTTTTGTAAACACTCGTGGTGCTGTGGCCAAACCGAAGGGTAAGGCTCTGAACTGAAAATGGCGCCCTTCTACTGCAAAGCGTAGAAATTTTTGGTGGACTGGAAAGATGGGAATGTGCAAATAAGCATCTTTGATGTCGATCGTGGCTAACCAATCCTCCCCTTGTAGGGCAGTGGCCACCGATCGGATCGACTCCATCGGAAAGTCCTGATATACAGGAATTTGTATAGCCCTTTTAGAATTAATATGGGCCTCCCGTCCGCGTTTGCTTCGGGACTGTAAAGAGGTTTGAGTAAAACCCGAACCCTCATTCTTCCAGGGGAACCTCCATAATTACTCCTTGGAGCAATAGTTGTTCTAGTGCCAACAGGAGGGACTCTCTCTTCCGGGGATCCCTTGGCACGTTTGACCTCAAAAATGGGAAGGAGGAGAGTCTTTTAACTCCAAACTGTATCCCAAACCTACTGCGGAGAGCACCTATCTGTCTTGATCGTGTCCCGCCAGGTCTCTTGCGAACAACTGGAGTCCTCCCCCCACCCGACTGAGTGGGGGCTTCATGAATTTAACTTTGGGGGAGGTTTTGTACCTCCCCTAACCCAGGGTTTCTTATTACCCTGCTACTGTCCCTGTTTTTTACCCCCGGGATTTGACCGAGGAGGCCGTCGGAACTGTTACACAGCCGATGCCCCAGGGACTGGAGAAGCAGGCCTCTTAAAGAGGGACCTCTAACTCTGCTTTTAACCGGCAAGAGCGTATTTTTACCGCTGGAAATTTTCTGGATATATTTGTCCAGGTTTTCCCTGAATAAGCGTTCACCATGAAATGGGACGCTAACCAGCCATTCTTTACAGGGAGCTTCAGCAGACCAGTTTTTGAGCCATAGGAGCCTACGCATATGTACTATAGACAGCGTAAGGCGGGAGGCCTGATGGACTGAATCCTCTATGGCGTCAACCGCAAAGCCTAAGGCTCTAGGTAGATCAGCTAGGGCAAAGCCTGCTGATCTGTCAAGTCCCTCAAGACCTGTTTCAACTGATCCTTCACTGCTTAGCAGACCCCAATAGCTGCTACTGCTGGTTGTATCACCAAGCAGATTTTCATAAGGACTCCAATCTTTTATCTATTGGGTTCTTGAACATTTGGACATTATCCACTGGACATGTCAGTGATTTATACATACAAGAGATGGCTGCGTCCATTGTAGGGACCTTCCATTTTTTTTTTTTTTTTTTTTGATGAACTTATCCTCCATGGGATAGACCACCGGAAATCTCTTGGGGGAATAAATATTTTCTCAGGACGTTCCCAATCCTGGTAAATGAGCCCTTTCAGTAAAGGGTGAAGTGGAAAAGAACAAACAGTCTGGGGGCTTCTAGCGACCCCAACGAGGATACAGTAGTGGTTGATGGTTCCGCAAGGTGCATTTTTAAATGCTGATCGGACCATGTTAGTCAGAGACTGAACCCATAATCTTTCAGCTTAAGATGCTGAGAAAAGGTTCCCCCACTGTTGATTCCTCTATAACAGAATCAACCTTATCCTGATCCCCTTTCAGGCAGGTCGATCCCTGTATGGGACTGTTGCTCTGTTAACAGGCACTCTGAAGGAGGAGACGGAGATCGGGCGTGCTTTCCCTGACAGGGAGGCAGCGATAAATTTTGACAATCTCTCTCTAATCCTCCCAGAGCTGAGGAAAAAACCTCCTCTGTTACATACACAGGAGCAGGTGACTGAGGACAGCCACAGTACCAAGTACCCCTGCGGGGTCTCTACGGTCACTTACCTCTGAACTTCAGGGGAGACTGGTGCAGCAGGAGTATGCCCAAGATCCTCAGAGCCCGATGAGACCCCCTTCGCTTCCTGGAAGATTCAGTTCCGGAGCTACTGGACGGCATATTCCTAAGCCTAAAGCTGAAGTATTCCAGCCGTAATACACCACTTTTACTGAGAATAGTCTAGCACAATTGCTGCTATATCACAGTTGGTGTCTACTAATGTGCCTTTCTAGGGGATGCCTGTATCAACCGCTTGCTGTATGCCTTTAAATGTTGCCAGCTCTGTCTCTGTACTTCATAGCCAGCTTACTGCAATAATGTGGCTTTTTTAAAAACCTGCTGGGACGCCCGCACATGCGCAGAAGCGCTGCGGCGCGCACAGAGCGTCATCCCCCAGGCCCCGCCCCTTTTTCCGGCCACCTCTATATATAGAGGCGCGTGCACGCGCACGCGCGCGGCCACGTGCGCCTCGGCGCTAATTTTCAAACATGGAAACCAGGGACAGGAGCCAGGGCCCCCTTTGCCGCAGGCCGGGGGATAGACGAACACTGCAACATGGCAGAGGAAACAGTTTCCTGTAGGAGAACTCACCAACTGCCTGGACTTTGCTCTCTGAGAAGAAACTAGTCCATATGACAAGAAAAACATTCCACAGCGGCCTCTAGTGGACAAACACAGGTACCGCAGTTTAATATACTAAACATATATAAAAAAAAAAAAACATTCTTTTTTTTTTTTTTTTTCTTGACCACCATTAAAAATTATTACATTTTTTTAGTAGTTACAGGCATGCACAGATATTAGCGGGAATACCGTTAGGTAACAGACAGAAAGACAAATTAGGCTTGGGGGTCCCCCAATAGAACCAAGTTCCTGGGGGCCCCCACTTACCTGTTCCCCGCCGCAGGACTTTGTTTGGTCCACAAAAGCCCAAACTTCACCTATCACGGCAGGCATTGTAATCAAACCTTCAGGGACCGGGTTCCCAAGGATTCCACTCCCCTGGACCTGTATAGCACCCTGCACAGAAAACATCTTGGTCGTGGGTATGACCAGAGCTCTGGATCCCAGGGTCCAGCTCTCCTAAGAGAAGCATTACAGGCAGAACCTTGCTCTTCTCTGCAAGGCCCGGGTACCGACCGTTTAGCTATGAAGCTTTTTTGGTCGGATCCGGAATAGCTTACTGAGGCCCAAAAGAACCTGTACGCAAGCTCAGTGAAAAACACATGTTTCTTCTTGGCCAACACCTTAGACACTGGCAAAAAACTGAGGTGCTCCCGGATGGGAGGGGCTTATATAGGGGAGGGTACTTCCGGTTTTGGAAGTTGCCAGTGCCAGCACCTGACGGTAACTATATAACCCATTAGTAATGACTATGTCGCTCTGTGTCCCGTGATGTACGAGAAAGAAAATACTTAGTTCCAGCACATTGACGGGAGCCCATATGTATGCGCACAGGGTGTGCCTAGGCACACCCTATTCACCTCATGCACTGCCAACTCCCCCTGCTTTCTGTCTCCCCCCCCTTGCAGTTCTGCCAGCTTCTCTCCTCTCCTCTCCTCTCAGGGACAGGGAAGGGGCTGGTAAATATTTTAATAACCGGCCCCTTCCTTTTCTGAATGAACACACAGAGTGATCTGTACCACTCGCTCCTGTCTTCATTCTTAACAGAAGCATAGTAAACTATGTTTGATGCAGGCTGCAGAGAAAAGGACTGGGGAATCCCTGTTTCAAAAGTGGTGAAACATCAGGGGTCTGTTATTTCACCAAAGTCCTATAACGAGGCTTCTAAAAACAATTGTAAAAAAGTAATAAAAAATAATATTGTCCACTGCCCTACTGACACTGCTCTGCTGATATACACACATGTGTGTTTGTGCTCTGGGATGCACACCCTAATGCAGTAAGCTGCGCACACCAATGCTGGAGCTGTGCTTCCTCTTACGACCCCACCCCCTGAATCGAGATCCAGGTCTCCTCCCCAGCCCAATAGGCTGGGCTCCATAGTAAATACATTTCAGACCACTGCAACAATAATATAACAAATAATTATGTGGGATTCAACAATGTAGCATTACAATTCTATTCTCCTAAACATATTTATGGGGCTTTTATATTTGATGCAGTCCACAAGAACACATTTGTGCTATGCAACATAGACATGTGTCCTAGGTTTTTGTATGTAAACTATAAATGTTTTGTTCTGTTATCAAATTACTGTATGCACTTCCCACAGTTTTAGCGTGTGTGCACACAGCCCAGTTTGCATGGAGAATGTGCACAGCTTTGCATCATATTGGTGTACAAGAAGACTACCTTAAAGCCTAACTCCAGCTTTGCTATCACTTTAAATAGTCTGTTTGATCCAGACTGACCCAAATGAACCATTTCCTTTACTAATACATGCAGCTGCTTTCAGGGATGTATAAACTGTATGTAGATCTGCTGTGTTCCAGGGACTATCTGCCTGCTGCCAGAAAAATGTTGAGTCGGACTAAGCAATGCCCAACCATTTACAGGAAGCCTGGTATTTTTATCAATGATTACAAAGCTTCTTCAGGGTTAAGCTACAGAGGCATGTGGATGATCTCCACCTCTGCCACTCAGAGGAAGCCTTGTATTAATTGATAAAAGGCTTCCTGTAATCCTGAATAGCGCCCAAATTATTTTGTTCTGAGAACGATACAAGAAGTCCCCATTCTGCTGCCAGAGCATAGTGCTGTATACTGTATGTAACTGATGCTACATACAGTATCTCACAAAAGTGAGTACCCACCCCTCACATTTATGTAAGTGTAGCGACCTCACCCCTCTCACCCCTTCTTCTTTTCGGCTTGTTGTCTCGTCTAGGGGGAAGTATGGGAGGAGGGATGCGATACACCACAGCCCATGTCCTCTTTTGAAATTAAATCACAATAATGGCGCTTAAAATGTATCAGAAGACAATACATATATACATGTACCTAAAATGTCCTGTGAGCTATGCGAAGAGCTCAGGTGTGAGTGAAAACAGTCCAGGAAGGTAACCGGGCAGCCTTGCTGAGGGAGCTGAAGCCAGACTCCAAACATATGAAAACAGAAAAAAACAGAAAAAAAGGCGCCACTTAGTAAAAACTGTTTCACTTTAATAATACAATAGTATTAAAGCACTCACTCATAAGTTGGCTGTATGAAGCACATAGATGATCAGGTCTGTAGTCGTATTCCGCTAGCTAGCAGTCTCAGTGTGGGATGTCCTCCTCGTTTGCTGTATTAGAAGCCGGGATAATATCCACGGTGGATGTTGCCGGAGGTTCTTCTCAGAAAACCAAAGGGAGGGCTGGACCGCAAACAGGAAGTTCAGTTTGAGACGCAATGCTACGTTCAGCGGGATGACATCAGGACCGGCATGCAACGCGTTTCGATGCTTAATGCTATGAGACGTTCTAGGTCCCCGCATGCATCTTTCTCAAGCAAGATTGCTTGAGAAAGATGCGTGCGGGGACCTAGAACGTCTCATAGCACTAAGCATCGAAACGCGTTGCATGCCGGTCCTGATGTCATCCCGCTGAACGTAGCATTGCGTCTCAAACTGAACTTCCTGTTTGCGGTCCAGCCCTCCCTTTGGTTTTCTGAGAAGAACCTCCGGCAACATCCACCGTGGATATTATCCCGGCTTCTAATACAGCAAACGAGGAGGACATCCCACACTGAGACTGCTAGCTAGCGGAATACGACTACAGACCTGATCATCTATGTGCTTCATACAGCCAACTTATGAGTGAGTGCTTTAATACTATTGTATTATTAAAGTGAAACAGTTTTTACTAAGTGGCGCCTTTTTTTCTGTTTTTTTCTGTTTTCATGTCCTCTTTTGGATAGAGGTGAAGGCCAGAACCTATTTTACCATCGGGTCGTGTGCATAACCCAGAGCCAAGTCTTTTCTGTAAATGACCCCCTCTGCTCCCAGTAACTGGAGTTCCACACCACTGAAAAGGTCCAACTCGTATTTATTCTCCAACAGCAATAAATTGTCATTTAGCACAGACAGGTTGTGACCAAAGAACAGTTCAGTATAGGTGGGGAGTAGGTCGAGGCACAATCCTTAGATAGAACCAACCATTGTGGTGTCACCAACGGTTATGGCGTACAGTCGCTGCCACCGACTGTGTAGAACAGAGAGAGAATTACCTTCGCTAAGCGCAGCCCCTGTCAGAGGGAAGACATCCATCCAAGAGAGTTACCAGAGGCCCCGCCGTCACCAGCAATGCTGCACCGGACTGTTCAGAGGGGTTACGCTCCCTGGCCTCCTCATCTCAGACTCGGGCACCCAAGGCTTTAGGGCCCCCTCGGATTCCTCCACCCTTGTGGGATCCAGTCGAAGGCACTGGGCCCCAGGCCTCCTCAACAGTACCTTACCCCAGGTTAAAGGTGCCTGGGATGGACTCCATCTCCCGCTCCGGCCAGGTCAAGGGCACCTGGGCCCGGAAATCCGGAACGCCAGCACCCAGGCTGAAGGTGCCTGGGTGCGACTCTGCCCTCCGACTCTGAACCCCGTGTTCTGGGCATCCGCCCCCCTTTTATCTCCTCTCCCTCAGCGTCACCGCAGGTTCCCTGCCCTGCGGTACAGCCTCCGGAAGAGGACAAAAAGGGTACGGTACTCCAGTGAGTGCTCAACCCTGGCCCAGTGCGACAGCGCCACCCACAGGCCGAAGAGAACCTCACACCACAGAGTCCTCCATGAACAACAAATGGTCCCAAATTCCCTAACAATCAGTGCATCTGGGTTACACTACCACCCAGATGCCTCCCCTAAATTCAAATACCCGCTACATAAGTATTTTATTATATCTTTTCATGTGACAACACTGAAGAAATTACACTTTGCTACAATGTAAAGTAGTGAGTGTACAGCTTGTATAGCAGTGTAAATTTGCTGTCCCTTCAAAATTACTCAACACACAGTCATTAATGTCTAAACCGCTGGCAACAAAAGTGAGTACACCCCTAAGTGAAAATGTCAAAATTTGTCTCAAAGTGTCAATATTTTGTGTGGCCACCATTATTTTCCAACATTGCCTTAACCCTCTTTGGCATGGAGTTCACCAGAGCTTCACAGGTTGCCACTGGAGTCCTCTTACTCCATGATGACATCACAGAGCTGGTGGATGTTAGAGACCTTGCGCTCCTCCACCTTCCATTTGAGGATGCCCCACAGATGCTTAATGGGGTTTAGGTCAGGAGACATGCTTGGCCAGTCCATCACCTTTACCCTCAGCTTCTTTAGCAAGGCAGTGGTCATCTTGGAGGTGTGTTTGGGGTTGTTATCATGTTGGAATACTGCCCTGTGGCCCAGTCTCCAAGGGAAGAGATCATGCTCTGCTTCAGTATGTCACAGTACATGTTGGCATTCATGTTTCCCTCAATGAACTGTAGCTCCAGACCATGACACTCCCACTACCATGCTTATCTGTAGGCAAGATACACTTGTCTTTGTACTCCTCACCTGGTTGCTGCCACACACCCTTGACACCATCTAAACCAACCATCTGAACCAAAAAAGTTTATCTTGGTCTCATCAGACCACAGTAAGCCATGTCCTTAGTTTGCTTGTCTTCAGCAAACTGTTTGCAGGCTTTCTTGTGCATCATCTTTAGAAGAAGAGGCTTCCTTCTGGGACGACAGCCATGCAGACCAATTTAATGTGTGTGTGGCGTATGGTCTGAGCACTGACAGGATGATCCCCCACCCCTTCAACCTCTGCAGCAATGCTGGCAGCACTCATACATCTATTTCCCAAAGAAAACCTCTGGATATGACGCTAAGCATGTGCACTCAACTCATAAAAATATAGAAAGTAAAAAAAATAAAACAATTTAGCATATACAATTTTAGGCATCCTCTCCAACAATTTTTTTGGGGTGAAATACACTCTAAGGGTTAATCACATCTAAGAGCTTATTCAGACAGCAGATTAGGTTATGCATTTGGTTCTGTGCACCTACTCCTGGCCCAATGCCAAACTTTGACATATGATTGTGTCTGTGCCAGCGCTGTATGTGCATTCACTTTTGTGGGCTGCCTGCACACAACTCGGAGGTGGATGCACATGCATATGCCAGTGACTCTGCATAGAGGACAGCACTTACCTGCCATCTGAATGGGCTCTAAAGGACAGACAACGCAGCTTTTCTCATCAGAGCACTTTAAATGCACCAGCTAATTCGAATTAATTAGTCACTCCCATTCAGAACCAGTATCCAAAAGACAGCTTTTTCTTCAAAGCAACAAAAAGGTAGGAATCTAACAAAGATTTTAGAAATCCCTGCAGTGTGAATTGATTGCCCAGAGGGAATTGTTTTTTTTTTCAACAAAAGTGGATTTACTCTTTAACCACTTAAGGACCGCCGCCTGTATATTTACGTCGGCAGAATGGCACGGACAGGCATAGGTACGTACAGGTATGTTCCCTTTAAGATTCCGCCGCGTGGTTGCGCGACCCTGCCGCCTTCTCCGTGAGTCTGACCGCGGGTCCTGCGGACTCGATCGCCGCGGGGATACCCGCGATCATCTCACGGAGAGATAGAGCGAGGAGATGCTTATGTAAACAAGCATCCCCCCAGCTCTGCCTAGTGACAATGACACCAAAAAATGTAGGAAACTCACATAGCGTATTACAGTTATGGTACAAAAATGTATTAAAAGAGTTACAAATGTGCACTTACATTTGGAAGATAAAAAGGAAGTATTCATGAAATACAAAGGGCGTAGGCGGGGTCTGACATACCGAGGGGGCGGACCTGATGGGGAACTTCCTTCACTGTGTAATTCATGAATAGACCCGCCCCTTCTCATGTTCCGCATCAGGTCCTCAGCCTTACACCTAGTCATTGGCTGAGCGGACCTGATGGGGAACTTTAGAAGGGGCGGGTCTATACATGTAATAGACTGTGGAGGAAGTTCCCCATCAGGTCCGCTCAGGCTCAGCCGATGACGGACAGCGCTGGACATCGGATCGCCGCGGGACACTGGATTTCACCGCTGGAATGGGTTTGTTTTTTTTGTTTTTATTTATTTTTTTAATAAAGGACTTTTCCAAGGTGTTGGTGTGTTTTTTTTTTTTTTTACATTTTTTGACACTTTCTTCGTGAAATGGTAGGGGTACAATGTACCCCTTACCAATTCACATGGGGGGGGCTGGGATCTGGGGGTCCCCTTTGTTAAAGGAGTCTTCCAGATTCCGATAAGCCCCCCGCCCGCAGACCCCCACAACCACCGGGCAAGGGTTGTGGGGATGAGGCCCTTGTCCCCATCAACATGGGGACATCCTCCCCATGTTGAGGGCATGTGGCCTGGTATGGTTCAGGAGGGGGGGGCGCTCTCTGGTCCCCCCCCCTCTTTTCCTGTGGCCTGCCAGCTTGCGTGCTCGGATAAGGGTCTGGTATGGATTTTTGGGGGGAATCACGCCATTTTTTTTTTTATTTGGGGTGGAGTTCCCCTTAAAATCCATGCCAGATCTGAAGGACCTGGTATGGATATTTGGGGGAACCGCACGCATTGTTTTTTAAATTTGCGGCGGGGTTCCCCTTAATATCTATACCAGACCTGAAGGGCCTGGTAATTGAATTCTGGGGGAACCCCACGCTTTTTTCTTTTTTTTTTTATCAATGACTTTTCTATGTATTGCCGGGAGCCGACAATTCATTAATAGCCGCGAGTGAGTTTTAAATGACTTTTTTTCATTCAAAAATGACATTTTATGCAGGAACAGTTCTAAGCACGGGAAACATGTGCCACTTTACATGCATATCATACACACCCCCCAGGTATGAAATTTAAAGGAATATTTCACGTTTATTTTTTCATTTTTAGCATTATTAAAATCACTGCTCCCGAAAAAACGGCCGTTTTTAAATCTTCTTTTTGCATTGATACATGTCCCCTGGGGCAGGACTCGGGTCCCCAAACACTTTTTAGGACAATAACTTGCATATAAGCCTTTATAATTAGCACTTTAGATTTCGAACGTTCGAGTCCATTGTATTTAATAGGGTTCTAAAGTTCACACGAACATTCTGTCTGTTCGCAGGTTCTGGTGCGAACCGAACAGGGGGGTGTTCGGCTCATCCCTGCTCAGGAGACCAGCCCTACCATTCACAAAAGATTACACAGCCTGCCAAGCTGTGTGTCTATAATCGCTAATCATTCAATAATAAATGTGAAAAATCACTGTAGCGCTGTGTGATCTATCAGCCTGGCTGTGTATGTTTACAAAGATCACCTTTTATGAAAGGATGATTGGTGCTGCTTGTTCATTTACAGTACTGAAAGATCCTTCAGAGCTGAGTCTCTATGTGTTCTATGTGCGGGTACTTGTACATAGACTGGGCACAGACAGACAGATTACACAGAGCCACAGCTCTCAGTTACTTTTTTAAAATTATGAATGAAAAAGCAGGATTGATTGTTCATTTCTAATAGTGAAAGATCAATTTAGTAAGAGGGTCTGGCTCTGTGCTGGCTGAACTTCCCTTCACAGGAACGCCCATAATCTGGGCTTCAGAATTGGGTGGAGCTACAACCAACATAAAGAGGTGCATTTAGGGGACAATGGGGCCACTGATTAGCACGGGACTATTAGGCTAATGCAGTTGGTCACCAGGGTATTGAATAAAATTTTATTTTTTGTGAGAATTCTTCTTTAAAGCCTGCTGTGAATAGAGGTTTCACAAAAAGACTCACCAAGGATGAACACTTTTGACTTTAGTTATAGTAAAGCAATAGTTCTTATTCAGACAACACAGTGCAGAGATGACCCCAACATTTAAAAGAATAGCTTATTTTAAATCTCTGTTTGTGTAACAGAAAATATGGAAATATGAGTGAAGAAGAATGTTTTTCTTCTTGTTTGTGCATCAAAATGATTAGGAACTCTAAATATTCAAGAATAGTTCTAAACAGAGGCAGCATTTGATGGTCTGATTCCATAGCAACCAGTAGCTTCGTTCAGGGTGCTAAGTAAAATGCAATTATTCTGTTTTTACTCTTCCGTAAGGGATTTTATAATGTGACAGGATACAACATGAATTGCTGACATTGCCCTAACCTTTCCAGTTCTGTTCTCCTTACTCAAATCAAATCTTTATTTCTCTTCAACAATATATGTAGGCATTGGTTTGGAGCCAATAGTGCATGAAGACTTTTTTCAGTATTTTCTTATTTTATTACTGTTTCATTTTAGCTGCATTTATCTGTTAGATGGCTAATGTCCAGGAGAATTCAATTTTTTTGCATGCCGTATGGTAAGTACATATCTTCAGGATAAGGTGACATGAAAAGCTGTAGGAGTTATTTCTTCCTTTCTGGTAAACTAAAAAATAGGACAATCGACTGTGATGTTGCCTTTGAATTATTTTTTGTTTTAGCAGTTATATAGCTATATAATTAGGATATAATAATATATCTGCCGAACCTTTCTTTAACATATCATCTTCACAACAAATGTCTTTATAATTAAAAGACACCCAAACAGATTGGTTGGGGAAGGAAAAAATGATTCTATAAGTGACCTGATAAAGATATTCTTCTGATTGATATGTAGCACTACCCCCGTAGGAGCTGCTGGTTTAAAGTTTTGGGCCTACCGTTACATTTTCTGTTCACCGCACTCGTGTCAGGGATCCCTCTTGAAGAGCTATTATAAATGTCCACACCAACACTTGGATACGTTTTCTTCAAGGCTTTTTTTTACCAGTTCCAACAGAGGGATAGAGGAATAGGGGAGTTTCAGGCACCTTACTTTGCGGATCACGGGCACAATCTCGGATCCAGAGGACAAAAACAATTCCGCGCTGGATTCAGCAACCACCGGATAGGCCTACTCTCACTGGCCTAGCAACCGGTGCGAAGCTCGCTCAAAGTCTCTGCCACAGACTCGATGAGTGTCGTCAAGTCGTTCCACAATCTTCCGCCACAAGATTGTGTAACCACACTGACACTTGGCAAAAAGATCCTTCAAAAGTACATAGCTCAGCCGTCCGGCAGCACCATAAGGCAAACTGGCCAGGATGCGTCCCTCAATTGAGTCCCCAATTGTTCTGCTTCTTCCCTCAGGCAAGACCACGTAGGACCATCCCTGGACTAGTAGGCTCCAGCAACTCCTGGGCCTACTCCTCAGTTGCAGAGCCTCGGGCCAGCAGGCCCAGAGGCTGAAAATGGCTCGCACATCCCTGAGGCCAGGAGGGCCCTCAGGTCAGGATCCGGCAACGACCCCTGGCAACGAACCCCGAAAGAGCAGTCTCTGTCTCTTAAGTACCCCCTCCCAGAATGCACAGCGGGTTTACCACGCCCCTTGAGCCACTTCTGGGAAAGGAATACCCCATACACCTAGCCTGCTGCATTTCCAACCCTGACCTGTGATGACAGTGACACCTACTGTCAGGTGGAAAACGTGCAGCCCAGCTAGACTGAAACAGAGCCAACAATTTTACATAATTCTTTCTGAGCTGAACTACAGCTCAGATAACTAAATTTAATATATAGCGTCTACCCAACAGGAGTAGGGCGCTACAGATATAATCGAGATTTGGGTAGTGACAGCTAACCTGTTTTATTGTTTGTTTTTTTTGTAAAAAAATGTATTTCTCATATAGTCAAAAAATAGAAGAAAGTTACAAACGAGACATAAGAAGCATAAAGGTACACATCAACACATTGCCTCCGTATGCATGCAAGCAAAAAACAAACAGGTAATTTGCCACCAGCATACATAGACAATAATTAAAACAGTTTACATAGGAGCTCCAGTCTTCCCCCAAAAAGTTAAAAGTCAGGAGCTACAAATACAGTAGCTGCTAACTTTTAATATAAGGACGCCTACCTGTCCAGGGATCCAGAGCTGTTCTCACACAAGCTAATTCTTCAATCTGCTTTGGGTCCAGGCGCCAGCATCCTAACTAAGGGAAACTGGTAGTAAAGCCTTGCGGCTTTACAGCTGGTTTCCCACTGCATATGCATAAAATGTGCTGCGCTTTGTGAATCGTCCTGCAGTCTTCTAGGACCTGTGAGGTGACCCAGAAGGCTGTGGGAGAAGGGGGGGGGGAGTGAACTTCTGCTCAGATCACTGGAGTAGTCCAACCAGAACTGGGTACCTATGAAATAACGTATATGCTCCCGCCCCCTGCAAAAAAGTGCCAATTGTTAAAGAGGAAGAGGGAGGATGAAAATAAGCGGAACTTCCCCTTTTGGGTGAAGTTCCACTTTAGGACAAACATGTTTTACTCATGCCAGGTATGTATCATCCAGGGGGCCTACGCCAAATCTTTCCCCAAACCTCCCAGGAGTCAGGAAGCAATGAGTATAAAGAAAAATAATAGAGAGGAGATTAGATGGTACCAGAGTAAAGAGAGAAATCGAAGGGTAGGCTAGCAATAGGATGCGTCCCTCCCCTAAGCCCAAAGAAAAACTAAAACACAAACAACTGTTATGCCACGCAATATATCCCTATCCACCCCCATCCCTGAAAAAGTGTGTTTAACAAAGCTTGTATATATGTAATTATCACCATATATCATTGTATTAACTGTTTGTATGAGTGTATGTACTGAAATCAATCCACAGTGCCCAAGTGTTGAAACCTGTGATAATTATCTAAATACTGATGCCTCCATTCCTCTGCATGCTGTGTTACTTCTGCATTCAGTAGCCATTCTCTAATTGTAGGAACGACTGCATACTTCCAATATAGGGGGTATAAGATTCTTATCAGCATTTAGAAGGTTGGGAATCATGGAACTTACAGATAGATGCGTGGAAAAGTATTGGAAGAGGATCATCTTTTTTTTTAACAAGAAGTAAGAGGATCATCTTTGAACGGTTAATAAAAAATCAAGCTGCGCAATACTAAAGTGAAAATGAATACAAAAATAATTAGATGAACAGAACATTCAATTTCCAATGCCAGTATGATCCCGCATCCGAGAGGGGAAAATTGTGTCCGAAAAAATTATATACCCAGATAAAGTTCTCCTAATATGCTACACCCTTGTAAGTAACTGGTGTGGGCAGCATAAAAATCTTATGATAGTTCATACATGAAGTTCAATCATCAAGGTAACAATTATGGGTAATTCAATCTTCTCAGCATGCATCCGTGACATCAAACGTGAACACCTTAGAACAGTGCTGTTTCAGAATAGTAAAGAATCCACCACCTTCATTCAAACAGCCGCTTACCAGAAGTACTGATCCCTGTGAGAGATCAGTCAACACATGCGGCTGTTATCCCTGCCAGGGGCTCCTTATGGATCAATCAACTATCCTGGTTCCTCTGTTGCCTAGATCAATGATCTCCCGGTGACCGACCCAACGGACCATATTAAGACAAGAAAGAAAATCCCATAGTGTAATCCAGTATAAGGACGTTTAATGTAAATATAAAAATTGCACTTACAGTGTACAACAGGAAAAATAGCAGATAGTATCGTATTAAGACGGCCGGCTCTCACAGCCCGTTGCTTCCGGGACTCTGCGATAGTGAAGTGTATGCAGTGACGTCAGCACGCCGCTCCTCCCTACGTCGTTTCGACAAAGCTGTCGTCATCCAGGGGCACTATTCTGAAACAGCACTGTTCTAAGGTGTTCACGTTTGATGTCACGGATGCATGCTGAGAAGATTGAATTACCCATAATTGTTACCTTGATGATTGAACTTCATGTATGAACTATCATAAGATTTTTATGCTGCCCACACCAGTTACTTACAAGGGTGTAGCATATTAGGAGAACTTTATCTGGGTATATAATTTTTTCGGACACAATTTTCCCCTCTCGGATGCGGGATCATACTGGCATTGGAAACTGAATGTTCTGTTCATCTAATTATTTTTGTATTAATTTTCACTTTAGTATTGTGCATCTTGATTTTTTATTATTTGCATTTTTGTGTGTGTCTCACATATTTAGTTGCAGCACAGGTAATTACATACCTATTTATTGTTTTCTAGACAGCACAGTATACACCCCCCAATTTCATCTTTGAACAGTTGTTGAGTGACTTTAACAATCAGGTTCTGTATTTCTGCCCAAAACAGTTTAATAAAGGGACATTCCCACCAAAGATGCAGGAATGTGCCTTTCTGCCCACACCCTCTCCAACAGAATACTAATGCCCCTTTGTATATACAGAACAGTTTGTTTGGCACCCTATTCCAACGTGATAGAAATTTGTAGAAGAACATCTGCGTCTTAGAACTAACTGATGAGGTATGGGACAACTTTGTAATTTTGTCTATGCTACTGGCCGGTAAACTGTGGCTCAATTCTTTCTCCATTTCCCTAATGTAATATGGCACTGTGTGTCTTTTTAATTGTTTAACAACAATTGTTTGAGAGTACAAAAATGCATGTATAAAGGTCAGTTTTTACTGTGATATTTTTTTCAAGTTGTGAAGATAGGGGTGGTATGGGGAATAATTCCGCGCTGCCCCACAGGTAAGCAGCTAACACAACAAATAGACAAATAGCAAACAAGTGGAACCAAAAAAGTGTAGCGCTAATCAAATGATCTGGTGCACATAATCATGAATGAACACAGTGCTTAAAATTATAATAGTAAAAACAGTAAAATATATGATGGTGCACTGATAAGAAAAAACAAAACAAATCACTGTCTATGAATAAACCAGAGGATAATGCACCAATAGACAACTGAATGTCTATATTGGGATGAGTGAAAGTTCAAAACTTAGTGATGATTTCAAACAACTGAATGTCCATATTGTGATGAGTGAAAGTTCAAAACTTATGCCGCGTACACACGACCGTTTTTCATGACGAGAAAAATGCAATTTTTTATTTTGTTCATTAAAAACGATCGTGTGTGGGCTCCAGAGCATTTTTCACATTAAAAATTTGGAACATGCTCTAATTTTTCTCATCGTTTTTCACGTTGTCGTTTTTCTCGTCATGAAAAACGGCCGTGTGTAGGCTTTAACGATGTGAAAAAAACGCGCATGCTCAGAAGCAAGTGATGAGACGGGAGCGCTCGTTCTGGTAAAACTAGTGTTCGTAATGGAGATAGCACATTCGTCACGCTGTAACGGACTGAAGAGCACGAGGCTGAAAAGCGCAAATCGTCTCTCACCAAACTTTACTAACACAAGGATCAGCAAAAGCAGCCCAAAGGGTGGCGCCATCCGAATGGAACTTCCCCTTTATAGTGCCGTCGTACATTTCGTACGTCACCGCGCTTTGCTCAAGCATTTTTTTTCATGATAGTGTGTAGGCAAGGCAGGCTTGAGAAGAATCACGTCGAGAAAAACTTTGTTTTTTTCAATGTCATTAAAACCGGTCGTGTGTACGCAGCATCAGTGATGTTTTCAAACATAAAAATAATGAAGGTGAAAACACGGTGAAGTGAAGAAAACCGCCACCAGTAGGTAGAAGGCTTACCGGAATGTTTGAACCCGAAAGAACGCACGTTCAGTGGGTCAAGCAAGCTTTGTTTGGAATGACCACTGGGAACTGGATCATCAGTTACGCTTCAAACGTTAGCAGGTTAAATCCAACCACTGAGTGGAGGCTATCCTTGCAAGGTATTCTCATAAAGAGCGATAATCCGGATAGTCCCAAGGTGATGTGAAGGAGTATGGATCAAAAATGGGAGGAAAAGAAGGGCACATAGCGTGATACTGTATAAATGTGAAATTTTAATGTAGTAGGAACATTTACATTATGGAAGACAAATAGCGATTTTCAAAGTACTTGTGGCAACAGTGGAGTCCGTCCAATGCGTTTCGTATCATAGTACATCGTCTGGGGTGTCCCTCCACTGCTGTCCTCCAGAAATATATAAACAACATGACCCCAATCATAAGAGACCAGCGTGTCAGCATTGTAAAAAATCCAATTTCCTGTGAAGCAAAGATGGCGGCCTGGCGTGCGCTCCACGCCTCTACCTGGATATGTATGTTAGTGCTGAGCCTCATTGTGGACCCAGATAAAGCGCAGCCGATTGCGTTCCATGCCTCTATATGAACAAGTGCAATGGTGTGAGACCTCACTCATGACGCGGGCAGCGCATGACGCGACACGTGACGTGGCACGTGACACGTCATCTGCGCTCCATGTCTCACGACCAAGGAAGCGATTGCATTCCAACTCGCATTACAGGCCCGCCCCTGGCAGACATGCAAAGCATGCCATTCGGACAGAACAAAGCAGGAATAAATAGGGGAAAGGATTGTGAAGGGGCCTATATAAACAACTGCATTATAACAATGAGAGTGGACAACGCTACATTAAGCTAAAATATCCATACCAATGGGAAACATTTTTTAATTATAAAATCTGAAGCTTAAAATGTAATTGAAAAATGAGAGTAAAATATGGGTTCATCCCTATAGACAGCTGCCACCATCGTTCGTGGCTTTGTTCGGTCCCACGCAGCCAATTTTTAAGGCTACGTAGAAATTGCACGGATAGAGACATTTTTAAAACACAGGCCAATGTTCTCAAACAGAGATTTCTTGACAAGGGGTATGACCCTGTGGAGATCGACCACGATCTTCAAAACACTTTGGAAATTGAGAGAGGGTCCCTACTTGAAATTAAACCTAAACGTGATTTGGATGATAGCTTCAAGTGGGCCATGTTAACCTCTTTTTCTACTCAGCATAAACAGATTAGAGCTATCATGGCCAAACACTGGGGCATTTTAAAGAATGACCGTGTTTTGAAAACTGTATTACCTGATCGGGCCAAGGTTGTCTTCAGGGGGGCTCCCACCTTGCAGAGTAAAATAGCACCTAACATCATTAACCCCCCCCCGTACGCTCATCTTTCTTTCACGATTTAGTTGTTTTTTACCCGTGTAAGAAATGTACCACCTGTCAGCACAATATTTCAGGGAGAAGCAAAACTTTGGAATTTACATCCTCCATCACACAGAAAAAATACCCCATCAAACATTTCTGCACATGTGGTACCAAGTATGTAGTGTATTTAATCACATGCCCTTGCGGAAAACAGTATGTGGGCCGGACTGTTCGCACCTTCCTAGTTAGAGTAGGAGAACATATCGCTCTGATCAGAAGTGGCGATAAAAAGCATACAGTGCCCAGACACTGTAAATTACACCATAATCAAAATCCCACAGGTACCCAATTTTTGGTCATTGAAAACATTTTTGGTCGTCGATTCATCCCTCCATGGAGGGGCGGTCCTATGACCAGATGGGTATCGAAATTCGAGACCTATTTTATTTATGAATTATAGTCCCACACACTTCTAGGCCTGAATGTGGAGTGGGACATCAACTCTTTTATTAATAATCCTAAGTGACAGTTGGCCTTCGTGTATATCCAATTATAGATGCCTCCTCTTTCTTGTTTTAATCCAATTATGTAATTATTTGATTTTTATGATATTTTATGTATTTTTATGTATTTACATTTCATTCATTTGTAAATGACCCCCATATGAGAGCCCATCTCACGGGTGTTTTTACACAATCTGGATTCAGTCCCTACATTTATGAGGTTTCCACCTGTAAAGTAGTGGACTAGTTGATTTATGATATATAAATTTTTTACATATATTTACGGCCCTTAGTTATTTCTAGAGTTAATATATGGATATTTTTTAATATCTACAGTGCACGACATGGTATCGATTTTTTTGCCATTCATCAATTCGTGGTTTTAAGGGCATATTTTACTCTAATTTTTTAATCACATTTTAAGCTTCAGATTTTATAATTATTATTTTTTTCCCATTGGTATGGGTATTTTAGCTTAATGTAGCGTTGTCCACTCTCATTTATATAGGCCCCTTCATGATCCTTCCCCCTATTTATTCCTGCTTTGTTCTGTCCGAATGGCACGCTTTGCATGTCTGCCCGGGGCGGGCCTGTAATGTGAGTTGGAATGCAATCGCTTCCTTGGTAGTAAGACATGGAGCGCAGATGACGTGTCATGTACCACGTCACTTGTCGCGTCATGCGCCGCCCGCGTCATGAGCGAGGTCTTACACCATTGCACTTGTTCATATAGAGGCATGGAACGCAAGCGCCTCCGCTCTATCTGGGTCCACAACGAGGCTCAGCACTAACATACATATCCAGGTAGAGGCGTGGAATGCATGCCAGGCCGCCATCTTTGCTTCACAGGAAATGGGATTTTTTACAATGCTGACACGCAAGGGGCTGGTCTCTTATGATTGGGGTCATATTGTCTATATATTTCTGGTGGGCAGCAGTGGAGGGACACCCCAGACGATGTACTATGATAGGCAACGCGTCGGGAGGACTCCACTGTTGCCACAAGTACTTTAAAAAGCGCTATTTGTCTTCCATAATGTAAGTGTTCCTACTACATAAAAATTTCACATTTATACAGTATCACGCTATGTGCCCTTCTTTTCCTCCCATTTTTGATCCATACTCCTTAATATCACCTTGGGACTATCTGGACCACCGCTCTTTATGAGAATACCTTGCAAGGATAGCCTCCCCTCAGTGGTTGGATTTAACCTGCTAACGTTTGGAGCGTAACTGATGATCCAGTTCCCAGTGGTCATTCCACACAAAGCTTGCTTGACCCACTGAACGTGCGTTCTTTCGGGTTCAAACATTCCGGTAAGCCTTCTACCTACTGGTGGCGGTTTTCTTCACTTCACCGTGTTTTCACCTTCATTATTTTTATGTTTGAAACAATCACTAAGTTTTGAACTTTCACTCATCACAATATGGACATTCAGTTGTTTGAAATCATCACTAAGTTTTGAACTTTCACTCATCCCAATATAGACATTAAGTTGTCTATTGGTGCATTATCCTCTGGTTTATTCATAGACAGTGATTTGTTTTGTTTTTTCTTATCAGTGCACCAGGGATGAGCCGAACACCCCCTGTTCGGTTCGCACCAGAACCTGCGAACAGACAGAATGTTCGCGCAAACTTTAGAACCCTATTAAATACAATGAACTCGAACGTTCAAAATCTAAAGTGCTAATTATAAAGGCTAATATGCAAGTTATTGTCCTAAAAAGTGTTTGGGGACCCGGGTCCTGCCCCAGGGGACATGTATCAATGCAAAAAAAGGTTTAAAAAATAGACGTTTTTACGGGAGCGGTGATTTTAATAATGCTTAAAATGAAAAAATAAAAGTGAAATATTCCTTTAAATTTCGTACCTGGGGGGTGTGTATGATATGCATGTAAAGTGGTGCATGTTTCCCGTGCTTAGAACTGTCCCTGCACAAAGTGTCATTTTTGAAGGAAAAAAAGTCATTTAAAACTCACTCGCGGCTATTAATGAATTGTCGGCTTTTATCAATACATAGAAAAGTCATTGATAAAAAAAAAACGTGGGGGTCCCCCAAATTCAATTACCAGGCCCTTCAGGTCTGGAATGGATATTAAGGGGAACCCAGCCGCAAATTTAAAAAAAAATGGCGTGCGGTTCCCCCTAAATATCCGTACCAGGCCCTTCAGATCTGGCATGGATTTTAAGGGGAACTCCACCCCAATTTAAAAAAAAAATGGCGTGGAGTCCCCCCAAAAATCCATACCAAACCCTTATCCGAGCACGTAACCTGGCCGGCCACAGGGGAAGAGGGGGGATGAGAGAGCGGCCCCCCCTCCCTCCTGAACCGTACCAGGCCACATGCCCTCAACATGGGGAGGATGTTCCCATGTTGATGGGGACAAGGGCCTCATCCCCACAACCCTTGCTCGGTGGTTGTGGGGGTCTGCGGGCGGGGGGCTTATTGGAATCTGGAAGACCCCTTTAACAAAGGGGACCCCCAGATCCCGGCCCCCCCTATGTGAATTGGTAAGGGGTACATTGTACCCCTACCATTTCACGAAGAAAGTGTAAAAAAAAAACACACAAACACCTTGAAAAAGTCCTTTATTAAAAAAAAAAAACATTCCAGCGATGAAATCCAGTGTCCCGCGGCGATCCGATGTCCAGCGCTGTCCGTCATTGGTTTTGCCTGAGCGGACCTGATGGGGAACTTCCTCCTCAGTGTTTTAAATGTATAGACCCGCCCTTTCTAAAGTTCCCCATCAGGTCCGCTCAGCGGACCAGATGCGTCATTGGCCTGAGCGGGAAACTTCCTTCACTGTGTAAATTTAAATTACAGTTCCCCGCTCAAGCCAATGACGTAGGCGGGTCCGACATACCGAGGGGGCGGACCTGATGGGGAACTTCTCTCACTTTGGTAATACATGTATAGACCCGCCCCTTCTCATGTTCCGCATCTGGTCCGCTGAGCGGACCTGATGGGGAACTTTAGAAGGGGCGGGTCTATACATTTAAAACACTGAGGAGGAAGTTCCCCATCAGGTCCGCTCAGGCAAAACCAATGACGGACGGCGCTGGACATCGGGATCGCCGCGGGACACTGGATTTCATCGCTGGAATGTTTTTTTTTTTTTTTAATAAAGGACTTTTTCAAGGTGTTTGTGTGTTTTTTTTTTACATTTTTTTACGCTTTCTTTGTGAAATGGTAGGGGTACAATGTACAATGCCCTGTACACACGATCGGATTTTCCTTTGGGAAAACCTTGGATGGTTTGTCCGACGGAATTCCGCTCAAGCTTGGCTTGCATACGCACGGTCACACAAAAGTTCTCTGAACTTTCGACCGTCAAGAACGTGGTGACGTACAACACTACGACGAGCCGAGAAAATTAAGCTCAATGCTTCCGAGCGTGCGTCAAATTGTTTCCGAGCATGCGTCAAAATTTTGCACGTCGGAATTGCTACAGACGATTGGAATTTCCGATCAGAATTTTTCCCGTCGGAAAATTTGAGAACCTGCTCTCAATCTTTTGCTGGCGGAAATTCCAACAGCAAAAGTCCGATGGAGTATACACACGGTCGGAATTTCTGATCCAAAGCTCACATCGGACTTTTGCTGGCGGAATTTCCGACCGTGTGTACGTGGCATTACACATATAGCCCTCTTTTGGGGGGTATGAGAAATGTCCCTCCCCAAACAGAATATTGCGCTAAACCTGTAGGTAAATAAGAGAACCAGAACTGTTGTTAAATGGCAGAGTGGGTTTTATACTAAACTTGTCAGTGCCTCCACACAGGACAGGGGGGATTTCCCTTTCTGGGAAATTAACCAGTAATCTAATCTAAGCAATTGGAAGAAGAGGAACTACTGCAACTAGCATATAACATTAACCATAGGCATACAGATGCATCGGCTGTTTGATCGTTCGACGAAGATCAAATTATTTGGGCCGTTCGCGCCAAATTCGAGTGACGCGAACGGCCCACAATACACTGCGCCATCGCAGTGCAATCCCGGCGCTGTGATTGGCCAAGCATGCACTGTGACCCCGCATGCTTGGCCAATCACAGCGCCGGCAACTAGGAGAGCCATAATTGGCCACAGGCAGGTTGCCTGTGGCCAATTATAGCTCAGGGGGTTTAGCACACGCCCCACACTATAAAAGGCCACCAGCGCGGTGGCCTTGTGTAGTGTGTTCCGGCGCAGGGAAAGAGAAGGATAGGCAGGGACAGTGTCATTGTGCCTTTCTTTGTGCTATTCTTGTGTGTAGGGAGAGAGAAGGATAGGCAGGGAGTGTGTCAGTGTCATATTCTTTGCTAAACCTTGTGTGCAGGGAGAGACAAGGATAGGCAGGGGACAGTGTCAGTGTCATATTATTTGCTAAACCTTGTGTGCAGGGAGAGAGAAGGATCGGCAGGGAGAGTGTCAGTGTCATATTCTTTGCTAAACCTTGTGTGCAGGGAGAGAGAAGGATAGGCAGGGAGAGTGTCAGTGTCATATTCTTTGATAAACCTTGTGTGCAGGGAGAGAGAAGGATAGGCAGGGGACAGTGTCAGTGTCATTGTTGCTAAGCCTCCTGCACAGTATACACCTGAAGCTAGCCCGTATTGCTGTGTTTTCCTGGTGTGTTACACTAACAGGCATTTGCAGCACTTACAGCGGGCGGAGTGTGCTTCCTTCTAAATATACACCTTCAGCTAGCCCGTATTGCTGTGTTTTCCTGGTGTGTTACACTAACAGGCATTTGCCGCTCTTACAGCGGGCGGAGTGTGCCTCCTGCACATTATACACCTGAAGCTAGCCCGTAATGCTGTGTTTTCCTGGTGTGTTACACTAACAGGCATTTGCAGCACTTACAGCAGGCGGAGTGTGCTTCCTGCTAAATATACACCTGAAGCTAGCCCGTATTGCTGTGTTTTCCTGGTGTGTTACACTAACAGGCATTTGCAGCACTTACAGCGGGCGGAGTGTGCCTCCTGCACATTATACACCTGAAGCTAGCCCGTATTGCTGTGTTTTCCTGGTGTGTTACACTAACAGGCATTTGCATCACTTACAGCGGGCGGAGTGTGCTTCCTGCTAAATATACACGTGAAGCTAGTCCGTATTGCTGTGTTTTCCTGGTGTGTTACACTAACAGGCATTTGCAGCACTTACAGCGGGCGGAGTGTGCTTCCTGCAAAATTTACACCTGATGCTAGCCCGTATTGCTGTGTTTTCCTGGTGTGTTACACTAACAGGCATTTTGCAGCACTTACAGCGGGCGGAGTGTGCTTCCTGCTAAATATACACCTGAAGCTAGCCCGTATTGCTGTGTTTTCCTGGTGTGTTACACTAACAGGCATTTGCAGCACTTACAGCGGGCAGAGTTTTCCCTCTGCACATTATACACCTGAAGCTAGACCGTATTGCTGTGTTTTCATGGTGTGTTACACTAACAGGCATTTGCAGCACTTACAGCGGGCGGAGTGTGCTTCCTGCTAAATATACACCTGAAGCTAGCCCGTATTGCTGTGTTTTCCTGGTGTGTTACACTAACAGGCATTTGCAAACTTACAGCGGGCGGAGTGTGCCTCCTGCACATTATACACCTGAAGCTAGCCCGTATTGCTGTGTTTTCCTGGTGTGTTACACCAACAGGCATTTGCAGCACTTACAGCGGGCAGAGTGTGCCTCCTGCACATTATACACCTGAAGCTAGACCGTATTGCTGTGTTTTCATGGTGTGTTACACTAACAGGCATTTGCAGCACTTACAGCGGGCGGAGTGTGCTTCCTGCTAAATATAGACCTGAAGCTAGCCTGTATTGCTGTGTTTTCCTGGTGTGTGACACTAACAGGCATTTGCAGCACTTACAGCGGGCGGAGTGTGCTTCCTGCAAAATAAACACATGAAGCTAGCCCTTATTGCTGTTTTTTCCTGTTGTGTAACACAGGCAGTCATCTGCAGCACTTACAGCGGGCGTTGTGTGCTTCCTGCAAAATATATACCTGAAGCTACCCCTTAATGCTGGTTTTCCCATCTCCCTGCAGGCCATTGCTATGTCTGGAAGGCCAACAAAGATAGGCAGACAGTCACGAGCCAATAAAAGAGGGCAAGCAGGCTTTGTGTCTGGGGGCAACAGTGCTGGTCGTGGACGCGGTGCATTGTCATCAGCACATGGCCATGGGACACGCTTGTCGTTCTTTTCGGCAGCTGGACGTGTTGAGCCGCATCTTGCCGAAGACTTGGTAGAGTGGATGACCAAGCCCTCCTCATCCTCCTCATCCTCTCTCACCCAGGCTCAGGGTACTGGCAAAGCAGCTGCCAAAGCGTCCTCTTCCCTGGTATCAATGTCATCATCAGTCACTCCTTCCCTAGACCCACCATGTCCTCCTGAGGAGTCCCCCGAACTGTTTGAGCACAGTGTTGGGTACATGCTCCAGGAGGATGCCCAGCGTTTTGAAGGGTCTGATGATGATACCCGGCTAGAGGAAGGCAGTAGCGTGAGAGCAGAGAGAGGGGATGCTCAAGAAGTACACCAATATGGCAGTCATGTCCCAGCAGCTGCAGCATACTGCCAGATTGGCTCCAGTGATGAGGAGGGAGGGGATGATGAGGTCACTGACTCCACGTGGGTGCCTAAGAGGAGAGAGGAGGAGGAGGAGGATGAGGAGGAGGCACATCTCCAACGAGGCAGGATTCCCTCGGGGGGCCAGCGTAAGGGCAGCACACCGACTGAATCACACCGCAGAGCTCCGCCTGTGCAGGGCGCTGCCTCTGCCCGTTATTCAAAAAGTTCTTTGGTGTGGGCCTTTTTTGAGTCGAGTGCATCAGATCGCACAGCTGCTGTTTGCAACATATGTCTCAAGCGTATATCGTGTGGCCAAAACATCAGCCGCTTGGGCACCACGTGCTTGACCAGACATATGTTGACCTGCCATGCAGCTCGTTGGCAAGCCTACCTTAAAGACCCACACCAAAGAACAAAGCGGACCTCTCCTTGCACCGCATCAGCTGGGATCTCCAACCCCACTATACCTTCAGTCCTCTCTGAAACCTGCTCTGAGAGGAATGAAGGTGTAGAATTAGGTGTGTCACAGCCAAGTACTTGCGGGCACTCTGCTAGCAGTACACCGACGTCCGATTCTAGCAGGCAAATTTCCCTGCCCCAGCTGCTGGACCGTCAAAAGAAGTTCACTCCCAGCCATCCACATGCCCAGCGGTTGAATGCTAGCTTGGCTAAATTGCTAGCGCTTCAACTGCTGCCTTTTCAGTTGGTAGACTCTGCCCCCTTCCGTGAGTTTGTGCAATGTGCGGTTCCTCAGTGGCAGGTTCCCAAACGCCACTTTTTCTCACGGAAGGCGATTCCGGCTCTCTACCGGCATGTGGAAGGCAATGTCTTGGCCTCGCTGGACAGGGCAGTCAGCGGTAAGGTGCATATTCCCGCTGACTCATGGTCCAGCAGGCATGGACAGGGACGTTACCTTTCTTTCACGGCCCATTGGGTCACTCTTTTGGCAGCTGGGAAGGATGCAGGACAAGGTGCAGTAGTGTTGGAGGTTGTTCCGCCGCCACGCCTCCAAAATGCTACTACTGGTTGTGACACACCTCTCTCCTCCACCCCCTCCTCTTCTTCTTCCTCCATGGGCTCTTCCTGTGCTTTGTCCTCGGAACCAGCGGTGCTCCGTAGGCGTTCAAGGGGCTACGCAAGTACGCAGGCAAAAAGATGCCATGCCGTGCTTGCGCTGGTGTGTTTGGGGGACAGGAGCCACACTGGGGCAGAGGTTCTGTCTGCTCTGCAGGGACAGGCTGAGAGGTGGTTGACACCACGCCAGCTTAAGCCAGGAATGGTGGTTTGCGACAATGGCACCAACCTCCTCTCCGCCCTCCGACAGGGACAACTGACCCATGTGCCCTGTGTGGCTCACGTCCTTAACCTGGTGGTGCAGCGGTTCTTGGGCAGGTACCCGGGCTAACAGGATGTCCTGAGGCAGGCCAGGAAAGTCTGTGTGCATTTCCGCAGATCTTATAATGTCAGTGCTCACCTGACTGAGCTGGAAAAGGAGTTGAACCTGCCCAAGAACCGCCTTATATGTGACATGCCCACCAGGTGGAACTCAACGTTGGCCATGCTGCAGCGGCTGCACACGCAGCAGAGGGCCATCAATGAGTACCTGTGCGACTACGGCACCAGGACAGGGTCAGGGGAGCTCGGGTTTTTTTCACCACGCCAGTGGGGCATGATCAAGGATACATGCACTGTCCTGGCACCATTTGAGGAGGCCACGAGGATGGTGAGCAGTGACAGTGCATGCATCAGTGACACTGTGTACCTCTTGTCCACCTGTTGGAACATACGCTGCGTGAAATAATGGACAGGGCACTTGAGGCAGAACAGAGGCAGGAAGAGGAGGACTTCCTTGCCTCTCAAGGCCCCCTTTACCCAGACAGTGTTCCTTCTGTTCAACCCATCGCACAGGAAGAGGAGGAGGATTGTGTCAGCATGGAGGTGGAGCCTGGCACTCAGCATCATCAGCAGCAGTCTTTTAGGGATGATTTACAGTCCCAAGAAACCAGTGGACTTGTACGTGGCTGGGAGGAGGTGGCTGCGGATCATGTCGTCCTTAGTGACCCAGAGGACTCCGGACCGAATGCCTCAGCTAACCTATGCTGCATGGCCTCCCTGATCCTGCAAAGTCTGCGGAAGGATCCTCGTATTCTTCGGATCAAGGAGAGGGACCATTACTGGCTGGCCACTCTCCTTGATCCACGGTACAAGGGTAAGGTTGCGGACCTTATCTTACCGTCGCAGAGGGAGCAGAGGATGAGACAACTCCGGGAGGCCTTGCAGAAAGGTCTGTGCAACGCGTTCCCAGAGACTGGGAGGTTACAAACTCCTGGTCCTGGACAACGAGTTGCTGAGGCTTCGGTCAGTCAAAGAAGGAGCGGTGGGGAAGGTGGCCGTCTGACCGATGCGTTCAGACAATTCTTTAGTCCGCAGCCCCAAGGTATGATCGGTTCCAGCAACCATCGCCAGCGTCTGATATACATGGTGCAGGAATACCTAGGGGCAAGGTCAGACTTGGACACCTTCCCCACCGAAAATCCTCTGGCTTACTGGGTCTTGAGGATGGATCACTGGCCAGAGCTTGCACAGTATGCAATTGAGCTACTGGCCTGTCCTGCATCCAGCGTTCTTTCAGAACGCACATTCAGTGCTGCTGGAGGATTTGTCACGGATCACAGGGTGCGCCTGTCCACCGACTCGGTTGATCGACTGACCTTCATAAAGATGAACCAGTCTTGGATCACCACCAGCTACCAAGCACCTGAAGCTAATATAACAGAATAATTTATTTTCAAATGTCACATCCCTTCAAGACTGATGCTGATGCTGAGTGACTGTCCTGTTATGTTGACTGACTATCCTCCTCCTCCTCAATGATCCGATTGATGATGATAGCGTGGAAGAACATTTTTGTTTCTGGGTGCCGCCACCAGTGGCTAAGGCCCAATTTTTCAGCCCCTGTTTAACAGGGGCATGTAATTACAATTTTTTATGCAATGCTTTGCAGCAGGGCTCATTCCTGCACTCCAACTAGAGTATCTAGGAGAGGTTGCAGTGTCGTGGCACCAGCACCAGTGCCTAAGGCCCAATTTTTCAGCCCCTGTTTAACAGGGGCATGTAATTACAATTTTTTATGCAATGCTTTGCAGCAGGGCTCATTCCTGCACTCCAACTAGAGTATCTGGAAGAGGTTGCAGTGTCGTGGCACCAGCACCAGTGCCTAAGGCCCAATTTTTCAGCCCCTGTTTAACAGGGGCGTGTAAGTACAATTTTTGATGCAATACTTTGCAACAGGGCTCATTGCTGTGCTCCAAGTACAGTATCTGTGAGGGGTTGCAGTGTTGTGGCACCAGTGCCTAAGGCCCAATTTTTCTGCCCCTGTTTAACAGGGGCATATAATTACAATTCTTGATCTAATAATTCACAGCAGGGCCCATTCCTGCGCCCACCAAGAGTAACTGTGAGGCCTTACAGTGTTGTGTCAACACCACCACCAAAGGCCCAATTTTTCAGCCCCTGTTCAACAGGGGCATGCAATTACAATTCTTGATCTAATAATTCACAGCAGGGCCCATTCATGCGCCCACCAAGAGTAACTGTGAGGGCTTACAGTGTTGTGGCAACACCAACATGTAAGGGGCAAATTTCAGCAGAGTATATACGGTAGGCCCCTACTTTTAAACATCCAACTTACAAACGACTCCTACTTGCAAACGAAAGGAGACAACAGGAAGTGAGAGGAAATCTACCCCTAGGAAGGAAAATTCTCTCCTGTAAGAGGTAATTTGGGGAAAAAGTTGTCTCCTCTCTACTGATGCTTTATCACCAATCCTTGTTTCAATAAAAACCCCACTTTTCAAAAACATTTGTCATTGGGATGGAAAGTGAGGTGAAATGTTCTGAAGAGGGGCACAGACAGCAAAACAAATGTTACAGGGGTGATAACCCTTCCCTGTGTTTTCCAAAAAGCTTAAAAATAGATTTTTTGGCTGGAGCTTCACTTAACCACTTCCCGACCGCGCCATGTACAAAAGACGTCCACAGCGCGGTCGAGTTATCCTGAGTGGACGTCCCAGGGACGTCCTCACAGAATCTTGCTCCTGCGCGCCCCCTGGGGCGCGCTCCAGGATATGACCGTGACCGCCGGGTCCGGAAGACCCGGCGCATCACGGATCACGGTAGATGGCCGCTAATCGCGGCCGTTTACCACGTGATCGCTCCGTCAAATGACGGAGCGATCACTTGTAAACAGACCGGCGTCATGTGATGACGCCGGTTTCCTCTCTCCCCTCTCTGTACCGATCGGTACAGTGTGAGAGGAGAGGGGAGGGAGCGGATCATGTCCGCTCCCTCCCCCATGTCAGCTGTGGGCTGGATCTGTGACAATTGCAGTCACAGATCCAGCAATCCATCCATCCCTGCTCAGCCATCCCTGTGCAATACTCTGCCAATACTCTGCAATACACCCTGTGCAATACTCTGCAATACACCCTGTGCAATACTCTGCAATACACCCTGTGCAATACTCTGCAATACCCTGTGCAATACTCTGCAATACCCTGTGCAATACTCTGCAATACACCCTGCCAATACTCTGCAATACACCCTGCCAATACTCTGCAATACACCCTGCCAATACTCTGCAATACACCCTGCCAATACTCTGCAATACCCTGTGCAATACTCTGCAATACCCTGTGCAATACTCTGCAATACCCTGCCCATACTCTGCAATACCCTGTGCAATACCCTGCCCATACTCTGCCCATACTGTGCAATACTCTGCCATATTCCGCAATACCCTGCCATACTCTGCAATACTCCTCAATACCCTGCAATACTCCACAATACCCTGCAATACTCCACAATACCCTGCAATACTCCACAATACCCGGCAATACTCCACAATACCCGGCAATACTCCACAATACCCGGCAATACTCCTCAATACCCGGCAATACTCCTCAATACCCGGCAATACTCCACAATACCCGGCAATACTCCACAATACCCGGCAATACTCCTCAATACCCTGCAATACTCCACAATACCCGGCAATACTCCACAATACCCGGCAATACTCCTCAATACCCGGCAATACTCCTCAATACCCGGCAATACTCCACAATACCCGGCAATACTCCTCAATACCCGGCAATACTCCACAATACCCGGCAATACTCCTCAATACCCGGCAATACTCCTCAATACCCTGCAATACTCCGCAATACCCGGCAATACTCCGCAATACCCGTCAATACTCCGCAATACCCGGCAATACTCCGCAATACCCGGCAAAACTCTGCAATAACCACTTTCCGCCCGCCGGCCGTCATATGACGTCCTTGACTTTGTGCGGAGATATCTGAATGATGGGAGCAGCTACAGGCATCATTCAGATATTCGCTTTTTCAGCTGGCGATTCCCTGCACCATAAGAACGATCATAGCGGCTGTTCCACCGTTTGATCGCTCTTACGGAAGGTGAGAGGGGATGCCCCCCCCCCCCCTCCCGCTGCCCTCCGGTGCTTCTACCTACTCACCGCTACGATCAAAGCCAGGATTGTTTTTTTTTTGTTTTTTTTTTCAGGCTTCCCAGCCTAGAGGTGAGATGTGGGGTCTTATTGACCCCATATCTCACTGTAAAGAGGACCTGTCATGCCATATTCCTATTACAAGGGATGTTTACATTCCTTGTAATAGGAATAAAAGTGATCAAAAAAAAATTTGGGGCGGAAAAACATGTCAAACTAAAATAAATTAAGTAAAATGAACAATAAAATATATATATATTTTTTTAAAGCGCCCCTGCCCCCGCGAGCTCGCATGCAGAAGTGAACGCATACGTAAGCCCCGCCCACATATGAAAACGGTGTTCAAACCACACATGTGAGGTATCGTTGCGAACGTTAGAGCGAGAGCAATAATTTTGGCCCTAGACCTCCTCTGTAACTCAAAACATGTAACCAGTAAAAATATTTAAAGCGTTGCCTATGGGGATTTTTAAGTAGCGAAGTTTGGCGCCATTCCACGAGCGTGTGCAATTTTGAAGGGTGACATGTTAGGTATCTATTTACTCGGCGTAACTTCATCTTTCACATTATGCAAAAACATTGGGCTAACTTTACTGTTTTTTTTTCTTTTAGGCACAAAACAGTTTTTTTCCGTAAAAAACGCGTTAGAAAAAATTCTGCGCAAATACCGTGCAAGATAAAAAGTTGCAATGACCACCATTATATTCTTTAAGGTCTTTGCTAAAAAAACATATATAATGTTTTGGGGTTCTATGTAATTTTCTAGCAAACAAATTATGATTTTTACATGTAGGAGAGAAATGTCAGAATTGGCCTGGGTTCTCCAGAACGCCTGATGGTGCTCCCTGCATGTTGGGCCTCTGTATGTGGCCACGCTGTGTAAAAGTCTCACACATGTGGTATCGCCATACTCGGGAGGAATAGCAGAATGTGTTTTGGGGTGTAATTTGTGGTATGCATATGCTGTGTGTGAGAAATAACCTGCTAATATGACAATTTTGTGGACAAAAAAAAAAAAGAAAAAAAAATCTTGATTTTTGCAAAGAATTGTGGGAAAAAATGACAACTTCAAAAAACTCACAATGCCTCTTTCTGAATACCTTGGAATGTCTTCTTTCCAAAAAGGGGTCATTTGGGGGGTATTTGTACTTTTCTGGCATGTTAGGGTCTCAAGAAATGAGATAGGCTGTCAGTACTTCAGGTGTGATCAATTTTCAGGTATTGGCACCATAGCTTGTGGACTCTATAACTTTCACAAAGACCAAAAAATATGCACCAATTTGTACTTATTTTTACCAAAGATATGTAGCAGTATAAATTTTGGCCAAAATATATGAAGAAAAAATACTAATTTGCAAAATTTTATAACGGAAACAAAGAAAAATTCATTTTTTTACAAAATTTTCAGTCTTTTTTCTCTTATAGCGCAAAAAATAAAAAACCCAACAGTGATTAAATACCACCAAAAGAAAGCTCTATTTGTGTGAAAAAAAGGACAACAATTTCATATGGGTACAGTGTTGTATGACTGAGTAATTGTCATTCAAAATGTGAGAGCACCGAAAGCTGAAAATTCGTCTGGTTAGGAAGGGGGTTTAAGTGCCCAGTTGTCAAGTGGTTAAACAATGTACCTGTTCAAAGTTACAAACAGATTCTACATAAGAGCAAACCTACAGTCCCTGTCTTGTATGCACCGCCTGTATACGGCTGTTCAGAGTATATAGGGCCTTTTTTATTTTGTGTGCGGGGTTCCTCTTAATATCCATACAAGACCCAAAGGGGCTGGTAATGGGCTGGGTTAGGGGTGGGGGGGGGGGGTGATGGGGTAGCTATGCCATTTTTCTCAAAGATTTTCATCCATATTACTGGGACCAGACATTACATTAAAGCCGCAAGCAGTTTTAAATGGCTTTTTTTTCCTTTAGAAATGTCATTTTGTGCAGGGACAGTTCTAAACACGGGAAACACGTGGCACTTCACAGGCATATTTTAGACACCCCCCAGGTACGATATTTAAAGGAATATTTGACTTTTTTTTTTTCACTTTATGCATCATTAAAATAACTGCTCCCGAAAAACGGCCGTTTTTAAAACTTCTTTTTGCATTGATACATGTCCCCTGGTGCAGAACCCAGGTCCCCAAACCCTTTTTAGGACAATAACATGCATAGTAGTCGTTATAATTAGCACTTTAGATTTCGAACGTTCGCATCCATTGTATTTAATAGGGTTCTAACGTTCGCTGCGAACTTTCGGTCCGTTCGCGGGTTCTGGTGCGAGCCGAACCCGGGGGTGTTCGGCTCATCCCTAATGCACACCAGTATGGAAATAACACAGGCTTTATATAAAAAAAGATTAATAGTAGTACATACATTCAATGTACAAACAGATATTATCAGCAAAGGGCCCAATTGAAGTCCTGGTGGACTTGTGCACATTTACCTGGGTATATATAGTTATTTATAGTGATACCTCCAAATGAATTTTGCAGCAAATTCCCATTGCAGGGGGCCCTGAGGATGAAACAGCATTGGTCTCTGTGTCGTAGACCTAAAGACAAGATCTGTGTTGATGAGTGGACCCTCCAGCCATTACCCAACCAGTATGGAACCCAGTCCTCGTTGTCTGGCACTGTGCAAGTGAGATAGTAATAGAACAGAGATACTCTGTTTGTCATGAGGATTCATCAATACACTCAAGAAGCTATGGGCAGCTGCAGAAAATATATTAGAACATAGAAATACTTGCATAATCGTCACTTCTGATATAGTATTAGTAGCCATTCTCTCTCTTTCCACTTCCCACTTCCAGGATCTTTCCCCAACAACACCCGAGTCAGGGAGTAACATACATAATTTTACATTACAGTGTGATACTAGCAGCTAACAGTAGAGGGCAACAGATCCCTACACACATTTCACACTAACTGACACTTACTCTATGAGTAAATTCTGGTTGACATGAAAAGTGTAAAAAAAAAATCAGCTTTTATATCAGTTCTAAATGTAATAAAAAGATGTATGCAACGTGTGCTGGATGTGCCAAAACCCATATTTTTATTGATTATTGTCAAAGAGCGAAATGAGCTTGATGTGCATCTGACAGCTAGTGCAGGCAAGGATGGACCCATCTGGAATGGTATGAGCTGCTATGCTTGCACATGCAGAGATTTAATCTCCAAATACAGAAAGGCTTCTTCACAGTAAAAGCTGTGAACATTTAATAAACACCCTCAAGAGTTGGTTCTGGCCACCTCAGTAAATTGTTTTAAGAAAGGTCTGGATTCTTTCCTAAACACCTATAATATAACTAGATACTAATATTTATAGGTAAAGTTGATCCAGGGAATATCCGATTGCCACTTGAGGGATCAGGAAGAAATATGTTTCCCTTCTAAAGCAAATTGGATCATGCTTTATTGTTTTTTTTTTTTTGCCTTTCTCTGGATCAACTGTGGGTTTGTTGTTGTTTTTTTTTTTTTCTCTGTTGCTTGAACCAGATGGACTTGTGTTAGTTTTTCAACCAGATTAACTATGTAACTATGTAAGACTACTGGACTGTCTACTCCTAAGAAACACAAAGGTAAGAAATACCAGATGCCACAACTGCTATCTCTCATGAGACAACAATAGTCAATGTCTGGAGCTGGAGTAGTGGTCAGGACGGTGGAACCACATCAGAGGGACAAAAAGAAGAAAGAATGAGGACCTACACCTCCCTGCTTTCCCTTTTGGACCCATATGGCAGTTGTACTAGCTATAACAATTTTGCTTTCTACAGTCCATTTAAGACATATGAGGTGCATTCTGTCATCAATGATCATCAGTGGTGGCTACTACATCATCACTGTTACCAATGTGTTCATATCTGACTTATAACGGTACCACATTCCAACCCAACAATTGTTTTAAACTTTTCCTTATCAAAACAGTGGTTCTAAACTGGAAAGCTAAAGACTGTTTATAGGAAACAAGTCAGGAGAAAAACATTTAGAGATGCTTCAGTAGGAGTAAATACAGTCCCTCACCACTAAGTTTAATACAAATACTTGAAAATTAGCCTTAGCAGCACACAAAAAATGTAAAAGCCCCAGTAATGTAGTTTAAGTGAAATCTGTGAATCTCAGGGAGAATATTCTCCACCAACATGAGATTTGGGTCCAGTCTGTGTAATGGTTGTGTGCATTGGGCACATGAAAAGCTGTTTGCGACATCCATTTTGTTCATGTCTCAGCTCATCCCAGCCATTTTGGCAGAAGAAGAGGCATAGCAACAGTGACCTTGCCCCCTCCATTCTCCTTCAGTTCATGAAATACACAAACTGTTAACTGATGCCAGAACCCTCTTATTAGCCCATCGATCAGACACACACAGTACACACCAATACACACTTCAGTCTAGAAACCCTAATAAAACCGTCACATTCGCAGGCATGAGAAATCCGGTAAACAAACTGATACTTAGCTGAAGTCTGTAGAATACATATATCTGTCTTTTGGTAGACTATATATTCCCAATACATTTCATAATTAATGAAATAATAACGGCACAGACATAATAAAGACATATTTATTTTCCTCAGTTAATGTGTAGCATTTTGAGCCCAAACATCATTGACCTAGGAGTACAGGGAACAGAACCGGCCCAATTCCTCTCCTAGGTGAACTGGGTATCCTAGACCTGTCATATTTATAGCCATTTAAAAGCTAATTTCATGCTGGACAATAAGATGCAGGTTAGCAGACTCCAGAAGTTGACAGAACTCTTTTTAACATCAAGCCAAGGAACACCTAACCCGACTTCAGTGAGCCATTGTACCGTCCTTGCTTTTTCAAAGGACTCTGCAAACCAGAATATTGTTAAGCATTCTCACCCTCAACTTCTTTTTTTCTCTGCTGCCTTGTTGTCTCTTTGTTTCATTGTAATACCTTTTTTCTGTAAATATTTTATTTTGCACCATTTTTTACCTTCTCATTATTAAACTATTTTTAAAAAAAGCGTTAACATTGTCTCTGTTGCCCTAACGTAAACTCAAAGAATCCCTGTCTCTTTAACCACTTAACGACCGCTCACTGTATATATACGTCGGCAGAATGGCACCGACAGGCACAATCACGTAGAGTGTACGTGATTGCCTTTGTACAGTTGGGGGGTCCAATCGGACCCCCCTCCTATACAGTGAGCGGTGGCTAAGTGTCCGAGAGCGTTCCGGGATGAGGGGGCAGCCATTCGTTTCTGGCCACCCCCTCGCGATCGCTCCCGGCGAATGGAAATGCCCCCTCTGTCTGTGTCAGACAGAGGGAGCAGGAGGAAGTGATGTCATCTCTGGTGCGGCGCTCACATATACCGAGCGCCGTACAAGAGAAGATATCAGGTCAGTGCACACAACACTACACTGACACCAGGACACATAGGGACATAAATCGCCCCCCCAGGCCCCCCCAGACACCCCAGATCACCCCCCCCAGCCCCCAGTCACAGTGTCACTGATTGCAGTGACCATTTATTTAGTGATCACTGCAATCAGTGACATTTGTGACTGTAAAAGTGTCACCAAAGTTTAGTCTTAGGTCCAGTGTAGCCCCCTAACCCCCCTAATAAAGGTTTAACCCCCTGATCACCCCCCAGATAACCCTTTCACCCCCTATCACCACTGTCGCTTAGCGATCATTTTTCTGATCGCTGTCTTAGCGTCAGTGATGCAGATCGGCAGCCAGTAATTTTTTTTAGGTTCGCCGCAGGTTTTTATAGCGTCAGGTACCCCAATATATTATCTAATAAAGGTTTAACCCCCTTGATCACCCCCCAGGTAACCCTTTCACCCCCTATCACCACTATCACTAAGCGATCGTTTTTCTAAACGCTGTCTTAGTGTCTGTGATGCAGCTCGGTAGCCGGTAATTTTTTTTAGGTTCGCCGCAGGTTTTTATAGCGTCAGGTACCCCAATATATTTTCTAATAAAGGTTTAACCCCCTTGATCGCCCCCCAGGTAACCCTTTCACCCCCTATCACCACTGTCGCTAAGCAATTGTTTTTCTAAACGCTGTCTTAGTGTCGGTGATGCAGATCGTAGCCAGTAATTTTTTTTAGGTTTGCCGCATGTTTTTATAGCGTCAGGTACCCCAATATATTATCTAATAAAGGTTTAACCCCCTTGATCGCCCCCCAGGTAACCCTTTCACCCCCTATCACCACTGTCACTAAGCGATCGTTTTTCTAAACGCTGTCTTAGTGTCTGTGATGCAGATCGGTAGCCGGTAATTTTTTTTAGGTTCGCCGCAGGTTTTTATAGCGTCAGGTACCCCAATATATTATCTAATAAAGGTTTAACCCCCTTGATCGCCCCCCAGGTAACCCTTTCACCCCCTATCACCACTGTCGCTAAGCAATTGTTTTTCTAAATGCTGTCTTAGTGTCGGTGATGCAGATCGTAGCCAGTATTTTTTTTTTAGGTTCGCCGCATGTTTTTATAGCGTCAGGTACCCCAATATATTATCTAATAAAGGTTTAACCCCCTTGATCGCCCCCCCCCCAGGTAACCCTTTCACCCCCATCACCACTGTCGCTAAGCAATCGTTTTTCTAAATGCTGTCTTAGTGTCGGTGATGCAGATCGGTAGCTGGTAATTTTTTTTAGGTTCGCCGCAGGTTTTTATAGCGTCAGGTACCCCCATATATTATCTAATAAAGGTTTTAACCCCCTGATTGCCCCTAGTTAACCCTTTCACCAGTGATCACCATATAAGTGTTACGGGTGACGCTGGTTAGTTAGTTTGCTTTTTATAGTGTCAGGGCACCCGCCGTGTATATAACCCATGTGACAGCAGGAAGGTAAAGTCACCTGGTTGCATCCAGGGGGGTAGATATATTTCGCCCAGATTCAGGCTTTACGCCGACTTATACAACTAGGTGGAGAGTTGTATAAGGCTAGTGGGCTCATGGATGACTCATACCTCTAGGGAGAGTGTGGGGCGTCGTACAGACAGGGAGTTGATGAGACCAGCTGAACCTTGTCAGCTCATTTAGGCCTCTATAAGAACTCCCAGCTTCATTAGATGTTAGCTCATGCCTGGAAGCAGACCTGTGTGGACTTCCTGGAGAGAGTGAACCCTTGTGCGGTGAGACAAAGCCTGTGTGGCTATTTGCTTGGACATTTAAAACCAGGGACTTAGGGACTAGGACAGCACTAGGCTGATCCCAGTTGTTAGTTAGGAAACCTGTATGTTTAGTCAGAGGTCAAGTTGACCAGGATTTATTTTGTTTATGTTTCTTTTGGCTTTGCTGTGTTTTGTCACTGTAAATAGAAAATAAACCGCACCTTTTTTTGATTTTGAAAACCACAACCTCCGTTTGCTGGGCCTGTTTTTGTGTGGGGAGCCCATCCCGGGGGTCACACACACCCGCTGCCGAGCTAACCCCCTCACAGTTGGTGGAGAATGCGGGCAGTTTTTTTTTAAGCCAGCATGGAGGAGATACTGAAGCAGCTGGCTCTAGCAAATGCCAATCAACAGCAGACAAATGCAGGTTTGCAAAAGAGCCTTGCAGCTCATCAACAGAGCCTTGCAGCTCAACAACAGAACTTCACAGCCCAGCAGCAAGCTCATCAACAGAGCCTTGCAGCCCAGCAGCAAGCTCACCAACAGAGTCTGGAAGCTCAGCAACAAGCCCAGCAGCAATCTGAGGCCCGCTTCATAGACCTGTTACAGAAGCAAGAGCAGAGACTACAACAAATGGAAGCAGTAATGCAGCAACGTCCGCAGACCAGTGAGGAAAGCCGTCCCACTAATACCGCATCCTTTGGGGTGAGTCGTTTATTGACAAAAATGACTGGAGAGGATGATCCAGAGGTATTTTTGACCACATTTGAAAGGACTGCTGAAAGAGAAAAGTGGCCTGAGGAGCAGTGGGCTGGACTGGTGGCTCCTCTGTTAACTGGTGAATCGCAGAAGGCTTACTATGACCTAGAGCCTGACCAAGCAAAAGACTATGTGATGCTAAAAGCTGAAATATTGGCAAGGCTGGGTGTCACCCAGGCTGTCCGGGCTCAGCGTGTGCATAACTGGACTTTCCAGCTTGGAAAACCCCCCAGGTCTCAAATGTATGATCTCATTCACCTGAGCAGAAAGTGGCTACAGCCAGAGACTTTGTCCGCACCAAAGATTGTGGAACGTGTTGTAATGGATCGGTTTTTGAGAGCTCTTCCTACTGCCATCCAAAAGTGGGTAAGCCATGGAGACCCAGAGACGGCCGATGGTCTTCTGGATCGTGTGGAGAAATACTTGGCTACAGAGAACCTGACGGCCTCTTCCAGAGACACTCGGACTTTCCACCCTAAGACCAGACCATCCCCAGGGGCGGATAAGAGGATTCCAAGGGGTAAGGGTGGAGAGAGTGAGAGGGTGGGAGCTCTACCCCAAGTTTGGCGAGAACAGCCTGGGAAATCAGCGGCTCAAGAGGCGGCAAGAAGGATCGTTTGCTACCGCTGCCGGCAAGCGGGACATATTGCAGCCAATTGCCCGGTTGTGGAGGAACCCATGCAGTGTGACTTTCTGACGGGCAGACGTCAGTCGCTGTGTGCGACAGTCGCATGCACTGCCATTCGAGGAACTGAGAAACATTTATGCAAAATGTGTGTTAATGGTAGAAATGTTGTGGTATTGCTGGATTCAGGTAGCCTTGTGACCCTGATAAAGGCTGAGTTAGTTAAAACAGAGGTCTCTGGGAATAGCAAGGTAGCTGTTATTTGTGTGCATGGGGACACCCGAGAGTATCCAGTGACTACAGTGTGTTTCGAGACCCCCAAAGGTACCCTCTCTCATCCAGTGGGCTTAGTATCTCAGTTACCGCATGACGCCATTGTGGGAAGGGATTTTCCGAAGTTCTGGGAACTGTGGGATGATCCTGAAACCCCCACTGGTGCCCCTATGTACCAGGAATGTGATAGCCAGAACTCCCCTGAGAGTGGTGAGGACTCTCCGGAATTTCCCTTATCAGTATTGGCAGGGGAGACTCAAGAAACTGGAGAGGAGCCCACCTCCTCAGACGAAAACCTACCGTCTGTGGAGTTTTCTGATCTTGAGGTTCACAGGGAAAACTTTGCCACAGAACAGTTGAAAGACCCCGCCCTAATAAAGGCACGGGAAAACGTAGTGAAAATAGATGGCGAGTTAGTGAACCCAGATAATACCTGCACTTACCCATACTTCAGCGTAGAGAAGGACCTACTGTATCGGGTGGCAAAAAGGGCAGAAGAAACCGTTGAGCAGCTTGTGGTGCCCAAACCTTACAGGAAGTTGGTGTTGGAGTTGGCCCATGGGCACATTCTTGGAGGTCATCTGGGGACAGAGAAAACCCGAGAGAGGGTATTACAGAGATTCTATTGGCCGGGGGTGATGAAGGACATAGAAAATTATTGTTCCTCCTGCCCTGTGTGTCAGAGGTCGGCCCCGATGCCACATTTCCGTAGCCCGCTGGTCCCTCTACCCATCATTGAGGTCCCGTTTGAGAGGATCGCCATGGATTTGGTAGGTCCTATAATCAAGTCCGCTAGGGGGCACCAGTACATATTAGTTATAATGGACTATGCCACCCGTTATCCAGAAGCGATCCCTCTCCGAAATACCTCGGCCAAAACCATAGCCAAAGAGCTATCTCTTGTGTTTAGCCGGGTGGGTATTTGTAAAGAACTGCTTACGGACCAAGGTACACCCTTTATGTCCCGGGTTATGAAGGAGCTGTGTAAATTGTTCAAAGTGACGCAATTACGTACATCTGTGTATCACCCCCAAACCGATGGGCTGGTTGAAAGATTCAACAAAACCCTAAAACAAATGTTGAAGAAAGTGGTGGATAGAGATGGAAAGGATTGGGACTGTCTACTTCCTTATCTGATGTTTGCTATTAGGGAGGTGCCCCAATCCTCTACGGGATTCTCCCCCTTTGAGTTACTGTATGGGAGACACCCAAGAGGGCTGTTGGATATTGCCAAGGAAACTTGGGAAAGTGAGAGTTCTCCCCACAGGAGTGTGATTGAGCATGTCGCCCTGATGCAAGACCGAATTGCACAGGTAATGCCCATCGTGAAGGAACATTTGGCCCAAGCGCAGTTAGCACAGCAGAGAGTGTACAACCGTGGAGCCAAGACCCGTACCTTTTCCCCGGGGGATAGGATACTGGTACTTGTCCCTACGGTTGAAAGTAAATTCCTTGCCAAATGGCAAGGCCCCTACGAGATAATGGAAAAAGTGAGCGAAGTGAATTACAAGGTCAGACAACCAGGAAGGCGAAAGCCCGAACAGATCTATCACGTTAATCTGTTGAAAGCCTGGAGGGATAGAGAGTCCCTAGTCGCAGACACTTGGTCACCAGCTCAAACTGGTTGCGTGATTCCTGAGGTTGGAATAGCAGCCACCTTGTCACAACCCCAACAACAGGAGGTTAAGGAGTTTGTGCTTCGCAACAAGGAGGTATTCTCTGAGCTGCCGGGACAAACATCTGGGGTAGAGCATGACATCATTACCCCGCCCGGTGAAAGGGTGAAGTTAAAACCCTATCGGATCCCAGAGGCCCGACGGGAGGCAATACGGGAGGAAGTACAGAAAATGCTGAACTTAGGGGTGATAGAGGAGTCCCAAAGTGATTGGTCTAGTCCCATTGTGTTGGTGCCTAAACCGGATGGGAGCTGGCGATTTTGTAACGATTTTCGTCAGTTGAACAAAGTTACAAAATTTGACACCTACCCCATGCCACGTATAGATGAGTTGATCGACCGGCTGGGAACAGCCCGATACATGACGACTCTTGACCTCACAAAAGGGTATTGGCAAATCCCCCTGGCGAAGTCGGCCAAAGAGAAAACCGCATTTGTAACCCCAGACGGGGCGTTCCAATATAAAAGAATGCCGTTCGGGTTACAGAATGCGCCGGCCACATTCCAGCGGAAAATGGACCAGATGCTGAGGCCCCATCGGAAGTATGCTGCGGCTTACCTGGATGACATAATTGTCCATAGCACAGATTGGGCCTCACATCTGCCAAAAGTGCAAGCAGTCCTGGACTCTGTTCGGGAAGCGGGGTTTACGGCTAACCCCAAGAAGTGTACCATTGGGCAGGAGGAGGCCAAATATCTTGGGTACACCATTGGGAGGGGAGTAATAAAACCCCAACTCAACAAAGTCGAGGCCATCCAGAGTTGGCCACGTCCCAACAGCAAGAAGCAGGTACGAGCCTTTCTGGGAATCGCTGGGTATTATCGGCGATTCATTCCCCACTTTGCTTCTAAGGCTGTGCCCCTAACCAACCTAACGAAGGGGAAAGGGTCGGTCATGATTAAATGGACCCCCGAGGCTGAGGCAGCATTCCAATTCTTGAAACAAGCCTTATGTAGCCAGCCAGTGTTGTACTCACCCGACTTCTCTAAAGACTTTGTCGTACAAAGTGATGCGTCAGATGTGGGGTTAGGAGCAGTATTGTCCCAGGTCTGGAACGGGGAAGAGCACCCAGTCATTTACCTCAGCAGGAAGTTGAAGTCCCATGAGGTAAATTACGCCACCGTTGAAAAGGAGTGTTTAGCGGTGAAGTGGGCTCTAGATTCCCTTCGGTACTACCTGCTAGGTAGGCACTTTGACATGGTTACGGATCACGCTCCGTTAAAGTGGATGGTTTAAAACAAGGAAACAAATAGAAGAGTGAATAGGTGGTTCCTGGCCCTCCAGGAATTCAACTTCACAGTAAAGCATCGCCCTGGCGTTCAAATGGGGAATGTGGATGCTTTGTCTCGAGTACATGAATGCCTGATTGCTGGTGTTCCAACCCCGAGGTTAAAACAAGAGGGGGGGGTATGTGACAGCAGGAAGGTAAAGTCACCTGGTTGCATCCAGGGGGGTAGATATATTTCGCCCAGATTCAGGCTTTACGCCGACTTATACAACTAGGTGGAGAGTTGTATAAGGCTAGTGGGCTCATGGATGACTCATACCTCTAGGGAGAGTGTGGGGCGTCGTACAGACAGGGAGTTGATGAGACCAGCTGAACCTTGTCAGCTCATTTAGGCCTCTATAAGAACTCCCAGCTTCATTAGATGTTAGCTCATGCCTGGAAGCAGACCTGTGTGGACTTCCTGGAGAGAGTGAACCCTTGTGCGGTGAGACAAAGCCTGTGTGGCTATTTGCTTGGACATTTAAAACCAGGGACTTAGGGACTAGGACAGCACTAGGCTGATCCCAGTTGTTAGTTAGGAAACCTGTATGTTTAGTCAGAGGTCAAGTTGACCAGGATTTATTTTGTTTATGTTTCTTTTGGCTTTGCTGTGTTTTGTCACTGTAAATAGAAAATAAACCGCACCTTTTTTTGATTTTGAAAACCACAACCTCCGTTTGCTGGGCCTGTTTTTGTGTGGGGAGCCCATCCCGGGGGTCACACACACCCGCTGCCGAGCTAACCCCCTCACACCCAATAAAGGTTTAACCCCCTGATCGCCCGGCGGGTGATATCAATTAGGTTTTAGCATCAGAGAGGGTCTGAGTCACACCCCAGGCAGCGTCAGGTTAGTGCCAGTAACGCTAACACCCACGCGTGAAGCATACACCCCCCTTAGTGGTATAGTATCTGAACAGATCAATATCTGATCTGATCAGATCTATACTAGCGTCCCAAGCAGTTTAGGGTTCCCAAAAACGCAGTGTTAGCGGGATCAGCCCAGATACCTGCTGGCACCTGCGTTTTGCCCCTCCGTCCAGCCCAGGCCACCCAAGTGCAGTATCGATCGATCACTGTCACTTACAAAACAAAAACACACATAACTGCAGCGTTCGCAGAGACAGGCCTGTTCCCTGCGACTCCAGTGCTGTAGGAGGTGATTTCACCACCACAGTTAAAAAAAAAAAAGCAAATATGCCGAAGCATTGGGGCAGCAGGGGCGGAGGAGCGATTTTGCTCCTAATGCCGCGTACATACGGTCGAAATTCCGACGGAGGCTTGCCCGTGGAAAAGTCCGACCATGTGTGTGCGGCATAACTTTTTTGCGGGAGGATGCCCCCATGCTTCGGCATATATAAATGGTGCGTGTATGCCCATCATTGGTAGTGGGTGGATGAAGGGCGGTATTCTAATGGTGGGCATACCCACCGATCAATCTCTTTTTTCGTTCAGCCAACTGGCTGCATGAAATAAAAAGATTACAATACATGTCCAACAAGGACCAGCAACGTACTGGTATGTTTATACCAGAATGATGCCTGCGGGTTTAGGTATCATCTTGGTATCATTCTTTTCAGCCTGCGGCCGGCTTTCATGTAAAAGCAATCCTAGCGGCTAATTAGCCTCTGGACTGCTTTTACAAGCAGTGGGAGGGAATGACCCCCCGGATATAAAAAGCGCCATTGGGAAATTGGGAAAGCATTTTATCACACCGATCTTGGTGTGGTCAGATGCTTTGAGGGCAGAGGAAAAATCTAGGGTCTAGAAGACCCCAGTTTTTTCAAAAAAAGAGTACCTGTCACTACCTATTGCTATCATAGGGGATATTTACATTCCCTGAGATAACAATAAAAATGATAAAAAAAAAATACTTGGAAGGAACAATTTAAAAATAAAATAAAAAAGCAAAATTAATAATAAAAAAATAAAAAAAAAAAAAAAAAAGCACCCCTGTCCTGCCCTGCTCTTGCCCAATGGCGAACGCAAGCGTCGGTCTGGCGTCATATGTAAACAGCAATTGCACCATGCATGTGAGGTATCACCGCGAAGGTCAGATCGAGGGCAATCATTTTAGCAGTAGACCTCCTCTGTAAATCTACTGGGGTAACCTGTAAAGGCTTTTAAAAATGTATGTAGTTTGTCGCCAATGCGCGTTTGTGCGAAATTTTAAAGCATGTCGTGTTTGGTATCTATGTACTCGGCCTAAGATCATCTTTTTTATTTCATCAAACATTTGGGCAATATAGTGTGTTTTAGTGCATTAAAATAAAAAAAAAGTGTATTTTTTAACCCAAAAAATGCGTTTGAAAAATCGCTGCGCAAATACTGTGTAGAAAAAAAAAATGCAACACCCACCATTTTAATCTGTAGGGCCTTTGCTTTAAAAATATATATAATGTTTGGGGGTTCAACATAATTTTCTTGCAAAAAAAAAATGTTTTCATGTAAACAAAAAGTGTCAAAAAGGGCTTTGTCTTCAAGTGGTTAGAAGAGTGGATGTAAGCTTCCTAATGTTGTGTATAAAATGCCAGAACAGTTCAAAACCCCCCCAAATGACCCCATTTTGGAAAGTAGACACCCCAAGCTATATACTGAGAGGCATGTCGAGTCCATGGAATATTTTATATGTTGACACAAGTTGCGGAAAAACGACAATTTTTTTTTTTTTTGCACAAAGTTGTCACTAAATGATATATTGCTCAAACATGCCATGGGCATATGTGGAATTACACCCCAAAATGCATTCTGTTGCTTCTCCTGAGTACGGGGATACCACATGTGTGAGACTTTCTGGGAGCCTAGCCATGTACGGGACCCCAAAACCCAAGCACCGCCTTCAGGCTTTCTAAGGGTGTAAATTTTTGATTTCACTTCTCACTGCCTATCACAGTTTCGGAGGCCATGGAATGCCCAGATGGCACAAAACCCCCCCAAATGACCCCATTTTGGAAAGTAGACACCCCAAGCTATTTGCTGAGAGGTATTGTGAGTATTTTGCAGATCTCGCTTTTTGTCACAAAGTTTTGAAAATTGAAAAAAAAAAATATATATATATATTTCCTTTCTTCATTTTCAAAAACAAATGAGAGCTGTAAAATACTCGCCATTCCTCTCAGCAAATAGCTTGGGGTGTCTATATTCCAAAATGGGGTCATTTGGGGGGGTTTTGTGCGATTTTGGCATTTTATGGCCTTCGAAACTGTGATAGGTAGTGAGGAGTGAAATCAAAAATTTGCGCCCTTAGAAATCCTGAAGGCGGTGCTTGGTTTCCGGGGTCCCGTACGCGGCTAGGCTCCCAAAAAGTCCCACACATGTGGTATCCCCGTACTCAGGAGAAGCAGCAAAATGTATTTTGGGGTGAAATTCCACATATAACCATGGCATGTGTGAGCAATATATCATTTAGTGACAACTTTTTGTAATTTTTTTTTTTTTTTTTTAGTCATTATTCAATCACTTGGGACAAAAAAATAAAAAATTCAATGGGCTCAACATGCCTCTCAGCAATTTCCTTGGGGTGTCTACTTTCCAAAATGGGGTCATTTGGGGGGGTTTTGTACTGCCCTGTCATTTTAGCACCTCAAGAAATGAGATAGGCAGTCATAAATTTAAAGCTGTGTAAATTTCAGAAAATGTATCCTAGTTTGTAAACTCTATAACTTTTGCGCAAACCAATAAATATACGCTTATTGACATTTTTTTTACTAAAAACATGTCGCTGAATACATTTTGGCCTAAATGTATGACTACAATTGAGTTTATTCGATTTTTCTTATAACAAAAAGTAGAAAATATCATTTTTTTTCAAAATTTTCGGTCTTTTTCCGTTTATATCGCAATAAATAAAAATCGCAGAGGCAATCAAATACCATTAAAAGAAAGCTCTATTTGTGGGAAGAAAAGGACGCAAATTTCGTTTGGGTACAACATTGCATGTCCGCACAATTTACAGTTAAAGCAGCGCAGTGCAAAATTCTGAATTCACCTCTGGTCCTCTAGCTACCAAATGGTCCGGGGCTTAAGTGGTTAAGAGCGCTACTACATGATACATTTCTGCATATACCTGTCTGTGGTGACAGTGTGTGTACAGACGTTTATATAAAAATCATAATTGTTATTGGTAATCTGGTGGAATTTTCCTTAACCCAGTGACAATGGTGCTGACACCTAGATTGTGGTCCCATGAGTTAGAGAATCTTTATGAAGGAGGAGGCTGAGAGTGTTATTATTACGTGCGCTCACTGGAGCACTGGGCTGTGTAGGGGGCGGGAGAGGGCAGGCTCAGGCTTTCAGCAGCTCGTTGTTAGGTTTAGCTGGGTGGCGGTCCAGGCATGTGAGTGGATCCCGACTCCATTGTCGCGATCTTGCCCGAGCCTGGACCGGCTCTGTGACATCAGCAGACAGCCTACTTCAGCTCACTGTCAGCTGAAATTGGGCCACATGAGTGCTGAATGAACTGCACTCCTGTGATCCACAGGAAAAGCATAGCCAAACGAGCTTTGGCTGTACTTTCCTTCACAGACAGGAGTGCCTTTAACGCATGCTATTATTCATAAGGAATTTAAGACAAAAGATAAATCTATCAGGGCACTGCTTAGGTACAATGAACATTTCCAGACATTCCTTATAACATAGTCAATATGCACTGTGAATGTTTTCATGAAGGTTTTAAAGTGTATAAAGACAAGTTATGACATTCAGTTTATATGTTTGCTGCTTTCCTGAGCAGGTCAAATCGTCTGCTTGAAGGTCACTACCAGGGAGACTGACAGGGGTTTATGCCTCCTCTATTGATTGGACGTTATCTGTAAGAAAGACATTAAGCAACAAGAGTTTGTTTGGAGTGTTCATGTTAGCAATCACATATTTGACAATGGCAATACTGCACATCTACTGTGCTGCAATTTTGGAAAGATACACAAATTTTATCTACACTGCTGTTTTCTCTCTTCACTGCTCTTTGGATGTAAAATACATTTCCCACAATGTTACAACTAAGGTTTATTTTTCACTATTAATTTAACAATAGAACATAGATGTGTTTTTGAAAAGCTTTTCTAGCCTGACACTGCTCTGACCTTTAAAATCCATTGATGCATTGTACCAAAAACGCTAGGCAGCCCAATTGCTCCAGCATCCTCAGAGCTGCTTGGAGGAGAGATGGGAACAGCAAATTGGCAAGGCTTTGGGCTTTGGGATTCCAGAAGGTCATAATTATTTATTGTGCAGAATTGTTTTCCACTTCATAGGCTAAAAGAGAAAAGCTTTTTTTGCTAATAAGACAAACAAAAGCACAAGAACCCATCTCAGAAAGGACCGGGCCCCTTCTCTAGGGTGAGCTCAGGCCAATTCTAAACGTGGATCGGAATTAAAAAAGAGAACAACTGTGCCAATGCAGTACATTGAAAGATTTACCCTTTATCTTAAATTCCTCTAGAAAAATAGAAGTGCACTTCCTGTACCTGGTATGAGAGGTTTGAGATGGCTAGTCTCATGAGATTGACCTGACATTTGGTGGTGTCACTACTGTACTGCTCACCATTCTCCTGAAGGTGTGCTGGGGAGAAAGCTGTACCTGGGGACCTGATGATTTGTGTTTTCTTCACCTCTCCCTCCTTGTACCCCTCCGGTCATCAGAGCACTGGTCATCGAGGGGCAGCTCTGACAAAGCCCTGCTCCTCTTCCTGCAAAAAGGAATTACATATCAGTAATGGCGAAATTATCAGCTGTAGGGAAACTACAAGCAATATTGTAACTAGTCTTTTGCCCTCTACTTGCCATTTTTTGTCCCAGCATCCACACTTTAGTTTCTCTTTAAAGAATAAGTGGACTTTCAGACACTTATTCTTCTTGCCCAATTTGCCCTACCTTCTCTCTAAAAAGATTTCTACTTACTGAGATCCAACAGCCACAGCCTTATTTGTTTATATCCAGCAACGATAGGCACCCCCTACTGGTCTTCCTTACCCATTACAGCTTCATAGACTGCTATTGGGCTTGTTTATGGGGCTGTAATGTGCTGCGTCCGTGATGTTTTAGTAAGTAAATGTCTTTGGAGCAGGATAGTGGAATTGTTTAGGTCAGAGCAAAGGGGCAAAAAGAATAAGTGCACTTTGAAAGAAGACCTATTTTTTAAGCCACAGATGTCCTACAATGGGCATGCAAGCCATGCTGTAGTGGTGCTGAATTCTACATTACAGACTTTTAAAGAGAATTTACAGGGCCATTGCATTGCTGCTTCCCTATGCGTCTATTGTGCTTGGTCAGGCAAACTGATGTTACATGACCCATAATAGGAGACACTTGGGGGAGATTTATTAAAACCGGTGCACACAGAATCTGGTGCAGCTGTGAATACTACCAATCAGATTCTAGGTTTTATTGTCAAAACGTGTTTGAACAAGCTGAAATTGCACAGCTGCACTAGATTCTGTGTACCAGTTTAAGTAAATCCCCCCATGGAGTAATTTGGCACCTTGTACTTTGTGGCTTTTCATTGAAGGATCCAGTACCACTGTTTGTGGCATACTTAGTTTGTTCATTAACCATGAGACAGTAAAGTGGGGATGGCAAAGTTAGGTAGTTAGGTTAGGTTTATACAGTCTCTAGATGAAAAACAGCAGCCAGTGTCTAAGTCAGTGTCTCTCAACCGGGGTTCCGCTGCAATTCAACATTGTGGCGGATGTACAGTATATCTGCCCAATATTCCCAATGCACGCTGACAGTGATAATTGTCAGCATGCTTTGATATCCAATGCCCTCTCTGTAGTTGAGTTGAGAGGTATCTTGATAATGCGCATCCTTACCCCGAAGGGTCCCGACGCGCTTACAAGCACAAACACATACTAGGGTCAATTTATAGACAAGATCTGATTAACCTACCAGAATGTCTTTGGAGTGTGGGAGGAAACCAGAGTACCCGGAGGAAACCCATGCAGGCACAGGGAGAACATGCAAACTCAAGGCAGATGGTGTCATTGTCGGGATTTGAACCAGCGACCCTATTGCTGCTAGGTGAAAGTTCTAACCACTACACCACTGTGCTGCCAAAGTTAGTAGTTCCAGCTCAGAACTCAGAGGGCGGAGTGAGGAGAAATGTAAAGAGCGGGAGTTCTGAATTCAGTGGGGCAAGGAGGCGGGGAGCCGAGAATAGATAGCATAGAGGCGGGAAGCCGAGAATAGAGGCGGGTAGCCATGGGAGCCAAGAATGGAGAGCATGGAAGTGGGTAGCCATGGGTGCCGAGAATGGAGAGCATGGAGGTGGGAAGCTGAGAATGGAGGCTGGTAGCCATGGGAGCCGAGAATGAAGAGCATGGAGGTGGGGAGCCAAGAATGGAGGTGGGTAGCCATTAGAGCTGAGAATGAAGACTGGAGGCAAGGAGCACCGAGTGGGAGCCATGAAGAGAGACGATAATGAGGACTATGGGGGCGGGATTACCAGATCAGAAGGTGAGATCTGTCTGAATGACAGTAGTGATGCTCACTATGGAGGGGGGAGCAGAGAATTGGAGCACGTGGCTGGATTGGAAGCTGAGTTCCTGTGTACAGAGGGGGTGTATGCAGACTGCAGGAGTAAGGGGAGAGCAGAGAACAGGAGGTGACATTCTATGTATAACAGCACTGAATGTAGACTGCAGAAAGAGGGGAGCAGAGAGTTGGGGAGCACAGCTGGATAAGGCTGAATGTAGCAGGTGAGATTATGTTAGACTGACATCTAGGCTCTGAGGAAAGGGGTGCGCCCCAGAAACACGCCAGCCATCTGGATGTTTTGGGGTATCGTCCGACCCTCTCTGTCATTTGAGTCCAGTCGGTGGATGCCAGGAATTCCAGCCCATTTGTTTGATATGCTTGCATTTAAGCTCCATTTGTGAGTAGAAATATTGCTTTTTATTTATATTTTAATAAACTTTGAAGTGGTAATGCACTAGGTCGGTTCGCCCTCCTTTTTTCTTTCTTTCTCTAGCTGTATGAACACCCATTGTTCTGAGGAGGGCTGCAAGATTTTAGACTGTGCCTCTAGACGGAACCACACTACCCGTGTTGACGATACACCGAGAGCGCAGGAGATTTTTTTGTCTTTTCGAGATTATGTTATGCCATAATTGTACATAATGCTGCTATGATCTCACATCCTGCTACATTCAGTCTCATCCAGCCACAGGCCCTGGCAGTCTGCATTCAGTCGCTACCATATACGTGTAGCAACCACGCCACCGTTCTTTTCCACTCTTTGGCTCGTTCACTGGAGAGGAAGGTGCACAGTCTCCACCATGCCCGTACCCCCTGGTTTTCAGAGGTTAAGCACACTTGTTTTCACTTACGGGTCTTTGCAGCGAGACTCCCCTCAGAGTTGGCTTCTGTCCCTATAATGCAAGGACAAAAGTCTCTATACCCCTAATAACTCCAAGGTCCACATCAGTGTCAACTCCAACATAGAGTTTATTTCTTTATGCACGGACATCCACAAAATGTGGAGAAGAGAAAGGTGTTAGGAAGCCAGATCAGTTCAGGCACTCTTGTTTCTTCGCCACTCGATCCCGAGTGGGTATAGCTCACCCGGATAGTCACCCAAAGGCACTAGCAGCCGGGGTGTAACTCGAACAGTCTATATGATTCCCCAATGGATGCGTTCAGGAGATCCTCTGCCACAGAATCTATAGTGTCCCAAACCTACTGGTCCTGTTGTTTAGATCCCCTTTTCCGGATGGATGACATCCCTCCAGAGAGTTACTGGGCCCCTTCCTTCACTGTGATCTCTCTCAGTCCTTCGGAACGGTCCGCCCCCAGCCTCCTCTTCTAGAAACGGGTCCCCTCGCAAGGCGGCACCCTGGGATTCTTCCTCCCGAAGTGGGCTCCAGCTAAAGGAGCTGGGCCCAGGGCTGAAGTTGCAGTCCCAGGACTAAAGGTGCCTGGGACTGAAGTGCACGTGGCCCCATGGCCTGGAGGGCCACGCGCCACGCACTAGGACTCCGACTCTGGAATCAAGAACGAACAGAACCCCTCCCAGGTGGCATCTGCCCCTTTTGTATCCTCTCCCGGCATGCACAGCAGGTAGACCACACCCACCGTACTGCTGCCAAGAGAGGACACCAAATCACTGCCCCATTACCTGTGGTTCAACCCCGAGCATAAGTGACAGCGCCACCCATACTACTAAGGGGAACTGCACACCAGGCAAAACAGCAGCAAGACAGAGTCCAGCAAAATTTAAAGATTCGAGCCAACTACCACTCGAATCACCCTTAAATTTGGCATAGCAATCCCTAAATTTGGGACCTCCGCTACATACAGGATTTCATTTCCTGCAAGATTCAGCCATGTGCTCCCACTGTGAGCACTCCTCCTGGCACCACCCTCACAGGTTCAGAGGAGCTGGAACTATAGAGGAGGCACCAGGTATTAATGCGCATTGACAGTACTCGCTGTCAGTGCACAATGAAAACAACATTGGTATCACGTGCGTATTTTTTTCTGCACAGAAATATGCAACATGTATGCATTTTTCTGCAGAGAAAAATACTCAAATGATACCAACATTGTGGTGTGAACAGGGCACATAAAAATCAGTTATTTTCTTTATGTCCTAGCAGAGACCTACGTTAGGAAAGTGCATGTCTCTGCACATGATGTGAACAAGACCAAAGTATTCTATGCAGGTCAAATCTGCACCATCTTCCATCAATTCTTATGCATGTATGTTGTGAACAAGTCCCAACTGTTCTGTAAGCTGCTGTCCTATTTATTAATCACAATATTTGGGAGTTTTGTTCAAGTTCAGTAAGGCCTCGTTCACAGCATATGTGCAAAAAAACTGATGGAAAATATGTGCAAAATTGACTTGCTTAGAATATTTTGGGCTTGTTCTAACTTAGGTCTCTTCAAGGACATAAAGAAAACAATTGATTTCTATGTGCCCGGCCCCTGTGCACACTATAATGTGTCAGGTGAGTTCTATTATTTAATGCTATTTCTACAATAAGTGTGTGTAGCGGGCATGCACTTTCCCTGTGTATTTGAAACTAGCAGAGACACCAGTAATGTGCAGTTCCCTGCAGCCCAGCGGGTGGCGCTGTCGCCTTGGGCTGGGGTTGAACCATTGCTGTGTGCCGTACCCCTTTTTGTCCTCCCTCGGCAGTGGTATAGTGGGGCGGGGAACCCGCCGTGCTTGCTGGGAGAGGGTATAAGTGGGCCGGCCATCTTTGTCACGGTGTCGGAGTCCCAGGCACCTTCAGCCTGAGGGCGGTGGTTCGTGTCGGTCCTCTAGGCGGCCTAGGCCTAGAGGACATTCGGAGGTCGTGTTCTATCCCAGGCACCTTTAGCCTGGGGTGAGGTACTCGGATGGAGGTCTGGAGCTCAGTGCCCACCACTGAGTTCCGCGAGGGAAGGAGATCCTAGGGAACTCCAGGAGTGGGTACCCGAATCCAGAGGCGTAATGGACCGGGAGGGGGTACTTGCTTGAAGACCTGGTGCAGCATATTGCCAGTGACGGGTGAGCCTCCACCGGAGACCGCCTGGAAGGATATTCCCCCTCGATCGGAGACCGCAACCCACTTTCAAGAAGGAAAGTGGAGAGTTCATTGTGTCTGAGCCTACTCGTATCCACACCCCTCTGTCTGTTCTACTCGTTGAGGGAGTCCAACTGTCTGTGCATTACTCTGTTATCGGAAGAATAAAGGAGTGTTGGACTTTAATGGTGTGGGGCTCATTTTCTGGCAGACATTGTTCAAGAAAACCACCAGGAGGAGGCTCCTGATGCAGAACACCGACCCGAAGGTAAAAGAGAATTGTCCCCCACTGCACACACACACACCTGCAGTGGGAACTTGGCGTGGTGACCCCGCTCTCTCTCCTCTAAGGTACCCCCTAGACAAGAGACAGATGAGCTGATATAAGAGCGAGAAGAGGGGGGCCGCTACACGTGGGGGCTCGGGTCCGGTATGATGTTCGTGCTACAGCGGAGTTTGAACGTGTCTGCCCGGAGGAGGTCCGAGTAGGTCGGCAATATTATTGGCCAGAGTGCATCCCTGCTCAAAGTCGTGGACATGACCCAGTGAAGGAAAAGACCCGTGCAGAAAAGTGAGAAGAGGGGGGAGCTCAGCCGTGTGAAGGACTACACGTGGGGGCTTCTATTTGCACTGCGCCACCAGGCACACCCTCACTGCTTAGTTCGTGGGCGTGACTCAGGAAAGAAGAAAAGCCCGCGAACTAGAGTGCAGAGGGGAGGAGTCCAATACGTGTGAAGGACTACATGTGGGACATTGGCGCAAAAACCTGCAGTGCGCAATGGACCAGCAGCAAGTCACCATGTTCGGACTGTGAGGGGGTTAACTCGGTAGCGGGTGTGTGTGACCCCCTGGTTGGGCTCCCCACACAAAAACAGGGCCAGCAGACGGAGGTTGTGGTTTTCAAAATCAAAAGGTGCGGTTTATTTCTCTATGTACAGTGACAAAAACACAGCAAAGCCAAAAAGAAACATAAACAAAATAAATCCTGGTCAGTTTGACCTCTGACTAAACATGCAGGTTTCCTAAACTAACAACTGGGATCAGCCTGGTGCTGTCCTAGTCCCTAAGTCCCTGGTTTAGTAAAAGTCCAAACAAATAGCCACACAGGCTTTGCCTCACCGCACAGGGGTTCACTCTCCCTAGACAGTCCACACAGGTCTGGGTCCAGGCATGAGCTAACATCTAATGAAGCTGGGAGTTTTTATAGAGGCCTTAAACGAACTGACAGGCTTCAGCTGGTCTCATCAACTCCCTGCCTGCACGACGCCCAGCCCTCTCCCTAGAGGTATGAGTCATCCATGAGCCCACTAGCCTCAGCTGGGCTTCATCAACTCCCTCCCTAGTTGTATAAGTCGGCATAAAGCCTGAATCTGGGAGAAATATATCTACCCCCCTGGATGCAACCAGGTGACTTTACCTTCCTGCTGTCACAGGACATACATCGTGGATTCCGGTTCACCCTTCCACCACGACCCTGACTGCTGCTGCTCCGGTGACCGATACGGGGATTCGGCTAAAGCCAAGGGGTCGATTCGCCCTGTATTCATGCATGGACGTTGAGGCCCTGGGTGTGATTTGTCCCGGGTGCTCGGGACTGGTGTGTCATCTGAAGCCGTTCAGGTGATGCGAGGCCTGCGGGGAGTTCTTATTTGAAGTGGATCCAGTCATTGAGAAGCCAAGAACCATTTATCCCGGCCGTGCTGCAGGCAACACCACTCAGAGAGGAGGAATCACTGCTTTGACAGCCATCCCTGTGCGCACTGCAGCGACCGCGGAGGAGGTCGCGAGTACTCAATGGGAGAAATCCGAGGATGCTGACTCGGTCACCACTGTCTCACAGCGTCCACCACCGAAGAGGAAGACCGGCATGGTAGCCCCGACCAGCGGTTGTGGTGGACCATCCCGCCCGTCTACGCCCGGCCCGGATGGTACTGTTGAGAAGAGTTCCGGACATTCCTTCCCAAGTAAAGGCCAAGGTAAGCCGGGCGAAGAGACTTGGTGTGTGGGCGGAGGTGGTAATTCAGTCTCCACTACAGGCTACCTGCCCGTGGAGGAGTGTGACACCTCCGACCTGGAGTCGCTCTCCGATTTGGGAGACAATGTTGCCATAGATGAACTCTTTGTGCAAAAGGGCTGGGATAAGATACCTCTTGCCTCGTCCCGCAGAACCAGGGACCCACCCATGTCTACAGGAGATAGAACACCCCGGGTGGAGGCACCAGCGCCTGAGAAGGGATCCCGTTCCCAGCCTGCCCTTACATCCCCGGTACCACCTACACCCAGTGCCGGGGAAAAGAGACTATTGTTGCGGGCACCTATGCCCAGACCAGATGTGATCAAGGTCCCTCGCCACCCGGACTCAATAGTTTTGCCTGGCGAAGGGGACAAAGCCACCATGCCTCCTCTGGCGAGACTACAACGCCTATTTGGCCACAAGGTTGCTGCTGAGTATGGATTGGAGTACCCATACTTGTCCAAGGAGTTATTGTATGAAGTGGAAGTTTGTCGGGAGCGCTGGTACAATGACTTTGTGTGGACCCACCTTCAGGTTCCACATGCCCGCAGGTACCTTGCGTGTTCCCCCAAGGCATCCCAGCATTTCAAAGACTGTAAGGCAGAATGGATGCTGGGACGGCACATCCACGCGGACATGGTGCTGTGACGGCGCAAAGAAGGGGAGGATGTTGAGTACCATCTGGAGACCATGGATCAGCATTTGAAGCCACTTGTCCTGCCGCACCCTCGCTTCTATCTGTAGGAGAGAAGAGACTCCATTCTTGTAGTCTTTACACTGCTGAACTTTCCAGAGTTGTTGTTCTTGTTACCCAAAGGAGTTGAAGGACTGTTCCTGTTTGTTCTTCAATTGTCCAGCAAGTAATCTTGGACTCTGGGGTAGATAGGGCCCAAAGAAGAAGGAAAGTTCCACGAGTGCAGTTACTGCGATGCTGTCACCAGGTGGCAGTGTTGCGCATCAATATCACTTTTCACACACCCACTTTATGAAGGAAAGGATTTCTCTACGGAGAAGTTTTTTCATTCTCACACGAATACATGTGTCAGGCCTCGTACACACGACCGATTTTCTCGTCGTAAAAAACACGTCGTTTTTTTCGACGAGATTCTTGTTAAGCTTGTCGATTTTCTCGTCAAGCTTTCTATGCGTACACACTGTCATTTCCCAATTTCCTCGTGGTTCTCTGCGCTCACGTCCAGCACGTACGACGGCACTATAAAGGGGAAGATCTTTTTTCTTGGCGCCACCCCTTGGGCTGCTTTTGCTGATCTTGTGTTACCGCGTGTGAAGTAAAAGTTTGGGAAGAGACGATTCGCGCTTTTCAGTCTTCGTACTTTTCAGATCGTTTTCTGCCGTTCAGTTTGTGCTTGTGGGTTCGTATCTTGACTTTCAGGGCGTCTAGGCAGGTCGTATCTGTTTTACAGTGCGTTCTTGCCTGTTCGTTTCTGAATTTCAGTTCGTTATTCATAGGCCTTGCTGTTCTAAAGTGCGTTCTGTTCTGTACGTTCTGATTAGACGACCGTTTCCTAGCCATGTCGCCTGGACGTTCTCGTCGTCGAGTTCGTGCTGTGCGTGCGCTTGGTGTTGGTCTGCTTGTTTTGGACCAAGACCAGTCCATGAATGGTGTGAGGAGGAGTTCATGGACCAAGAATTGGTTGCTCCAGCGGGACCAATTCTGCCACATGCCTCTGCTGCGGGAGATCGTCGAGAATAATCCTGAGGACTACAGGAATTTTCTGAGGATGTCTGACCCCGTTTTTCAGGAACTGTTGGCTTTGGTGTCCCCCTATATTACCAGGAAGGACACCGTTATGCGGGAAGCCATCAGTGCTGAGCAGAGGCTCATCGCCACGTTGCGTTACCTGGCGACAGGGAGAAGTCTTCAGGACTTGAAGTTCACCACAGGCATCTCCCCCCAGGCTCTGGGCCTCATAATCCCAGACACCTGTTCTGCTATTATACAAGTCCTGCAGGAGGACTATATTAGGGTAAGTTTTCTCCCTTCACATCACATTTTATGTATTACATGTATGCTAATGTATTGTATTTCTTTCATCCTTTCCTAATTACCATGATTGTAATATGCTGAGAATGTCCCCTTTGTCCCCATGCATGCTGGAAGTTTTTAAATGCCCCTTTTTTATCCTCCCTAAATATTTCCCCTCACTAACTTTTCCAGCAGGGGCGCCTGTTGCTCCAAATGTTGGGGGGTTACAACCCCAATTTCGGAAATAAACTTCCTCCTTTTTTGCTCTGTTGCCTAATAAACGCCCCCAGTTGTCCCCTCCAATGCAGCCATTTAGTCCCCTCTATTGCAGCCAGTTTCCCCCCAGCCCTGCACTTACCTTCTTGTGGTCAGCGCCATCCTTCTTCTGTCCTTGATGTCTTCTCCTTCCCTTCATGTTGCATCAGCCAATCATGTTACCATTAAACAGACTTGGTGAACATGATTGCCAGAGCTGCCTGTCAGTGTTTACACAAGGAATGCCCCCTCCTTGCGTCCCCGATTTTTCTTTGAGGAAGCCAATTACATCCCTCAGGTTGTAATTTGCAAGACTTTTTTAATACCTGTTTCTGCTCTGCAATTTTAACCCCCTAAATGACGCAATTAATCATATGTCGGTCGCTTTACAAGAGGCCATCCACCTGAATAGTGTGCGGCATAGACAATACATAGGTTCATGCAACGCATGAACCTATGTATTGTTCTGAGTGATGGGCACAGGAGAGAGGGGACAGTGCTCCAGCGCCCACTCTGGACGCACCGCCACTGCAATGCTATCCTGTGGCCAAACACATCTCCCCCCCCCAAAATAATTTAGTAATGGCCCATCAGAGGGGGTGATGAATATGATAAATGAGCCTTCCATTATACTTTTTTTACACACCTTAATAAACGTATAATTAGATTGATGTTGGTCTCTAATTTTTTGGTCTTGAATTTGCTTGTAATGTATGCCTTTGTTTTTCTAATATTATTTCATCTTGTTTCACTCCACAGCTTCCTTCAACGCCACAGGAATGGCAGACTGTGGCATCGGAGTTTGCCACGCGGTGGGACTTCCCCAACTGCGGTGGTGCCATAGACGGGAAGCACGTCCGCATCGTGCCGCCACCCCGTTCTGAATCCTACTACTACAACTACAAGGGGTTTCATAGCATTGTGCTGATGGCGGTGGTGTCAGCACGGTATGAATTCCTCTATGTTGATGTAGGGAAGAATGGCCGGATGTCCGATGGGGGATCCTTCATCCAGACGGAGTTTGCCCTCCGTCTCCAGAGTGACGACCTTGCATTGCCACCGGATGCAGGGAATATTGAAGGACTCCCCTTTGTTTTCTTGGCTGATGAAGCCTTCGGACTCGGACGGCATCTTATGAGGCCATTTCCACAGAGGACCCTGACCCCAGAGAAGAGTGTGTTCAATTACCGGCTGGCCAGGGCCCGAAGAGTCGTTGAAAATGCCTTCGGCATAATGGCCAGCCGGTTCCGCCTTTTTATGACTTCCATCCACTTGGCGGACTACAAAATAAACTATGTAGTGTTATGCTGCTGTGTGCTACACAATTTTCTTTGCCGCAAAGCGAATTCATATATGGCCTCAGTTTTGCCAGAGGCTGGACTTTCCCCTGCAAATCCCCTTCCGGGCCTGGAATCTGCCCGTCTTGGCTTGCCCCCCCAAAATGCCCGTGTGGTTCGGGACAAATACATGGAGTATTTCACGGGTAGGGGGGCAATTCCTATGCCAGCCTATGTCTAAGTATCCCAATAAAAATCTTGTTTAAACCTTTAATTATTTGTTCTTTCCTGTCTCCTAGTTTGTCTTTGTGCATTTGTAGTGGCAAGTGTATTTTACTTTAGTAAATAACAACCAATTTCACTATGTTACCTTACAAAAGAACCAAATAAGCTTAGAGTGTATTATAAAAAGAAGCTACACGTTGTTTGTGGTCAAATATTTTACTCTCTGCACATTTTTTTTTGTTTTACTTTGGGGTTGGCCTGACCACAACCCGTCAAATTTTGGCTTATGAAAATACAAAAATACCACTTGCATTTCTAAAATGACAACATTGGATACCTCTGAGCAATCTGAGACATTCAGTTACACAAACTATGTCTCTATGTGCCCGTCCTAATATGGGGTCCTGCCACCCCTTGCCCAGCCAAAAATTCAATATGCACACATTTTTACTTTTTTGCAAATAGGAAGTTTACAATCCTGATCCCTATTGTCAACATGTGCTATCTGCCATCAGGGGTGATCAATGGATGTGTTTTGGGGGTGCATCCCCTTCCTCAGTTCACCGACTTTTGATACGAGGAAGGGGTTGCACCCACAAAAGACGTACATGGATATCCCCTGATGGCAGATAGCACATGTTCACACACTGTGTGCATATTCAATTTTTGGCTGCTTTGTTACTCAAAAAATTAGTAAAAATATAAAAACAAACATGTAAAAACAAATGTGTTTGGATGGCTTATTGAATTCTCCCCAAAACATCGAGAATGTCTTTAAATGTTTGTTCCATCACATGGATTCTTTGTTTAATTAGGTCCAGTTTCGTGCTACATTCCATCACTTGCTGGATGAGGCGGAGGGCACTGTCAGCAGAGAACGGTGTGCTATCCTTCACAACATTTCCATCCCCTAAAAACCATAAAAAAAAATTAATAAAACTCTGCAGGCCTACCTCGCTTACCTTAAGCTGTGGTGTCAGATACTGACCTGTTGTGGTGACCAGATCCACAACGTCATCCACCTCTCCTTCCTGCACTTCTCCTTCCTCCACCTCAACTTCCTGCACATCTTTCGGTTGTGGATCTTTGGGAGTTTGGGGTTGCTTGGAAGTTGTGGGGTGCATGTGCTCCCTGGAGTGTCCTCCTCCCAGTCTTCTCTCCCCTATGAGAATAAAACCAAAGGTCTATTTATCACACTGTAAAAATCTCATTTTTAAACTTAAAACAGGCTAAATTGTTTGGAAGTGGGGTACAAGTGTGTGTTTGTGCGGAATTTAAAGAAAAATGCATTCTTTATGACCCCAAATATGTTTATTATTCACATTTGGATGTAATTTTTTGGACATGGAGGCACCACAAATAAACTCTGATGCACCTGTGTGGGACACCCAAAAAAGGCGGGTCTGGTGGCCCACACTATAGTGCTCCAAAGTACAGATGTGGAAGCAGCTGCTGAGTGTCCTCTCCTTTACACTGATTAAAGTTTGCATTTCATTCTCCTTACAAACACATCATCTAGACTTAAAAATTATCCACAATACTTGATCAAAAATGGCAGATGTCTAATTACTTTTGGGGGTCTTAAATAAGCCAAAACCACGGATAGTGGCCGAACGAAGTGTCGGTAACGTAACGAACGATTACTGTGCCCAACCTAGTTCAAAATAATACATTTTGGAAGGGAGTCCAATATGCTTTAAAAAAAAAAAAAGTCAGTTTCTAAAAAGATTAATAGCAGAAAGGTCGTCATTTTACTTACTTTTAGCGAGCATCCCCTTTATGATCCTCAACTGGTCTGGCTCCCTCAGTTTGAGGTCTGACCACCTCTTTCTGAGCTGCTCATTTGAGCGTTTCACCCCGAACTTCGCCCTCAGACTCTTCACAACTTTAGTGAGGATTTTGGCCTTCCTTCTATTTGGTTTGCTATACGGCCCATGCTTGGCATCATAATCAGCCTTGACCAAGATGTCCACCATCTCCGCCATCTCCGCCAAAGACATATTCGATGCCTTGAATCTCCTCCTTGATCGTGACGTGTCCTCGGTCTCCGGGCTTGTCTCCTCGCTAGTTGCGGAATTATCAGACACCTGCTGTAACTCCGCCATATCTGTCTGCGCGCCGAAAGAGAAGGGGCGGGGAAAAGATGTTAGTTAGAACGTCATGGGCGGGCGACGTGTGCGGAGCGACGTGTTCGAATTTGGACGCATGCGTGGTGTGTATATAGCAAACACACATGTGACTATAGTACGTTCGGTGTGCGGAGAGAGGAGTTCAAGTGACGGACGTGCGAACGAAGGTATGTGATTTTGTGAGACTTGTTAAAATTGTTGGCCTATACTGTCTTGAGATTGTTGGAGGATATATATGGTGACTAGGATGTGAAGGAGGTTAGACTGTTTGCCTCACATTATTTAAATATAATTTATTTTACTTGCAGATACAATATGAATGTATTTATTAGCGACAAAGAGTTCCTGGCGGAATTTATTGACCGGGTAAGGGAGCTGCCGGCTCTGTGGGAGACCAAAAACCCCATCCATAAAAAAAAAGGGGTGAGAAAAGCAGCGCTGGAGAAGCTGCTCCCATTTGTGCATACCAAGGTGCCCACAGCCACAGCAAAACAAGTGGACACTAAAATTGGGAGCTTGAGAGGTACCTACAGGACTGAACGCTCTAAGGTGCTGGCTTCTCAGAGGTCAGGAGCAGCAGCAGATGATGTTTATGTCCCGGTTTTGTGGTACTACAGCAGGATGTCCTTCCTGGATGACCACATTGAGCCAAGGCCATCACTCTCCACTCTTCCCCCCAGACTTCCCTGCAGCCAACCTGAGCCTTCTCTGGAGCAAGAGGAGGCAGCCATCCTGGATGATCCTGATTTGGCCATCTGGAGCCAGGTATAGTATTAACTGAAAATGTAGTGGGATAAAATTAATGTTTCCCAAATATGTCAGGATGAGAAACATACATTATTTTGTATTCAACAAGTGAAATCATGATCTGTAGACATTATTCTGCACTTAATTGTGTGGTAAATAGTCAAGCTGATGTAGTGGTAAATTTAAAGCAAGGATTTATGCATTTACATTCTAATTGCTTCCATCAGGATTACAAAGTTTGATGCAAAGATTAAACCAACATATTAAACTATGTTTCTTTTTCATACACAGGATGAAATCAGCCAGGAGGAGGGTCTGGAAACTGTCAGGCAGGAGGAGGAAGGGCCCAGTGGCAGCCAGGAGGTGGCAGGGCCCAGTGGCAGCCAGGAGGTGGCAGGGCCCAGTGGCAGCCAGGAGGTGGCAGGGCCCAGTGGCAGCCAGGAGGTGGCAGGGCCCAGTGGCAGACAGGAGGTGGCAGGGCCCAGTGGCAGCCAGGAGGTGGCAGGGCCCAGTGGCAGCCAGGAGGTGGCAGGGCCCAGTGGCAGACAGGAGGTGGCAGGGCCCAGTGGCAGACAGGAGGTGGCAGGGCAAAGGAGAAGCACCAGATCCCAGGTGCCTCCCATCAGGCTTCACAAAAGAGGCAGGAGGGACAGGACCACCAGTGAGGCAGCAATGGCCCTTATTAAAGAGGCCCATGCCACCCTCAAGGAGCCCACATCCCCTGAAGAGGCCATTGCCGGCCTAGTGGAGGCTAAGTTCAAGGTGATGAGCATGGAGCAACGCCTCCTATGCGAACCCCTGCTCATCACCTTGCTCAACAAGGGGGTGATGGAGCAAATTACACCCAATACCGCCATATGTGAGGTGGCCCAACTGACCCAACCTCAACCTCCACCTCCACCTTCCTCTTCTGCCCCACCCCCTTCTGCTACCCCTCCACCTTCTGCCCCACCCCCTTCTGCTACACCTCCACCTTCTTCTTCTGCCCCACCCCCTTCTGCTACACCTCCACCTTCTGCCCCACCCCCTTCTGCTACACCTCCACCTTCTGCCCCACCCCCTTCTGCTACACCTCCACCTTCTTCTTCTGCCCCACCCCCTTCTGCTACACCTCCACCTCCTCCTCCTGACAGGAGTACCCCTCCAGTGGGCCAGCCTCCAGCTAAACGAAGAAGGAAGGCTTCAGTAAAGGCTGCAGGGAAGGTTGCCAGGAAGAAGAGGAAGTGATGGCCTTGCTTCATTGTGGTCGCACTGGTCGGACAGAAGGCAGCCTGTTGTAGTACCACACACTTGGGACATATATCTCACCTGCTGCTGTTCCTGACCTCTGGGAGGCCAGCATCAGATTGTGTTCTGAAATGTGGGCCTTCTCAAGCTCCCAATTTTAGTGTCCACACAGGGTTGCTGTGTACTCTGGGGTCCCTGGGATGCACAAATGGCAGCAGCTTCTCCAGCGCTGCCTTCTCTTTATTTAATTTATAAACATGAATAAATGTGTTTTTTGTTTAAGTTCATACTTGACTATGTGTATTTTTAAATAAAAAAAAAACAAGCTTTGGAGTAAGCAGATACATTTGACTGACAATAAAAGGCACAGATATCACCCCCCCAAAAGAATAACTAAATCTGATTAGCTCAAAAACATGGTGTGAAATTTTAAAAATATAGATTAGAAAATTAAATGGGAGATCGCTATCAAAACATTGAGAAATTATAATTAACATCATTTTGAAAAATCTAACCATTTAAATTATTCCTAAAAACTTGCACGATATAATACACATAAATCTTATAAAGAGCAGCATGAAAAAGGTTAAAAATAAGGCATAACTCTGTGTGAATATCAGCAGCAAAAGAAGGTCTCTCGTTTTGATTAATGTAACATTCTAACGAAGAATTCAATGCAGAACATTTAAACGATGAAATATTTATGAGCGTGACGAATGTGCTCTCTCCATTATGAAGGCTTGTTTTACCAGAAGATGCGCTCCCGTCTCATAGTTGCTTGTGAGCATGCGCGCTTTTGGAAGAGTCGTAAAAGCATACACACGAACCATTTTCTCGTCACAAAACAGGCCGACGAGAAACACGACGAGGAAATCTGGACTCCTGACGAGAAAATAGAGAGCAGGTTCTCTATTTTCTCGTCGAGATTCTCGTCAAGTTTCTCATCGTAAAACCATACACACGAACGTTTTTCTAGACAAAAAAACTCTCGCGGCACTTTTCTTGACTGTTTACGACGAGAAAATCGGTCGTGTGTACGAGGCCTCAGGGTTTATGTGTGTTAACTTTCTTTTCCCCTCTGCAGGAGAGCATCCCATCAAGACCACTGAGAATGGGGTGGGTCTTAGTCAGGATGGGTGGGGAAAAGTGTAATGTGAAAATGTGATTTTCAGTGTTATGGTTAAGTGTTGTTGTTTCCTTTCCCTTCCCTTTCTTGTAAGGCTCAGACACAATTGCTCCAGTTAGTTAGTTTCCAAAAGTTTTATTTTTGTACAATTTATAGTTGGTTTCTGGACTGGGCTATGTCAGCCGTTGAGGGCATAGTTTATTCCAGACACTGGGGACCAGTGTCAAACCACCAGGGGGAGAGTGTAGCGGGCATGCACTTTCCCTGTGTATTTGAAACTGGCAGAAACACCAGTAATGTGCAGTTCCCTGCAGCCCAGTGGGTGGCGCTGTCGCCTTGGACTGGGGTTGAACCATTGTTGTGTGCCGTACCCCTTTTTGTCCTCCCTCGGCAGTGGTATGGTGGGGCGGGGAACCCGCCGTGCTTGCTGGGAGAGGGTATAAAGGGGCCGGCCATCTTTGTCACGGGGTCGGAGTCCCAGGCACCTTCAGCCTGAGGGCGGTGGTTCGTGTCGGTCCTCTAGGCGGCCTAGGCCTAGAGGACGTTCGGAGGTTGTGTTCCATCCCAGGCACCTTTAGCCTGGGGTGAGGTACTCGGATGGAGGTCTGGAGCTCAGTGCCCACCACTGAGTTCCACGAGGGAAGGAGATCCTAGGGAACCCCGGGAGTGGGTACCCGAATCCAGAGGCGTAATGGACCGGGAGGGGGTACTTGCTTGAAGACCTGGTGCAGCATATTGCCAGTGACGGGTGAGCCTCCACCGAGGACCGCCTAGAAGGATATTCCCCCTCGATCGGAGACCGCAACCCACTTTCAAGAAGGAAAGTGGAGAGTTCATTGTGTCTGGGTCTACTCGTATCCACACCCCTCTGTCTGTTCTACTCGTTGAGGGAGTCGAACTGTCTGTGCATTACTCTGTTATCGGAAGAATAAAGGAGTGTTCGACTTTAATGGTGTGGGGCTCATTTTCTGGCAGACATTGTTCAAGAAAACCACCAGGAGGAGGCTCCAGATGCAGAACACCGACCCGAAGGTAAAAGAGAATTGTCCCCCTCTGCACACACACACACCTGCAGTGGGAACTCGGCGTGGTGACCCCGCTCTCTCTCCTCTAAGGTACCCCCTAGACAAGAGACAGACGAGCTGATATAAGAGCGAGAAAAGGGGGGCCGCTACATGTGTTTATATCTACAGCTCGCTGATCAGATCCGATGTTCCGTGAGCTGTAGATCTGACATTTTTTTTTATGGGTTCCCCGAGATCTCAGACTTTTTGCCAAAGGTTCAACGGTATAAAAGGTTGCAAAACACTGGTCTAAGTTATTGTAGGCTTCATTCTGGACATGCTGTGATTACTCCTACTATGAAAGAAAGCAACTAACACAGCCCTTTACTTTTCCATTTTTTACAGAAACTGCTGCCAAATATGAGCTATTGAGTTTATAAACAGTTCACCAATGCTTAATCAGTGAAATTGAAAAAACTAAGGTAATAATGGCAGATATGAATTAAAACCCAATTCTTCAACCTCAACTGTGTGTACTTTTTACTTTTTTTTAAATCTACTTTTTTAGATGCCTTCATGCTGATCACATGATGTTGCAAATTCATATTTTTTTCTTCTCTGATGCTGGGTGGCCCAAATGATGCAGAGAGTGGGGCACAATGCTGGAGAGAAGGTAAGTATTGCAGCAAAAGCTGCTTTTTTGGGTTGGCTATTCACTTATTTTAAATTATAAGCCTGAGTTGGGCTTTCAGCTTATAAAATAGGGCAAAGAGTAATTTGAAAACTCCAAAATTTTAGCAAACAGTGCAACCAATCAAGATTCACCTTTTCCTGGTCTGATTGGAACAAATGGTTTTTAGAAGTTGCTGCAATGTAAAGAATTTATACTCTTTTGCTGCCTTATTTATTAGGCTCACTGCGGTCTTGAAATGTTTAAATATTTGCACATACATTTTTCTTGCTATTATAGTTTGTTCTTTATTTAGCAACCACAGAAAATTTACATTCATATTTGCATATGTGTGTCATGTACAATATGCCTCACCGACGATACCAGTTGCTTAGTTATTCTAATTTTTGCACCTAATTAAGTAAATTGTGCTGTTTTGCATAGGCAGACCCTGTAAATGACTTAATGTTTCTATAACTGCAACTGAAATGCTCCATTATAAGCTTGACTGGGGCAAAAAATTATAGCTTACTGCTTACCGTAAGAATATTTTCACAATTTATAAACTAATACAAACAGACCTTGCTAAAGAAGAACAATTAATTGAATAATCATGAGCTAGCTGTCATTCTTCCCACTCCCATTATAGACCTCGGATCAGCAGGAGACCTCATCTTTGGGCTGTGGCCTATGCATGTTAGCTCAGGCTGCTCTTCCAACATCGTCACTGAGTTAGTGGGCCAAAGTGTACTACATATCTGTTAGGGGTGTTGAAAATTATTGGCGCATTGATGCATCACGATGCAGCCTTTAACGATTCTGCATCGCTGCAGAATCCAGCTTAATCGTGATTGTGCATGATGTCATCCCGGCTCCTCCCCCCACAGAATTGTTATGGCTGGAATGAGTCTGTGCTCTTCCGCATCCTGCTGCTGATGACATGTGTCGGTGGGCTGGCTGCGCCCGGTGCTGTTGCACCACCATCGGATGATGTGGCCTCAAGTGGCAGGCGCTGCAGCACGTGATACATCCCTGCAGCAGTCATCACATCTGTGGGCACAGAGTCTGCTTCAGGCAATGATCTGCAAGGGGGGAGGGGAATGGTAGGAGCTCTTAAAGTGTAAGTAAACCCCCCTATCGTTTTCAGACAAGGAAGCTGCCATCTTTGCCTCTGTTTAATCTACAACTGCCATGATGCTGCACATGTGATCAGTTATGACACCAGCCATTGGATGGTTTGACAGTTTGGTTGAGAGCACAACCAATGGGAGTGTTACATTTCCGGCAAATTAAACTGTTTTATGGATGGGTTTACTTCCGCTTTAAGGTGTAATCAAGAGACCAGTCTGTCATCCTTAATATATGTTAGGGGCGAGTGTATAGAAGTGGCACATCACCCACCTCTTCTGCACCTATCCAGTCTGTCACATTGGGGGCTGGACTCCTTTTATTCTGTCTAGTTTCTGCATGAGATTTCATTATATTCTTTCCCCTTTGGAAACATCCACTTATCTGGGAGCAGTATACTTCTTTCTGATTTTTTGGATTGGAATGTCTTCCTTTTTGTTGTTTTTTGCGTTGACGTTGACCTGTTTTCTATCCAAGTTGCTGCTAAAAGACTCATCAATGATTTGCTATAGTGATACTAAAGGGTATTATTATTTTTTCTTTAAAATAAAAAAAATATCACTCTTGTCTACTGACCATCTCCTGTAGTAGTCCGCATTCTCTGACCATCTCCAGTATCATGTCTGCAGTCTCTGACCTTCTCCTGTATCATGTCTGCAGTCTTTGAGCATCTCTTGTATCATGTCTATAGTCTCTGACCATCTCCTGTATTATGTCTGCAGTCTCTGACCATCACCTGTAATATGTCTGCAGTCTCTGACCATCCCCCAAAGTATGTCTGTAGTCTCTGACCATCTCCTGTAGTACGTCTACACTCTCTGGCCATCTCCTGTAGTATGTCTGCAGTCTCTGATCGTCTCCTGTACTATATCTGCAGTCTCTGACAGTCTCCTGTACTGGAAAGAAAAGAGCCCTGGACTGCCGCACTCTGTATAAACGATTTATTTTCAAAATTCCAAAATTAAAATCCAAAGTTAATCCATAGATTCAAAAGTCCAAAAACAGACAAAAACAGAAAACTGACATGCAGGGGTGGATGGCTGACTCGTTTCACATCAAAGATAGATGATAGACCAGCCTGTAAATGGACAACTTCTCCATGTGGACCTATGGAACAAAGGTTGCAATTGTGATTATTGTGAATTACGCTAAAGCTTGCCAACTCAGTGGAAAAAATGGAAGAGTCGCCTAAGCTGATGTAGGCTGTGGCCAGTAGATGAGGCCACTCACTGATCAGAGGTCTGTAATAGAATAGAGAGGGTCTAAGGGACAGTCTTCGTCATAAATATTAAAAATATTGTTATCCTTTAAATTGTTATAAGTTAGTACACATCCACACATCATTTAATTATGCATCAATATGTGACTGAAAGAAACATTCCTATTCCTATCTGTGTGCTGTATTGTAGTTCTTTAGACATTATAAAAATTATTGTTACATTTAGAAATTATGTTTTGATATTTGCATACCTATATGACTTATCAGTAAAGTATACACATACATTTCCTTCCATAACAATGTGCCTCAAATGTTTGCATTTCAAAGAATTATTCAAACTCAGAAAGCTTTAGAAGACAACTATGAGAGAAAATAAAAAAAAAAAAAACAGGAAAAAATGAAGAATTGTGGCAGTTCATACAAACCCAACCACATAAAAAGAATTATTACATTGTGTAATATATTTTTATTATGCATATGTATCAGTAGTGTATTTAGGTTTTGTGCTGCCCTAGGCCTGACTAAACTCGTGCACCCCCTAATTTAAATATGACCTACCCCTTCCTGGCAAGGCCACATCCCTTTCTGTTTAAGACCCACCCTGAAATTTTCGAGTGGGGACACTAGTTCTTAGGGCCTGGGGAGGGGGGCAATGGATTCCCTTAATTTGCATAGATTTCCTCTCACTTCCTGTTTGGCTATGGGGCAGGAAGTGAAGGGAATTCTCTGCAATGGCACAGGGATGGTAAAAAATAAACTGACAGGGGCTATAACCATCCCTTACTGTATCCAAAATGAAAAAAAAAGTGTTGCCTATAGTTCTACTTTAAGCACAAGTTTCTGATAATTTTATGGAGAGGACTAAGAAGATATAACCATGCCAATGGTGCAGCAGAAAACATATAGCACAGTGAGGAAGGTTTGTGGTCCAGGCTGATAGGACAGTCAAAATTAGAAGCAGCTTGCGTTACACTAACAGTGTAGCACAAGCCGGTGGGGACTCTTTCCGTGCTGCGCCCCTGCAAAGTGCTGCCCTAGGCCTGGGCCTTGTTGGCCTAGGCCAGGATACAGCATTGATATGTATACTGTACAGGTGCATCTCATTAAAAAAAGAATAATATCAAAACGTTAATTTATTTCAGAAATTCACTTCAAAAAGTGAAACTCATTTATTTTATATTGATGCGTTACACAGAGAGTGATATATTTAAAGCATTTCTTTCTTTTAATTATGATGATTAAGGCTTACAGCTAGTAAAAACCCAAAATTCAGTATCTCAGAAAATTTGAATATTACATAAGACCAATAAAAAAAAAGGATTTTTAATACAGAAATGTTGGCTTACTGAAAAGTATGTACAGTATAGTATGCACTCAATACTTGTTATGGGCTCCTTTTGCATGAATTATTGCATCAATACGGCGTGGCATGGAGGCGATCATCAGCCTGTGGCACTGCTGAGGTGTTATGGAAGTCCAGGTAGCTTGTCTGCATTGTTGGGTCTGGTGTCTCTCATCTTACTCTTGACAATACCCCACAGATTCTCTTTGAGGTTTAGGTCAGGCTAGTTTGCTGGCCAATCAAGCACAGTGATACCATGATCATTAAACCAGGTATTGGTACTTTTGGCAGTGTGGGCAGGTGCCAAGTTCTGCAGGAAAATGAAATCAGCATCTCCATAAAGCTGGTCAGCAGAGGGATGCTTGAAGTGCTGTAGAATTTCCCGCTAGAGGGCTGCGCTGACTTTGGACTTGATAAAACACAGTAGACCAACACCATATGATGACATGGCTCCCCAAATCATCACTGACTGTGGAAACTTCACTCTGGACCTCATGCAAATTGGATTCTGTGCCTCTCCACTCTTCCTCCAGACTCTGGGACCTTGATCTCCAAATGAAATGCAACATTTTCCACAGTCTGTGATGATTTAGGGGGCCATTATGGTCCACTGTGTTTTTATCAAATCCAAGGTCAGCACAACTTTTTGATGATATTCTATGAGATGCACTAGTATATACAGCCCTCAAAATTTCCACTCACCTGCTTGCATTAGGCGAGTGAAAATAAGCTGAGTGCAACTGTGGAGCCGTATCGTGGGGGGGGGGGGGGGTGCAGCCCAGGGCCATCTTAATAAATGGGCCAAGCTGAGCACTGCCCTTGGGTCCCAAGGGCACTGCCGTTGGCCACTGCCGTTCAGTCCTCCCCTGCACTTTCCAGTGCTCCTTTAGATATTGTAGAGATTAAGGAAAAACCTCCAAGTGAAAAATTTGCTGCTTGTGTGGACGGGGTGTGTACTGCTCCGATCACATGGGATGAACATGAGAGGAGGACAGCGGGGATCGGAGCAATGTACATCCCATACGCACAAGCAGCAGCAGTTACATAGTTAGTCAGGTTGAAAAAAGACACAAGTCCATCTAGTTAAAGCATAAAAATAAAAAAAATAAAAAAAAAATAATATCAAACAATCCCATATACCCAATCCTATACCCACAGTTGATCAGGAGAAAGGCAGAAAAACCCCAGCAAAGCATGATCCAATTTGCTACAGCAGGGGAAAAAAATCCTTCCTGACCCCCAAGAGACAATCGGATTTTCCCTGGATCATCCCAGAAATGTCAGTACCCAGTTAAATTATGTACATTTAGGAAAGAATCCAGGCCTTTCTTAAAACAATCTACTGAGCTGGCCAGAACCACCTCTGGAGGGAGTCTATTCCACATTTTCACAGCTCTCACTGTGACTCCTCTAGGCGTAAAGAGTGCCCCCTTGTCATTTGGTTGACCGTAAAGGGAAAAACTCAACACCAAGTTCACTATATGGACCCCTTATATATTTGTACATGTTGATCATATCCCCCCTTAATCTCCTCTTCTCAAGAGAGAATAGATTCAGTTCCTCTAATCTTTCCTTATAGCTGAGTTCCTCCGTGCCTCTTATCAGTTTGATTGCCCTTCTCTGCACTTTCTCCAGTTCCCCGATATCCTTTTTGAGAACTTGTGCCCAAAACTGAACTGCATATTTCAGATGAGGTCTTACTAATGATTTGAACAGGGGCAAAATGATATTGCTCTCTCTGGAGTCCATACCTCTCTTAATACAAGAAAGGACTTTGGAAACTGCTAGACATGTGCATTTGTTTTCGTCCGAATGCATTTTTGTCCGAATTTCGGGGATTTTCGCTTTAGTTTTAACAAACGATAACGAATGTGCAGAGTCCGAAAACCGAAAGATCTGACATAAACAAATGCTTTTTTTTCATTTTCTTTGCGACAACAGTTCGATATAGATAGGAGATTCGACATGATGCTGACAATAGCGATCTGTATCTATCGAACCTGTGGTCGAATGTGCCTAACCTTAGCTCTATTAGTCCAAGATTATTCTACATAGAGAGAAAAGATTTGATATAGAGAAAAGATTTGACATTATAGAGACAATAGCAAAAAAGATTGAATGTGCCTAACCTAACTCTATTAGTCCAAGATTATTCGACATAAAGAGAAAAGATTCGACATGAAGATTCGACGAAGCAGTCGCCGCGAGCGGACATTTATGGTCAAATGCTCTGCCCATAGGCTATAGAAGAATTCTAATGTTGGTTGACTAGTAATAATAATTAATAAATATAATTATTACAAGTGTCATACAACATTAGAATTCTACTATAGCTTGTAGGCAGAACTTTCGACCGGAAATGTACGATTGTGGCGTCGTACAGTTTAGCTGCTCCGTCGAATCTTCTTAGAACATTCTACAGACACCATAAGCCTTCAATGACAGATTCACTCCTTAATTATTTAGGATTTTCGGACGAATGCATTTTTTAACGAAACAAAATAAATAAAAACGAATTTCGGGAGTAACTAAATAAATATATTTTTCGGATGAAAAAGAAATTCTGAAACAAAATATTTCAGTGTGCACATGTCTAAAAACCACAGCTTGGCATTGCAGGCCATTATTGAGCTTATGATCTACCAAAACCCCCAGATCTTTCTCCACTACGGATCCCCCCCCAGTTGTACTCCCCCTAGTATGTATGATGCATGCATATTCTTAGCCCAAAAGTGGATGACTTTACATTCATCAACATTAAACCTCATTTGCCACATACCCGTAGTTGCTCAATTAGACAGTGCATTGAGGTTGGCTTGTAAATTGGAGACTGTCAGAAACCATGAATCAGACCGAGACAGAAGTACAGTTAAATCACACTTGTTTAATAATAAAAATAAAAAGGTAAACAGAGTAAGCGTAGTCAAAACATAGCCAGAGTTCAGTAATCGAATCGGGTAGTCGGCCAGGCCAATGTCCAAGAACCAGCGATAAAGGTAGTAGTACAGCAAGTTGGATCTGTAGCCAGAGGGTACGTCAGTCAAGCAAGTCTTCAAACAGGAATGCAGGAGAAAGTCTCTTGAGATGTTAACACAGGCAAAGGCGGAGAGTAAATGAACTGGAAGGCTTTAATTAGGCAGAGCTGACGTGCAGGATCATCAACAGGTGGATCACTGTGGAGAGATGGGAGATGGCAATTAGCCGACAGCTGAGCTGCCAGCACAGAGAAGGAAGGGCTAAGCCCAGCCCTGACAGTACCCCCTCCTCAACGACCCCTCTCCCTCGGAGGACCACCGGGTATGAGGGAAAAACATCTATGGAAATCACGGAGGAGGACAGGGGTACGTACGTCCGAGAATGGGACCCAAGAGCATTCCTCCGGACCGTACCCCTTTCACTGCACCAGGTACTGTATGCGCCCACGGAACCTACGGGAGTCAACAATGGACTCTACTTCATACTCCTCATGGTTCTCGACCTGTATAGGATGAGGACGTGGCACCGAGGTGGTAAAACGGTTGCAGACCAAAGGTTTCAATAAGGAGACATGAAACACATTAGAGATAGGCATACTGGAAGGAAGGTCCAATGCGTAAGCCACTGGGTTTATCCTGCGAAGGATACGAAAAGGCCCAATAAACCGAGGTGCGAACTTCAGAGAAGGAACACGAAGTCGGAGGTTGCGAGATGACAGCCAGACCCTGTCCCTGACCTGGTAGGAAGGCACAGGCAGGCATCTGCGGTCAGCATGGAGTCTGTACCTCTCGTTAGCCTGTTGCAAAGCCTCCTGGACTTGTACCCAGGTGGAACAAAGACCACGGAGATGTTCCTCTAACACAGGAATACTCTGAGGAAAAAATGAGTCAGGTAACATGGAAGGTTGGAAACCATATTTTGCCATAAACGGGGACAACCGGGAAGCAGAATTCCGAGCGCTATTGTGAGCAAACTCCGCCCATGGTAAGAGGTCTGACTCGTTGTTGTGATGGTCAGAAATATAGCAACGCAGGAATTGCTCCAAGGACTGATTGGCTCGTTCTGCGGCCCCATTAGACTGCGGGTGATACGCAGAGGAATAAGCAAGCTGAATTCCCAACTGTTCACAAAAGGCTCGTCAGAACCAGGATACAAACTGACTTCCCCTGTCTGAGACAATGACCTTGGGTAGGCCATGTAAGCGAAAGATCTCCCGAGCAAAAATGGAAGCCAGTTCCTTAGATGTAGGCAACTTCTTAAGTGGAATACAGTGAGACATTTTCGAGAACCGGTCTACCACCATAAGGATAACTGTGTTGCCCTGGGAGTTTGGTAACTCCACAATGAAATCCATAGACAGGTGGGTCCAGGGCCTCTCTCCATTGGGTATGGGTTGTAGGAGGCCCACTGGAAGGTGTCGTGGAGTCTTACGCTGAGTACACATGGAACAGGCAGCTACGAAGGCGGTTACATCAGCACGTAGACTAGGCCACCAGAATTGTTGAGAAATGGCCCAAAAGAGTTGATTCTTCGCAGGGTGGCCAGCAGCCTTGGGAGAATGGTAAGTCTGGAGCACGGCAGTACGGAGACTCTCGGGAACAAAGCAGCGGTCACAAGGTTTTCTCGGAAGGTGCATCAACCTGAGCAGCAAGCATTTTGTCTTCCAAAGGAGAAGTGAGACTGGTGCGAACCGTAGCCAGAATACGATCAGGAGGAAACACAGGAACCGGAACCGACTCCATCTTGGAAGTGGAGGAAAATTGTCGTGACAAGGCGTCAGCCCTTACATTCTTAGTACCGGGTAAGAATGAGACAATGTAATTGAAACTCGACAAGAAAAGGGCCCATCGTGCCCTTCTGGGAGAGAGGCGCTTAGCCTCAGACAAGAATGTGAGATTTTTATGGTCAGTAAGAATGAGAACCGGGACCGTGATACCTTTGAGGAGATGTCTCCATTCTTTCAGGGCTAAAATGATCACCAACAGCTCTCTGTCACCAATCTCATAATTGCACTCCACAGGTGACAATTTCTTGGAAAAGTAGCCACACGAATGCATAGCGCTGTCAGAGCTAGGACGTTAAGACAGAAGGGCGCCAACTCCAGTCTCAGAAGCATGAACTTCAAGGATAAAAGGCAACGTAGGATCAGGATTTGCCAACACAGGAGCAGAAATAAAGGTAGTCTTAAGAGTCTCAAAAGCCTTAATGGACTCCAACTCCAACCCCAACTTAATGGACTCCAGGAGACCAACTCTGTGGGTTACTGTCCTTTCTGGTCATATCAGTCAGGGGCTTGACATAACCCCGGAATTTGACCTGTTCCCGATGGAATTCACATTTCTCCAGTTTACAATAGAGATTGTTCTCTCTTAGTTTTTGTAGCACTCGACAGACATCTGTGTGGTGGCTCTCCAGGGACTTGGAAAATATGAGGATATCATCGAGATAGACCACCACACATAACTGCAACAAATCTCGGAGGACATCGTTAATAAACTCTTGGAAAACTGTCGGAGCGTTACAGAGGCCAAAAGGCATTACGAGATACTCATAATGACCTGTTCTGGTATTAAAGGCAGTTTTCCACTCGTCGCCCTCCTTAATCCTCACGAGATTGTATTACCCTCTCAAATCAAGTTCGTGAAAACCGTTGCTCCCTTGAGGCGGTCAAATAACTCCGTAATCAACTGAATCGGGTAGGCATTCTTAATGGTGAGACGATTGAGACCCCTCTAATCAATGCAAGGTCTCAGTTCACCACTCCTCTTCTTCACAAAGAAGAAACCAGCACCAGCAGGAGACGAGGATTTGCAGATGAAACCTCGAGAGAGAGTGCGTCTGCAACATAGTCCTCCATGGCCTTATCCTCCAAGACCGACAAAGGGTAAACCCGGCCATGAGGGGTATGGCACCAGGTTGAAGGTCAATTGCGCAATCATACGACCGGTGTGGAGGCAAAGTACCTGCTTGACCCTTATCAAAGACATTGCTAAAATCGCGATACTCCTCCGGCAGGGAGTAGAGTGAAGAGGTGCACAGGACCTTGGCTACCTTTTGAAAGCATATCTTACTGCATTGTGGTGACCAGGACAGAACCTCAGCACGGAGCCAATCAAAAGAGGGATTGTGCCTCTGTAACCAAGGATAACCAATAACCAGTGGAAACTTAAGTGAGGAAATAACTTGGAATTGGATTATCTCATGGTGAAGAGCCCCTATGGCCATGGACAACGGAACAGTCTCATGAGTCACATGGGCAGACTGTAGAGGTGTCCCGTCAAGAGCCTCAATGGCAAGTGGAGTGTCACGCAGCTGCAGCGGAATCTAGTGCTTTGATACAAAGGCACTATCAATGAACAGGCCTGCAGCCCTGGAGTCGAAACCAGGGGCTTATCCTTCTGGGAAACTGGAGACTAAACAACGCCACCTAAGGTCTATCTGTGACAGGACCTCAAGGTTTGGGCGTTCCCTGGACGGGTAGGACAAGACTTCAAAAAGTGACCAGCCTGGCCACAATAAAGGCACAATCTCTCCCTCCTCCTAAGGGCTCTCTCGTCTGCAGAGAGACACGTGAAGCCCAAGTGCATGGGTTCATCTTCACAGACCGACTTGGTACCAGGAGGCATGGGAGTTGAGGGAGGCAAGGGTGGGACTGCAAAGCTCGGAGGGAACTGTACAGGAGGCTTCCACAAGCGCTCCTTAAGAGAGAATCTCTCTCGGAGTCTGGAGTCAATGAGGATGGCAAATGTGATCAACTTCTCCAGCTCAGTGGGTATATCTTGGGCTGCTATCTCATCCTTGATGTTATCCGAGCGACCATGAGAAAAATCAGCCACGAGGGTCTTATTGTTCCAAGCAATCTCTGCTGCCAGAGTATGGAATTCAATGGCGTAATCGGCAACCGTCCTCGTACTCTGTTTGATGGACATGAGGCACTTGGCAGCAGAAGCGGAGTGTGCGGGAACGTCAAATACCCTTTTGAAGGAAGCCACAAATTCTGGGTAACTCAGGACCACGGGTTTTTGCGTCTCCCATAGAGGGTTTACCCAGGCCAAGGCTCTGTCAGAAAGCAAAGATATCATGAAACCCACTTTGCTTCTGTCCGTGGGAAACGCCTGGGGCAGCATCTCAAAGTATATCTCAACCTGGTTGAGAAACCCTCTGCACTGAACTGGATCGCCCCCAAATCGCTGGGGAAGCGGAGCAGAACCAGACATTCCTCTTATAGAGGTAATACTCAAAGCGGGTGCCTGCACAGAGAGCGGAAACTACGGGAGCGGCCACAGTGGGAGATTCTAGACGAGCCGTGCGACTCAGGAACGTCTGTATCGCCGTGGCAAGCTTGTCCATGCGGTGATCCAGGTCATCCAATCTGGAAAAAATATTATCAACAAGTGGATTGGCTGAATCTTCTGAATTCATGACCTTCGCCTACTGTCAGAAACCGTGAATCAGACCGAGACTTGCTTAAAACATTTTTTTCCAGCAAGAACTCATCTATGTGGTCTTTTATTAAACTCTCCAGTATCTTCCCGACTGTAGAAGCTAAACCAACAGGTCTATAGTTACTTGGTAAAGACTTTGTTCCCTTTTTAAATATAGGCACCGCATTGGCCCTACGCCAATCCAGTGGTACTATTCCTGTCATTAATGAGTCCCTAAAAATTAGAAACAGTGGCTTTGAAATGACAGAGCTCAGCAGTGATAAGATTGTGGCCAGATCTAGAGGGCTCCCGCCCCCCCCCACCAGAGGTCAGCTGCACCCCCCAAAAGCCCTCCACCACTCCTAATGCTGTGCCAGCAGTCTCCCATCCCTGCACGGCACACAGCTTGAGCACAGGCACTGAGAGCTCCTTCCCATCGATTCCATTACACACTACCATGTGCACAGTGAAGAGCTGGCTGCTGCAACTGAGCTGCCATTCTGACCATAGCTTTCCACAGGTCAAAACCAAACACAGTAGCCATCTATACACTATGCACATCCTGGCTACTATATGTTTAAGGGAATCTGATTTTAGCATTCAACCAGTTCTGCTGTTAAATATCCTAAAACATAAGTCCAAGTAAACAAAAATAAAAATAACCCAGCAAAAGTAAAAATATAAAAGCAGTTTTTGCTGTAATATTCACCTTCGATGAAGCAGGGCCCTGATTCGCTGTAAGCAGGGCTCTGATTCGCTGCCAGCATACTGCCCATACTGGCCAAGGGCACCTCTCATCCTTCTCCTGCAACAGGATTACGATTGAGAGTACCACACACTTTTGCCAAGTGGGAAGTCTGCCATCTTGATTACTCACATTCTATTGGCCTTAGGCCCAACTCCAGAAATAAATAAATGACCACACATTTAGGCCCCCTTCTCAGGGAGTGGATTCTGTAGTGATCAGTGGGGGATCTGGGAGTTGATCCCTTGCTGATCAGAGCAGAGTAGGTGTATGACACATCCGTGTCCGCTCAGTATATGCAACACTAACAAGCCAAAGGTCAGTAACAAGTGGTCACAAGTTGGGATTAAGCATAAGCGTAGTTGAGGAACAAGCCAAAAGTTGGTAACCAGTGGTGGTGGAGTTACGGATGGCAGCAGAAGTGACAAGAGTGAGATATTGGCTGGAGAGGGCACAATAAACTGACATACGGGAAGTGCAGAGACATGGATTAGATAGAAAGTTAATGGGAGGAGCAAACAGTTTAATGTTCACCAGAAACAATGCACCAGGCAGGATTGTCCAGTGGATCAGACAGAGTGCTCTCCAGCATCTCAGGTGGCTCAGCAAGAAGAGACATTGCCAGACAAAGTTGACAGTTACCAGCCTTTGTTCAGGCTGACACATGGAAGTTGAAGATTCGTTAGTGTTTAAATCAAGGAAGCCTAAGTTTCACTAAAACCTTTTCAATGGGAATGACTGATTATTCCTATATTTACCACAAAAATGACATGAAAATGACAATAGCCATTCACTTAAAAACAGTCAGTAGTAGATTTTTCCCTGTATCGTTTTTGTTATTCTAAAATAGCACTGAGGTTTAGACATGTGCATTCAGTTTCGTCCAAATGCATTTTCGTCCGAATTTCGGGTATTTTCGTTATCGTTTTAACAAACGAAAACTAACGCGCGGGAATCCGAAATCCGAAAGATCCGACATAAAAAAATGCTTTATTTTCATTTTCGTTGCTACAACAGTTCGATATAGATAAGAGATTTGACATGACGCTGACAATAACAATTTGTGTCTATCGAACCTGCGGTCGAATGTGCCTTACCTTAACTCTATTAGTCCAAGATTATTCTACATAGAGAGAAAAGATTCAACATTATAGAGACAGTGTTGGGGTAGACCATTCGACATGAACGGCGAAGATTCGACGAAGCAGCGAAAAACATACAAACGTCAAATCTGTCATTGAAGGCTTATGGTGTCTGTCGAAAGTTCTAAGAAGATTCGACAAGCAGCTAAACTGTACGACGCCGCAATCGTACATTTCCGGTCAAATGCTCAGCCCATAGGCTATAGAAGAATTTGAATGTTGGTTAACTAGTAATAATGATTTATAAATATAATTATTACTAGTGTCATACAACATTAGAATTCTTCTATAGCTTGTAGGCGGAACAATGTATGATTGCGGTGGCGTACAGTTTAGCTGCTCCGTCGAATCTTCTTGGAACATTCGATAGACACCATAAGCCTTCATTGACAGATTCGACCTTAATTCATTCGGATTTTCAGACGAATGCATTTTTTAACAAAACAAAAGAAAAAAAAACACATTTCGGAAGTAACTAAATAAATACATTTTTCCAACGAAAATGAAATTCCGAAACAAAATATTTCAGTGTGCACATGTCTACTGAGGTTATATAATATGTCCAACTTAGAGGGTGATAGTCCTTTTCCTTTAAATTGTGCATAGCCGGAGGCACTATGAAGAATATACTGTAAATCAACATATAGTGATTTACTGTATATACAGTATTTGCCAGTTATGTATATAGATCCAGATGCCTAGTAGGCAAAGACATGTCACGCTCAATGATACAATATCCCAATGGAGCTGTCAGTGGTCTGGCGTGCTGCATAATGGCAGGCTTATTATGTCAAGTCTCTGTAGGAGTGATAGAGCTAAGAGTTACTCGATCCTCACCAAGAGAGATAATGGGGCTGATTTACGAAACATTTGCGCCATGAGTATTGGTGCATCTGCGTGCGCAATGGCTGTTTTGGTATTTACAAAACATTAGTGCCAGTAGCGCAGCCCTATTTCCCATTTACTATAGTGTTGTCGGCGGACGGGAGGACCTGGCGCACAGCATGTTAAACACTAAATATAAAGAAGCTGGAAGTGAGAATAAAATGGGGGTGACATGGGGTGATGTGAGGAAGTGTAGTGACACCTGCCCAAATAACAAACATGGCCAAAATTGAGTGATAAAGTAACTTTTTCAAAACCAGCCCGCTGCGCCGGCAAGTACAATTCGAGCTGCAGGAGGTTTTTTTGAGCTCAGCGCGGGAATTTCAATGGTTCAAATGCGCCGGAACACTGCGCCGGCAAAATCTAAGTAAATGTCAAGTCACATAACTCAATTTGCATAAGTTGAACAGGCGCAGCTCTGAACTTTCCAGTGCGCCTGCAAAATGACATTTCTAAAGGAAAAAAAAGGCATTTAAAAGCACCCGCGGCTATAATGAATTGTCGGCTCCCGGCAATATAGAGAAAAGTAATTGAAAGTCTTTGCTAACCACAAAAAAAAAGCGTGGGGGTCCCCCAAATTCTATTACCAGGCCCTTTAGGTCTGGAATGGATATTAAGGGGAACCCCGCTGCAAATTTTAAAAAAATGACGTGGGGTTCCCCCCAAATATCCATACCAGGCCCTTGAGATCTGGCATGGATTTTAAGGGGAACTCCACCCCAAATAAAAAAAAAATGGCGTGGAGTACCCCCAAAAATACACACCAGACCCTTATCTGAGCACATAACCTGGCCGGCCGCAGGGGAAGAGGGGGGGACGAGAGCGCCCCCCCCTCCCTCCTGAACCGTACCAGGCCACATACCCTCAACATGGGGAGGATGTCCCCATGTTGATGGGGACAAGGGCCTCATCCCCACAACCCTTGCCCGGTGGTTGTGGGGGTCTGCGGGCGGGGGGCTTATTGGAATCTGGAAGACCCCTTTAACAAAGGGGACCCCCAGATCCGCCCCCCCCCCGTGTGAAATGGTAATGGGGTATAAATGTACCCCTACCATTTCACAAAGAAAGTGTCAAAAATGTAAAAAATGACAAGAGGCGGTTTTTGACAATTCCTTTATTAATGTCTTTTCTTTTCTTCCATCTTCTTCCTTGCGACGCTTCAGTTCTTCAGTTCTCCTCTGGGTCCGCTTACACCCGGTGACCCCCCCCCCCCTCTGACGCACATGGATTTCATGGGGACTTTCCCCGTGGTGTCAGAGGGGGGCGGAGCCACCGGGTGGCAGCGGACCAAGTGGAGAACTGAAGCGGAGCGGCTGGAGAAGAAAGTTGAAGGGAAGATGCCGGAGCAAGATGCAGACGAGAAGACCGAAGGAAGAAGGAAGATGAAGATAAAGATGAAGATGAGGATGAAGATAAAGATGAAGAGGAAGAAACCCGAATGGAGAAAAGAAGTAAAATGGAAGAAGAAGAAGGAAGAAGATGGAAGAAAAGAAAAGACATTAATAAAGGAATTGTCAAAAACCGGCTCTTGTCATTTTTTACATTTTTTACACTTTCTTTGTACATTTGTACCCCATTACCATTTCACACAGGGGGGGGACCGGGATCTGGGGGTCCCCTTTGTTAAAGGTGTCTTCCAGATTCCGATAAGCCCCCCGCCCGCAGACCCCCACAACCACCGGGCAAGGTTGAGGGCATGTGGCCTGGTACGGTTCAGGAGGGGGGGTGGCGCTCTCTCGTCCCCCCCTCTTTTCCTGCGGCCGGCCAGGTTATGTGCTCGGATAAGGGTCTGGTGTGGATTTTTGGGGGGCTCCACGCCATTTTTTTTTAAATTTGGGGTGGAGTTCCCCTTAAAATCCATGCCAGATCTGAAGGGCCTGGTATGGATATTTGGGGGGAACCCCACGTCATTTAAAAAAAAAAATTGCAGCGGGGTTCCCCTTAATATCCATTTCAGACCTGAAGGGCCTGGTAATGGAATTTGGGGGACCCCCACGCTTTTTTTTTGTGTAATTAAAGACTTTCAATGACTTTTATCTGTATTGACGGGAACCAGCAATTCATTACAGCCGCAAGGACTTTTAAATGACTTTTAAATGACTTTTAAATGACTTTTAAATGACTATTATTTAACTTTAGAAACGTCATTTTGCTCTCCAACTGTTATAAACATGGAAAACATGTGCTACTTTACAGGCATACTATAGACACCCCCCGGGTATGATATTTAGGGCCAGTTCACACCGGATGCAGTGCAGTGCGTTTTTTTTGATGCATGAAAAACGCAAAGAAAGTTGATCACATTAATGCCAATGGCATAGTTCACACCACTGCAGTCCGTTCCAGTGCGTTTCAGAAAGCAAAAAAAAAAATTGGTCATGCTGCATTTTTTAGGTACAAAACTGTACTGGACCCCAGTAAAACACATCAAAAATGCAACGGAAGGTACCAAAAATGCACTGGAATGCACCGGAACGCATCTAAATGCACCAAAGACGCACTGCAACACACTAAGTGAAAAGAGGGGGAAAAAAACACTGGACTGCATCAAAAACACATCAAAAATGCACTGGAATGTGTCAAAAACGCGCATGCAGAAAAGCACCTGGAACGCACCCAGACTGCGTTTCTATAGTGTGAACTAGGGCCAGTTCACACCATAGAAACGCAATCCAGGATGCGTTCCAGGTGCTTTTCTGCATGCACGTTTTATATGCTTTCCAGTGCATTTTTGGTACGTTTTTGATGCAGTCCAGTGCTTTTTTTTTTCACCCCTCTTTTTTATTAACCATAGATAAGGACAAGTGTTTTCCAGTGCGTTTTTGGTGCATTTAGGTGTGTTCCTGTGCGTTCCAGTGCGTTTATGATGCGTTTTGATGCGTTCCAGTACAGTCCAGTGCAGGTAAAATGCAGCATGTTCTACTTTTTTGGTGGAACTGGAACGCACTGGAACAAACACTGCCATTTAGAACCATATAACCAACTTTCCATGCATTTTGGATGCATAAAAAACGCAATGCACAGCATGTGGTGTGAAATGGCCCTTAAGCAATTTGGCATATTTAAAGGCACTTCTCTTTGTTTTGTTTTTGGTGTTTTCCAAATTGGTGACATTGATATATGTCCCTTAGGGTGGGACCTGGGCCCCCATTTTAAGGCCAATAACTAGAAGATAAGCCAGCCAAGTGGGGACTAGCAAAATTAACAAGTCAGTTCCCATAGACTGCAATGGTATTTGTTGGTGGGGGGGGGGGTGATTGTCCCATCTCTAATTTTGTAGCATGCTGGATGATGTGCTTAATTTTGGACGGGGGGAGGGGGGGGTTATTTTTTGCTAGCTGCATTGGTGTTGTTCTGCACATGCCCAGCCAGTTAGTTTTTTTTTTGGTGCTTTTTGTGTGTGAACAGCGCCTGGATATTTCTGGGCATGCTCACTCAGAGAGTGTTTTATGGGTTAGTAATTGAAGGACATCCTTAACAGGTGTATCCACTTTGAATTTTAGTCTCTACATTGGGAGAACTTGCATTTTGGGTGTTTCATGGACCGTGCATGTGTTTTCAATTGCCTCATTAGCACACAAACCTATGTTATATAAAGCTCAGAGGGAACATTCGTTCACTTGCCTTGAGAAGAGGCAAGTGTGTGTTTTGGGGGGGGGGGGGGGGGTAAAATGTACATGTTGGTGTCCTTATCAAGTTTGTAACACATGTATTTTATTTGTTATGTCTGCAAAACAGGTGATTGGTTAACTTTTGTGGATTGTATTTTTTTGTGTGGGGAAAATGTTCCCCTGAAATAATTCTGATGTTAATGTGTGTTTGTTCACTTTGATTTAATTGTCTGTGCTGCATTTTTTTGGCCAAAAATTTCTCAAGATGTTGAGTCTGTAACTGTTTCAAATTGACCATGTTTTTTATTTTGCCTTCCCTTTTGTTTTGTTAACAAATAAAATTTGATGCAAAGTTTTGATGTTTGTTTTGTGTTTTCTTTGCAACAAATGTGACAGGTGATTGGCATGTCAAAACAAAACAGGTGTGATTTGTCTACCCTGGTGCCTTCATGCTAGCATATGCATGAATTGTGTGCTGCCATGGAGAGTCACCAGGAAATGAAAAATACAGAGCGGTAAGTATTCAATTTTCCTTTTTTACAGCAGTGGTTCTCAGCCTCAGTCCTCAAGTACCCCCAACAGGACATGTTTTGTGAATTTATCTTATCGAGAATTGCTGTCCAAAAATCAAAACCATTGACTGTGATTTAAAGCACATGTGCAAGATTAAGGAAAACCTGCAAACATGGCCTGTTGGGGGTACTTGAGAAGCACTGATTTGGAGCACTGCACTTAAAAATAGCTCAAGGCAATACAATTCTAATTGTGGGCATTTTGAAGGAAACGAAGTAAGTGTTGGAACCCCTGCGTGTGTGTTTTTTTTTTTTTTTGTAGTTTGGCCTTTGTGTCTCCTTTTCTTGAAATTGGCTTCACTTCCTGTCACACAGCTAAACAGGATGTGAAGGTAAAACCCTACCAATGTCTTTTCTTGGACACACAGATCAATCTAACTAGTGTCCCCATTAAGCAAATTGCACTCTAGCACTTTGTTGTGTACACCCCAAATCATTGTATGGTTTGGGGTTTAGTAAAGACAAATCCACTCTGCAGTAAAAGTGTAGCTGCTGAAAATCTGAGGGAAAGTACTGGTGATTGGATGTTACAATCATGTAAAAGCAAAGATGGTTTTTTTTTTTTTTTTTTGCTTGCATGTCCCCCTTAGATATACAGCAAGTGCACTTGTAGTGCAAAGTAGATTTGCCTTTAGTAAATAAACCCCAAAGTCCAAACTACCTAATAATTTGTGGTGTACCCCACAATATGCTGGAGTGCAATGTGCATAATGGGGAAAGTATTTAGATTGACCTGTGTCCCCAAGGAAAGACATTGTTAGGGATTTTCCCTCACTTCCTGTGTGGCTATGTGACAGGAAGTGAATTTTTTGGAAGGATAAAGTGGCCAAATTATTTAGTTTAACTTTTCAAAGACACATTCCTAAGTTGAATTGTGATGCATGTCAATGGCCCATTTAGACCCTCTTTAATCACTTGAGATCAGCGCTATAACTGATCGCCGGCCACAGCATGGTCCTCAATTTCCGGGAGTCCGTCAATAAACGTCCTCCCCTTTGTGCGCGCGCGCTGTGGTCACTGAGTCACTGAGACTCGGGTGATGACAGATCCGAGTAAGGGGCCGGTCCCTGCCCTTTACCATGTGATCAGCTGTCAGCAAATGACAGCTGATCACGTGATGTAAACAAAAGCTGGGTAATGGTTTTTGTTTTCTCCTTGTGCTGACAGCGTGAGCATAAAAAAAAGGCAATCACCGGCTTATGTGCAAGGGACATGGGGCCCGAAGAGGAAGAGGCAATTCTGCGTCATTTGTGACAATTAGTAGCCCCTGCCAGTGCCACCTATCAATGCCCACCACTGGTGCCAATCAGTGGCACCTAGCAGTGCTGCCTATCAGTGCCCATCATTGCCAACTATCATTGCCACCTAGCAGTGCCACTTCTCACTGCCCACCAGTGCCAACTAGCAATGCCACCTCTCAGTGCCCACCCTTGCCACCTTATCGGTGCCCATCAGTGCAGTCTCATCAGTGTACATCAATGAAGAAGAAAAATTTCCTTTTTTTAAAATATTAACCAGTTTCCTACCTCCCACCGTCAAATGACATCCTTGGCTTTGTGTGGTGACATCTGAATGATGCCTGCAGTTGCAGGCATCATTCAGATATCATTCTTTTCAGTCAGCGATTCTGTGCACAATAAAAACGATCATAGTGGCAGTTCCGCCGCTTGATCGTTCTTATAGGCGGCGGGAGGGGACGTCCCCCCCCCTCTTGCCGCCATCCGGTGCTTCTCCGGGCTCTCCTGTGCCATCTTGGGCTCGAAGAACGATTTGGAGATGACTGGTGACCATATGGTCACCAGTCATCTCTATGACCGTCGGAGGCCCGGGCGCGACGTTATGACATCACGCCGTGTTCCTGTATGTTAACCAAGCCGTGATCTCGGCTGTCAGCATGAGATTGGTGATTTTTTTGGACCAATATCATGCTTTCCAGCCTGGAGGAGAGATGTGGGGTCTTATTGACGTGTGTGCGCAATTTTAAAGTGTGACGTGTTAGGTATCTATTTACTCAGCATAACAACATCTTTCACATTATACCAAAAAATTGGCCTAACTTTACTGTTTTGTAATATTTTTAGCAAAAAAAAGGCGTTTTAAAAATTTATTGCGCAAATACCGAGCGAGATAAAAATTTGCAATGACCGCCATCTTATTCCCTAGGGTGTCTGCTCCAAAAACATATATAATGTTTGGTGTTTTGAAGTAATTTTATAGCCATAAATTTATGATTTTTACATGAAGGAGAGAAGTGCCAGAATAGGCCCAGTGCTGAAGTGGTTAAAATATCCATTTTTTTTTTTTAACTCGGTCTTTTGTATTTATAGAAAAAAAAAAAAACACAAAGGTGATCAAATAGCACCAAAAGCAAGCTCTATTTGTGTGCCAAGAAATAATACATTTTCATTGGGTTACAGTGTTGTATGAGCGCGCAATTGTCATTGAAAGTGCATCAGCGCTGAAATGTGAAACTTGGTCTGGGCAGTGCGCAAGTGGTTAATATAAGGCTACATGCACACGGACGTTTTTCAAGCCGCTTGTTTGAGCGTTTTTTGCAGCTTAAAAACATCTCTCTATGTTAGCCTATGGCCTCATAGCCACCATGGCGTTTTTGAGCTGTAAATGGCATAGGCGTTTTTAGGCCCCATGTAGACGGGACGCTGGTGCAAAGTGTTCAGAACTAAGGTTGAAAGTGGCGTTTAGAAAGGCGCGCTTTGTGGTGTTTGCATGCCGTGTTTTACCACATTTGCGTGTATATGATAAGGAGCCGCCCTAAGCTCCAAAAACAGTATTATTTACGATTTTAGCTATTTTGTGAGACCAGAGTGATATCAGCAGCTGAGAGCAGCAGTGTAGTTGTTTCTTGTTCATACATCACGGGACACAGAGCGGCATAGTCATTACTATGTGGGTTATATAGAATTACCTTCAGGTGCTGGCACTGGCAACTTCCAAAACAGGAAGTACCCTCCCCTATATAAGCCCCTCCCATCCGGGAGCACCTCAGTTTTTTGCCAGTGTCTAAGGTGTTGGCCAAGGTTAACATGTATTCATCTGGGCTTGTGTACAGGTTCTCTGGGCCTTAGCAAGCTATTCCGGATCCGACCAAAAAAGCTTCATAGCTAAACGGTCGGTACCCGGGCCTTGCAGAGAAGAGCAGGGTTTTGCCTGTAATGCCTCTCTTAGGAGGGCTGGACCCTGGGATCCAGAGCTCTGGTCATACCCAAAACCAAGAGGCTATCTGTGCAGGGTGCTATACAGGTCCAGGGGAGTGGAATCCTTGGGAACCCGGTCCCTGAAGGTCTAGTACAATGCCTGCCGTGAGAGGTGAAGTTTGGGCTTCTGTGGACCAAACAAAGTCCTGCGGTGGGGAAAAGGTAAGTGGGGGCCCCTCAGGAACTTGGTTCTATTGAGGGGACCCCCAAGCCTAATATGTCTTTCTGCCTGTTACCTAAAGGTATTCCCGCTAATAGCTGTATATGCCTAAGAAATCCTAGAAATGTCTTTTCATAAAGGAAGTTTTAAAAACTGTAAACCTAGAAATGTTTTTCATAAAGGAGGTTTTAAAAAAAAAAAAAAAAAAAAGACAAAAGTGCGGTACCTGTGTTTGTCCACTAGAGGCCGCTGTGGAACGTCTTTTTTTCTTGGGACTATTCCTTCCATGGTGAAAGTCCAGGCAGATGAGTGAGCTCTCTATCAGGGAAGCTGCATTCCTCTGTCATGCTGCCAAGTAGTTTCCTTCCATCCCCGAGTCCTGGTGAAACAGGGACCCTGGCTCCTCTCCCTACATGGCGCCAAGAGCGCACACGTGCATGCGCGCGCGCGCACACACACGCTTTCTTTTTATAGATTTAGCTTCAAAAAAGGGGGCGGAGCCTGACGGATGACGCGCTCTGTGCGCCCAGCGCTTCGGCGCATGTGCGGGCGTCCCAGCAAGATAAAAGGACTCAGTCCACGCTGCTTGCTATGGACACAGAGCATGAAAAGGAGCTGGTAGCATGGTATAGGGGCTTACAGCGGGCGGTTGATACAGGCATCCCCAGAAAGACGCATTAGTAGACACCCACTGATGTACATAGCAGCAAATTGCATTAGACTATTTCAGTAAAGGGGTGTATTGCGGCTGGAATACCTCAGCTTTGAACTAAGGAATATGCCGCCTAAAAAACTCTGAGATATACCTCTCAGGAAGTGTAGGGGGTCTCCATCGGGCTCTGAGGATCTGGAGCAGTCATCTGCACCTTCCTCCCCTGAGAAATCAGAGGTTAATACCCATAAGGAACCCCCGGGAGTGCCAGGTACTGCGGCTGTCCTCAGTCCACCTGCTCCTGCATATATAACAGAGGAGGTTTTTGCCTCAACTCTGGAGGGATTGGAGCAGAGATTGGCAGCATTGATCGCTTCTTCTCTACAGGAAAGAAAGCGCGCCAGATCTCCATCCCCTCCATTAGAGTGCCTGTTGGCAGAGCAACAGTCCCAGGAAGGGACTGACCTACCTGAAGGGGATCAGGAGGAGGTTAACTCTGTTTTTGAGGAATCGACAGTAGATGAACCATTTTCAGCATCACAGACTGAAAGATTGTGGGTCCAGACCCTAACTGACATGGTTCGATCTGCATTTAAAATGCCTCTTGTTGAACCATCAACTACTGCTGTCTCCTCATTGGGGTCGCTAAAAGCTCCCCAGATTAATTGCTCCTTTCCAATTCATCCATTATTGGAAGGACTTATATACCAGGACTGGGAACATCCTGATAAACTATTTGTTCCGCCTAAGAAATTTCCGGTGATCTATCCCATGGAGGAAAGATTCACCCAGAGATGGAATGTTCCTACGGTGGACGCAGCCATTTCTTCTGTGAACAAATCACTGACATGTCCAGTAGATAATGTTCAAATGTTCAAAGATCCAGTAGATAAAAAATTGGAGTCTTTATTAAAATCTGCTTTTTCCACAGCAGGGGCTGTTACACAGCCAGCAGTGGCAGCTATTGGGGTCTGCCAAGCTTTAAAGGATCAAATGAAAATGGTCCTGAGGGATTTGCCAGACCAGCAGGCCCAGGCTCTGGCTGATCTGCCTAGAGCATTATGCTTTGCGGTTGACGCCATCAAGGATTCTATCCTCAGGCCTCACGCTGTCTTTGGTACATATGCGTAGGCTTCTGTAGCTCAAGAACTGGTCTGCTGAGGCTCCCTGTAAGAAGCTCTTAGTTAGCTTCCCATTTCATGGAGAACGCCTTTTTGGCGAAGACCTGGATAAATATATCCAGAAGATTTCCAGTGGTAAAGTACTCTCTTACCAATTAAAAAGAGGTCTAGGGGTCCATCTTTTAAGAGGACTACCTCTCCTATCCCTGGGACGTCTGCTACTAAGCAGTTCCGACGGCCTCCTCGGTCAAACTCAGGAGGTAAAAATCAGGGACAGTCACAGGGTAATAAAAAACCCTGGATCCGAAGAGGTACTAAACCAGCCTCCAAGTTAAGCCTATGAAGGGCTGCCCCCACTCAAACGGGTGGGGGGGAAGACTTCAGTTGTTCACAGAGACCTGGCGGGAGACGATCAAAGACAGATGGGTGCTCTCCGCAGTAACTCGGGGATACAAGTTGGAGTTAAAAGAGTCTCCTCCTTCCCATTTTATGTGGTCAGGCATGCCAAAAGACCCTCTGAAAAGAAGGTGTCTCCTAGTGGCGTTAGAACAACTATTGCTCCAAGGAGTAATTATGGAGGTTCCTATGGAAGAGTGGGGGTTGAGTTTCTACTCAAACCTTTTCACAGTCCCGAAACCAAACGGGTACATAAGACCCATATTGGACCTAAAGAGTCTAAACAAATTTCTAAACGTCCGGTCCTTCCGGATGGAGTCGATCCGATCGGTCACCGCTGCCCTACAGGGGGAGGAATGGTTAGCCTCGATCGACATCAAAGATGCTTACTTGCATGTTCCCATCTTTCCAGGTCATCAAAAATTTCTACGCTTTGCAGTAGAAGGGCACCATTTTCAGTTCAGAGCCTAACCATTCGGTCTGGCCACAGCACCACGAGTGTTCACAAAAATTCTGGCCCCACTGTTGGCCGATCTAAGAACACGAGGTGTAACGATAATGGCATACCTAGACGACCTGTTGTTGATGGACCACTCAGTTGCCAAGCTAGAAGTGGTAATTGTCAAAACAATCAAGTATCTAGAATCTCACGGTTGGGTCATCAACCTGGACAAGTCAGCCCTACAGCCAGTGAAAAACCTGGTATATCTAGGGCTACGGCTGGATTCAGACCAGAGGAGGATTTTCCTACCTCAAGACAAAGTATCCTCTTTGAGGGACTTGGTCCGCCTACTTTGTGCAAAAAGACAGCCTTTCATATGCCTGTGCATGAGGCTGCTAGGAAAGATGGTAGCATCATTCGAAGCTGTGCCATACGCCCAATTCCACTCAAGGAATTTACAGAGGGCCATATTGTCAGCCTGGAACGGAAAAATTCAGGCTCTAGACTTCCCAATGGCTTTGTCCCCTTCCGTTCGGAAGAGTCTCTGCTGGTGGTTGATCCCCCAGAATCTCCAGAAGGGAAAACCCTTCAGTCCGATATCCTGGAAGGTGGTCACTACAGATGCCAGTCTTATAGGCTGGGGGGCAGAACTGGAGCAATGGTCTCTCCAGGGCAGATGGTCAAATGTAGTAAAAACCCTGCCCATCAATCTCTTACAGATACGAGCAGCCCGGTATGCCCTAGTAGCCTGGGCATCCAGACTCCAAGGGTCCCCTGTCAGAATTCAATCAGACAATGCCACAGCAGTGGCATATATCAATCATCAGGGAGGCACCAGGAGTTGTGCAGCCCAGAGGGAAGTAAGTCACATCCTGGAATGGGCAGAAAAGCATGTCCCATGTATGTCAGCTGTCTTCATTCCAGGGGTGGAGAATTGGAAGGCGGACTTTCTAAGTCGCCAACAGTTATGCCCAGGGGAATGGTCCCTTCATCCCGAGGTCTTCCGAGCAATATGTCAGCGGTGGGGAACACCGGATGTAGATCTGCTAGCATCCAGATTCAACGCAAAGGTGGACAGATTTGTCTCCCGGACAAGGGATCCCCTCGCTTGCGGCTCGGATGCTCTGGTGTTCCCTTGGAATCAGTTCAGACTGATATATGCATTCCCTCCGCTACAATTGTTGCCTCGACTCCTTCGCAGAGTCAGGTTGGAAAAGAAGCCGGTGATCTTGGTGGCTCTAGCGTGGCCCCGAAGGGCCTGGTACGCGGAGATCATCAAAATGTCTGTGGGGAGTCCTTGGACCCTTCCACGTCGTCCGGACCTGCTTTCGCAAGGGCCGATATACCACCCTTCCTTACTAACTCTAAGTTTAACGGCCTGGCTATTGAATCCCACATCCTAAAGAAGAGAGGTCTCTCTAACTCTGTGGTATCAACTATAATCAATGCCAGGAAGCCTGTATCCAGGCAGATCTACTATAGAGTTTGGAAGGCGTACATCACTTGGTGCGAGGCCAGAAAGTGGCATCCATGTAAGTACGTTATAGGCAGAATTCTGGACTTCCTACAGTGGGCTGTAGACAGGAAGTTTGCCTTAAGTACTATCAGGGGTCAGGTTTCGGCCTTATCAATACTATTTCAAAGGCCCCTGGCTATGCATTCACTTGTCAAATCCTTTATGCAAGGGGTGACTCGTATTATTCCACCGATTAAAGCTCCCATATGTCCATGGGATCTAAATTTGGTTCTGTCGGTTCTGCAGAAGCAGCCATTTGAACCTTTGCGGCACATTTCCTTGGTTCTACTCACCAGAAAATTGATATTTTTAGTAGCCATATGCTCGGCTAGAAGAGTGTCGGAATTAGCCGCCATGTCCTGTAAAGAGCCATGTCTGGTTATTCATGAGGACAGAGTAGTATTACGTCCTCACCCAGCCTTTCTTCCTAAGGTGGTATCGAGGTTTCACTTGAACCAGGATGTGGTTCTTCCTTCTTTTTCCCCAAACCGAGCTCGGTAGAGGAAAAGTTATTGCATTCTTTGAATGTAGTAAGAGCAGTTAAAGCTTATCTAAAGGCCACTGCTCAGATTCGTAGAACGGATTCTTTGTTTGTTCTGCCGGAAGGCCCCAGAAAGGGTCAGGCAGCATCAAAATCTACTTTAGCCAAGTGGATTCGACAGGTCATAATACAAGCCTATGGCTTGAGAAGTAGACCGCCTCCGTTCAAAGTTAGGGCGCACTCCACGAGAGCAGTTGGAACTTCATGGGCAGTGCATCACCAGGCCTCCCTGGCTCAAATTTGTAAGGCCGCAACATGGTCTTCAGTACACACGTTTACTAGGTTCTACCAGGTGGACGTTAGAAGTCAGGAGGATGTCGCCTTTGGGCGCAGTGTGTTGCAGGCCGCAAAAGATCCTCATGCCTGATGGCGCCCAGCTTATGTATGGTGTATCCCCCCCCCCTCATTTGGCATTGCTTTGGGACGTCCCACATAGTAATGACTATGCCGCTCTGTGTCCCGTGATGTATGAACAAGAAAGTAGGATTTTTAAAACAGCTTACCTGTAAAATCCTTTTCTTGGAGTACATCACGGGACACAGAGCTCCCACCCCTCTTTTGGGGACACGTATTGCTTTGCTACAAAACTGAGGTGCTCCCGGATGGGAGGGGCTTATATAGGGGAGGGTACTTCCTGTTTTGGAAGTTGCCAGTGCCAGCACCTGAAGGTAATTCTATATAACCCACATAGTAATGACTATGCCGCTCTGTGTCCCGTGATGTACTCCAAGAAAAGGATTTTACAGGTAAGCTGTTTTAAAAATCCTACTATTTAGCGTGTCACTTGCCACATCACTTGCCACAAGTTGTGGATTGTCCACTTGCCACGTCAGCTGCCCCAAGTTGTGGATTGTCCACAATGCAATGGAAGCAATTTCATTTATATATATATATATATATATATATATATATATATATATTATGGTTTTTCCTCATTTGCCATAAATTTGGAGTTTATCAATATAAAAAAAAAATAGGTCACCTTTAAAAACGCTTCTAAACTAAAATGCGGCTAAACGCTGGTACAGCGTCTGAAACATGGAAATCTTTGGCGTCTGAAGGCATTTTTTTAGGCTTTGTGAAAAACGATTTTAAACGCAACTGCAGATTTTTTTGCCAGGCCAAAAACAGTGTTTTGGATGTAATAGAATTCAACGGACCCGCATCCAAAACGCAAGTACTGCAATTTTGCGGCGATTTTTTGTTTTACCTGTTTATAGCTGGTTGTTAAATGAAATGTAAAAAGAAAAACGCCCTTGGGTCTAGTATGGATTCAAAGGGGACCCCCCCAAAAATGAAAACAAATGGCATGGGGGTCCCCCCAGAATCCATACCAGGCCCTTCAGGTCTGGCATGTATTTTAAGGGGAACCCCGCACCAAAAACCAAAAAAAATTGCGTGGGGTCCCCTAAAAATACACACCAGACCCTTTATCCGAGTACTCAACCTGGCAGGCCGCAGGGGAAGAAGGGGGGACGAGAGAGCGGCCCCCCTCCCTCCTGAACCGTACCAGGCCGCGTGCCCTCAACATGGGGGGTTTGGTGCTTTGGGGCAGGGGGGGCGACCTGCGGCCCCCCCCACCCCAAAGCACCCTGCCCCCATGTTGATGGGGACAGAACCTCTTCCCGACAACCCTGGCCGTTGGTTGTCAGGGTCTGCGGGCGGGGGGATTATCGGAATTCGGGAGCCCCCTTTAATAAGGGGGACCCCAGATACCTGCCCCCACCCTATGTGAATGAGTATGGGGTACATCGTACCCCTACCCATTCACCTGGTCGCAAAATAAGTCAATAAAAAAGACAACACAGGTTTGAAAAATAATTTATTGGGCAGCTCCGGTGGTCTTCTTCCGACTTCGGGGGTCTTTCTGCCGGGCGCCCGGCTATATTCTGCCAGCTCTTTTGCTAGCGGGGGTCCCGGGCTTCCTCGCCGTCTTCTCCCGCTCTCCGGTGCCTTCTCCACGATCTCCGGTTCTTCTCCCGCTCTCCGGTGCCTTCTCCACGATCTCCGGTTCTTCTCCCGCTCTCCGGTGTCTTCTCCACGAGCTCCGGTTCCTTCTGCCTTCTGCCGGGCGCCCAGCTATCTTCTTCCAGCTCTTTTGCTAGCGGGGGCCGGTCTTCTTCGTTGCCTTCTTCCCTCTTCTCCCGATGTTGCCTCGTCGCTGTCTGCCGCTACAATGCTCTGTCCGAGCAGTGGTGCCACTTATATTGGCATGGGGCATGGTACCCGGCTGATGCCACCGCTGACCCCGCCCCCGTTTCACGTCACAGTCCCATCATTCCCCGGGACTGTGACATCATACGGGGGCGGGGTCAGCGGTGGCATCAGCCGGTGACCACGCCCCATGCCAATAAAAGTGGCACCGCTGCTCGGACAGATCATTGCAGCGGTGGACAGCGACGAGGCAACATCGGGCGAAGAGAAGAGGGAAGAAGGCGACGAAGAAGACCGGCCCCCGCTAGCAAAAGAGCTGGCAGAAGATAGCGGGCGCCCGGCAGAAGGCAGAAAGAACCAGAGAGCGGGAGAAGAACCGGAGATCGTGGAGAAGGCACCGGAGAGCAGGAGAAGAACCGGAGATCGTGGAGAAGGCACCGGAGAGCGGGAGAAGAACCGGAGAACAGAACAAGAGACCCCCGAAGTCGGAAGAAGGCGACGACGAAGCCCGGGCGCCCCGCTAGCAAAAGAGCTGGAAGAAGATAGCGGGGCGCCCGGCAGAAAGACCCCCGAAGACGACGAGGAAGCCCGGGACCCCGCTAGCAAAAGAGCTGGAAGAAGATAGCGGGCGCTCGGCAGGAAGACCCCCGGAGCTGCCTAATAAATTACTTTAAAAACCTGTGTTGTGTTTTTTATTACCTTTTTTTGCTATCCAGGTGAATGGGTAGGGGTACGATGTACCCCATACTCATTCACATAGGGTGGGGGGCCGGGATCTGGGGGCCCCCTTATTAAAGGGGGCTCCCAGATTCCGATAAGCCCCCGCCCGCAGACCCTGACAACCAACGGCCAGGGTTGTCGGGAAGAGGCCCTTGTTCCCATCAACATGGGGGCAGGGTGCTTTAGGGTGGGGGGGCCGCAGGTCTCCCCCTGCCCCAAAGCACCCACCCCCCCATGTTGAGGGCATGCGACCTGGTACGGTTCAGGAGGGAGGGGGCCGCTCTCGTCCCCCCCTCTTCCCCTGCGGCCTGCCAGGTTGCGTGCTCGGATAAGGGTCTGGTATGGATTTTGGGGGGGACCCCACGCCGTTTTTTCGGCTTAGGGGGTTTCCCTTTAAATCCATACCAGACCTAAGGGCCTGGTATGCTCCTGGAGGGGAACCCCCACGCCGTTTTTTTCATTAAAATTCGGCGTGGAGTTCCCCCTCATGATTCATACCAAACACGGGACAGCGAGGCTGCCGAGAACCAGCGCGATGCCATCGCGCTGGAGACATTCTCGGCCAGCTAGTCGCCTCTAGGACACGACTTGAGTGGCTGCTTCACGCGCTCAGGTCGTGTTCAAGTCGCCTCGCAAAGTCGCGCTGTCTCTGTGTCAGCCGGCACACGAGTCGCCCCGCGAGTCGGATACGCTTCATCCGACTTCCCGGGCGACCTCTATTCAAATCAATGGGCTCCCATAGGGAACCATTCATTTTCAATAGAGCACCGCTGACATTTGTATTTACTATAACAGTGCGCCGCTGGTTCCTGCGCCAAGTGAAGGAGTTATCCGGCGCACCAATTAAGGTTAGAACCAGCGCAGCACACTGTTATTAGTAAATCAGCCCCAATGTGTCATATCAGTAATTGGAGAAAGGAACTGTTTGTCACCAACATAATTTTACAGTGATATCCATCATTTTATTTCTATTCGCCTGCATTTCTAATTTCATATTAATGTATAATATGAAATTACTTTGTGCCAATATTCCAATTACATGTAAAGCACCTTGAAAAAGATTGCCATGGGCACATCACAACAGACCTATAATATTATAATTATTATTAGTACTATAATATCTAAGATTGTCATATGATATGAGCCTAAATCGAAATAACTCTTCTAGAGAAAGAAAGCATAATTTTGTTATTTAATACAACTCATATTTGTACTCATATTTATTTAATTTAAACAATATTTCATACTTTTTCTATACTTCAGTTCTCGATTCATGAGTCAGAGTTTGTAGATGATGGGTCAATTTTGCTTAAAGTGTGCCTGTGGCCAGACTATGGACATTAAATAAAAATAATAACCTTGTGAGCTGCTATGACCAAAATAATACTTCTTGTGAGCTGCCCACATATATATGACCGTACAATTAAGTATGGTCACTAAACGCTTACGTCCCCCATTGTGGACGTAATGAAATGTTCCCAAACAGATGAACTTGACAGATGCCCCTTAATACCTCCGCGTGGACAATACATTATTTACATATTCTTGAAGCGGAACTTCACTGACAAAATTCACTTTCCAGTATTCCAGTGTCCCCCCCCAAACTTCAGAACATGAAAAAAGCAAAGCGTTTAAGAAAAAATTAATAAAAATCAATTTTCTTTTTTTTCTCTTTAAATCTTTTTATTGTCATTTTTCAAAAGTGCTTAAAAAAACACCAACACCCAAACAGGGGCTAACGTTGCCATACCTAAAACATTATTATTATTATTATTATTATACAGGATTTATATAGCGCCAACAGTTTACGCAGCGCTTTACAATATAAAAGGGAGACAATACAGTTTTAATACAATAAAATACAAGAGGATTAAGAGGGCCTTGCTCAGAAGAGCTTACAATCTAATAGGGTGGGGCAGGTGGTACAAAAGGTTGTAACTGTGGGGAATGAGCTGATGGAAGTGGTAAAAGACTAGTTGGAGATGTGATAGGCTTCCCTGAAGAGATGAGTTTTCAGGGATCGCCTGATAGTAGCAAGAGTAGGGGATAGCCAGACAGGTCGAGGTAGCGAGTTCCAGAGGATGGGAGAGGCTCTGGAGAAATCCTGGAGACGAGCATGGGAGGAGGAGACCAGAGAGCTTGAGAGTAGGAGGTCTTGAGAAGAGCGGAGAGGACAGTTTGGGTGATATTTGGAGACAAGATTGGTGATGTAGCTCGGGGCAGAGTTGTGAATGGCTTTGTATGTTGTGGTTAGCATTTTGAATTTAATTTGCTGGGAGATTGGGAGCCAGTGTAGGGATTGAAGGAGAGGGTTGGCAGACACTGAGCGGTTAGTAAGGTGAATAAGTCTGGCAACAGCATTCATGATAGACTGAAGAGGGGATAGTCTATGGAGAGGCAGGCCAATGAGAAGGGAGTTGCAATAGTCAAGGCGAGAGATAACAAGGGAGTGAATGAGGAGCTTGGTTGTTTCATTTGTTAAAAAAGGGGCAAATTTTAGAGATGTTATGGAGGTGAATTCTACAAACTTTTGACAACGATTGGACTTGAGGCTGAAATGACAAGTCAGAGTCTAGGATTACACCTAGTACCCTGGCATTAGGGGAGGGACTGATGGTTGCATTGTTGATTTTGATGGAAAATCTGTCAATGCACAGAAAACAAGACAACAAACAATAAAAAACAGATCTGCACAACAGAAAAGGACTGCCGTTACTCGTGTGTGTGTGTGTGTGTGTCCCATGAAATCTGTTAAGAAGGTAATCAAGATAGCTTATTGCTCTCCAGGCCCCCACCATTCACAAAAAAGTGTAAAAAAATAATAAAAACACAGAAACTCTTTTTAAAAAAGTCCTTTCCTGACAGACTCCATGGCAGACTACGTGTGGGTTAACCCCGCCTCCTCTCCACAGCTATAGGACCCCTTACCCATAAATTTGAGCTCACCTCTACAGACAGGTGTTCCTTTTCGGTCCTCCTCACATGGACCCTTCATCATGCAATTCAGGTGCAGTCCAGGATGTCCGTCGGATCACGTACCAGTTGTGCGGTGCACCCAGGGCCCAGCTATGAGCGGGCGAGTGGTCTTCGGGCAGTTAATACCCCTATGGTGGAAGGGATGTGGCCCAGTGTACCAGGATGGACGTGGGACTGGCTGGCAAGGTCTGAAGACTTCTTCATCACTTACATGGCAGACCGTTTTTGTGTGTTATCTTGTCTTGTCCCTCCCTTTGTGCATCTTTGTGTTTTTTTTTTGTCTCTTCATGTTGCGCCGTGTGTGGAACGCTTCTGCGTTCCAGGACGCCACTTTACTTCCTGCCTCCCGGTCCGCCGTACAACTGCGCATGCGCAGAGCCGCGGCGAAACCGAGGCTTGGTTTTCGCGCATGCGCGGTACGGCGGCGGGGTCAGGGGCCGCACAGGCGCAGTAGCGCATGCACGGGGCGGGACCGGCCGTGACGTCACTACAGCGGGTAATTGAAACCGCTGAGGAGCCCTGTACAGGTGGGATAACCTGTGGGCTTTGACGGCAGCATCCCGGAGCTCGGTTCTGCTGGGACAAGGTAGGCAACATCTTTTAGGTAGTCATACAAGTGTCTCTTAAAGAGACAGTTTAAAAAAAAAATGTTTTCCTTTTTGTGTTGCTTACTCTTTGTCCTAGGTAGTCTCAGAGTTTTTTGCTTTTGTCTTGCCTCATCATGGACTCTTCTTCACCGCCGTGTGGCCAGCCCTCCCGCACAAGGTATGTGCGGAGTGGGTAGGGGGTTGGTGTCTTTTGTGCCTGTCTGGTGGTTGCTAATGGTTACATCCTGCCCACCTTCCTACCCCTCCCTTTGTCTGTATTATCTCTTACAGCCCGGCTACTTCAGTTCATCAGTCACAAGACAGGGACCTTGCCAGGCCGCATCAGCATCATCACTCATCATCCAGGTCCAGACGCGACACTACGTCTAGGACCCATCATCATAGGGGGCGTTCACATACCCCCTCTAGACATAGGAGATGTTCCCATTCCTCCTCTAGTCACCGCCACCACCACCGCGATGATCGCTCTGTCCACAGAGCCTGTTAGGGATGTAAGACCAGAATCCCGGAGGGCAAATCACTATGCGACCCATGTTATGCCCGAGCGGTTGGTGAGAAAGAGACCAAAAAACAAAATCTTGAGTCTCTTGTGAAACGTGTGGTACAGCAATCTATGAAAGAAATAGTTGCCCCCCACACAAGGAGCCAGTCCACCACCTTGTCTGGCTGCATGGCTGACGAGGCCCAGGAGGATCCTGGCCAATTCCAGCCCCATGATTCCTCCCATTATTCCTCGCAAGACGAGATAGAGGGAGATGATTCTACGGTGGGATTCGACTACGCCTTAGTCTCTCCACTGATCAAGGCAGTGAAGGAAACTTTGAAGTTGCAGGATACCACTGCCCCCCCAGAAAAACAAAGGAAATTGTTTAAACAACTGGGGAAAGAACGCTCCAATTTCCCACTTCCCTCTGAGCTGAAAGGAGTGTTTGAGGAAGAATGGAGCAAGGGAGATAAGAAGGTTTCTATGCTAAGCAAAACCTCTAGACTGTATCACTTTAAATCTGAGGACGTTAAGCATTTGGAAAATGCTCCCCTGGTAGATGCAGCAATAATGCACCTAGCGAAGCATGTCACCCTCCCGCTAGAAGACACTGTATCATTTAAAGATGCTCTGGATCGAAAGATCGACCAGGACCTCAAAAGAATATATAGCCTGACCGGAACGGCCTGCAAACCAGCTTTAGCCCTTGCAGTCACCTCCAAAGCAATGGAGGCCTGGGTGGAAAATGTAGACTTCGTTCTAAAAGGTGTCTCGGAAGAACTGGCTCAAAGTTCAGCAGTGCAAGAACTTAAAATGGTAATCGCCTTTTTGGGGGAAGCATCAATCGACCTCATCCGTTTACTGGCCAGATCAATGTTGTCCTCGGTCACGGCCAAACGAGCACTGTGGTTACACCCCTGGCTTGCTGATCCAGCCTCCAAGCAGGCGTGGTGCAAAATTCCCTTTGAAGGGACTTCATTGTTTGGGAACAAACTTGACAACGCCATTTCAAAGGCTACAGGCGTAAAGTCGGGTTTTCTTCCCCAGGACAGGCGCCCGTTTAACCAGAGAAAACCTCAACAGAGAAGCAGTACAGAGCACTCGAGGGAGGCACGCTCCTATAAACCCGGACAGGATTTTAGGAGAAGCTGGAACTGGAATAGAGGCCAATCTTCTTTTCAAAAGTCTGGCAAGAAACAGACGCCCGGTGGGCGTGAACCAACCAAGTCTTTTTGAGATTGGGCCCGCCCAGGCGGGTCGGGTAGGGGCTCGCCTACGTCTCTTCCGGCACGTCTGGGTGGCCTCGATCTCAGACTATTGGACCATCAAAACGGTCTCAACAGGTCACACATGCCAATGCAAACGTCACTTCCTCAATCAGAAGAAAAACAAGTTCTTCTTTCATATGTGAATGTCCTGAAAGATCAAGGAGAAGTGGTGCCCGTCCCAAAGGATGAGGAATTCCAGGGGGTATACTCCCCCCTCTTCCTAGTACAAAAGAAGAACGGCTCTTGGCGTCAAGTTATAGATCTCACTTTCCTGAACAGGTACATAAAGCATGAGAAATTCAAGATGGAATCACTCTCAACCATCCAAAAAGTAGTTCAACCAGGCAACTGGTAGATCCCAATAGATCTAAAGGACGCGTACTTTCATGTTCCCGTGGCGGAAAATTTTCACAAATATCTGCGGTTCCAGGTCGAACAAGAGCACTTACAATTTATTTGTCTTCCATTCGGGCTAACGACTTCTCCAAGAGTCTTTTCCAAGGTGCTGTTAGCAGTTGTGTCCCCTATCAGAATACAGGGTGTGCGTCTGTATCATTATCTGGACGATCTAGTACTGTCCCAAGGCAAGCAGCAGCTGCTGATCCACAAAGATCAGGTGATTTCTACACTGTTGGAATTCGGATGGCTCCTAAACCGGGAGAAGAGTCAGCTAGAGCCGACCCAGCGCTTAGTCTATCTAGGAGCCCAGTTCGACACCATAGAGAATATCATCTCTCTGCCGAAAGAAAAAATCCCGGTCATTCGGGAAAGAATATCCTTAGCCCTAGACTACTCTCACCTAAGGGCATCACAGTGCCTGAAGATAATCGGCACGATGGTGGCCACATCCCCCATGGTCAAATGGGCAATGTGGAGGCTTCGTCCTTTTCAATCAGGATTCCTCCAGCAGTGGAGGTCAGACGATCTCAATCAGCAGATCCGGTTAACACAGTCAATGAGCAACAGTCTCCTCTGGTGGCTTCAAACCCATCCATTGGGTGACTGTTACATCCGATGCCAGCAATGCGGGCTGGGGGGCACATTGTGGGGCAGAACTGGCTCAGGGCAAATGGGATGCCCGTCTCCACATTCCAGGGTCAAACGTTCTGGAACTGCACGCGGCATGGTGCGCCCTTCAAGCCTTCTCCCACCTTCTGAAAGGGAAGTTGGTCCTACTGAGAATGGACAATACGACCCCTGTGGCATATGTGAAGAGACAAGGGGGCACTCGGAGCTCTGCCCTTCTCCAAGCGGTCAAGCCCATCATGACCTGGGCTCAGAAGAATCTGCTCAACCTAACAGCAGTCTTCATTCCAGGGGAGCAGAACATTCAAGCGGACTTTCTGTCATGCAGCAACCTAGACAACAATGAATGGTCACTGCATCCACAAACATTCAAGTGGATCCTATCGTTGGAATTCGACCCAGAGGTGGATCTGTTTGCATCCCCCTGCAATTACAAGATCGACAGATACTACACTCGAGCTCGGTGCAGTCAAGCCTTCGGAGTAGATGCATTAACGAGTCAATGGGACTTCAACAGGGCATATGCGTTCCCTCCACCTCCGATCATGCTAAAATTCCTACAGCGGCTTCAGTTGGAGAAAGTCAAAGTGATAACAATAGCACCATACTGGCCGAGCAGGCCATGGTTTCCTCTCCTGAATCTGATGAGCTTCAGGGACCCGCTGCCTCTTCCTCTCAGGCCGGACCTTCTTTCTCAGGGGGCGATTCTGCACCCCTGTCCAGCGATACTGAGACTGATGGTCTGGTTCTTGAGAGGGAGAGGCTAGAGTCTCTTGGGTGTGCTTCAGGGATAATCTCTACCCTTATGAGCTCCAGAAAGCCTAACACAAACAAAACTTACAGTAGAATCTGGGCCAGATTTGTCAACTTCACGACTTCTGCAGGAAAATCGTCTAGAAATCCTAGTGTTCAAGACATCTTGAGTTTTCTCCAATCAGACTTGGATCTGCCTTTATCGATCAGTTCCCTCAGGGTACAAGTATCAGCCTTATCAGCATTTTCAGGAACGTCATGGGCAACTCATCCCCTGGTTCAACAGTTCTTTCGGGGGGCATCGAGAATCAGGCCTCAGAGGAAACCTAGATTCCCCAAATGGGATCTTCCGCTCGTCCTTGATGCTCTTTCAGCACTCAACAACAAAGATCTTTCTATTAAGGACTTATCAATCAAACTGGCCTTTTTAGTGGCCATTACTTCAGCCAAAAGGGTTTCAGAAATAAGCTTCCTGGGTTGTCAAGAACCCTTTTTGACTTTCTTCCCGGACAGAGTGGTCCTTTATCCCATGCTTGGGTCTAAGCCAAAAGTCACGTCAGTTTTTCACGAGAATCAAGAAATAGTCCTTCCTACTTTCAATTCTCCGGAATCAGCAGACGCTCATCCCTTGGAGGTGGGCGAGACTCTGAAAGAATACTTGCGAGTTACTTCATCTTTTAGAAGCTCGAACTACCTGTTCTTGTTACACACTGGTAGCAACAAAGGAAAGAGGGCTTCCTCCAGAACGATAGCGGCCTGGATCGTTCAATCAATTCAACAGGCCTACAGGGCAAAGGGCTTGGCTCCTCCAGAGGCGGTGACGGCTCATTCCACCAGAGGCATGGCAGCCTCATGGGCAGCAGCTCGACACGTGGCTCCTGAAGTGATATGCAAGGCAGCTTCGTGGTCCTCTATTAGTACATTTATGTCTCATTATTGTATTGAGCCTGCTTCCCTTTCCTCCGTTAATTTTGGTCGAAAAATCCTGTCAGTTGATGGGAAAGATTAAAATATATTTTGTTCAGCATACCCTCCCGTGTGGATTGGTTAGTTATTTCCCACACGTAGTCTGCCATGGAGTCTGTCAGGAAAACGGAAAATTTATTACCAAATACTTACCGTAATTTTCCTTTCCTGATAGACTCCATGGCAGACGGAGTTCCCACCCATGAATTAAAATATGAGAGTTGAAATTTGAGTCGGCTAGTTACGGAACACCTGTCTGTAGAGGTGAGCTCAAATTTATGGGTAAGGGGTCCTATAGCTGTGGAGAGGAGGCGGGGTTAACCCACACATAGTCTGCCATGGAGTCTATCAGGAAAAGAAAATTACGGTAAGTATTTGGTAGTAAATTTTCAGTTTTATTAAAAAATAAAAAAAAAGTGTCCCTCGATTTAATCCATCGTCAATCACGTCTCCCGCTGGACCCGAAAAAAATAAAAAAAATAAAAAGTGCTCTGCCTTCTGGAAGCCAACCTATCTGCACTTTGACAGATCTTATTCAGGCAAGGGGTCGGGGAAAACCAGGCTACGTCACCTGGTGGTCTCGCCCCTTCTGACATCACATGATGTCACCTGGCGTCAGAAGGGGTGGGGTCACTGGGACTTTTGAAAAACTGTTTCTGTTATTTTACTCGCAACAGAAGATTTACGAGACCATATACAAGATTTACAAACTTCTTCCTCCACAAAAATAACTCCTAGCTCCCTTTCCCATTCCACAAAATATTAAGGATTGTCAGAAAAGATTATCTTGGTTAGAAGACGATTATAAAGAAAGGAAACAGTGTGTTTCCAGTGAAGTTGTGTACATAGAGATTCAAAAACGGTAAGGAGACAATGAAGGTCGCCTCTTGTTTTTAGTGAATTATAAAAGTTACGACGTTGGAAATACAATAGCCACCTGAGTGACAGGGTGGCTATTGACTCAATGAATTGTGTCAAAGGTTTCAGGCCGGTTGAGTCAGTAACATCAGTCATTAAGAAATACATTTTAGAGGTAGCAAAAGTGGGAGGAGTCTTTAATGGCAACCCAGGGGGGAATTCCAGATTACCTGTGAGTGGTTTCAGTGGACTTATGTAGGAAGATAGTAAAGGAATGTTAAGTAAAAGGTCCCAGGTTTTAAGAGTTGATAGAACACAAAAAAGGTATAGAGTTTGCCTGAGAACGTAAGGATGGCAAAATCCATGATAAAGACATGACGAATGGGTGAGGAGATATAATTCCTCAATTTGTAACCATAGTTTCCTCGAAGAGTTATGGAACCAGTCTAATATGCGAGCTATATGGACCGATTCGTGATAGTCACCCATGTGGGGCAGACTCACCCCTCCCAAATGTTTGGGCCTAGTTAGATTGTCATAGCCAACTCTAGCATTAGCATCGGCCCAGTTATAGCGCACAAATAAAGATTTAAAAAAGAACTGAAGAAGGAACGTGGGGGGGGGGGTTAATAGTACAGTTTGAAAGATATAAGGAACACAGGGAAAAATATAAATTTTCGGGAGTGCCATCCTTCTGAACCATGAGTGATTAAAAACCTGCCAATCTTTACTAATGGCAATAAAGGTTTATAATTTAAATCATAAATATGTTATAGGTTAGGTGGAATTTGAATACCTAGATTTTCAATAGCTTTAGTTTTCCAGGTAAAAACGAGAGTCCTGCAACATCGAGACAATCAAGTCTAGTATGGTGACATTTAATTCCCCTGCAGTATTGCTCTGAAGGACCCTTTGCAGGGCTGAAGTCCCAGGTGAGGTGGTACAGAACATGGGAGGAATATCTTTACTCACCCTATCTCCCTTGACCTTCTTCTGTGAGTCCTGGGTGATTAAAGGCTACGTTCACCTTTAAAAAAACAAAAAAACATATTTTTGCAGGTAAACAAAATGTGCATTTATTTTTTATTTTTTGTTGTTGGGAGCCTGGAAAGCATTACACCCACGATCAGCAGGCAGAGCTCCACATGACCACATTCTTTACAGAGTATGACAGAGAGCCGAGGAAGAAAATCGACCGCCACCGTTCATATTGGAGAGCCGGGGAGGTTCAGGGGCTTGTGGATTAGTAACATGTTTCACCCTAAATATGGGTGTAACATGTTACAAAAAGGTGAACTTATTCTTTAAGGCCCGGCGGGCCTGAACAGAGTCCTCTGATGGTGGAGCCTAGGAATGAGTGTGTCATCTGGGAGCATGCCCAGCTAGAGCCTTTGGGAAGAGACTGGAATACTAAAGGAAAATAACTTGATCCACCCGGACCCTCAGCTGTGGGTTCTGGGATGAGGTGATAAAAGCTAATGCTGTAAACTTAGTATAGATGGGGAAGTGATACCAACTCTGTAGTGCTCCCAAGGAGAGGAATAGAGAGATGTAGAAGGTAGACGGCTTAAATATATGTACTTGAAATTACTACTTCAGAATGTCTAACCTTACATGTGGTGTTCCATGTATTCCCTTTGATACGTGATATGTGTTGACCAGTATCTCCCCACACACACAAAAATGCCCCCAAAAATTATGATTTGCAGGGTGGGTATTTACTGGTGAAGCAAGTTTTAGATCCGGCGTGCGCAACTGGGCAGGAGAACCAATTTGAATTGGTTTAATCATTTTATGGGCTGTTTTAGTGCAAGAAGACGAAGAACTATGATTAAACAAATTTGATTTTGATTTAATTACTGTCTGCAGCTTGCAGAACAGTAGATTTTGATATCTCTATTTTGGATCAGAGAGATTTGTCTTTGTGCACCTATTGCAGAAGAAGGGGTTTAATAGACATACATGTAAACTACTCACCAGTACCAACTCCACTGGGCCTATCTTCACTGTGTTGCAGAGCTACAGCCGCCGCTGGAATCCTCAGTATCTGACACATCCAAACAAGTTCTATGCTTGCATCTTCACGCTGAGTTCTGTGACTCACCCCCCTCCCTAGCTGCTATGTCGGTAGTTTATTCCTGCAGTTCTAAAAGGCTTCAAAAGGATTCCTCTATGTAATATTCATCCTAATTTCCACTGTTTGTTAGCACTGAAAATCCACCTTCAGGGCCTGCCTGTATTCATCTAATAATTATTTTTCAAGTCTTTGAATAAACAAGTAAGTAAATGTAATCTGAAAGATCAAGCTCCTCAATACACGTTTGCAATACTTACCAAGTACAGCAAGACTATTCAGACAGGGAGATTTTTTTGATAAGGAAAGGTTACAACAACTTTGTATATGGTGCACATGAGAGAGGTTGTGCAGATCTGGCAGCAAGCAAGGCTTTTTTTTAGCAGGGCCATGTAATATACAGTATATTAGACTGTAATGATGTAATGAGCTGACCTGCACAGTGAGAATTAGGATTCAAATCAAATAGTAATGAGTAAGGGGGAAAATATCAAAGGTACATCAAAAATCAATGTTTTGGAAAATATATGTAGCGACCTCACCCTTTACTCCCTTCTGGCACTTGGCTCTCGTCTAGGGGACCAGGGAGGAGAGTGTGGCGCACCACCAGCTCACACCATACTGTAAGCAAAGATGGAGCTAATCAAACTATGCCTTCGGGTCTGTGTTTCCATCCAGAGCCAAACCTTCTCTTGAGAATGATTCCCACCGTCCATGCAGGTGGAGGTAGGACCCTTAGCTCCCAGTAAGTTACTGTCCACACCACTGAAAGTCCAACACTTATTTATTCGTAGCAATAAACAGTCTCTGTGAGAGCAGACAGGTTGTAACACATACAGTTCAGACGAGGTGGGGAAGGAAGGTCCAGGCACAAACTTGAACTCAGTTTTCTCCTGTTCTGTATAACACCAACAGGCTTGACTCACAGTCGCTGCCACCGACTGTGAGAACTTGAACTACCTTCTAGAAGCGATGGCCCCTGTCAGGGAAAGGACATCCATCCGGACAGTTACCAGAGGCCCCACCGTCACCAGCGAATGCTGCACCGGATCTTCGGATAGGGTCACCTCCCTGGCCTCCTCATCCTAGATTTGGGCGTCCACACCGGGGGACACCCTAGGAGCCCTCGATCCCTCGCGGAACCCAGTCGAAGGTACTGGGCCCCAGGCCTCCAGAAAGTACCTCACCCTAGACCGAAGGTGTCTGGGGTGAGACCGCAGCTCCGTCTCCGGGCCTAGGGCACCCGGAGACTACCCTCACTCACCCCCAGGCTGAAGGTGCCTGGGCGTGGACCCCGAGCGGAGGACGTCTGCCCCCTTTATACCCTCCCACAACAGGCACAGCAGGTTCCCCGCCCCGCTGTACTACTGCCGCGAGAGGACAAAAAGGGCACAGCTCTCCAATGGTGGTTCAACCCCGGCCTATGATGACAGCGCCACCTATAGACCCTGAGGAACTGGACACCATTGATATTCCCCACTGGCATGAATTGGTCCATGAATCCTAACAATTATTTCATCTGAGCCTGTTACCACTCAGATGCCTCCCCTTAATATGACCACCCCACTACATATATATTCTGCACTGTAATTATGATGGTTGCAATGTAGTTGTTCATGGGAGATCAGATTCTTGTAAGTGTGTGGTTGGAAAAAAAACTTTTCTAGGTCAGATAAACACATTTTTCCTTGGTCACCTTTGATACTTCTCAGTGCTGGTTGATTTTCCCTGGATGGCTAAAGATACAGTCCATCCATTGGTTGCAATGCGTGTCAAATGCATATTTGCCTGTAACAGTTAATTCAAGATGAGTTAGGGCATGTGCAGGGATTGGTGTCAAGGTGCATATTGATGTGTTGGAGGAGCTCCTTTACACAGACACTATCAATTACTCTTAAGCAGGCCATACACGGTCAAATTTTATTTTCAAAATCAGAACGTTTTTATTTTTTTGTGATCCGATGATGCCACCATTGATTTTCGAAATTCGGCCGACCAAGCCTTCATGTTGCTACAGAAAATAATTTTAGTGGCCGGGAATCTTCTTTTCTTTCCGGGAATTTTCTTTTCTTGCACATGCGTATTCCTTTTTCTATTTTCTATTACATTTCTCGCACGATTCTACCATCATTGATTAGAAAATCGTTAGTTTTTCAAAAAATTTCCAACATGTCCGATTCCTCAAATTTGATTGCCGCACGAAAATCAACTGTTGCTGCAGCCCACTAATGGTGTGAAATTCGTACGAAAGTTCTTAGATACGATTTTCGAAAGAAAATTATTTTGAGATTCGAACCGTGTACGGCTGGCATTAAAGGGTAAAGTAGTGAAGAAGCTCCTTCTACATATATTAGTTTCTTGTCTATCATGCTATTCCAGCATCTTCAGTATTTTAACTCATTTGGGTTGATTTACTAAAGGAAAATAAGCTACTCACTTTTCAGTGGAGTTTTCACTTAGCTTAGTTGATTTGATGAAAATTCACTTTTCAAAGAATACCCAATCACATGCCCACAATTGGATGAAGCCCAGTAAGCCAAAGTTCAACCCATTCACTAAGCTAATGGACAATTCTGTAGCAAACCTAATGGACTAGAAAAAAGTATTAAGATTATTCACTTGCCTACTGGGCACTTTTACCCTCTTCCTGACCAGGCCAATTTTCAGCTTTTAGTGCTGTAACATTTTGAATGACAATTGTGCGGTCATGCAACACTGTACCCATATGCCATTTTTTATCATTTTTTTTACACAAATAGAGCTTTCTTTTGGTGGTATTAAATCACCACTGGGTTTTAAATTTTTTGCTAAACAAATGAAAAAAGACCGAAAATTTTGAAAAAACTAAAAACATTTTTCATAGTTTGTTATAATTTGTTTTTCAGACAGGTAATTTTTCTCCTTCACTGATGTGTGCTGATGAGGCTGCACTGATGGGCACTGAAAGGCTACACTGATGGGCACTGATAAGGCGGCACTGATAGGCACTGATAGGTGGCATTGATGGGCACTGATGAAGCGGCACTGGTGGGCACTGATAAGGAGGCACTGATGAGGCTGCACTGATAGGCAGCACTGATGGGCACTAATAGGTGGCACTGATGGGCACTGATAGGCAGCACTTATGGGCACTGATAGGCACTGGTAGGTGGCACTGATGGGCACTGATAGGCAGCACTGATAGGTGACTCTGATGAGGAGGCACTGATGGGTACTGATTGGCAGCACTGATGAGCACTGATTGGCAGCACTGGTGGGCAATCTTGGGACTGCACTGATAATCAGGACACTGATAATCAATGCCGATGTCCCTTTAAAACAAGCCGGTTATCGGCTCTCTTTTTCTCTCCTCACGTTGTCAGCATGAGGAAAGAAAAGCCGGTGACCAGCTTGTGTTTACTTCCCTAACCAACTGTCATTGGACAAAGCTGATCTCATGGTAAAGGGCTGCTGTGATTGGCTGTGATTATCTGTGATCAGCTTAGTCTGAAGGGCAGCGTGATCATGGGAGGACATCCATGTACACTCTCCTGGCAAATTAGGCCTGCGCTGTAGCTGTTGTGGCAGAGCATCCCAGGGAGAGCCTGGGAAAGTCCTGTTCGGGGTTTATACATCTCCCAAGCTCCTCTCATATACATTCAGGGATCTCTGATCCAGGATCCAGTTCAGGTGTTGGTCCTCTCTCCCAGGTCAATTAAAAGCTCACCTGAGCAGACAGACTGGACTCAGCCTGGGAAACACAGACAGCATTGACCTGTGAGAGCAAGAAGGTTTGTAAAACTTGTTACTCTGATGGATGTGGAAGCTGACAAGCGCTAGGCTTGTCCAGCCTGGTAGTGAGGGCCTGTAAATACCGTATAGTTAGAGCCGAGACACGGCTAGGCTTTTGTTTAGCTATTTTTTCTTCTGTTTGTTTTCAGCCCACTGTACAGCACCTGTCATTAGACTTTGTATATAGCACCAATAAACAACACTGTGTTTTCACTGATCCAATGGACTTGGTATCTGTGCCTGCTCATCCCAGGGAGCGTTTGTACCTACTACCTGTCCCCCAGGTTACATATGGTGGAGGCTGCGACCAGCTTTAGTAAGTTACTACTTAAAAGGCCAGTACCTAAAGTGACAACATGGAGGACCTCCTCAAACAAATGGTGTTGGCAAATGCTGCATTGCAGCAAGCAAACGCTGCACAACAGCAAACTAACGCTGCATGGCAGCAAGCAAATGCTACACAACAGCAAACTAACGCTGAATTGCGGCAAGCCAACGCTATCGCACAGGAGCAAACCAAGGTGCTGTTCCAACAGATTGGTGCTGTACAGGAGCGATCGCAGAGGCTGTTTGAACAGCTTGCCACTGCTGCAAAAGCAGATAGAAAAACCCTTACTGAGGTAGTGGAGATGCTAGCACAGGGGTCACCTGCGATAATGAAGGATATTGGAGACAAGCCCTCAGCCATCCATGTGGGTCGCTTTCTTTCAAAGATGACGGCAGATGATGATCCAGAGGCCTTCCTACTAACATTTGAACGGACCGCTGAGAGGGAAGGTTGGCCCCAAACCCAGTGGGCAGGACAGATCGCCCCCTTACTTTCTGGAGAAGCGCAGAAGGCCTACTATGATCTGGAGTCAGCAGAAGCGGGAGATTATGAGAAGGTCAAGCGGGAAATCCTGGCACGACTTGGTGTTACCTTGGCTGTTCGAGCTCAGCGGGTTCACAGCTGGTTCTTCCAAGAAAAGAGGCCCCCAAGATCGCAGATGTTTGATCTGATCCACCTGGTGCGGAAATGGCTACAGCCGGAGTCCCTGTCTGCGCCAAAAAATAGTGGAGCGTGTGGTCATGGACCAATTCCTGAGGTCACTACCAATTCCCCTGCAGAAGTGGGTGAGTCAAGGAGACCCCAAGTCGGCAGACAACCTGGTGGAGCTCGTTGAAAGGTACTTTGCTTCAGAGAACCTGGTCACCACCCCTAAAGCCGCACAGACTTTCCACCCAAAGCCACGGTCTCCCCAGGCAACCGGTAAGACTGTTCCAGGGGAAGTGGGTGGTAAGCATGGCAAGGAAATAGGGGGGAGGATTTTTGGTGCCAGGACTGAAGTTTGGCGGCCCAAACAAGGGAAGCCACTGCCTGTCAGCAAACCAAATTCAGGTGTTTTCATTGCCAAGAACTGGGACATGTTGCAGCAAACTGTCCATTGACAGATGAACCAATGCAGTGTGATCTATCTTTTAGAAGGCAGTCTATGTTTCATGTGCTGCAGTGCCAAATGTGGGAAAACACATGACATGGTTTTCAGTCATCTCTAAATACAACTATATATTTTGTGTTTTTTGTGTCTTTAACTTTGATAATAGATTGAACAAATTATGTTGTACTTATTTTCCTTTTTTTATTCTCAGCAATTGCATGACACTACTCCTGAAGAAGCCAAAAAACTGGCGAAACATGTTGAGTTAATCTGTCTATATGCATGTTGGAAATTTTAAATATGTTTATTCGATGGCTCATGTATTTAATGTACATATGAGAAAATATATCTTTCTATGAAAATGTCTTTGTAATAAAATTATATTTTAAATAGAACATTGTGTAGTTGTTGCACCTTAAAAGTCCCATACTCTCCATACCTATACTTAGTGGGAAAACACATGTCAGGGAAATAGGCGCATCCCTGTGCGTAATGGTGCAGGGTTGGCAAACCTGCATAGGCAAAGGCACTGTCAGGGAACCAACAGAAGGAGAAGGACTTTAGGACCCAGCATCTCTACCAGCAGGTCACATGGGCCTATATAAGGAAGTCTGCTAGTGTCTGCATTTGCTGGTTTATCTTCAGCTCCCCCAGTGTTCCTGTATCCTGAATCACCTGTTGATCTGATCTCCTGTGTACCGACCCGGCTTGTTCTGACCCACTCTTCCTGATCCTTTGGCTCGACTCTTGGCTTGCACCTGACCTCCTTCTGCCTGCTCCCTGCATCCGACCCCGGCTTGTCTATTGAACTCTGCATATCCTGCTCCCTATACTAAGACTCGGCTCATCCCTGGTCATTCTGATTACGGACTGTCTTCCTGTGAATGATCCTTGGCCTGGCTCCCGGCTCAGCTTTCCAGTTGCTCCACTGGTCTCTGTCTCCTGGACTCTCCAAGCACGTCTGTCTTCAGTTACCAGGCACCCGTGCTTCTGTGGGCACTACACCTGCTGTGTCATCTTGAGTGGTGTGCTGCACTCGGCCGCAAGGGGAGCCCTCCCAGCATCTCGGCCTCCTACCAAGTTCCTGACAACACATGTGTCAAGTAGGGATGAGCTTCGTGTTCGAGTCGAATATAAGTTCGACTCGAACATCGGCTGTTCGATCGTTCGACGAAGATCGAACGATTTGGGCCGTTCGCGCCAAATTCGAGTGACGCGAACGGCCCACAATGCACTACGCCATCGCAGTGTCATCCAGGCGCTGTGATTGGCCAAGCATGCACTGTGACCCCGCATGCTTGGCCAATCACAGCGCCGGCAGCGAGGAGAGCAATGATTGGCCACAGGCAGGATGCCTGTGGCCAATTATTGCTGAGGGGTTTAGTACACGCCCCACACTATAAAAGGCCGCCAGCGCGGCGGCCTTGTGTAGTGTGTTCCGGAGCAGGGAAAGAGAAGCATAGGCAGGGACAGTGTCATTTTTTTTCCTTTACTAATCCTGGATTCCTTGTGTTTAGGGACAAATAAGGATAGGTAGGGAGAGTGTCAGTGTGTTATTCTGTGCTAAGCCTTGTTTGTAGGGACAGAGAGGTACAGTGAGGGAAAGTGTCAGTGTGCTATTCTGTGCTAATCCTTGTTTGTAGGGACAGAGAGGTACAGTGAGGGAAAGTGTCAGTGTGCTATTCTGTTCTAAACCAATCTTGCTGAACCATATTTTCAATCCTTGAGTTTAGGGACAGAGAGGTACAGTGAGGGAAAGTGTCAGTGTGCTATTCTGTGCTAAATCTTGTTTGTAGGGAGGGACAGAGTAGGACAGTGAGGGAAAGTGTCAGTGTGCTATTCTGTTCTAAACCAATTTTGCTGTTCCATATTTTCAATCCTTGAGTTTAGGGACAGAGAAGGACACTCGTGGAAACTATCAGTGTGCTATTCTGTGCTAAATCTTGTTTGTAGGGAGGGACAGAGTAGGACAGTGAGGGAAAGTGTCAGTGTGCTATTCTGTTCTAAACCAATTTTGCTGAACCATATTTTCAATCCTTGAGTTTAGGGACAGAGAGGTACAGTGAGTGAAACTGACAGTGTGCTATTCTGTTCTAAACCAATTTTGCTGTTCCATATTTGAAATCCTTGAGTTTAGGGACAGAGAAGGACACTCGTGGAAATTATCAGTGTGCTATTCTGTGCTAAATCTTGTTTGTAGGGAGGGACAGAGTAGGACAGTGAGGGAAAGTGTCAGTGTGCTATTCTGTTCTAAACCAATTTTGCTGTTCCATATTTCAAATCCTTGAGTTTAGGGACAGAGAAGGACACTCGTGGAAATTATCAGTGTGCTATTCTGTGTTCAAACATTTTACTCTGTGCACATTCACACACGTTTACTTTTTAAAAAAAAATTTTTGTCCTGGCCACAAACCGCCAATTATTTTCTTTTTTTTTCCATAAAGATTTTATTTGAGAAAATAAAATAACATTACAGCCAATAACAAGCATATCAATGAACTCAAAACCAGAAAATAAAAATAAAAAATACATACACAGGACATCCTAGGCTCTACAAGGAAGACCGAGACCTCCTGTATATGTTAAACAAACCTCATGATATACTTCCCACATATATTATTGACATAGTCGCTCCTAGGAGCAGAAAGATTTTCAAGAGTTAACCGGTGATGAAACTATGTTATTCGAGATTGGACCCAGTGTTTCCAGGTCTATCCAGCATATTGGGAAGTAGAGGCCTAAGTAGCTGTAGTTCAGAGCATCTGATAGCTTCAAGAATAGTGATGAGCCGAACACCCCCGGGTTCGGTTCGCACCAGAACCCGCGAACGGACCGAAAGTTCGTACGAACATTAGAACCCTATTAAATACAATGGATGCGAACGTTCGAATTCTAAAGTGCTAATTATAACAACTATTATGCATGTTATTGTCCTAAAAAGGGTTTGGGAACCCGGGTTCTGCACCAGGGGACATGTATCAATGCAAAAAGAAGTTTTAAAAACGGTCGTTTTTCGGGAGCAGTCATTTCAATGATGCATAAAGTGAAAAAAAAAAAGTCAAATATTCCTTTAAATATCGTACCTGGGGGGTGTCTAAAGTATGCCTGTGAAGTGCCACGTGTTTCCCGTGTTTAGAACTGTCCCTGCACAAAATGACACTTCTTTTTTTTTTTTTTTTTTGTTTACAAACGTTTTTTATTTGGGTTAAAAGGTGGTACAAAACCGACATGACAAAAGTAAAAAAATCAATTCCATAGCGTCAGATATACATATGGACTGTATAAAGTAGAAACGTAGAAATACAATTTGCATCATATATATACATGTAAGAAGGAAGACTGGCTCTATAAACGAAGTTACAGTGATGTGCATATATGTTTGAACCAAAAATTAAGGAGAGGCATGTTGATCTGGGTTAAGGAACTCCTTGCTATGTGCGACCCAGGGGTCCCATTTTTGTTTATAAACCTGATTTGTGTTCCGAACAGTATGATAGATTTTTTCCATCAAAATTATATTATTGATTCTAGTTTTGAGTTGTGTTAAAGGAACTGATGGGGATTTCCAATGGAAAGCAATTAACCAGTGGACTGCTACGCATATAGTATGTATTAGTCTAATACCTTGAGTAGAGAAATTCCTGAAACTGAATGGAATAGATTTTCTCAGATCAAACATTTTTTTGACACGTATTTTCAAACCTCGAATATACAACCCCCATCCTTTTTCGAGACCCTCTGTCTTAAATCCCCCAGAAAGAGAGGTTTCATCTCGGAAGTATACGTCAACCTACTTATCAACACAGACACGAACAAACTTCCATACATGATGAAATGGGAACAGGAGGTAGGCTTCACATATCCTTCTGTGAACTGGGACAACTGCATCAACAATTTGCACAAAAGTACCAAGTCTATAGCCATTAAAGAGACAGCGTTGAAGCTATTCACTAGATGGTACTATACCCCTATTAAACTTCACACCATTTTTCCTACCGTCTCCCCTTTGTGCTTCAGAGGATGCAACTCCACCGGCTCTTTTACACACATCTTTTGGAGCTGTGAAAAAATCACTCATATCTGGAAGCAGTTGGAGAATTTTGCCTCTAAAATTGCAGATAAGAACATCACCTTGACCTTACATAATTGCCTTCTATTCTCACCCATTATAGGACTCTCTACAAAATGACACTTCTAAAGGAAAAAAAAGCCATTTAAAACTGCTTGCGGCTTTAATGTAATGTCTGGTCCCGGTAATATGGATGAAAATCTTTAAGAAAAATGGCATAGCTACCCCATGACCCCCCCCCCCCCACCCCAGCCCATTACCAGCCCCTTTGGGTCTTGTATGGATATTAAGGGGAACCCCGCACATAAAATAAAAAAGGCCCTATATACTCTGAACAGCCGTATACAGGCGGTGCATACAAGACAGGGACTGTAGGTTTGTTCTTATGTAGAATCTGTTTGTAATTTTGAACAGGTACATTGTTGAAGTGTAGCTCCAGCCCAAAAATCTATTTTTAAACTTTTTGGAAAACATAGGTAAGGGTTATCACCCCTGTAACATTTGTTTTGCTGTCTGTGCCCCTGTTCAGAACATTTCACCTCACTTTCCGTCCCAATGACAACTGTTTTTGAAATGTGGTGTTTTTCTTGAAACAAGGATTGCTGATAAAGCATCAGTACAGAGGAGACACCTTTCTCCCATATTTATTCTTACAGGAGAGAATTTTCCTTCCTAGTGGTAGATTTCCTCTCACTTCCTGTTGTCTTCTTGCGTTTGCAAGTAGGAGTCGTTTGTAAGTTGGATGTTTGAAAGTAGGGACCTGCCGTATATACTCTGCAGAAATAGGCCCCTTAGTTGTTGGTGTTGGCACAACACTGTAAGCACTCACAGTTACTCTTGGTTGGTGCTGGAACGCCCTGCTGTCAACTATTATATCAGGAATTTTAATTACATATAATTGTTGAACAGTGGTAGTAAAAATTGGGCCTTTGATGGTGGTGCTGGTGCCACAACACTGTAAGCCCTGACAGTTACTCTTGGTGGGTGCAGCAATGGGCCCTGCTGTGAATTATTAGATCAAGAATTGTAATTGCATGCCCCTGTTGAACAGGGGCTGAAAAATTGGGCCTTTCGTGGTGGTGGTGGTGGTGGTGTTGCCACAACACTGTAAGCCCTCAGAGTTACTCTTGGTGGGTGCAGGAATGGGCCCTGCTGTGAATTATTAGATCAAGAATTGTAATTACATGCCCCTTTTGAACAGGGGCTGAAAAATTGGGCCTTTCGTGGTGGTGGTGGTGGTGGTGGCGTTGCCACAACACTGTAAGCCCTCAGAGTTACTCTTGGTGGGTGCAGCAATGGGCCCTGCTGTGAATTATTAGATCAAGAATTGTAATTGCATGCCCCTGTTGAACAGGGGCTGAAAAATTGGGCCTTAGGCACTGGTGGCACAACACTACAACCCCTCACAGATACTGTACTTGGAGCACAGCAATGAGCCCTGTTGCAAAGTATTGCTTCAAAAATTGTAATGACACGCCCCTGTTAAACAGGGGCTGAAAAATTGGGCCTTAGGCACTGGTGCCACAACACTCCAACCCCTCACAGATACTGTACTTGGAGCACAGCAATTGGGCCTTAGCCACTGGTGGCGGCACCCATAAACAAAAATGATCTTCCAAGCTATCACCATCAATCGTATCATTGAGGACTCGGAGGAGGAGGATAGCCAGTCAACATAACAGCACAGGCACTCAGCATCAGCATCAGTCTTGAAGGGATGTGACATGTTAAAATCAATTAGTCTGTTATATCAGCATCAGGTGTGTGGTAGCTGGTGGTGATCCAAGACTGGTTCATCTTGATGAAAGTCAGTCGATCAACCGATTCGGTGGACAGGCGCACCCTGTGATCCGTGACAAATCCTCCAGCAGCACTGAATGTGCATTCCGAAAGAACGCTGGATGCAGGACAGGCCAGTAGCTCAATTGCATACTGTGCAAGCTCTGGCCAGTGATCCATCCTCAAGACCCAGTAAGCCAGAGGATTTTCGGTGGGGAAGGTGTCCAAGTCTGACCTTGCCCCTAGATATTCCTGCACCATGTTTATCAGACGCTGGCGATGGTTGCTGGAACCGATCATACTTTGGGGCTGCGGACTAAAGAATTGTCTGAACGCATCGGTCAGACGGCCACCTTCCCCACCGCTCCTTCTTTGACTGGCCGAAGCCTCAGCAACTCGTTGTCCAGGACCAGGAGTTTGTAACCTCCCAGTCTCTGGGAACGCGTTGCACAGACCTTTCTGCAAGGCCTCCCGGAGTTGTCTCATCCTCTGCTCCCTCTGCGAAGGTAACATAAGGTCCGCAACCTTACCCTTGTACCGTGGATCAAGGAGAGTGGCCAGCCAGTAATGGTCCCTCTCCTTGATCTGAAGAATACGAGGATCCTTCCGCAGACTTTGCAGGATCAGGGAGGCCATGCAGCGTAGGTTTGCTGAGGCATTCGCTCCGGAGTCCTCTGGGTCACTAAGGACGACATGATCCGCAGCCACCTCCTCCCAGCCACGTACAAGTCCACTGGTTTCTTGGGACTGTAAATCATCCCTAAAAGACTGCTGCTGATGATGCTGAGTGCCAGCCTCCACCTCCATGCTGACACAATCCTCCTCCTCCTCCTCCTCCTCCTCCTCTTCTTCCTCTTCCTGTGCGATGGGTGGGACAGAAGGAACACTGTCTGGGTAAAGGGGGCCTTGAGAGGCAAGGAAGTCCTCCTCTTCCTGCCTCTGTTCTGCCTCAAGTGCCCTGTCCATTATTCCACGCAGCGTGTGCTCCAACAGGTGGACAAGAGGTACAGTGTCACTGATGCATGCACTGTCACTGCTCACCATCCTCGTGGCCTCCTCAAATGGTGCCAGGACAGTGCATGCATCCCTGATCATGCCCCACTGGCGTGGAGAAAAAAAACCAAGCTCCCCTGACCCTGTCCTGGTGCCGTAGTCGCACAGGTACTCATTGATGGCCCTCTGCTGCGTGTGCAGCCGCTGCAGCATGGCCAACGTTGAGTTCCACCTGGTGGGCATGTCACATATAAGGCGGTTCTTGGGCAGGTTCAACTCCTTTTGCAGCTCAGCCAGGCGAGCACTGGCATTATAAGATCTGCGGAAATGCACACAGACTTTCCTGGCCTGCCTCAGGACATCCTGTAAGCCCGGGTACCTGCCCAAGAACCGCTGCACCACCAGGTTAAGGACGTGAGCCACACAGGGCACATGGGTCAGTTGTCCCTGTCGGAGGGCGGAGAGGAGGTTGGTGCCATTGTCGCAAACCACCATTCCTGGCTTAAGCTGGCGTGGCGTCAACCACCTCTCGGCCTGGCCCTGCAGAGCAGACAGGACCTCTGCCCCAGTGTGGCTTCTGTCCCCCAAACACACCAGCGCAAGCACGGCATGGCATCTTTTTGCCTGCGTACTTGCGTAGCCCCTTGAACGGCTACGGAGCACCGCTGGTTCATAGGACAAACCACAGGAAGAGGCCATGGAGGAAGAAGAAGAGGAGGGGTGGAGGAGAGAGGTGTGTCACAACCAGTAGTAGCATTTTGGAGGCGTGGCGGTGGAACAACCTCCAACACTACTGCACCTTGTCCTGCATCCTTCCCAGCTGCCAAAAGAGTGACCCAATGGGCCGTGAAAGAAAGGTAACGTCCCTGTCCATGCCTGCTGGACCATGAGTCAGCGGTAATATGCACCTTACCGCTGACCGCCCTGTCCAGCGAGGCCAAGACATTGCCTTCCACATGCCGGTAGAGAGCCGGAATAGCCTTCCGTGAGAAAAAGTGGCGTTTGGGAACCTGCCACTGAGGAACCGCACATTGCACAAACTCACGGAAGGGGGCCGAGTCTACCAACTGAAAAGGCAGCAGTTGAAGCGCTAGCAATTTAGCCAAGCTAGCATTCAACCGCTGGGCATGTGGATGGCTGGGAGTGAACTTCTTTCGACGGTCCATCAGCTGGGGCAGGGAAATTTGCCTGCTAGAATCGGACGTCGGTGTACTGCTAGCAGAGTGGCCGCAAGTACTTGGCTGTGACACACCTAATTCTACACCTTCATTCCTCTTAGTGCATGTTTCAGAGAGGACTGAAGTTATAGTGGGGTTGGAGATCCCAGCTGATGCGGTGCAAGGAGAGGTCCGCTTTGTTCTTTGGTGTGGGTCTTTGAGGTAGGCTTGCCAACGAGCTGCATGGCAGGTCAACATATGTCTGGTCAGGCATGTGGTACCCAAGCGGCTGATGTTTTGGCCACGCGATATACGCTTGAGACATATGTTGCAAACAGCAGCTGTGCGATCTGATGCACTAGCCTCAAAAAAGGCCCACACCAAAGAACTTTTTGAATGACGGGCAGAGGCTGCGCCCTGCACAGGCGGAGCTCTGCGGTGTGATTCCGTCGGTGTACTGCCCTTACGCTGGCCACCAAAGGGCATCCTGCCTCGTTGGAGATGTGCCTCCTCCTCATCCTCCTCCTCCTCCTCTCTCCTATTAGGCACCCACGTGGAGTCAGTGACCTCATCATCCCCTCCCTCCTCATCACTGGAGCCAATCTGGCAGTATGCTGCAGCTGCTGGAACATGACTGCCAGATTGGTGTCCTTCTTGAGCATCCCCTCTGTCTGCTCTCACGCTACTGCCTTCCTGTAGCTGGGTTTCATCATCAGACCCTTCGAAACGCTGGGCATCCTCCTGGAGCATGTACCCAACACTGTGCTCAAACAGTTCGGGGGACTCCTCAGGAGGAGGACATGGTGGGTCTAGGGAAGGAGTGACTGATGATGAGTCTGACATTGATACCAGGGAAGAGGACGCTTTGGCAGCTGCTTTGCCAGTACCCTGAGCCTGGGTGAGAGAGGATGAGGAGGAGGAGGAGGGCTTGGTCATCCACTCTACCAAGTCTTCGGCATGATGTGGCTCAACATGTCCAGCTGCCGAAAAGAAGGACAAGCGTGTCCCATGGCCATGTGCTGATGACAATGCACCGCGTCCACGACCAGCACTGTTGCCCCCAGACACAGAGCCTGCTTGCCCTCTTTTATTGCCTCCTGACTGTCTGCCTCTCCTTGTTTGCCTTCCAGACATTCTAATAGATGGCCTGCAGGGAGATGGGAAAAAAGCAATAAGGGCTACCTTCAGGTGTCCTTCTCTGTCCCTTTACTTAAGGATTTCTAAATATGGTTGAGGATTATTGCTTTTGCACAGAATAGCACAACGACAATTTCCCTGACTGTCCAAAAAACAAGGATTTCAAAGATGGTTGATGAGGAATGCTTTAGCACACTATAGCACAAGGAGAATTCCCCTCACTTTCCTTCTTTGTCCCTAGAAACAAGGACTGGCACAGTGAAAGAAACTGACACTCTCCCTACCTAGAGTTTTCTGTCCCTAGAAAAAATGTTTTTTTAAAGCACACTATAGCACAAGGAGAATTCCCCTCCCTTTCCTTCTTTGTCCCTAGAAACAAGGACTGGCACAGTGAAAGAAACTGACACTCTCCCTACCTAGAGTTTTCTGTCCCTAGAAAAAATGTTTTTTTAAAGCACACTATAGCACAAGGAGAATTCCCCTCACTTTCCTTCTTTGTCCCTAGAAACAAGGACTGGCACAGTGAAAGAAACTGACACTCTCCCTACCTAGAGTTTTCTGTCCCTAGAAAAAATGTTTTTTTAAAGCACACTATAGCACAAGGAGAATTCCCCTCACTTTCCTTCTTTGTCCCTAGAAACAAGGACTGGCACAGTGAAAGAAACTGACACTCTCCCTACCTAGAGTTTTCTGTCCCTAGAAAAAATGTTTTTTTAAAGCACACTATAGCACAAGGAGAATTCCCCTCACTTTCCTTCTTTGTCCCTAGAAACAAGGACTGGCACAGTGAAAGAAACTGACACTCTCCCTACCTAGAGTTTTCTGTCCCTAGAAAAAATGTTTTTTTAAAGCACACTATAGCACAAGGAGAATTCCCCTCACTTTCCTTCTTTGTCCCTAGAAACAAGGACTGGCACAGTGAAAGAAACTGACACTCTCCCTACCTAGAGTTTTCTGTCCCTAGAAATTTTTTTTTTTTAAAGCACATTATAGCACAAGGAGAATTCCCCTCACTTTCCTTCTTTGTCCCTAGAAACAAGGACTGGCACAGTGAAAGAAACTGACACTCTCCCTACCTAGAGTTTTCTGTCCCTAGAAAAAATGTTTTTTTAAAGCACACTATAGCACAAGGAGAATTCCCCTCACTTTCCTTCTTTGTCCCTAGAAACAAGGACTCGCACAGTGAAAGAAACTGACACTCTCCCTACCTAGAGTTTTCTGTCCCTAGAAAAAATGTTTTTTTAAAGCACACTATAGCACAAGGAGAAATCCCCTCACTTTCCTTCTTTGTCCCTAGAAACAAGGACTCGCACAGTAAAACACACTGACACTCTCCCTACCTATCCTTCTCTTTCCCTAAACTAAAGGAATCCAGGTTAAGCAAGAAAGAAATAAATGTCACTGTCCCTGCCTATGCTTGTCTTTCCCTGCTCCGGAACACACTACACTAGGCCGCCGTGCTGGCGGCCTTTTATAGTGTGGGGCCTGTACTAAACACCCTCAGCAATAATTGGCCACAGGCATCCTGCCTGTGGCCAATCATTGCTCTCCTCGCTGCCGGAGCTGTGATTGGCCAAGCATGCGGGGTCACAGTGCATGCTTGGCCAATCACAGCGCCTGGATGACACTGCGATGGCGTAGTGCATTGTGGGCCGTTCGCGTCACTCGAATTTGGCGCGAACGGCCCAAATCGTTCGATCTTCGTCGAACGATCGAACAGCCGATGTTCGAGTCGAACGTATGTTCAACTCGAACACAAAGCTCATCCCTATTCAAGAACAGACCCTAAAGGGGTGCCCGTCTTTAGATTGATGATTATAGGGGCCACCCGTAAGTAACCCCGAAACCCCCAAATCCGCACATCATCAGATTGGGCATAGACAAACAAACAAAAAAAAAAAAAACATTTTTATAACCTACCAGAAAACGAAAGAAAGAAGGTGTGAAAGAGGGGGGGGGGGTGGGGGGGGAGTAGGAGGTAGAATTCCCAGGGAAACTACCAGGAGAGGGGGTAGGGGAACCACCATCTACCCTCTCCGTCCAGTCTGACACTGGAGTAATACGGTCGTATCTTGCAGTATCTATGTGCCAGCCAAGAGAGTCTCTGATACAGGATCCAGTCAAACACTCCTTGATAGCAGCGCTTGATATTCAGGGGATTTTCTAAATTTGAACCAATCATCCCAGGTAAACGAAAATTTTTGGATCCTATCTTGTGCAGTGTATATCAGCTCCTCTATCGCTGCAATGTGATTAATACGTGTTACCCATTCCTTCATAGATGGTGGCACTGTGGACCTCCAATGGGCGGGTACACACAGTCTGGCCGCATTTATCATGTGAATCGCTACTGAGTTGCGATAACTCTTCCTGGATATTTTGGAGAGGTGGAGAAGATACTGTGCCGGAGAGAACTCCAGCGGGAGCGAGGAGATCGCTGTCGTCGCATTATGCACCTCACGCCAATATGGCTGAATCAGTGTGCACTCCCACCAAATATGGAGAAGAGTGCCCAAGTCCTTGCCACATCTCCAGCACCGGTCAGTTACATTTGGAATAAATTTATGGAGAAGGTCAGGTGTCTTATACCACCGCGATCTGATCTTGTACCCATTTTCCTGAGTATTCACGTTCAGGGAGCCCTTATGGATAAACCAATGAACTCGTTCCCAGCTTTTCTTCTCAATCGTTCTGTCTAACCTCGCCTCCCAAAAGGCGTGCTCCGTTTGCATGGAAACAAAGGGTTCTCTAAACATTGAGGCATAAAGCAGCGAGATCACATGCCTCTGGGGAGGCGGGCCAGAGCATAAGGACTCGAAAACCGTAGGCGGTTTTGTAAAGCATCCTCTCTTAGAAGGACGATCAAGAAAGTGTTTTATCTGAAGGTAAGCCAAAAAGGGGAAGGACTTGGTCGGGGACAAAGAAGCTAGTTCTTTATAGTCAAGAAATCTGTCCCCAGAAAAACAATGTCTGGCTTGCAAATCCGAACGTGACCATTCCCTTGCCAGATAAGATCTATCCATTCCAGGCATAAAGTCTGGATTACCCCTAATATGAGTCAACCCACAATCCGTAGCGGAAACCGCATGAGTCCTACAGGCCTGTTCATATGCCGAAAGAGTAGCACCCACAAGGGGGTGGGATTGGGTGTCAGACGTCCAGTGCGGCCTAGTAAACCATGGGACCTTACCCAATTCCGCTCCCGTAATCAGGTTCTCCAAGAGAACCCATCCCTTATAGCGAGCATGCACCCGCCAGTCCACAATATGCGCTAGATGAGCAGCCCAGTAATACCGCTGTAGGTCCGGGAGACCAATACCTCCCCCCAGCTTTGGCAGCACCAACTTGGCCCATCCGATTCTTGGTGCTCTGGCTTTCCAAAGGAACTTCCTACAAATTCTCTTATAGGTCACGAAAAAAGAGGGTGGCAGGTGTATCGGAATTGTTTGAAACTTGTACAGTATGCGGGGAAGCACCGTCATTTTCAATATGGCGGCTCGCCCGAACCAGGAGAGCGTGGGGGCATCCCACCGAAGGAGGTCTCGTTCAATAGTTTTCAGCTCTGTCAAAAAGTTTTCCCCATAAAGGTCTGTCAGTCGGCTAGTAATCCGGATGCCTAGGTAGGTAATTTCATCCGTCTTCCACTGAAAGGGAAAGTTTTCTTGACACAGATCAGCAAGAGACGAAGGTAACGAGACATTGAGGGCGAATGATTTGGAATAATTAATCTTTAGATTCGAAATAATTCTGAAGAGGTCAAGGGCTTGCATCAAGTTAGGCAAGGATGTTAAGGGGGACGAGAGAAAGAGCAGAATGTCATCCGCAAAAGCTGCAAGCTTGTATTCTCTTTGCTGAATGTCAATGCCCCTGATATTGGGGTTCTCCTGGATGCAACGGAGAAGAGGTTCCAGGGTGAGGATATACAGAATGGGGGACAGAGGACAGCCTTGCCTGGTGCCGTTGTGGATGGAGAAGGCCTCCGACAAGTGGCCATTGACTCGAACTCTAGCAGTCGGGTTCGTGTACAGAGCTCCGATATAAGCCCGCATTGTAGAGCCCAGTCCTAGGGCTCCCAATGTCAAGTCCATGTAGTCCCAGGCCACTCGATCGAAGGCCTTCTCCGCATCCATGGACAGGAAAAAGCCTTCTTTTTTGGATGAGGAGAGCCAATGATGCAAATTAAGGGCCTTGATGGTGTTGTCCCTGGCTTCTCTGCCCGGGACAAAGCCCACTTGATCAAGACCCACCCAGGCCGGCACAAAGTGAACTAATCTGTTCGCCAAGATTTTGGAGAATAGTTTCACATCTGTATTCAAGAGCGAGATAGGTCTATAGTTCGCTACATCTGCGGGGTCTTTATTCGCCTTGGGTATTACCGCTATGTAAGCTTCCAGCAGGGTAGCGGATTGGCAGGGGGAGCTTGAGAGAGAGTTGAAGGCTCTGAGAAATCCCGGTGCCAAAAGGTCTGAAAAGGACTTGTAATATTGCGTCGAGAAGCCATCAGGTCCCGGACATTTGCCCGGCTTAGTGGTTTTTAAGGCTTCTACCCATTCTTCAGAAGTCAGCGGGGATTCTAGGGATATCCGGTCTTCCGCAGATAGTGCCTTCGGGCTAAATTTGTGTAGAAAATCCTGAATCAGGGTTGTCCGTGCGGCCGTATCAAAAGAACCCCCCTCACTCACCGAAATGTTGTATAGCTTATCATAGAAGGCTCTAAATTGTTGAGCAATATCCTCATTCCTGGAATGGAGTGCACCGTGACCATCCCGAATATGGTGGATTGTAGAAGCAAGAGTGCGCTTCTGCGTGAGCCTAGCAAGCAACCTACCCGGTTTATTGCCTTGCTCATAATACAACTTTTGCGTCAACATCTGTCTTTTTCGCGCTCGCTTGTATAGCTCATCGCGTAAAAGAGTCCTCGCTTCTCCCAGTTCGGTCGCCACCTGCAGTGTCATAGAACGTTTATGCTGTACTTCTAGTCTCCGGATCGTGTCCGTCAAGGACTGAATCAAAGCTTGGTGCTCTCTCTTCCTCCGGGCAGCAATTGAAATCAAATGTCCCCTCACTACACACTTATGCGCCTCCCATTGAGTCATGAGAGGGACATCTGGGGTGATGTTATGTCGAAAATAGTCGCTAATGGCTTGTTGGAGGGTGGCTACATCTGCAAGATCAGTAAGAAGTGAAGCATCTAGTCTCCAAATCCTAGTGGACAATTCTTTTTGAGGGAATCGTAAGGTCACGGTAACCGGATGGTGGTCGGAAAGGACCATGTTTTCTATCGTCGCCTCAGATAGGTACGACAGGTCTTTCTGGGAAATAAAAAGGTAATCAAGTCGCGAGTAACGATTATGTGGGGGAGAGAAGAACGTGTAGTCCTTCCCCCGGGGGTTAAGGGTACGCCATGTGTCATGGAGGGTGAGAGAGGCCAGCCCTAACTTCGCTTGCCTTAAGGCCGCAAAGGGAAGGGACGAAGTTCCGGTGGAAGTGTCGAGGGTTGGGTCCAGGGCCATGTTAAAGTCCCCTCCTAAAATCAAAAGGCCATCCTTAAATGATGTGAGTCGTAGAAGCGTGTCCTTCAAAAAGGAGACTTGTTTAGAATTGGGGCAGTATATGTTCGCAAGCGTCACCGGCCTGTCCTTCCACGTTCCTTTCAGGAAAATGAACCGGCCTTCAGGGTCAGCCACCTGGTCAGTGAGGTGAAATGCGAGCGACTTTGCGATCAGTATCGCTACTCCTTTTGTCTTGGTCTCAGCAGAGGTCGCGTGGTAAACGTCAGGGTATCTCTTATTGGTAAGACGCTGAATAGAGCTAGATTTAAAGTGGGTTTCCTGGAAAAAGATAACTTGGGCCCTATGTCTGTGGGCTTCTGCCATAAGGCTACTACGCTTCTCAGGAATATTGAGGCCTTTGGCATTCAAAGAGAACACCTTGAGAGATAGAGGAGCTGAAGACTGCATGATGGAGGCCATAGGGGTATTCCGGGTGTGGTGACACCCACTTCTAGTAACCTTAAGCGGAGAGGGGAGATGGGGGGGAAATACAGAAGGGAAAAGGATGAAAAAGAAAAACAAGGAAAAGATAATAGGGAAAGTAGGAAAAGCACCTATCTATCTTGACCCTGTTCTGATGATGTCCGGACCTTAGAAACCCCGGGCTCTCTACCACAACAGGGAAGTTACCCCCAACTAGGGGTGTGTTCGTGTACTACCGGAGGTAGCAGTAGTCCCGCTATGCTACCTAATAAGGGAGTGATGAAAAAAATATTGATAGGAATACAGTACAATATGCCGGAGTGTTCAAGAGGGGAAACCGGCCTCCCTTGGGGTGGGGAAGAAGTCTAGAACCCAAACGAACCAACCTACTTCGCCGCCCAGGTCCCCCACACCGGCTTAGATAGCTCAGGGTAAAACACCTCAGTCAAAGGACAGGGATCAGAGGCATGCCACGAAGGCCCATCCATAACAAAGATACCGGGCACCCCGTGGCATCTCCCCTCCCCCCACCCATCGCTGGGCTCAAGTCCCTAGAAAAAAAATGTTTTTTTAAAGCACACTATAGCACAAGGAGAATTCCCCTCACTTTCCTTCTTTGTCCCTAGAAACAAGGACTGGCACAGTGAAAGAAACTGACACTCTCCCTACCTAGAGTTTTCTGTCCCTAGAAAAAATGTTTTTTTAAAGCACACTATAGCACAAGGAGAATTCCCCTCACTTTTCTTCTTTGTCCCTAGAAACAAGGACTGGCACAGTGAAAGAAACTGACACTCTCCCTACCTAGAGTTTTCTGTCCCTAGAAAAAATGTTTTTTTAAAGCACACTATAGCACAAGGAGAATTCCCCTCACTTTACTTCTTTGTCCCTAGAAACAAGGACTGGCACAGTGAAAGAAACTGACACTCTCCCTACCTAGAGTTTTCTGTCCCTAGAAAAAAATGTTTTTTTAAAGCACACTATAGCACAAGGAGAATTCCCCTCACTTTCCTTCTTTGTCCCTAGAAACAAGGACTGGCACAGTGAAAGAAACTGACACTCTCCCTACCTAGAGTTTTCTGTCCCTAGAAAAAATGTTTTTTTAAAGCACACTATAGCACAAGGAGAATTCCCCTCACTTTCCTTCTTTGTCCCTAGAAACAAGGACTGGCACAGTGAAAGAAACTGACACTCTCCCTACCTAGAGTTTTCTGTCCCTAGAAAATTTTTTTTTTTAAAGCACACTATAGCACAAGGAGAATTCCCCTCACTTTCCTTCTTTGTCCCTAGAAACAAGGACTGGCACAGTGAAAGAAACTGACACTCTCCCTACCTAGAGTTTTCTGTCCCTAGAAAAAATGTTTTTTTAAAGCACACTATAGCACAAGGAGAATTCCCCTCACTTTCCTTCTTTGTCCCTAGAAACAAGGACTGGCACAGTGAAAGAAACTGACACTCTCCCTACCTAGAGTTTTCTGTCCCTAGAAAAAATGTTTTTTTAAAGCACACTATAGCACAAGGAGAATTCCCCTCACTTTCCTTCTTTGTCCCTAGAAACAAGGACTGGCTGTCAGGGTCACCTGTGGCCAGGTGACAGATGCACACCGTAGGGGGACAGGAGTGCACCGCGAGGTAGTGAACCCTATGGCTGGCTTCTGTGGATAGGAAACTGGGTGGTTGTGGAAAGCGGGACCAGAGGAGCACAACCGGGATCCCAACGGAAGCGAGAGCCAAGATTCCCCAGGGCGCGGAGTCTAAGACCCAGCTGGTCTTCTCCAGGGCCTCTAGTGGTGAGGATGTTACGCTGCAGGCTGGGACCAGGTCGCGGCCCCTGGAGTTTCCTAGCTCACGCCCCGTAGGATAAGGGGAAGCAGCAGCACACGATAGAGAGAACCGAATAACAAGCCGAAGGTCAGGGGCCACAAGCAGACAAGGATAACGAAGAACGAGCCGAAGGTCAAGGGTCACGAGCAGACAGGGATGGTCGGGGACAAGCCAATAACGTAACAGAGAGACAGACGTAGCACACGGCAGGCAGGAACCCAAACACACAATGCCTAACAAACACGTTGATCAGCAAAGCAGGCTTGCAGTGCACAGGTTAATATAGTGTTCAGTGATAGGGCCTGGGGTGGAGTCAGGCTGGGAGGAGATTATAAAGGAAGCCAGGTGAAGGAGGTCTGGTCTCTAGATGAACACATGAGGAGGAAGGTAAGATGGCAGACAGACATTAATGCATATCCATGACAGTACCCTCCCTCTTACGAGGCCTCCCCCTTCCCGGCCTGGGCCCAGGTTTAGAGGGAAACTTCAGATGAAACTCCTTTAACAGACGAGGTGCAAAGACCTCAGATGCAGTGATCCAAGACCTCTCCTCAGGACCAAACCCTTTCCAATGAACGAGGTACTGAAGAACGCCTTTACAGAGTCGGGAGTCCAGAATTTGACTGATCTCGTACTCCTGATTATCCTCAGAGACAGGCGCCATGGTAGGAAGAGGACGAGAGAATTTATTGAGGACTAAAGGCTTTAGAAGAGCAACATGAAAGGAGTTAGTGATTTTAAGGCTCTTAGGAATCTGGAGTTTGAAACAAACCGGATTCAGTTTAGCAGTTACCGTGTATGGACCGATGAATCGTGGAGCAAACTTCAGAGAAGGAACTCGGAGCTTGATGTTCCTGGTAGAGAGCCAGACTTTGTCCCCTGGCTGAAGAGAAGGCGGTTTACGCCTGCGGCGGTCGGCAAAGCCTTTGAATTTTTCAGCAGCTGCCCGGAGGGAATCATGAACGTGACCCCAAACGGAATTGAGAGACTCCTGAACCGAAGCCAAAGCTGGAATGTCTGGAGAACAGATCATAGGAAGAGGAAGTTGAGGGTGTTTTCCATAAACTGTGAAAAAGGGTGTCTTCTGCGAACTGGTATTCACATGATTGTTATGGGAGAATTCTGCCCACGGGAGTAGAGAGGACCAATCGTCATGGTGAGAAGACACAAAGGTGCGAAGAAAGACCTCTAACTCCTGATTAACCCTCTCAGTCTGTCCATTGGATTGGGGATGGTAAGAAGAAGAAAAATCCAAGACAATATTGAGGGATTTGCAAAAGGCTCTCCAAAAACGAGACGTGAATTGGACTCCCCTGTCGGAAACAATATGAGAAGGGACCCCATGTAGGCGGAGAATTTCTCGAATGAAAATGGGAACCAAGGCAGGGGCAGAAGGAAGACCAGGAAGAGGAACAAAATGAGCCATCTTGGAGAATCGATCGATTACCACCCAAATGACTGTATTATTCTCAGACAGTGGGAGATCGGTGATAAAATCCATGGCAATATGGGCCCAGGGTTCCTTAGGAATAGGCAAGGGCATGAGGAGACCAGCAGGAGCTTGTGTGGAGGATTTGGACTGAGCACAGACATGACAAGCTTTAACGTAGTCTTTGACGTCTGAGCGGAGATTAGGCCACCAGTAGTGACGACTGATGAGTAGGAAGGATCGGAGGAATCCAGAATGCCCTGCCACCTTGGAATCATGTCCCCAACGAAGGATCTTAGCTCTTAGCTCAGTGGGGACAAAGGTCTTACCAGGCGGAATTTTAGACTTCAGGGTGGTAGAGTGGGCAACAATGCATGAGGTGGGAATGATCGGCTCAGGTTCAGGGGCGGACTCCTCGTCCAAAGTGTCAAATGACCTAGAGAGCGCATCAGCCCGACCGTTGCAGGAACCAGGTTTGTAGGTAATCGTGAAATTAAAACGGGCAAAGAAGAGACTCCACCTGGCCTGTCTAGGATTCATACGTTTAGCATTCTGTAGATACTGTAAATTCTTGTGATCGGTAAAGATCGTTATGGAGTGAGGGGAACCCTCCAAGAGATGACGCCACTCCTCTAACGCCAATTTAATTGCGAGAAGTTCCCGATCACCGATGGCATAATTCCTCTCTGCCTGAGAAAATTTTTTGGAGAAGAACGCACATGGTTGGCGTCTCTTCTCAAAGATTTGAAGAAGCACAGCTCCCACCCCCATTGAGGAAGCGTCCACTTCAATAAAAAATGCATTCCCAGGATTTGGTCTCCTCAAGAGGGGGCCAGAAACAAAGGCCTGTTTCAGGTTGTGAAATGCAGAGACAGCTTCGGGAGGCCAGTCTCTGGCATTCACACCCTTCTTGGTCAAAGCGATAATAGGCGCGGCAATGGAAGAGTAATTCCTTATGAACTGCCTATAATAATTAGTGAAGCCAAGAAAGCGCTGTGTGGCCTTGAGGCTAGCAGGAAGAGGCCAGTTGGTGATAGCCAAGACCTTCCCAGGGTCCATACGAAGCCCCGAACATGAGACAAAGCACCCCAAAAACAGGACCTCAGAACATTCAAAGGAACATTTCTCCAGCTTGGCATAGAGATTGTTCTCTCTAAGACGTTGAAGTACAGTGCGGACATGGTTTCTGTGGACGAGCAGATTTTCAGAAAAGATCAGAATGTCATCCAGATAGATGACAACAAACTGGTACAGCAGATCTCTGAAGATTTCATTGACAAAGTTTTGAAACACGGCTGGAGCATTACACAGACCAAAAGGCATCACCAGATATTCGTAATGCCCGTCTCTAGTGTTAAATGCAGTCTTCCATTCGTCACCCTCCCGTATTCGAATGAGATTGTACGCGCCTCTGAGATCCAACTTGGTGAAAATGGAGGCACCCTTCAACCTATCGAATAGCTCAGATATTAAGGGTAAGGGGTATCGATTTTTAATAGTAACCACATTTAAACCCCGATAATCGATGCAGGGTCTTAAGGTACCATCCTTTTTGGCAACAAAAAAGAACCCTGCCCCTGCAGGCGATGAGGATTTCCGGATGAACCCTCTCTCCAGATTCTCTGCTACATACTCCGACATGGCCTGGGTCTCTGGGATGGACAGAGGGTAGGTACGACCCCTGGGTAGAGTTGCTCCGGGGACAAGATCAATAGCACAGTCAAAAGACCTGTGGGGAGGAAGCACCTCAGCTGATTTTTTACAGAACACATCCCGGTAATCGCTGTATGCGGCGGGAAGATCAGAAGAAACAGAAGTGGCAGCAACCGGAAGACTCTCCTTGGGGGTCACCTTGAGAAGACACGACGAGAAACATGAGGAACCCCAGGCCAGGATCTGCCCAGAGACCCAGTCCACATGTGGAGAGTGGAGCTGTAGCCAAGGGAGGCCCAATACAACTGGGGTAGAGGCCTTGGGTAGAATAAGAAAGGATATCCACTCCTGGTGGAGAATCCCTACCGACATCCTAATGGGTAGCGTCTGGAAGCGAATAGGGCCCCCTGGGAGAACAGTGCCATCAATTGCCGAGACTACCAATGGGGTAGTGAGAGGTGAAAGGGTAAGCTTCATAGAAGAAGCAGTTCTCCAATCCATGAAATTGCCGGCAGCCCCGGAATCCAGGTATGCAAGGGTTGACTGAGGAGAAGTGCCTACATGAAGGGACACCGGCAAGAGCAGGCGAGAAGGTGATGTTTCTGGGTCCAATACTCCACCTTCCAAATGTATTAGACCCGAGCGTTTCCCGGACGAAGCGAGCAGGAGTCACGAAAATGACCCTTGCCCCCACAATAGAGGCACAAGCCCAGAGTTCTGCGCCTAGCACGTTCTTCGGGGGTTAGTCTGGTCCGGCCCAACTGCATAGGTTCTTCAGCAGGTAGAGGATGCTCCACGGAATGAAGGGAGGGGAGCTCAGACTGGCTAGGACCCAGAGAGTGCTGGCGTCTTTTTTCTAAGGACCTCTCTTGAAAACGAATGTCGATCTGGTTGCATAATGAAATTACATCGTCCAGACCGACGGGAATGGCTCTTCCCGCTAATTCGTCTTTCACTCGGTCAGAGAGGCCATGTAAAAAGGTAGCGACCAGGGCCTCATTATTCCAGCTCAATTCAGCTGTGTGGATACGGAACTGAAGAGCATATTGCCCCACTGAACTAGATTCTTGGCGAAGACGTAAGACAGCACTAGCCGCTGAAGAAGCCCAAGCCGGCTCTTCGAAGATATTACGAAAGAGCTTCAAGAATTCGGACAGACTGGAAACCACCGGATCGTTCCTCTCCCACAGGGGGGCAGCCCAGGCCAAAGCTTCACCGGAGAGGAGGGAAATGATATAGGCTACCTTAGCCCGGTCAGATAGGAAGCTTTGAGGCTGAAGCTCAAAATGAATAGTGCATTGGCTGAGAAACCCCCTGCAGGCCTTGGAGTCCCCAGAGAAACGGAACGGAGCTGGCAATCTTAGTGAGTGTGAGGCTGCGACTGGTGCGATAGGTACAGCCGCTGGTTGTACTTGGGGTTGCGGATTCGGGGTTCCCAAGGAGACCTGAAGCTGCTCGAATCGAGAAGCCAGATCCTGGAGGAATCGCATCACCTGGGTCTGATTTGATTCCTGGGTCTCAAGTCTGCGAACTATGCCCTGCAATGGATCATCCGCGGGAAGCGGGATGTCAGCCGGGTTCATGGCTGATCAAACTGTCAGGGTCACCTGTGGCCAGGTGACAGATGCACACCGTAGGGGGACAGGAGTGCACCGCGAGGTAGTGAACCCTATGGCTGGCTTCTGTGGATAGGAAACTGGGTGGTTGTGGAAAGCGGGACCAGAGGAGCACAACCGGGATCCCAACGGAAGCGAGAGCCAAGATTCCCCAGGGCGCGGAGTCTAAGACCCAGCTGGTCTTCTCCAGGGCCTCTAGTGGTGAGGATGTTACGCTGCAGGCTGGGACCAGGTCGCGGCCCCTGGAGTTTCCTAGCTCACGCCCCGTAGGATAAGGGGAAGCAGCAGCACACGATAGATGGAACCGAATAACAAGCCGAAGGTCAGGGGCCACAAGCAGACAAGGATAACGAAGAACGAGCCGAAGGTCAAGGGTCACGAGCAGACAGGGATGGTCGGGGACAAGCCAATAACGTAACAGAGAGACAGACGTAGCACACGGCAGGCAGGAACCCAAACACACAATGCCTAACAAACACGTTGATCAGCAAAGCAGGCTTGCAGTGCACAGGTTAATATAGTGTTCAGTGATAGGGCCTGGGGTGGAGTCAGGCTGGGAGGAGATTATAAAGGAAGCCAGGTGAAGGAGGTCTGGTCTCTAGATGAACACATGAGGAGGAAGGTAAGATGGCAGACAGACATTAATGCATATCCATGACACTGGCACAGTGAAAGAAACTGACACTCTCCCTACCTAGAGTTTTCTGTCCCTAGAAAAAATGTTTTTTTAAAGCACACTATAGCACAAGGAGAATTCCCCTCACTTTCCTTCTTTGTCCCTAGAAACAAGGACTGGCACAGTGAAAGAAACTGACACTCTCCCTACCTAGAGTTTTCTGTCCCTAGAAAAAAATGTTTTTTTAAAGCACACTATAGCACAAGGAGAATTCCCCTCACTTTCCTTCTTTGTCCCTAGAAACAAGGACTGGCACAGTGAAAGAAACTGACACTCTCCCTACCTAGAGTTTTCTGTCCCTAGAAAAAATGTTTTTTTAAAGCACACTATAGCACACCGGCTTAGATAGCTCAGGGTAAAACACCTCAGTCAAAGGACAGGGATCAGAGGCATGCCACGAAGGCCCATCCATAACAAAGATACCGGGCACCCCGTGGCATCTCCCCTCCCCCCACCCACCGCTGGGCTCAAGTCCCAGTACAAACTCTGACAGCTACTGAGATCTTAAGATTGTTCCGCAGACATGATACTCAATATCTCACGCCTAAAGTGCAATACTCCTACGCTGTCGCTCGCAGTCCGGTTCATCCACTATAATGGGGCCCCCGGAGTGCGAGGAAGCCGCGGAGCCCTGTTCAACACCCCCAAGGAGGACAAAAAATAAATCAAATCCCCAGGGCTGTTAAAACCCAACTGAAAGATAAAATGGTAATAAACAATAAACAAATCCACGATGAAACCTAACAAAAAAGAGAGGGAGGATACACCCGGGGCCACCCTCAACAGGAACACGAGGGTGACAGCCCCGGGGGCACCACCCCCCACACACAGACTGACAGGCCCGTGTCCCATGAAGGGGTCGCATTTCTGCACCCCCCACGTCTGGGACAAGACCCTGCGGCCAAGAACTAAGAACATGACTGGAAGTCCCGAGCGTATGACATCCATGTAGACAGAGGGTGGTCATAAGCCAATCTCCAGACCCCCCAAGCATGCTGTAAAGCAAATGTAAATTTAAAGCAAGGCAAACCCCCGGTAATATTAGTACTACACGTTTCAAACAAATATAAACACAACTGCTGCATGAAGCAATCTCCCTGAGTATAAGAAGGCAAGATGATATCGCAACAAAGAGATAACATAACACACGAAGAAGGAGGGGGTAGAGGGGGAAGGACGGGAAGGGTGGAAGGAGATAGGGGGAGAGGGAGGGGAGAGATTTGGATGGAGGGGGAGGGGGAAGGGAGAAAGGAGTGGAGGGGGAAGAGAAAGGAGAGTAGGGAGGGGGGGTAAAGGGAGGGGGGAAAGGGAAGGGGGACATGAGACTCCTCTAACATGGATCAAGGTAAATTGTCATTCCAAATGCGAATATAGTAAACATCATCTGAACATTTGACAGCAAACCCGCAACCTCTAGGCATTGTCCGTCCAGCAGAGTGTCACAATCTAGCAAATCTTCGTCAAGGAGGGTAGACAGTGTAAAGGCATATGACTTGAGAATCAGGTTATGACCCCCCCTGGAACAAATGCCCCCAGCAGATGAACAGACATACGTTGCGGCCAGGAGGAATAGCGAGTCTAAGAGGTAAAAGCCAACCTCCTCTCCATAGTGCTCCAAAGCCTGGGGAGGGGGAACTTCAGAGTAGCAGTGATGATATCTCACTTAATCAGGTTCCCCAAAGCCTGGGGCTAAACCACTCGTCCAAGCAAACAAACATATTACATGACAGATAATGCAGGCTGCGTAGCGGACACTTGCTATACTCTCTTCAGAGCAAAATGGGGATCATAGCTCCCTGGAAGGGAATGTAAGGGGAACCGTGTAGGCAATAGTGATGAGATCTGTTTAAACAACATCAGGGGAGAATGAGTTCAAAAAAGAAGGGGGGAAGGGGAGTCAGGAACCAGCTCAGCGGACCATTCTCAGTATCTTCAATGATCCGTCTTTCGCCGGGCAGATGACGGAGACGCACGTGGGCTTTCATCCGTCTCCATGTCCTCTCGCTCCCGTGGCGAGGGGGCGTCCGAAGATCTGCGCCTCCTTTGCCGATGCCTTTGCGACCGTGGAGTTTCGATGGGTCGGGTGGAAATCCAGGGCTCTTGCTGCAGAAAGGAACCATACCAGTCAGGAACACTGACCTCAGGGATACCTATGGTGTCACAAAACTGCTGCAAGTCAGCCGGTATCCTTAGAAAGGCGGTACGGTTACCAGCTGTCGCCTGAAGGCAGAAGGGGAACTTCCAGCGATATGGGATACGCCTGTCCCGCAGGACTTGTAGCAGAGGGCGTAGGTCTCTTCTATGTTGTAGAGTAATAGCTGAGAGATCCTGGAACAACTGTATGCGTGCCCCCTCATACTCCAGATTTCCCTTATTACGAGCTAAACGCAGTATGTCCTCCTTCTGGATGAAATTCACCAGGCAACACACAATGTCCCTAGGGGGGTCCGTATCTCTGCCCCTGGGCCTAAGTGCTCTGTGGCACCTCTCCATCTCTACTGGGGCATCGGGCGGCCTGCCCAGCAGGGTATTAAAAACGGCCCAGACTGCCGTTTGCAATTGGGGTCCCTCCACCGATTCAGGTATCCCCCTAATACGCAGGTTACGCCTGCGACCCCTATTGTCTAAGTCCTCCATGTGACGGTGCATGTCCATGAGGTGTTGTGCCTGAGAGGTAGAGGCCCGTTGTACTTGGTGGATGGCCGCCCCGTGCGTCATGGCGGTCGACTCCACGTGTTCCAGCCTGGTAGCCACTGCCCTAATCTCGCCTTTCAGGTCGGAGACCGCCGCGAGTAGGGAGATTTTAATGTCCTGGGCCACCTGCTGCAGGTCGGCCATAGTCAGTGGAGGAGGGGGATATCCTGCAGACATACCTGGGAAGCTTGCGGAGGCAGAGGGGGGAACCGCGGGGAGCGCCAAACTCGAGTCCGAGGCTTGAAATGCGGCCTGTGCGTCTGCCGGCTGAATGCGGAACATCGCCGGGACAGTCTTGCTCAGCTGAGTCGAGGGATCCGACTGCGCTCGGGTGACCGAGGAACTTCTCCCGGTCATTGTGGCGATTCAAGACCGAGGTATTAGCTAATTAAATGCCGGTACAGGAGATCCGAGCGGCGGAGCTCTCCAACTATGCTGCCATCTCGCTCCGGTGCCAGGCCACGCCCCCCTCAGTGTGCTATTCTGTGCTAAATCTTGTTTGTAGGGAGGGACAGAGTAGGACAGTGAGGGAAAGTGTCAGTGTGCTATTCTGTTCTAAACCAATTTTGCTGTTCCATATTTGAAATCCTTGAGTTTAGGGACAGAGAAGGACACTCGTGGAAATTATCAGTGTGCTATTCTGTGCTAAATCTTGTTTGTAGGGAGGGACAGAGTAGGACAGTGAGGGAAAGTGTCAGTGTGCTATTCTGTTCTAAACCAATTTTGCTGAACCATATTTTCAATCCTTGAGTTTAGGGACAGAGAAGGATAGGCAGGGGACAGTGTCAGTGTCATTGTTGCTAAGCCTCCTGCACAGTATACACCTGAAGGTAGCCCTTATTGCTCTTTTTCCCATCTCCCTGCAGGCCATCCATTAAAATGTCTGGAAGGCAAACAAGGAGAGGCAGACAGTCAGGAGGCAAAAAAAGAGGGCAAGCAGGCTCTGTGTCTGGGGGCAACAGTGCTGGTCGTGGACGCGGTGCATTGTCATCAGCACATGGCCATGGGACACGCTTGTCCTTTTCGGCAGCTGGACATGTTGAGCCACATCATGCCGAAGACTTGGTAGAGTGGATGACCAAGCCCACCTCATCCTCCTCATCCTCTCTCACCCAGGCTCAGGGTACTGGCAAAGCAGCTGCCAAAGCGTCCTCTTCTCTGGTATCATTATCTTCATTAGTCAATCCTTCCCTAGACCCACCATGTCCTCCTCCTGAGGAGTCCCCCGAACTGTTTGAGCACAGTGTTGGGTACATGCTCCAGGAGGATGCCCAGCGTTTCGAAGGATCTGATGATGATACCCAGCTACAGGAAGGCAGCAGCGTGAGAGCAGAGAGAGGGGATGCTCAAGAAGGACACCAATCTGGCAGTCATGCTCCAGCAGCTGCAGCATACTGCCAGATTGGCTCCAGTGATGAGGAGGGAGGGGATGATGAGGTCACTGACTCCACGTGGGTGCCTAATAGGAGAGAGGAGGAGGATGAGGAGGAGGCACATCTCCAACGAGGCAGGATGCCCTTGAGTGGCCAGCGTATGGGCAGTAGGCTTGTGCAATTCGTTTCGTAACGAATCAAAATTCGTCCGAATTTAGCAACTTTCGGACATTCGGAAGCATTCGAATTTCCGAACAGAGCAATTACGAATAAAACCGAATCCGAAATAAATTATTCCGCAAAATAGCGAATGCCCGAAGGTCTTCGGCATAATTCGTTATGAAAAAAGTTACGAATGTACGAATCCATTCGAAGCACAATAACACTCACTCTGCTCTCTGCTTCTCCCTCACCATGCTGAACTCCCTCTCAAAATGGTGTACAGGGGCGGAGGCTATAGCCGCATGAAAAAACGAAAGTAAAATACGAGATTTCAAATCCATTCGAAGCACAATAACACTCACTCTGCTCTGCTCTCTGCTTCTCCCTCACCGTGCTGAACCCTCTCAAAATGGTGTACAGGGGCGGAGCCTATAGCCGCATGTAAAAAACGAAAGTAAAATACGAGATTTCGAATCGTTACAAATAACCGCTATGTATTTAGAAAAGTACAAATCCATTCGAAGCACATTAGGCATAATAGGCAGCGTCGTTGTGAGAGAGACACGGAAAATTACGAATCAACGAACCCAAAAAAAGTTACGAAAGTAGGAGTTGTGTCCAGAATCAACGAAAAACAACGTACTCTACCGAAAGTACGAATTATAAAGCAACAAAAAATTCAACGAAAAATGTCGCTTGCAAAAATACGAATGAGTCCGAACACGAAAAATCCCGTCTAGCAAAATTACGAATGATTACGAATCAACAGGACCGGAAAGAAACGAACCGAAACGGAACGAATTTTTCCGTTGTGCACAAGTCTAATGGGCAGCACACCGACGGAATCACACCGCAGAGCTCCGCCTGTGCAGGGCGCTGCCTCTGCCCATCATTCAAAAAGTTCTTTGGTGTGGGCCTTTTTTGAGGCGAGTGCATCAGATCGCACAGCTGCTGTTTGCAACATATGTCTCAAGCGTATATCGCGTGGCCAAAACATCAGCCGCTTGGGCACCACATGCTTGATCAGACATATGTTGACCTGCCATGCAGCTCGTTGGCAAGCCTACCTTAAAGACCCACACCAAAGAACAAAGCTGACCTCTTCTTGCACCGCATCAGCTGGGATCTCCAACCCCACTATACCTTCACTCCTCTCTGAAACCTGCTCTGAGAGGAATGAAGGTGTAGAATTAGGTGTGTCACAGGCAAGTACTTGCGGGCACTCTGCTAGCAGTACACCAACGTCCGATTCTAGCAGGCAAATTTCCCTGCCCCAGCTGCTGGACCGTCGAAAGAAGTTCACTCCCAGCCATCCACATGCCCAGCGGTTGAATGCTAGCTTGGCTAAATTGCTAGCGCTTCAACTGCTGCCTTTTCAGTTGGTAGACTCGGCCCCCTTCCGTGAGTTTGTGCAATGTGCGGTTCCTCAGTGGCAGATTCCCAAATGCCACTTTTTCGCACGGAAGGCGATTCCGGCTCTCTACAGGCATGTGGAAGGCAATGTCTTGGCCTCGCTGGACAGGGCGGTCAGCGGTAAGGTGCATATTACCGCTGACTCATGGTCCAGCAGGCATGGACAGGGACGTTACCTTTCTTTCACGGCCCATTGGGTCACTCTTTTGGCAGCTGGGAAGGATGCAGGACAAGGTGCAGTAGTGTTGGAGGTTGTTCCACCGCCACGCCTCCAAAATGCTACTACTGGTTGTGACACACCTCTCTCCTCCAGCCCCTCCTCTTCTTCTTCCTCCATGGCCTCTTCCTGTGGTTTGTCCTCGGAACCAGCGGTGCTCCGTAGGCGTTCAAGGGGCTACGCAAGTACGCAGGCAAAAAGATGCCATGCCGTGCTTGCGCTGGTGTGTTTGGGGGACAGGAGCCACACTGGGGCAGAGGTCCTGTCTGCTCTGCAGGGGCAGGCCGAGAGGTGGTTGACGCCACGCCAGCTTAAGCCAGGAATGGTGGTTTGCGACAATGGCACCAACCTCCTCTCCGCCCTCCGACAGGGACAACTGACCCATGTGCCCTGTATGGCTCACGTCCTTAACCTGGTGGTGCAGCGGTTCTTGGGCAGGTACCCGGGCTTACAGGATGTCCTGAGGCAGGCCAGGAAAGTCTGTGTGAATTTCCGCAGATCTTATAATGCCAGTGCTCGCCTGGCTGAGCTGCAAAAGGAGTTGAACCTGCCCAAGAACCGCCTTATATGTGACATGCCCACCAGGTGGAACTCAACGTTGGCCATGCTGCAGCGGCTGCACACGCAGCAGAGGGCCATCAATGAGTACCTGTGCGACTACGGCACCAGGACAGGGTCAGGGGAGCTCGGGTTTTTTTCACCACGCCAGTAGGGCATGATCAGGGATGCATGCACTGTCCTGGCACCATTTGAGGAGGCCACGAGGATGGTGAGCAGTGACAGTGCATGCATCAGTGACACTGTACCTCTTGTACACCTGTTGGAGCACACGCTGCGTGGAATAATGGACAGGGCACTTGAGGCAGAACAGAGGCAGGAAGAGGAGGACTTCCTTGCCACTCAAGGCCCCCTTTACCCAGACAGTGTTCCTTCTGTCCCACCCATCGCACAGGAAGAGGAGGAGGAGGAGGAGGAGGAGGATTGTGTCAGCATGGAGGTGGAGGCTGGCACTCAGCATCATCAGCAGCAGTCTTTTAGGGATGATTTACAGTCCCAAGAAACCAGTGGACTTGTACGTGGCTGGGAGGAGGTGGCTGCGGATCATGTCGTCCTTAGTGACCCAGAGGACTCCGGACTGAATGCCTCAGCTAACCTACGCTGCATGGCCTCCCTGATCCTGCAAAGTCTGCGGAAGGATCCTCGTATTCTTCGGATCAAGGAGAGGGACCATTACTGGCTGGCCACTCTCCTTGATCCACGGTACAAGGGTAAGGTTGCGGACCTTATCGTACCGTCGCAGAGGGAGCAGAGGATGAGACAACTCCGGGAGGCCTTGCAGAAAGGTCTTTGCAACGCGTTCCCAGAGACTGGGAGGTTACAAACTCCTAGTCCTGGACAACGAGTTGCTGAGGCTTCGGGCAGTCAAAGAAGGAGCGGTGGGGAAGGTGGCCGTCTGACCGATGCGTTCAGACAATTCTTTAGTCCGCAGCCCCAAAGTATGATCGGTTCCAGCAACCATCGCCAGCGTCTGATATACATGGTCCAGGAATACCTAGGGGCAAGGTCAGACTTGGACACCTTCCCCACCGAAAATCCTCTGGCTTACTGGGTCTTGAGGATGGATCACTGGCCAGAGCTTGCACAGTATGCAATTGAGCTACTGGCCTGTCCTGCATCCAGCGTTCTTTCAGAACGCACATTCAGTGCTGCTGGAGGATTTGTCACGGATCACAGGGTGCGCCTGTCCACCGACTCGGTTGATCGACTGACTTTCATCAAGATGAACCAGTCTTGGATCACCACCAGCTACCACACACCAGATGCTGATATAACAGACTAATTGATTTTAAAATGTCACATCCCTTCAAGACTGATGCTGATGCTGAGTGCCTGTGCTGTTATGTTGACTGGCTATCCTCCTCCTCCTCCTCAATGATACGATTAATGATGATAGCTTGGAAGATCATTTTGGTTTATGGGTGACGCCACCAGTGGCTAAGGCCCAATTTTTCAGCCCCTGTTTAACAGGGGCGTGTAATTAAAATTTTTGATGCAATACTTTGCAACAGGCCTCATTGCTGTGCTCCAAGTACAGTATCTGTGAGGGGTTGCAGTGTTGTGCCACCAGTGCCTAAGGCCCAATTTTTCAGCCCCTGTTCAACAGGGGCATGCAATTATAATTATTGATCTAATAATTCACAGCATGGCCCATTGCTGCGCCCACCAAGAGTAACTGTCAGGCCTTACAGTGTTGTGGCACCAGCACCACCATCACCACCACCACCACCACCAAAGGCCCAATTTTTCAGCCCCTGTTCAACAGGGGCATGCAATTATAATTATTGATCGAATAATTCACAGCAGGACCCATTGCTGCGCCCACCAAGAGTAACTGTCAGGCCTTACAGTGTTGTGGCACCAGCACCACCATCACCACCACCACCACCAAAGGCCCAATTTTTCAGCCCCTGTTCAACAGGGGCATGCAATTATAATTATTGATCGAATAATTCACAGCAGGACCCATTGCTGCGCCCACCAAGAGTAACTGTCAGGCCTTACAGTGTTGTGGCACCAGCACCACCATCACCACCACCACCACGAAAGGCCCAATTTTTCAGCCCCTGTTCAACAGGGGCATGCAATTATAATTATTGTTCGAATAATTCACAGCAGGGCCCATTGCTGCGCCCACCAAGAGTAACTGTCAGGCCTTACAGTGTTGTGGCACCAGCACCACCATCAAAGGCCCAATTTTTACTACCACTGATCAACAATTATATGTTATTACAATTCCTGATATAATAGTTGACAGCAGGGCGTTCCAGCACCCACCAAGAATAACTGTGAGTGCTTTCAGTGTTGTGCCAACACCAACACCTAAGGGGCCAATTTCTGCAGAGTATATACGGCAGGTCCCTACTTTCAAACATCCAACTTGCAAACTACTACTACTTGCAAACGGAAGAAGACAACAGGAAGTGAGAGGAAATCTACCCCTTGGAAGGAAAATTCTCTCCTGTAAGAATTAATATGGGAGAAAGGTGTCTCCTCTCTACTGATGCTTTATCACCAATCCTTGTTTCAATAAAAACACCACATTTCAAAAACAGTTGTCATTGGGACGCAAAGTGAGGTGAAATGTTCTGAACAGGGGCACAGACAGCAAAAAAAGTGTGACAGGGGTGATAACCGTTCCCTATGTTTTACAAAAAGCTAAAAAAAAGGAATTTGGCATGGAGCTATACTTAAACAATGCAGCTGTTCAAAATTACAAACAGATTCTACATAAGAACAAACCTACAGTCCCTGTCTTGTATGCACCGCCTGTATACGGCTGTTCAGAGTATATAGGTCCTTTTTTATTTTGTGTGCGGGGTTCCCCTTAATATCCATACAAGACCCAAAGGGGCTGGTAATGGGCTGGGGTAGGGGGGGGGGTTGATGGGGTAGCTATGCCATTTTTCCTAAAGATTTTCATCCATATTACCGGGACCAGACATTGCATTAAAGCCGCAAGCAGTTTTAAATGGCTTTTTTCCTTTATGCCGCGTACACACGACCGCTTTTCTCGACGAGAATAACGTCATTTTTTTTTCTCGCCGAGAAAACCGATCGTCTGTGGGCTTTATGTCGTTTTTTTCAACGAGAAAAACGCCATTAAAAACGACGCGAAAAATTAGAACATGTTCTAAATTTTCACGCCGTTTTTCAGGTCGTCGTTTTTTTCATCATGAAAAATTATCGTGTGTAGGCTTTAACGACGTTAAAAAAAGCGCGCATGATCAGAAGCAAGTGAGGAGAAGGGAGCGCTCGTTCTGGTAAAACTACTGTTCAGAATGGAGATGGCACATTCGTCATGCATGAAATTATTACATCGTTTAATGCAGCGCATTCTTTTCTTCGTTCTAATGCTGCAATATTCCAATTCTCTTGCTGCTGATATTCTCCCAGAGTTAGGACAATCTTTGGTCTTTATGATTTATTGTTTTATCATGATTAATCTCTATTTTGGGGAGCCAGATCTCCCTAAATACCCAAAACTTTTTAAATTTATTTTTATATTTTATTTTTTTTGCTTTAATTTGTGGTCTTAGATTTTAGACTGTTTTTACATATTATTTGCTATTTTGGAGTGTGTCAAGTTACCACAACATTATTCTTTATTTTAATTTTGCCTCAATGAGGTTAGTGTCCCTTGTTAATTTCTCAATTTTGTATCCACTGTCCCTGCCTACTCACTTACAAACTGGCTATTTAGAAGAAAAACACATGTTAATTTTGTATCTTCAAAAAAAATTCCCATTTATTATGGCCTAATAACAAATTAAAAGGTAAGACAAAACAAAACCATATGTAAACTACAAATCAAGAAGCCAGGAAGACAGCACTGGAGACCCTGCTGAAATTAGTGCACACCCAGATCACCACAGCAAACACCAAAGCATCTGAAGACCAAAACTGGCCCCATGTGAGGCACATATCCTGGGTTCATTTTCGTCTTTTTTGTTTGACCTTCCCTGCAGCCTTCCTTGGAGGCTGTGTCCGTGGAGGAGGGACTGGAGCAGGAGCAGGGTCTGGAACAGGAGCAGGGACTGGGACGGGAGCAGGGCCTGGGACAGGAGCATGGAGTGGGGCAGGAGCATGGAGTGGGGCAGGAACTTGGGCAAAAAAATAGGAAAGGTCCACAACATCTGTGAACTCCTTTAGTTTGTTCAACAGGCCCATATTGACCACCTTCAATATAAGTGTTTCACACTTCAGCCTCTGGTCCAGTCCCATTTGTGGCAGTTTCTCCCCAATAAGGGCAGCAAATCCCTCTGCAGCGGTGGGGGGCTCTCGGAGTGCAGCAGTAGCCTCCCTAATTAGGGCCTGTGTCTCCTCCTCCATTTGAACCAGCCTCCTCGATCTTTTGGCAGGAATCCACAGCAGAGGGATCTGGGGCCTGGTGTTGTGCTGGGTCCCACTGGGGCCTGCCTCTTCCTGGGTCCCACTGGGGCCTGCCTCTTCCTGGGTCCCACTGGGGCCTGCCTCTTCCTGGGTCCCACTGGGGCCTGCCTCCTCATCCTGTAAAAAAAAGGTACATCGAGTTAGTTTTGCCTTCATCTTTCACACACATTTGTCACCTCATGACATTTGGTAATTGAATGCTACTAAATATTAAAGTCAATCATTCTGACACCAGTATATATCTTTTTGGTGCCCTTAATTTGTGGCCACTGCTGTCTATTGATATGTCAGACACTTTTTTTAAACTGTTAACATTTTTCACACTTTTTTTTAAACGTTTACAACATTCAACTTTTATTACTCTAAATATTTTGTGAAATATTATACCTGGCTCCAAATATTTAAATCCGGCTCCTCCAGGACTTGAGGTTGTTCCTCCAAAGAGACCTCATCTTGGCTGGAGGCTTGGCTGCATGGAATGCTGGAGGGAAGGCTGGAGGGTTGGCTGGAGGGTTGGCTGCAAGGAAGGCTGGAGGTCGTTCTGGGTGGAAGGCTGGAAAGGGATTCCCTGGATTCCAGATGTTCATCTAGGAAACTCAGGTGCTGATAGTACCACAGATTTGGTATGTATCGGTCCTCTGCACCTGCTCCTGACCGCAGGGATTTTTGAATTTTATTCCTTTGAGCCCGGTATGTGCCCCTAATGGTCCAAATTTTGTTCTTCAGATCCTGTAGTGTTGCTGTGGGGATCTGAGTTCGCACAAATTCCAGCAAGGTCTCCAGTGCTCTCTTCCTGGCTTCTTTATTTTTATTATTTTTATTTTTAGTCTCCCATAAAATTGGAAGATTTTTCCATCTTTGGAGGAATTCCAGCATAAAATCGGGGTCCTTAAATGCCTTCATTATCTGTGCAATTCAAAACCCAAAACCAAAAAAGGAATGTCAGTCAGGACTACTCCAAATCTTTCTAACCATATATAGGCCACTAACGTAGCAATTGATCAGTCATCATAGAGTTGAGTGGACACCTGGATGTTTGTGTTGAACTCTTTTTAGCTAACTTTGTAAAAAGCTAGAGTTCGTGACCTGACTTTACCCGAACCCAAACCCCATTTAAGTAAATTAAGCCCTGTAAATAGGTTGAATAAAAGGACTCCCCAAAAATAAAGGAGTACCTCGAACTGTCCCTGCACCAAGTGTCATTTTTTATTAAATTTTAATTAACCCTAAATTCACTCCTGGGTATAATTAATTGTTGTCTCCTGTCAATTGCAATACATAGAAAAGTCATTGATGCAAACATTGGGAAAGCATTGTGGTTCCCCCAAATATCCATATCAGGTCTGTCAAGGATTTTAAGGGGAACTCCCCCACAAATTCCCTTAAAAAATGGCGTGGAGTCCCCCCCCAATCCATAACAGACCCTTATCCGAGCACGCAACCTGGCCGGCCACAGGGGAAGAGGGGGGGACGAGAGAGCGCCCCCCCTCCCTCCTGAACCGTACCAGGCCACATGCCCTCAACATGGGGAGGATGTCCCCATGTTGATGGGGACAAGGGCCTCATCCCCACAACCCTTGCCCGGTGGTTGTGGGGGTCTGCGGGCGGGGGGCTTATCGGAATCTGGAAGACCCCTTTAACAAAGGGGCCCCCCAGATCCCGCCCCCCCCATATGTGAAATGGTAATGGGGGACATTGTACCCCTACCATTTCACCTTAAAAAATGGCATTATCTGAAAAATGACACTACACGGTTTTTGACAATTCCTTTATTATTGGTTTTGTTTTTCAACCATCTTCTTCCTTCTTCTTTTCTGCATTGGAGTTTCTTCCTCCATCTTCCTCTTCATCTTCATCTTCCTTCTTGCTTCAGGCTTCTCGTCCGCATCTTGCTTCGGCTTCTTCTTTGTTCTCCCGCTGCTCCGTTTGAATTTGAGTTTCCCGCTGTGTGACGCAAAGTTAGGCAGTTCTCCTCTAGGTCCACTGCGAGCCGGGGGACCCGCCCCCCTCTGACTGCACGGGGAAAGTACCTGTGAAATCTCTGTGCGTCAGAGGGGGGCGGGGTCGCCGGACCAAGAGGAGAACTGATGAACTGAAGCGTCACACAGCGGGAACCTCCAATTCAAACGGAGCGGCCGGAGAAAGAAGAACCCGGAGCAAGATGCGGACGAGAACACCGAAGGAAGAAGGAAGATGAAGAGGAAGAGGAAGATGGATGAAGAAACACGAAGCGAGAAAAGAAGAAGAAGGAAGAAAGACAAACTAAAAATTAAAGGAATTGTCAAAAACTGACTCTTATCATTTTTTACATTTTGTACACTTTCTTCGTGAAATGGTAGAGGTACAATTTACCCCTTACCAATTCACATAGGGGGGGCGGGATCTAGGGGGCCCCTTTGTTAAAGGGGTCTTCCAGATTCCGATAAGCCCCCCCGCCCGCAGACCCCCACAACCACCGGGCAAGGGTTGTGGGGATGAGGCCCTTGTCCCCATCAACATGGGGACATCCTCCCCATGTTGAGGGCATGTGGCCTGGTACGGTTCAGGAGGGAGGGGGGGGCGCTCTCGTCCCCCCCTCTTCCCCTGCGGCCGGCCAGGTTGCGTGCTCGGATAAAGGGTCTGTTGTGGATTTTGGGGGGGACTCCACGCACTTTTTTTTCATGATTTGGGGGTGGAGTTCCCCTTAAAATCCTTGACAGACCTGAAGGGCCTGCAACTCGAATTTGGGGGAACCCCACGTTTTTTTATTTCAGGTACAAATCAGTTTTCAAAGTCTTGCCATTTGCCGGGAGGCAAGAATTCATTTAGAGCCGCGATTGACTTTTCAAAGTTTATAGTCCCAATTCAAAAATCACACTTTGTGCACGGCCAGTACTAACAGCACGGGAAGCAAGCGCCAAGTTACATGCATATTGCCCAACCCCGGCCCCGAACATACAGTGAATGAATGTTTATAGGTTTAATGCTCCTGGACACAGCCATATCAAGTAAGAAAAATGATCTACACGTTCGTCTCCTCCGACCTTCTTCCACTCACTGAACGTCGCTTTCAACGATGTTTTTTGGAGTTATATACAGTGCGCATGCGTGACGCTCCGCACGCTTTCCCGCCCCTGACGTTCGTTACACTACTTTCCCCGCCCCTTCTCGCTACTCCTTAATGACGGAGAGTGTAAACATGTCGGCGAATCACCAACATGATGTGGAAAGTGGGGAAGAACGCAGGCCCCGACCCAGAAGGTATAAAGCCACTAACATGAGCTTTGAGGAGATGGTGGAGATGGTCTCCATATTGCTCCGGGATGATTACGACGCCAAACATGGGCCCTACAAAAATCCAAATCAAGTGAAGGCCAAGATCATGGATAAAGTGGTCAAAACGCTCTTTGTAAAATTTGGGGTTCGCAGGTCGCGGGAACAGATCCGGAAACGATGGTCGGACATTAAGTTGCGTGAGCCGGATCAATATAAAAAGATTAAAAAAGTCATCAAAAAAAGTAAGTAGATTAACATTAAATGTGATTTTGCCTAATAACGTGGTGTTGCATGTGCTTTTTAAATAATGTATGTATTACAGTGAAAAATGTTATGTTTCATGTTTTTGGCCACACGAATCGATCGTATAAATGGTCGTTCAAACGTTCACTCAATCACAAGCTTTTGCCACGATTCATCATTGTTCGAACGACATTTTATCAATCACAAAATAATAGGCATGTTCTAATGTTTTTAGCAATGTATTCCACCAAAACATCGTTTGGGTGGTATTGAACGAGGATTTCAACGTTGGATTCTTGTGCCCAAGAACATGAAACAGGACATCATGAAATGTTTATGTGAGAAGTAATTATAAACATGTTTGTGTAGTTGTTGGTAATTATATTTGGCTAATGTAACTAGATTCAGTGTACGTTTACAAGAGTATGCTCAGCAGCTGCTTACACATCTGGACTCATTAGCACAAGTGTGGGCCACAAGAACAACCTTTTGATGGTGTCACACATAGGTGATCCAGTGGATACCTGGTGTGTTTCCATGTGTGAAACATGACCTAAAGAGATTAATCTACCATCTTGGGAAATGGATACAATCATGTGTTCATCTTCTCCAAAATTATCAGTAATACAATTGTAACACACTTCCCAAGAATGATTAATATTCCTCTTTCACGCCTAAATATATTTAGTTACACAAGTCGACCTTTTGGTTATATCTCCTAGGGATTCAAAGAGCTAAGAGACACGAGGCTGCAAACCCCGCACCACCAACTCAAGACCCACAACTGCAGGATGTGGCAGAAGAGGGAAATGGCAACTCACCAGGTCAGTGTCATACACCACAGCCTCACGTAATAGATGTTTGCCTGTATATTTAGTAAGACATTTTCTTTTCACAACTTAAAGGGACTTTAATGCCTGCGGCACCAGCAACCTTCACCAGAGCCACTGCCCAGATGTTGCTTAAAGAAGTGAGGGTCTGCTCTCGGGAGGTTGAAACCATCAAACACAACCTGGTCCAGATGTACCAAACAAACAAAATGATGGAGAAAAAATTAAAAAAAATTGAGCATATTCTTGGGAGTGTTTAAAACTTGTATATATTTTAAAAAAAATGTTTATTTTTTGGGGGGGAAATGTTTTATTTCTATAAAGGGATATTGTTCGTGTTGTACAGTTTTGTACTGAGTTGTAAAAAGCAAATATTTTAGAAATTCCTCCAAAAATTGGGGTTATATTTTGATACAAACCTTACCAATTTTATACTCATAAATTTTTTTAAACAGTAAACAATGTGTGGCTTCTTATATCAATGTTGACCCCCCCAACAAAAATGTGTGTGTTTAGACTCTATAAATGCTTGTAATTTACTTGTTAGGAAAAAACATGGGACTACAACTGCACTAGTATAACCAAGGACAGTGATGGTGAACCTTGGCAACCCAGATGGTTTGGAACTACATTTCTAATGTTGCTCAGGCACTCTGCAGTGTAGTTGAGCATCATGGAAAATGGAGTTGAAAAACATCTGGAGTGGCAAGGTTCACCATCACTGACCTGGAAGAAAGAACAAATACAACAAAAGAAAAGCAAACAAGATGTTTTCAAGATATTATTTTTTATTATGAGCAACATTGATTTAAAACTGATCAGGCATTGCAATGGCCCCCCTACCCATAAAATATTCGACATAGCGTTGCCGCACATCACGGCCGCTTTGGGGGGCCAAGCCTGTAGGGCCAGCTAACTGGGCTGGCAATGGTCCATCCAAACCCTGTGTGCCCTGAAGGTCAAGTGTAGCAAGATAATTTGTGGAGTGTTTGATTAAAAAATTGTGCAGTATGCAACAACACATGACCAAATGGTTCCATTTATACTCCGCCATGTTTATTGCAGTCAGAAAAAGCCGGAAGCGACTGGCCATGATGCCAAAGGCGTTTTCCACCACCCTTCGCCCTCTGGCTAGACGATAATTAAACACCCTCCTCTCAGGGGTGAGGGACCTTTGGGGAAAAGGCCTCATCAAATGTGGTCCAAGTGCAAAAGCCTCATCTGCCAGGAACACAAAAGGGAGGCCGTGTTCATTATCTTCAGCAGGTGGCAATGCCAGGTCGTCTGAAAGAAGCCGGTCTGCAAACTCGGTCTGGGCGAAAACACCACCGTCAGACATCTGCCCATTTTTCCCAACATCAACAAATAGGAATTCATAGTTCGCAGACACCACCGCCATGAGCACAATACTGTGGAAGCCTTTGTAATTCCAAAAAAAAGACCCAGAATGGGCTGGTGGCACGATGCGGACGTGCTTGCCATCAATGGCTCCTCCACAGTTGGGAAAGTTCCACCGCTGAGAAAAATCAGATGCCACATTCTGCCATTCCTGTGGCGTCGATGGTAACTGTGGAGTCAAAGGAAAAAAAAAACAAATATATACTTTACTACCTATACATTGCAAGCATGTTAGCACAAAACACTCTGGGCAAAACATCAGGATAGCATTAATTTGTAAGGAGGATTTTAGAGCGGAGCTACGCAGCCAAAATAATATAAAATAACACAGCAGCTCCAGCTACAGCAGCTGCAGAGGTTTGCTAATTGTACACTTACCTGTCCTGGAGTCCAGCAACGTCCGCAGCAGAGGACGAACAATTGCTCGTCACTCTGCTGCCCCCTCTGCCATCCTCGGTGAGGGAACCAGGAAGAGAAGCCTTGCGGCTTCACTGCCCGGTTCCCAAACGCACATGCACGAGAAGCGCTGCGCAGTTTAGACTGGTCCTCCTGTGTTCTGTGAGACAAGTGTTTCCAAGAACACTACGGGTCTTTTGCGGGAAGTGACTTGGCTCAGGCAGATTTGCCGCAGAGATGACTCCCGGATGTGGGTGAATATACCTGTCTTAAACAGGTATCTTCACCCCCCTCCCCCCTGAAAGGTGTCAATTTTGACACCGGGGGAGGGTTACAATGAGCGGACCCACAAAATTTAGGATGGAGGTCCGCTTGAATAAGATAGAAAAATAAGCAACAAAAACATCACCCACTCTGATGGACCTGAGAAATTCGGAGAGGGTGGAGGGTTTGAGATGAGTTGGGGACATCATAATTAAAATCTATAGTACGATGTAATTTATTTGGGTAGATTAGACAAACTTAAAAAATTAGGGGGGGGGGGTGGGAATCAGGCAATCTAAGCACTACAATGGAGCGTACAAAACAAAAATGAGGATTGACTAGGCTAGGTGTCAGGGTCACCTGTGGCCAGGTGACAGATGCACACCGTAGGGGGACAGGAGTGCACCGCAAGGTAGTGAACCCTATGGCTGGCTTCTGTGGGTAGGAAACTGGGTGGTTGTGGAAAGCGGGACCAGAGGAGCACAACCGGGATCCCAACGGAAGCGAGAGCCAAGATTCCCCAGGGCGCGGAGTCTAAGACCCAGCTGGTCTTCTCCAGGGCCTCTAGTGGTGAGGATGTTACGCTGCAGGCTGGGACCAGGTCGCGGCCCCTGGAGTTTCCTAGCTCACGCCCCGTAGGATAAGGGGAAGCAGCGGCACACGATAGAGAGAACCGAATAACAAGCCGAAGGTCAGGGGCCACAAGCAGACAAGGATAACGAAGAACGAGCCGAAGGTCAAGGGTCACGAGCAGACAGGGATGGTCGGGGACAAGCCAATAACGTAACAGAGAGACAGACGTAGCACACGGCAGGCAGGAACCCAAACACACAATGCCTAACAAACACGTTGATCAGCAAAGCAGGCTTGCAGTGCACAGGTTAATATAGTGTTCAGTGATAGGGCCTGGGGTGGAGTCAGGCTGGGAGGAGATTATAAAGGAAGCCAGGTGAAGGAGGTCTGGTCTCTAGATGAACACTAGGGATGAGCTTCGAGTTCGAGTCGAACTCATGTTCGACTCGAACATTGCTTGTTCGCCCGTTCGCCGAACAGCGAACAAATTGGGGTGTTCGCGGCAAATTCGAAAAATCTATGGGAGAAATCTAAAGTGCTAATTATAAAGGCTTATATGCAAGTTATTGTCCTAAAAAGTGTTTGGGGACCGGGGTCCTGCCCCAGGGGACATGTATCAATGCAAAAAGAAGTTTTAAAAACGGACATTTTTTCGGGAGCAGTGATTTTAATAATGCTTAAAGTGAAACAATAAAAGTGAAATATTCCTTTAAATTTCGTACCTGGGGGGTGTGTATGATATGCATGTGAAGTGGCGCATGTTTCCCGTGCTTAGAACTGTCCCTGCAAAAAGTGTCATTTTTGAAAGAAAAAAATGCATTTAAAACTCACTCGCGGCTATTAATGAATTGTCGGCTCCCGGCAATACATACAAAAGTCATTGATAAAAATAAAAAAAAAGCGTGGGGGTTCCCCAGAATTCAATTACCAGGCCCTTCAGGTCTGGAATGGATATTAAGGGGAACCCCGCCGCAAATTAAAAAAAAAATTGACGTGGGGTTCCCCCAAATATCCATTCCAGGCCCTTCAGATCTGGCATGGATTTTAAGGGGAACTCCACCCCAAATTTAAAAAAAAATGGCGTGGAGTCCCCCTAAAAATCCATACCAGACCCCTTATCCGAGCACGCAACCTGGCCGGCCGCAGGGGAAAAGGGGGGGACGAGAGAGCGGCCCCCCCTCCCTCCTGAACCGTACCAAGCCACATGCCCTCAACATGGGGAGGATGTCCCCATGTTGATGGGGACAAGGGCCTCATCCCCACAACCCTTGCCCGGTGGTTGTGGGGGTCTGCGGGCAGGGGGCTTATCGGAATCTGGAAGACCCCTTTAACAAAGGGGACCCCCAGATCCCGCCCCCCCCCTATGTGAATTGGTAAGGGGTACATTGTACCCCTACCATTTCACGAAGAAAGTGTAAAAAATTGTAAAAAAAAACACACAAACACCTTGAAAAAGTCCTTTATTTAAAAAAAAAAAAAAACAGCAGTGAAATCCAGTGTCCCGCGGCGATCCCGATGTCCAGCGCTGTCCTTCATTGGTTGTGCCTGAGCGGACCTGATGGGGAACTCCCTCTCAGTATTTTAAATGTATAGACCCGCCCCTTCTAAAGTTCCCCATCAGGTCCGCCAGCGGACCAGATGCGGAACATGAGAAGGGGCGGGTCTATACATGTATTACCACAGTGAGAGAAGTTCCCCATCAGGTCCGCCTCCTCGGTATGTCGGACCCGGCTACGTCATTGGCTTGAGCGGGGAACTTCCTTCACTGTGTAATTTAAATTTACATAGTGAAGGAAGTTCCCCGCTCAAGCCAATGACGTAGGCGGGTCCGACATACCGAGGGGGCGGACCTGATGGGGAACTGCTCTCACTTTGGTAATACATGTATAGACCCGCCCCTTCTCATGTTCCGCATCTGGTCCGCTGGCGGACCTGATGGGGAACTTTAGAAGGGGCGGGTCTATACATTTAAAATACTGAGAGGGAGTTCCCCATCAGGTCCGCTCAGGCACAACCAATGAATGACAGCGCTGGACATCGGGATCGCCGCGGGACACTGGATTTCACCGCTGTTTTTTTTTTTTTTTCTTTTTTTTAAATAAAGGACTTTTTCAAGGTGTTTGTGTGTTTTTTTAAACATTTTTTTACGCTTTCTTCGTGAAATGGTAGGGGTACAATGTACCCCTTACCAATTCACATAGGGGGGGGGGCGGGATCTGGGGGTCCCCTTTGTTAAAGGGGTCTTCCAGATTCCGATAAGCCCCCTGCCCGCAGACCCCCACAACCACCGGGCAAGGGTTGTGGGGATGAGGCCCTTGTCCCCATCAACATGGGGACATCCTCCCCATGTTGAGGGCATGTGGCCTGGTACGGTTCAGGAGGGAGGGGGGGGCCGCTCTCTCGTCCCCCCCTTTTCCCCTGCGGCCGGCCAGGTTGCGTGCTCGGATAAGGGGTCTGGTATGGATTTTTAGGGGGACTCCACGCCATTTTTTTTTAAATTTGGGGTGGAGTTCCCCTTAAAATCCATGCCAGATCTGAAGGGCCTGGAATGGATATTTGGGGGAACCCCACGTCAATTTTTTTTTAAATTTGCGGCGGGGTTCCCCTTAATATCCATTCCAGACCTGAAGGGCCTGGTAATTGAATTCTGGGGAACCCCCACGCTTTTTTTTTATTTTTATCAATGACTTTTGTATGTATTGCCGGGAGCCGACAATTCATTAATAGCCGCGAGTCAGTTTTAAAAGACTTTTTTTCTTTCAAAAATGACACTTTGTGCAGGGACAGTTCTAAGCACGGGAAACATGCGCCACTTTACATGCATATCATACACACCCCCCAGGTACGAAATTTAAAGGAATATTTCACTTTTATTTTTTCACTTTAAGCATTATTAAAATCACTGCTCCCGAAAAAACGGCCGTTTTTAAAACTTCTTTTTGCATTGATACATGTCCCCTGGGGCAGGACCCGGGTCCCCAAACCCTTTTTAGGACAATAACTTGCATATTAGCCTTTATAATTAACACTTTAGATTTCGAACGTTCGAGTCCATTGTATTTAATAGGGTTCTAAAGTTTACACGAACATTTTGTCTGTTCGCAGGTTCTGGTGCGAACCGAACAGGGGGGTGTTCGGCTCATCCCTGATGAACACATGAGGAGGAAGGTAAGATGGCAGACAGACATTAATGCATATCCATGACAGTACCCTCCCTCTTACGAGGCCTCCCCCTTCCCCGCCTGGGCCCAGGTTTAGAGGGAAACTTCAGATGAAACTCCTTTAACAGACGAGGTGCAAAGACCTCAGATGCAGTGATCCAAGACCTCTCCTCAGGACCAAACCCTTTCCAATGAACGAGGTACTGAAGAACGCCTTTACAGAGTCGGGAGTCCAGAATTTGACTGATCTCGTACTCCTGATTATCCTCCGAGACAGGCGCCACGGTAGGAAGAGGACGAGAGAATTTATTGAGGACTAAAGGCTTTAGAAGAGCAACATGAAAGGAGTTAGTGATTTTAAGGCTCTTAGGAATCTGGAGTTTGAAACAAACCGGATTCAGTTTAGCAGTTACCGTGTATGGACCGATGAATCGTGGAGCAAACTTCAGAGAAGGAACTCGGAGCTTGATGTTCCTGGTAGAGAGCCAGACTTTGTCCCCTGGCTGAAGAGAAGGCGGTTTACGCCTGCGGCGGTCTGCAAAGCCTTTGAATTTTTCAGCAGCTGCCCGGAGGGAATCATGAACGTGACCCCAAACGGAATTGAGAGACTCCTGAACCGAAGCCAAAGCTGGAATGTCTGGAGAACAGATCATAGGAAGAGGAAGTTGAGGGTGTTTTCCATAAACTGTGAAAAAGGGTGTCTTCTGCGAACTGGTATTCACATGATTGTTATGGGAGAATTCTGCCCACGGGAGTAGAGAGGACCAATCGTCATGGTGAGAAGACACAAAGGTGCGAAGAAAGACCTCTAACTCCTGATTAACCCTCTCAGTCTGTCCATTGGATTGGGGATGGTAAGAAGAAGAAAAATCCAAGACAATATTGAGGGATTTGCAAAAGGCTCTCCAAAAACGAGACGTGAATTGGACTCCCCTGTCGGAAACAATATGAGAAGGGACCCCATGTAGGCGGAGAATTTCTCGAATGAAAATGGGAACCAAGGCAGGGGCAGAAGGAAGACCAGGAAGAGGAACAAAATGAGCCATCTTGGAGAATCGATCGATTACCACCCAAATGACTGTATTATTCTCAGACAGTGGGAGATCGGTGATAAAATCCATGGCAATATGGGCCCAGGGTTCCTTAGGAATAGGCAAGGGCATGAGGAGACCAGCAGGAGCTTGTGTGGAGGATTTGGACTGAGCACAGACATGACAAGCTTTAACGTAGTCTTTGACGTCTGAGCGGAGATTAGGCCACCAGTAGTGACGACTGATGAGTAGGAAGGATCGGAGGAATCCAGAATGCCCTGCCACCTTGGAATCATGTCCCCAACGAAGGATCTTAGCTCTTAGCTCAGTGGGGACAAAGGTCTTACCAGGCGGAATTTTAGACTTCAGGGTGGTAGAGTGGGCAACAATGCATGAGGTGGGAATGATCGGCTCAGGTTCAGGGGCGGACTCCTCGTCCAAAGTGTCAAATGACCTAGAGAGCGCATCAGCCCGACCGTTGCAGGAACCAGGTTTGTAGGTAATCGTGAAATTAAAACGGGCAAAGAAGAGACTCCACCTGGCCTGTCTAGGATTCAGACGTTTAGCATTCTGTAGATACTGTAAATTCTTGTGATCGGTAAAGATCGTTATGGAGTGAGGGGAACCCTCCAAGAGATGACGCCACTCCTCTAACGCCAATTTAATAGCGAGAAGTTCCCGATCACCGATGGCATAATTCCTCTCTGCCTGAGAAATTTTTTTGGAGAAGAACGCACATGGTTGGCGTCTCTTCTCAAAGATTTGAAGAAGCACAGCTCCCACCCCCATTGAGGAAGCGTCCACTTCAATAAAAAATGCATTCCCAGGATTTGGTCTCCTCAAGAGGGGGCCAGAAACAAAGGCCTGTTTCAGGTTGTGAAATGCAGAGACAGCTTCGGGAGGCCAGTCTCTGGCATTCACACCCTTCTTGGTCAAAGCGATAATAGGCGCGGCAATGGAAGAGTAATTCCTTATGAACTGCCTATAATAATTAGTGAAGCCAAGAAAGCGCTGTGTGGCCTTGAGGCTAGCAGGAAGAGGCCAGTTGGTGATAGCCAAGACCTTCCCAGGGTCCATACGAAGCCCCGAACATGAGACAAAGCACCCCAAAAACAGGACCTCAGAACATTCAAAGGAACATTTCTCCAGCTTGGCATAGAGATTGTTCTCTCTAAGACGTTGAAGTACAGTGCGGACATGGTTTCTGTGGACGAGCAGATTTTCAGAAAAGATCAGAATGTCATCCAGATAGATGACAACAAACTGGTACAGCAGATCTCTGAAGATTTCATTGACAAAGTTTTGAAACACGGCTGGAGCATTACACAGACCAAAAGGCATCACCAGATATTCGTAATGCCCGTCTCTAGTGTTAAATGCAGTCTTCCATTCGTCACCCTCCCGTATTCGAATGAGATTGTACGCGCCTCTGAGATCCAACTTGGTGAAAATGGAGGCACCCTTCAACCTATCGAATAGCTCAGATATTAAGGGTAAGGGGTATCGATTTTTAATAGTAACCGCATTTAAACCCCGATAATCGATGCAGGGTCTTAAGGTACCATCCTTTTTGGCAACAAAAAAGAACCCTGCCCCTGCAGGCGATGAGGATTTCCGGATGAACCCTCTCTCCAGATTCTCTGCTACATACTCCGACATGGCCTGGGTCTCTGGGATGGACAGAGGGTAGGTACGACCCCTGGGTAGAGTTGCTCCGGGGACAAGATCAATAGCACAGTCAAAAGACCTGTGGGGAGGAAGCACCTCAGCTGATTTTTTACAGAACACATCCCGGTAATCGCTGTATGCGGCGGGAAGATCAGAAGAAACAGAAGTGGCAGCAACCGGAAGACTCTCCTTGGGGGTCACCTTGAGAAGACACGACGAGAAACATGAGGAACCCCAGGCCAGGATCTGCCCAGAGACCCAGTCCACATGTGGAGAGTGGAGCTGTAGCCAAGGGAGGCCCAATACAACTGGGGTAGAGGCCTTGGGTAGAATAAGAAAGGATATCCACTCCTGGTGGAGAATCCCTACCGACATCCTAATGGGTAGCGTCTGGAAGCGAATAGGGCCCCCTGGGAGAACAGTGCCATCAATTGCCGAGACTACCAATGGGGTAGTGAGAGGTGAAAGGGTAAGCTTCATAGAAGAAGCAGTTCTCCAATCCATGAAATTGCCGGCAGCCCCGGAATCCAGGTATGCAAGGGTTGACTGAGGAGAAGTGCCTACATGAAGGGACACCGGCAAGAGCAGGCGAGAAGGTGATGTTTCTGGGTCCAATACTCCACCTTCCAAATGTATTAGACCCGAGCGTTTCCCGGACGAAGCGAGCAGGAGTCACGAAAATGACCCTTGCCCCCACAATAGAGGCACAAGCCCAGAGTTCTGCGCCTAGCACGTTCTTCGGGGGTTAGTCTGGTCCGGCCCAGCTGCATAGGTTCTTCAGCAGGTAGAGGATGCTCCACGGAATGAAGGGAGGGGAGCTCAGACTGGCTAGGACCCAGAGAGTGCTGGCGTCTTTTTTCTAAGGACCTCTCTTGAAAACGAATGTCGATCTGGTTGCATAATGAAATTACATCGTCCAGACCGACGGGAATGGCTCTTCCCGCTAATTCGTCTTTCACTCGGTCAGAGAGGCCATGTAAAAAGGTAGCGACCAGGGCCTCATTATTCCAGCTCAATTCAGCTGTGTGGATACGGAACTGAAGAGCATATTGCCCCACTGAACTAGATTCTTGGCGAAGACGTAAGACAGCACTAGCCGCTGAAGAAGCCCGAGCCGGCTCTTCGAAGATATTACGAAAGAGCTTCAAGAATTCGGACAGACTGGAAACCACCGGATCGTTCCTCTCCCACAGGGGGGCAGCCCAGGCCAAAGCTTCACCGGAGAGGAGGGAAATGATATAGGCTACCTTAGCCCGGTCAGATAGGAAGCTTTGAGGCTGAAGCTCAAAATGAATAGTGCATTGGCTGAGAAACCCCCTGCAGGCCTTGGAGTCCCCAGAGAAACGGAACGGAGCTGGCAATCTTAGTGAGTGTGAGGCTGCGACTGGTGCGATAGGTACAGCCGCTGGTTGTACTTGGGGTTGCGGATTCGGGGTTCCCAAGGAGACCTGAAGCTGCTCGAATCGAGAAGCCAGATCCTGGAGGAATCGCATCACCTGGGTCTGATTTGATTCCTGGGTCTCAAGTCTGCGAACTATGCCCTGCAATGGATCATCCGCGGGAAGCGGGATGTCAGCCGGGTTCATGGCTGATCAAACTGTCAGGGTCACCTGTGGCCAGGTGACAGATGCACACCGTAGGGGGACAGGAGTGCACCGCGAGGTAGTGAACCCTATGGCTGGCTTCTGTGGGTAGGAAACTGGGTGGTTGTGGAAAGCGGGACCAGAGGAGCACAACCGGGATCCCAACGGAAGCGAGAGCCAAGATTCCCCAGGGCGCGGAGTCTAAGACCCAGCTGGTCTTCTCCAGGGCCTCTAGTGGTGAGGATGTTACGCTGCAGGCTGGGACCAGGTCGCGGCCCCTGGAGTTTCCTAGCTCACGCCCCGTAGGATAAGGGGAAGCAGCGGCACACGATAGAGAGAACCGAATAACAAGCCGAAGGTCAGGGGCCACAAGCAGACAAGGATAACGAAGAACGAGCCGAAGGTCAAGGGTCACGAGCAGACAGGGATGGTCGGGGACAAGCCAATAACGTAACAGAGAGACAGACGTAGCACACGGCAGGCAGGAACCCAAACACACAATGCCTAACAAACACGTTGATCAGCAAAGCAGGCTTGCAGTGCACAGGTTAATATAGTGTTCAGTGATAGGGCCTGGGGTGGAGTCAGGCTGGGAGGAGATTATAAAGGAAGCCAGGTGAAGGAGGTCTGGTCTCTAGATGAACACATGAGGAGGAAGGTAAGATGGCAGACAGACATTAATGCATATCCATGACACTAGGTGTGTTTGGGCCCAGGATCTAATGCTGGAGATTGCTTGACCAAAAAATATGCATGTAGCCCAAAAACATAGAACATTCAAAGCTTACAACATGCAGGGGGACAAAGGGGACATTCACAGCATATTCAAATCATGGTAATTAGAGACAGTTCAAAATATACTATACATTATCAAGCATAAAAAAACATAGATTGTGATGTTTATAAAGGAGAAAACTTACCTTAAGATAGTCCTCCTGAAGGACCTGGATAATGGCAGAGCAGGTCTCTGGGATAATGATGCCCAGAGCCTGGGGGGAGATGCCTGTCGAGAACTTGAGGTCCTGCAAGTTTCTCCCAGTCGCAAGGTATCGCAACGTGGCGATGAGCCTCTGCTCAGCAGTAATGGCTTCCCGCATAACGGTGTCCTGCCTGGTGATATAGGGGGACACCAAAGCCAAGAGCTGCTGAAAAACGGGGTCAGACATCCTAAGAAAATTCCTGAAATCATCAGGGTTATTCTCCCGGATCTCCCGCAGCAGAGGCATATGACATAATTGGTCCCTCTGGAGCAACCAATTCTTGGTCCATGAACTCCTCCTCACCCTCCTCATGGACCGGATCTGGGACATAGCAACAAGCCCAGCAGCAAGCACAGCACGATCTCGGCGACAAGAACGTACGCGCAACATGGCTTCAAAACGGTCGTCTAATCAGAACGAACTAAAAGAACGCACTGAAGAACAGCAAGGCCTATGAAGAACGAGCTGAAAAACAGTAACGCGCGGACAAGAACGCACTGCAAAAACAGATACGAACTCACTACACGCACTGAAAGCCAGATACGAACCCACAAGCACAAACTGAACTCCCGAAAACGATCTTTCAAGCACGAAGACTGAAAAGCGCAAATCGTCTCTTCCCAAACTTTTACTAACACGCGGAAACACGAAATCAGCAAAAGCAGCCAAAAGGGTGGCGCGAACAGAATGAAACTTCCCCTTTATAGTGCCGTCGTACGTGTTGGACGTCACCGCGCTTTGCTAGATCAGTTTTTTTCACGATCGTGTGTAGGCAAGGCATGCTTGAGAGGAAACAAGAAAAATAACGTTGAGAAAATCGACGTTTTTTTTCTTGACATGAAAAGCGGTCGTGTGTACGCGGCATTAGAAATGTTATTTTGTGCAGGGACAGTTCTAAACACGGGAAACACGTGGCACTTCACAGGCATACTTTAGACACCCCCCAGGTACAATATTTAAAGGAATATTTGACTTTTTTTTTCACTTTATGCATCATTAAAATGACTGCTCCCGGAAAATGTCCATTTTTAAAACTTCTTTTTGCATTGATACATGTCCCCTGGTGCAGAACCCGGGTTCCCAAACTCTGTTTCGGACAATAACATGGATAATAGTCGTTATAATTAGAACTTTAGAATCCGAACGTTCGCATCCATTGTATTTAATAGGGTTCTAATGTTCGTGCGAACTTTCGGTCCGTTCGCGGGTTCTGGTGCGAACCGAACCCGGGTGTGTTAGGCTCATCACTAGTGTCAAGTGACTATTAATAATAAGCCTATTACGGCCTTGCTGGACTATGGAAGTCTAGTTACTTTGGTTACAGCTGAGATGGTTGAAACTGTGAATTTTCATGCAAAAAAAGTTGCTGTGATCTGTGTACATGGGGATACCCGCGAGTATCCAATAGCCACTGTTCAGTTTAAAACTGGCTTAGGTACGGTGACCCATTCGATCGGACTGGTGCCCCACTTGGTGCACGAGGCTATCATTGGTAGGGACTTCCCTAAGTTTTGGGAACTGTGGGATTGTCCCGACCCAGTCGCAGTACCTGACTCAGTCGCAGAGCCAGAACTCATGGCCATTACAGACATTGTGAGTTCAGGGGACTCCTCTCAGGGCACTCCGGGTGATCCTTTCTCAGTTATGGCAGGAGAACTGGGGGAGCCTGAAGAAGTCCCCTCAACCAGTAGAGCTGGACAGCCGTCTGCTGAATCTGAGAGTTTTGTCGATTTTAATGTGCATAGGGAAAATTTTGGTACGGAGCAGAGAAAAGACCCTACTCTTTCCAGGGCCTGGGAAAATGTAATGGTGATTAATAAGGTACCTGTCGAACCAGGGGACAGGCCCTGTTTTCCATATTTCTGCAGCAATGAGAATTTACTGTATCGTGTATGTAAAACTAATGATGAAGTGGTTGAACATTTGGTAGTCCCTAAGCTATACAGGTGGGTGGTGTTGGAACTTGCCCATGGGCACTTGCTAGGAGGCCATTTAGGGGTTGAGAAAACCACTGAAAGGGATTTGCGCAGGTTTTACTGGCCTGGGATACTGAAAAATCTGCCCGCGGTCATCAACATATTCTCGTGATCATGGATTACGCTACCCGTTACCCCGAGGCCGTTCCCTTACGCACTGCGTCTGCTAAAAACATTGCCAAAGAGCTGTTTATGGTGTTCAGTCGGGTTGGCGTCCCGAAAGAAGTCCTTACAGACCAGGGTACCCCATTCATGTCACGAATAACTAGGGAGCTGTGCAAGTTATTTAAGGTGACGCAGTTGCGAACCTCAGTGTACCATCCTCAAACAGATGGCTTGGTGGAACGCTGCAATAAGACATTAAACAGTATGTTAAAAAAGGTTGTTGACAAGGATGGGAAAAAATGGGACTTCCAGTCCTCTACGGGGTACTCTCCATTTGAGCTGCTTTATGGGAGACACCCTCGGGGACTCTTAGACATAGCCAAGGAAACTTGGGAGGGGGAGCAGACACCTCACAAAAGTGTCATTGAGCATATCGCTCAAATGCAGGACAAGATTGCAGCAATCATGCCGGTGGTGAAAGAACATTTACTGCAGGTCCAAGCAGCCCAACAGAGGATATACAACAGGGGGGCCCAACTTTGTGTTTTCTCACCTGGTGACAGGGTCCTCATGTTAGTTCCCACTGTTGAGAGCAAATTCCTGGCTAAGTGGCAGGGACCCTTTGAAGTAATTGAAAGAGTTCTGGAGGTCAATTACAAGGTGTATCAACCAGGTACAAGGAAGCCCGAACAGATTTACCACATAAACCTGTTAAAGCCCTGGAAGGATAGACTGGCATTAACTGCAAGGTCTCTCCCGGTAACCCTTAAGGGTACTGAATCCCCTCTGATCCCTGAGGTCACGATTCCAGACACCCTGTCATGTTCCCAGAAACAGGAAGCTAGAGAGTTCCTGATAAGGAATAAAGAGAAATTTTAAGAGTTGCCTGGCACGACTTCAGCAGTTCAGCATGATATTGTTACTGAACCTGGGGTCCGTGTCAAGCTCAAACCATACCGAATTCCCGAAGCTAGAAGAAAGGACATCGGTGAGGAAGTTAAAAGGATGTTGGAGCTAGATGTTATTGAGGAATCCAATAGTGACTGGGTTTAGCCCCATTGTATTGGTCCCAAAACCGGATGGCACTTGGAGGTTTTGTAACGACTTCAGAAAGCTTAATGCGGTAACAAAGTTTGACACATACCCATTGCCCAGGGTAGACGAGCTTATAAACCGACTTGGCAAGGCCCGTTATCTGACCACTTTGGACTTGACCAAAGGATATTGGCAAATACCCCTGACTGGTAGTGCCAAAGAAAAGACTGCGTTTGTGACCTCAGAGGGGTCGTTTCAGTATAAGAAAATGCCTTTTGGGTTGCAAAATGCCCCTGCAACATTTCAGAGGGCTATGGACAGGACCCTAAGACCTCACCGACAGTATGCTGCAGCCTATCTGGACGACATAGTGGTGCATAGCACTGACTGTGAGTATCACTTGCCCTGTGTCCAGGCTGTCCTGGATTCCCTCTTCAAAGAAGGGTTTACGGCAAATCCAAAAAAATGTGCCATTGGGCTAGAGGAAGCCAAGTATTTGGGCTACACTATTGGCCGGGGTGTCATAAAGCCCCAGGTGAATAAGATAGAAGCCATCCAGGAGTGGCCACGTCCTGCAAACAAGAAGCAGGTCAGGGCCTTTCTTGGCATTGCGGGGTACTATAGAAGATTTATCCCAAATTTCGCAACTATAGCTGCCCCACTGACAGACCTTACGAAAGGGAAAGACTCCGTAATGGTGAAATGGTCTCCAGTAGCAGAAGAGTCTTTTCAAGTCCTGAAGAAGGCTCTTTGTGCACAGCCAATCCTATACTCCCCCGATTTCTCCAAAAACGTTTTGGTCCAGACAGATGCGTCTGATGTTGGTATCGGGGCAGTACTTTCACAGGTACACAATGGGGAAAAACACCCTGTGGTGTACTTAAGCAGAAAGCTCAATGACCATGAAAAAAAATATGCAGTCATTGAAAAGGAATGTCTGGCCATAAAGTGGGCCGTGGACGCGCTCAGATACTACTTGTTGGGGCACCAGTTTGAGTTGATAACTGACCATGCTCCCCTGAAATGGATTGCCAAAAAGAAGGAGACCAATAGGCGGGTGAACCGGTGGTTTTTGGCCCTACAAGATCACTCCTTTACGGTAAAACACAGGCCAGGTGTTAAGATGGGCAATGTAGATGCCCTGTCTCGTGTTCACTCCTGTTGGGCTACAGGTGTTCCAACTCTGGGGTTGAAACAAGGGGGGAGGATGTGTGGCAGAGCATCCCAGAGAAAGCCTGGAAAAGTCCTGTTCGGGGTTTATACATCTCCCAGGCTCCTCTCATATACATTCAGGGATCTCTGATCCAGGATCCAGTTCAGGTGTTGGTGCTTTCTCCCAGGTCAATTAAAAGCTCACCTGAGCAGACAGACTGGGCTCAGCCTGGGAAACACAGACAGCATTGGTTCGTAAAACTTGTTACTCTGTTGGATGTGGAAGCTGTCAAGCGCTAGGCTTGTCCAGCCTGGTAGTGAGGGCCTGTAAATACCGTATAGTTAGAGCCAAGACACGGCTAGGCTTTTGTTTAGCTATTTTTTCTTCTGTTTGTTTTCAGCACACTGTACAGCACCTGTCATTGACTTTGTATATCGCACCAATAAATAACACTGTGTTTTCACTGATCCAATGGACTTGGTATCTGTGCCTGCTCATTCCAGGGAGTGTTTGTACCTACTACCTGTCCCCCAGGTTACACCGTCTTTAGGCTAAAGCAGACAGGAAGGGGTTAAAGGCAAATTCACACTATAAAGGCTAAGTTGCAATGTGAATGGGACACATACTGTAGGAAACAATTGTGTGAATTGGCCCTCTTGCCTTGTACACACGATCGGAATTTCAGATGAAAAAAGTGAGATGGAATTTTTTCATCGGATATTCCGTCCGTGTGTGGGCCCCATCAGACTTTTTTTCCGTCGGAGTTTAGAAATAGATGGAAAAAAATCCTATCGAAATTCCGATCGTCTGTGTGGAACTCCGACGGAGAAAAAAACACACATGCTCAGAATCAAGTCGACGCATGCTCAGAAGCATTGAACTTCATTTTCATCGGCTCGTCGTAGTGTTTTACGTCACCGCGTTTTGGACGGTCGGAATTTGGTCTGACGGTGTGTATGCAAGACAGCTTGAACGGAATTCCGACGGAAAATTCCATCGGATTTTATCCCATCGGAAATTCCAACCGTGTGTACAGGGCATAAGAGTTCTAAATGTGACTATGAAAACTTGTTGCAGGTCTGAAGCCCTGTACACACGATCGGTTTTACCAATGAAAACAGTCCGATGGACTTTTTTCATCGGACAAACCGATCGTGTATGGGACACACCGGTCTTTTTTCCATCGGTTTTAAAAAATAGAACATGTTTTTAATTTTTCCGATGGATCAAAAACCGATCGCAAATTTCGATCGTCTATGGTCAAGTCCATCGGATAAAAAACCCGCGCATGCTCAGAATCAAGTCGACGCATGCTCAGAAGCATTGAACTTAATTTTTCTCGGCTCATCGGAGTGTTTTACGTCACGGCGTTTGGGACGGTCGGATTTTTGACTAATGGTGTGTAGGCAAGACTGATGGAAGTCAGCTTCATCGGATTTCCGATGGACAAAACCATCGGATTAGAATCCATAGGATATCCGATCGTGTGTACGAGGCTTGAGTCTCACAAATATAGGTTAGGTACAACCAGGAAACTAGCATTTTCAAAATGAAGTACATGGCAGCATTCGTATTCATCTCAGTAAACTGTTTCAGTTAAAGTGAATGTAAAACCTAGTAATGACTTTAGGTCTCCAGATCCACACGCTGTTCTACCAAGCTAAAGGGCAGCATATGGTCTCAGATAAAAACACATAATATACTCTATGTACCTATTCTTGAAAGTAACCTGCTGTCAATGAAACCAAGCAAGACGATGTAGTAACATTGTAGTAACATTCTAAAGTTTACAGTGGTACATGCAAAAGGAAAAATTATAAATCATCTGGATCAGCTTAAATGAAATGGTTAAAACACATTTAAACTGTATCTAAAGTTGGCCTGGCACCATCCTGGTGCCTTAGGCACAGGAATCTTAAAAACATAAGGACTAACATCAGATGCCAGTGGCAAAAAACATCAGATGCCAGAAAACATCACATGCCAGTGGCAAAAAACGATCCATTAAGTCAAATCATAAAATATATAAACAAAGTGCAACGCTTACAGTATACAAGTATGACAAAAATAAAATCTCTCAAAGGTCAATATTATAGTGGGCAGTGTTCTAGCAAAAAAGTATACCAAAAGTTTAATTTGGAGATCCTCTGGAATAAGAAGAATGCACCATGTGATGAAGAGGATACTAATGATTTACCATCCTTATGCACTTACCAGAAATCAATAGTATAAATGCATGCAATATATAAATAGTCTTGGATATCCACCACGTGCTATAACTCCACCACATACAGTATCTCACAAGAGTGAGTACACCCCTCAATTTTTTGTAAATAATTTATTATATCTTTTCATGTGACAACACTGAAGAAATGACACTTTGCTACAATGTAAAATAGTGAGCGTACAGCTTGTATAACAGTGTAAATTTGCTGTCCCCTCAAAATAACTCAACACACAGCCATTAATGTCTAAACCGCTGGCAACAAACGTGAGTACACCCCTAAGTGAAAATGTCCAAATTGGGCCCAATTAGCCATTTTCCCTCCCCGGTGTCATGTGACTCGTTAGTGTAACAAGGTCTCAGGTGTGAATGGGGAGCAGGTGTTAAATTTGGTGTTATCGCTCTCACTCTCTCATACTGGTCACTGGAAGTTCAACATGGCACCTCATGGCAAAGAACTCTCTGAGGATCTGAAAAAAAAAATGTTGCTCTACATAAAGATGGCCTAGGCTATAAGAAGATTGCCAAGACCCTGCAACTGAGCTGCAGCACGGTGGCCAAGACCATACAGTGGTTTAACAGGACAGGCTCCACCATGGTCGACCAAAGAAGTTGAGTGCACGTGCTCAGCATCATATCCAGAGGTTGTCTTTGGGAAATAGACGTATGAGTGCTGCCAGCATGCTGCAGAGGTTGAAGGGGTGTGGGGGGGGGGTCAGCCTGTCAGTGCTAAGACCATATGCCGCACACTGCATCAAATTGGTCTGGATGGCTGTCATCCCAGAAGGAAGCCTCTTCTAAAGATGATGCACAAGAAAGCCTGCAAACAGTTTGCTGAAGACAAGCAAACTAAGGACATGGATTACTAGAACCAAGATCAACTAATTTGGTTTAGATGGTGTCAAGCCTGTGTGGCAGCAACCAAGTGAGGAGTACAAAGACAAGTGTTTCTTGCCTACAAAAAGCATGGTGGTGGGAGTGTCATGGTCTGGGGCTGCATGAGTGCTGCCGGTACTGGGGAGCTGCAGTTTATTGAGGGAACCATGAATGCCAACATGTACTGTGACATACTAGAGTAGAGCATGATCCCCTCCCTTCGGAGACTGGGCTACAGGGCAGTATTCCAACATGATATCGACCCCAAACGCACCTCCAAGATGACCACTGCCTTGCTAAAGAAGCTGAGGGTAAAGGTGATGGAATGGCCAAGCATGTCTCCAGACCTAAACCCTATTGAGTACCTATTGGGGCACCCTCAAACAGAAGGTGGAGGAGCGCAAGGTCTCTAACATCCACCATCTCCGTGATGTAGTCATGGGGGAGTGGAAGAGGACTCCAGTGGCAACCTATGAAGCTCTGGTGAACTCCATGCCCAAGAGGATTAAGGCAGTGCTAGAAAATAATTGTGGCCACACAAAATATTGACATTTTGAGCCCAATTTGGACATTTTCACTTAGGGGTGTACTCCCTTTTGTTGCCAGCAGTTTAGACATTAATGGCTGTGTGTTGAGTTATTTTGAGGGGACAGAAAATTTACACTGTTATACAAGCTGTACACTCCTGTACTACTTTACATTGTAGGATAGTGTAATTTCTTCAATGTTGTCACATGAACAGATAAAAATATTTACAAAAATGTGAGGGGTGCACTCACTTTTGTGAGATACTGTGTATATATAGATATATATCTATCTATATATAGATAGATATATATATAGATATATAGATAGATATTGAAAACATGGAGAAGACTCAATGAACTACTTGTTTTCCTTTCTGCCTAAATAGTTAATTTAATATTTTAGGCCCCCTTTAATAGAATAAAATACGGTCAGGAATAGTTGCTATTAATATGATAATAGATCCAGTTCTGTATTATTTTTTGGAAGTAAGTAATATTGGCTCTCGATAGATTGAAGGCAGCCCATTTCTGATGTATTCTACCTAATTCAGTCCTTTGTGTTTGAATTTGACATGCCTGGTCTAACGGAATAATCTTGGTAGTTGTTTGTATGTCACAACCAATTTTGTATACACATATATGATTTGTTAAAACATAGATTTTCTCTATACATATACAGCACACCATTTCATATCATTTCCATAACTTAAACAAGAAAAAAGCTGTGACCAGTTGCTACGGAAACTGATAAGCTTCCTCATCTGATTTGTTGCATCTGAGAAATGTTCGGTTTCTGTGCAGTGTGAAAATAAATAGTAATTAATTCATGCGTCAGTTTGTAAATGAGGACAAGGTACTACAGAGGAAGTGGGAACTGTGCGAATTCTGAGACATATGTGCAAATTACGTTGTTATCATAATTACATATTATCCTCCTACAAGGAAATAGTATCCTTTGGTTTAGAGTTCTTTTCCGCAGAATCCTAGAACAATAAGGTTTTTTCATTTTTTTTTTTTTATATTTGAGATTCCCAGTCTATTTCTTAATTTACAATAAAATTACAATGAAATACCTCCTATCTTCGCTAGCTTCTTTCTCTCTTCAATTTCCTGTTAACTGAAGAAAAAGGAAAATAAACTGTTTGTTGGAGTTAAAGTCGTGTGAACATTGGTCTTCTTGGTGAAGAATGTAGACTTTTCCCTATAATCTGGGGACGAGAACCAGTGGAAAGAGAAAACTTGCTGTAGGACCCAAATCTGTGAACACCGCCTGACCTCTGATAAGGAGGACACAGGCCTGACCTATGATAAGGAGGACACGGGCCTGATCTCTGATAAGGAGGACACGGGCTTGTGGCATGGCATGTCCTACCCCCGCAGGTGAAGGTAAGCGGGGGCAAAGGGATTGGTGTGCTACATATACAATTAATTTGTATGTGATCATGTGTTTTCATTTTTATTCTGACCAATAAAGCACAACTGTCTTTTGCTTTTGATGGACAGTGTATTAGCTTTGTTTCTTTCTTTATATATATATCTATTTAATTTTATTGAAATTAGGAACTCCCTAATTCCCCCAAACCAGCCTTGCAGCCCTTGAGTTTAGAGAATCATGGGGGCAATGCTGTTTGTCGTATTGCCTCCACCACATGCCCATGTACCATATAGTGTAAGACCCTTTTCACACTGAGGCGTATTTCAGGCGTTTTAGCGCTAAAAACAGCGCTGTAAAAACGTCTGAAATAATCCTGCCCCAGCATTCTCAATGTGAATGCCCTGAGGGCTTTCACACTGAGGCGTTGCGCTGGCTGTGCGTTGGAAAAAATCCTGCAAACAGCTTTTTTGGAGCATCTTTGGGGTGCATAAAATAGCGCTGTAAAAACGCCTAACCCCATTGAAATGAATGAGTACCGCTGTAAAAACGTGGGAAAATCGCAAAGGCGTTAGCGCTATTTTTAGCACTAACACAGTAAAAATGCGGTAAAAACGCGGTAATAACGCTAATCATTTTTAGCGCGTTATTGCAACGCCTCAGTGTGAAAGGGGCCTAAGGGTCTATTCACATCATCTGCCGTGTTACAATGCAGCAGCTGGTGTGCAGTGTGATGCATGAACTTTATTAACATGTCACCTGGTATGAATAGACTCTAAATCAGCCAAAATGTATGTTGTTTGTCTATTTCAGTATAAGTTAGTTTAAGCACGTAAATATTTTAGTATTGTTATATTATCTGGTTCTGGTATTGGTATGACAATTTTTTCCATGCTTGTAACAATATTTTGTGCAGTAACGTGACCAGATTGGTATATTGCAAACTGGATTATGCCTTAAATTGGGATTTTGGGCCCATCCACACTTGAGCAATCTGTTGCAATTTGCAATGTATTTCCACTTTTGTAGAAAAATGTGAGAAACCCCTACCTAAAAATATTTTTACAAATATTTATTACATTTCTAATTGCTTCTATGAAGCAGGTTTATAAAAAAAGAAAGCAAGCTGAACAATTACAGAGTGTAATTAGAAGAACAAACTGAGGGAAAGTGCCTTTAGATATTAAATCCTTTGTTAGAACAAACACATTTATAAGATCTGCTAGCTCAGCACTGACAGAGAGCCAGTTATTGTAACCATTAACTCCCCAGCCCCCTCCTTATTATCTAGAAAGGTAAAACTAGGTAGGATCTTTAAGCAAGTCAAAATGTAAGCAGTAATTTTTAAATATTTATTAAGTTATAATACGCAAATGGGAAGTTGCAACAACTGTAAAGTAAAAAGTGGAAATGCACACCCAGGGGCGTACCAATAGGGGGGCGGGGGGGCGGTCCGCCCCAGGTAGCACACATTGGGAGGGTGTCAGTGGCCCAGTGACTTCGCTATTTGGGGTGCGCTCGGCACCCGAGTCGGGTGACACCGTCCGATCATCCCAAGGGCATCCCTGCTGGCTCTGGCTGCTCCCTTTCCCTTTAGGTGTTTTTTAGAACACCCCCACCGCCAGGGCCGCAATGGACTGGTCCAGATCGTCCACTCGTTCAGTGACTGAATTCCCTCCTGCTAGCTCCGCCTCCACCCACCACTGCGGCCTCAGCCTGACTGTGTCTGTCATCATCTCTCTCCGCTGGGGCGGCTCAGCTGCTACCACACACACAGTCAGGATTCCTGGTGAGCGGGGAGGGGGGGAGCTGGGGGGGTGTTGTAAGAAGAGCCTGGAGGAGTGTGTGTCTTTCTGCTCTACCACGCTGTGCTGACCTGATTGGGGGGGGGGGGATTGCTGTGTCCACCCCCTGCCATGTGTACTAGCACAGTCCTGTATGTAGCTGACCTGATTGGGGGGGGTGATTGCTGTGTCCACTCCCTGCCATGTGTACTAGCACAGTCCTGTATGTAGCTGACCTGATTGGGGGGGGGGGTGATTGCTGTGTCCACCCCCTGCCATGTGTACTAGCACAGTCCTGTATGTAGCTGACCTGATTGGGGGGGTGATTGCTGTGTCCACCCCCTGCCATGTGTACTAGCACAGTCCTGTATGTAGCTGACCTGATTGGGGGGGGGTGATTGCTGTGTCCACCCCCTGCCATGTGTACTAGCACAGTCCTGTATGTAGCTGACCTGATTTGGGGGGGGGATTGCTGTGTCCACCCCCTGCCATGTGTACTAGCACAGTCCTGTATGTAGCTGACCTGATTGGGGGGGGGGGTGATTGCTGTGTCCACCCCCTGCCATGTGTACTAGCACAGTCCTGTATGTAGCTGACCTGATTTGGGGGGGGATTGCTGTGTCCACCCCCTGCCATGTGTACTAGCACTGTATGTAGCTGACCTGATTTGGGGGGGGGGTGATTGCTGTGTCCACCCCCTGCCATGTGTACTAGCACTGTATGTAGCTGACCTGATTTGGGGGGAGGGGGGGTGATTGCTGTGTCCACCACCCCCTGCCATGTGTATAGTGTAGCACTGTAGCTGACCTGATTGGGGGGTTGCAGAATGCAGATATGTGTGATTTACAGGGTGCAGAATGCAGATATATGCGATTTACAGGGTGCAGAATGCAGATATGTGCGATTTACAGGGTGCAGAATGCAGATATATGCGATTTACAGGGTGCAGAATGCAGATATATGCGATTTACAGGGTGCAGAATGCAGATATGTGCGATTTACAGGGTGCAAAATGCAGATATATGCGATTTACAAGGTGCAGAATGCAGACATGTGCGATTTACAGGGTGCAGAATGCAGATATATGCGATTTATAGGGTGCAGAATGCAGATATGTGCGATTTACAGGGTGCAGAATGCAGATATATGCGATTTACAGGGTGCAGAATGCAGATATGTGAGATTTACAGGGTGCAAAATGCAGATATATGCGATTTACAGGGTGCAGAATGCAGACATGTGCGATTTACAGGGTGCAGAATGCAGACATGTGCGATTTACAGGGTGCAGAATGCAGATATGTGCGATTTACAGGGTGCAGAATGCAGACATGTGCGATTTACAGGGTGTAGAATGCAGATATGTGCGATTTACAGGATGCAGAATGCAGACATGTGCGATTTACAGGGTGCAGAATGCAGATATGTGTGATTTACAGGGTGCAGAATGCAGATATGTGTGATTTACAGGGTGCAGAATGCAGACATGTGTGATTTACAGGGTGCAGAATGCAGATATGTGTGATTTACAGGGTGCAGAATGCAGATATGTGCGATTTACAGGATGCAGAATGTAGATACGTGCGATTTACAGGGTGCAGAATGTAGACATGTGTGATTTACAGGGTGCAGAATGTAGATATGTCTGATTTACAGGGTGCAGAATGTAGATATGTGCGATTTACAGGGTGCAGAATGTAGACACGTGCGATTTACAGGGTGCAGAATCCAGGCGTTTGGTGTATATTACCCACCTGAAGTAGCTGAGCTGTAAGCTTACCTGATAAGGGGGGGGGGGGGTGTTGCTGTGTTCACAACCCGGGTATAGTAGATGAGCTGGTCTGATAAGGGGGGATGTCTGTATCCCAGGTGTAAATAGACATTGACCTACACCCACATCTTGCAGCCATCAGATCGATCCAGCAAGCAGCAGGTCACAGCAGCATCTTCCCTGCGGCCATCAGATCCCGTCCGCGGTCCAGCAAGCAATACGACTTGTCAGCAGGTCAGTTTCAAAGTCCGGATCAAATCATCAATGCCAATGATGCCAATGTCTGCTGTCCCTGGATGGGGGATCGCCATACAGTGGGATCGCTGGATCGGATCTGTCCCTGAGGAGTCGGACAGCACATAATGCAAAGTATGGGCCATACTTTGTATTGTTAGCTGTCTCCCTATCTCACTCTGATGTCTCCCTCATAGCAGCTCCAGTCCAGCTCTCCACTTCCCTGACCATGGCACCGATTTGTCTAAATATGTGGGATCTGCTCACCTGAGTGACTGACACCTCTTGCCTGTCCCATCTATTTTCACTGGCTGCCATGAATGAACAGCATCAGCTGTCATTACAAGGAGCGGGAGGGGACGTCCCCATCCCCCCACAGCTCCGCCCAGGTCTCCCATCCCACCCGGAGACCTGAGCCAACAGCTGGCACGTCCGGGTTTGCCTTTGATCAGGTCTCCAATGTAGAAGCTCGGAAACGACATCACAGCGTCACTTCCGGTTTACTCTGCAGCCAACGGCGCCATTTAAAAAAAAATCATAATTCAAAAACACTGATCTTGGCAGAGGAGGGGTTTGGGGTCTTTTAGACACCCGCTCCCTCCATAAAGAGTACCTGTCACTGCCTATTACTGTCACAAGGGATGTTTACATTCCCTGTGACAACAATAAAAGTGATCATAATTTTTATTTTAAGGGACAGTGTAAAAAAAAAAAAAATTAAATAAGAAAAAAAAAAAAAGGTTTAATGCACCCAATCCCTCCATGTTCGCACGCCAATGAAAACTCATACCTTAGTCACGCCCGCAAATATAATAAGTGTTCAAACCACACATGTGAGGTATCACCACGATCATTCAAGTGAGAGCAATAATTCTAGCACTAGACCTCCCCTGTTACTCTAAACAGGTAACCGTTTAAAAATTTTAAAACGTTGCCTATGGAGATTTTTAAGTACCATAGTTTGTCGCCATTCCATGAGTGTGCGCAATTTTAAAGTCTGACATATTCGGTACCCATTTACTCAGTGTAACATCATCTTTCACATTAGTGTATTTTTTTACACAAAATTTGCGTTTGAGAGACAGCTGCGCAAATATCGTGTGACATAAAATATTGCAATGACTGTCATTTGCTAAAAAAAATATATATAATGTTTGGGGGTTCTAAGTAATTTTTTAGGTATAAATTCATTAAAAAATTCTTCTCTGGAAGGGTTCATTCACACCACAGTAACACCTACTAGTGCGCACATTATGAACATGTGATTGTGGGCGTTTTACCTTGTGCTAACAGGTAATACACATTGCAATATTTTTCTTTTCTTTTTACTTCTATTATTATTACTTAGTGCTGTAGCACATTGTGATGCATTCAGCATGTCAGATTGCACTATGCGCTATAAGCTCCACTTATCTGTTTCCTCCCCCCCTCCGGTGCCACATTTGGCACCTTTTGGGGGGGAGCCTATCCTCACTTCCGTCAGACCTTGCCATGGCGAGGTACGTCAGAAGTTCAGCCCCCCTCCTCCTTCCCCTGCTGCTGGGCCAGTAAGAGAGTGCAGCGCGCTTCGCGTATGCGCAGTAGGGAACCTACCAAGGCTTCACTGCCGGGTTCCTTTACTACGAATGGCGGCGGCACCAGCCCAGAGCCAATGGAAACATTGGCTGCGGGTGCTGACATCGCTGGATTCCAGAACAGCTAAGTGTCCTATTATTAAAAGTCAGCAGCTACTGTATGTGTAGCTGCTGATTTTTTATTTTTTTCTCGTATGTGGGGGCAAAACTCCTCTTTAAACTATAGGGGTTGCTTGGGACTACATTGGGCAATGTAGCCCAACACAACCTAACATTGGCGGTGTGAATGGGCCCTAATTGCTGTTATATCTTACAATATATATTTATTATTTTATCCAAATCTCAATACAGTATGTGCTCCAGTAAATCATGCGTGGTGGACTACAAAACACCTCCTTCCCTTAACACAAAACCCATGCTCTCTTGGTGCTCACACTCAAACTTTGCACTAACCAGACCTCCATGACCCTCTTTATTGTGTCCACAGTAGGTTAGGCTGGCCATACACGGTTTGATCAATCAGCTTGGGTACAACCAGCCTGCCGGATTCTATTGCGGCTGTTGCTAGCAGCTGCTATAATTCCAAGTCTGCAATAACATTGAAAATAAAAATGGCAGCATTCAGTATGGTTACTATACCACATGATTCCAAGATGGCCACCACTGACCCAACTTCCTGTTTGTTTCCTACGTGTGTTCCATGTAGGTGTAAAGATCAAAAACTGGATGGAAGGGACTCGGAAGGCTGCCTTGGATATCGTAAATGTAAGCTACTGTGGACCCACTAATTAAGTTAAGAGGGTTATGGAGGTCTGGTGAGTGCACAATTTGAGTGTGATCACCAAAAGCGCATTGGTTTTGTATTCTGAGAAGGAGTTGTTTTGTAGTCCACCATGCACAGTTTGCTGGTGCACATATTGAGATTTGGATGAAGAAGCACTGGACTTGTGGGTGTTTTTCCATTTAAAAGTTGGGGGGGGGGTGCCAGATGTAGGATCCGCCCCGGGTGCCAAATGCTCTAGGTACGCCCCTGTGCACACCGTTTTGTACCACCATATAGGATCAAAAGATGCACATGTGGCTTTTTTTAAGCAATGTGACGTAACACAATAAATGGTATGTGCTTTTTTTGTACGTTGTGGTGTGTTGTGCAATGCCCTTAACTTTATAGTACATTGGGGTGCCGTTCACAAGGAATGGCAATGCAACTACTTGTGCTTCTACTTATCTGGGTGTTGTGGTAATGGACATGTGTTACAGCATAGATGTGCGCAGCCTATTGCATTAGGGTGTGCACTCAAAGCTCCAACACGTATGCGTTTGACATATTTACCGGTCTCTTCTCGCTCTCCATCCTGAAACAATGGGAGAAAGGGGGTGCAAGGGAGCACATGGGGGACCCGGGCAACAGAAGGAAGAGGAACAGGGAAAGGAGGGCTGGCATATATTAGTACCGTTCCCTTATATTTTCCTCCTGTGGAAGCTGAATGTTGACAAAAGGGAGAGGAGGAGAAGCCTACTTTCAGCTGCTGCAGGAGGAAAATTCAGATCGGTTCCACTAAATTCCACCCCCCGCCGCCTCTCCTGTCCAGGTTCTGAGGACCGGAAGGATTGTGGTTTACCTGTCACCTGCCCACCATTGACAGGTTGCCAACTCCAGGATTAGGGTGCACCCAGGCACACCTGGCACACCCCTTGCACACGCCTATGTGTTACAGCTTGTTGTTGCAACACCCATGAGTAAATAGAGCTATAGGATTAGGTTTAGAGGTTATGACGATGTTCAGATTTAGGATTACAGTTTAGATTGAAGCTAAAGTTCTAAAGCTTAGAATTACTTTTAGATCTTTAACTGCTATCTCTGTCCTCATTGGGAAAAAATGCCTTTCTTCCTATCAATGAGATTGTGGGAAATAGAAAGATCTCTCCAACAGAAACACAGACAGCCATGAAACCATTTTTTTACTAGCATAGGGAAGGGATAGAACCCTCTTGTGGTTTTACTGATACCGTTATGCATCTTGGACAATAACTTACTCCAACTAACTTACTAAGCTACTGTGTGCACCAGTTTAAGGCTGGCCACACATGGTTCGAATATGAAGCAGCTGAGATTCAAACCATTTATATTCAGGCTGAATATTCCAAGTTGATCGATCGAGCTGTCTGTATTGATGGGGGAATCATGTGAATTTCTTTCCTGCAACCCGTAGCTGCAGGAAAGAAATTTGCACTGTCTATGGCTGGCCTTAACAAATCTCCACCACAGTGTTTACCAGAGCAGGAACACATATACCCCCAACAGTTTTTCAAACAACATTTGCTTACCCCATTCCATCCAAAACGAAAAAAAAATTATTTATTAGATTTAGGGGTGAGACTGAGGTCAAGGGGCATGTATAGGGCTTCAATTGAGATTTTAGGTTAGATTTATTAGTTAAAGTTGAGCTAAGGTATAGGTTGAGGGGTTTAGATATAAGTTTGTTTAGAAATCAGCTTGAGGTTAATGATTTGGGTTTGTGTAACAAGGAGGCCTTGTAAACCTTGTAGTGTTAATTATATTTAGGTATTTCCTTGGAAGCAGGATAGGCTAATGGTGATCCATAAAATGTTCCCATTGTTATGAGTATGTTAAATTTTGGTTGGCGAAAGCATGATATCAGATAATTGGCAAGGCTGAGGTCTGTGGATGGTGCTATTCCTCTGGAGTGCAGTGGCCGAGTGTGCCCCCAGTCTTCTCCATGGATGGATGGAATTGGCTGTACAAAATTTATAGGTTGTCATCACTGATTGTCCTTCAAACAGCAAGTGGTAGGCTGACTGAAAAGGTACTTGAGTAACAGCAGAATGCTCAGATAGCTCAAGATTAGCAATTGACAGTTATAAAGTACTAGATCAGGGATATGCAATTAGTGGACCTCCAGCTGTTGCAAAACTACAAGTCCCATCATGCCTCTGCCTCTGGGTGTAATGCTTGTAGCTGTCAGAGTCTTGCTATGCCTCATGGGATTTGTAGTTCTGCAACAGCTGGAGGTCCGCTAATTGCATATCCCTGTACTAGATCAATGGGTACAAGCGTTGTTTCAACAAGCTGGGTCAGGATCCAAAAAAGTAAATAGACAGAAGCAGGGTTAGAATTCAAGTTGAGGTCAGATACAGGGCTCGAGTCCTGTGGGAGCGCTTATGGCAACGGCGTTCCTGTACTTTTTCCACAGCAGGAACGCCGTTCCCATTAAGCGCCCAAAGCAGGGGAGTGTTTGCCTTGGGCGGCAGTTTTTAGGGGGCGGCGCCATCCCAAAGGGACTAGTGCCATCGCTACCAGGAGCAGACTGTATTGGGCTGGCTTGGCTCGGCTCCGGTGGTCTCAGGTGCTTGGGCATGGGGGGTCAGTCTCAACTCGGCTCACCTTGGCTTGGGCAGAGGGGTGGTCTCAGCTGTGCTCTTGTGGGGGGCAGTCTTGGCTGGCCTCGAGCAGGGGGGCAGTCTCAGCTGGCCTGGGCTCGGGCAGAGGGGTGGTCTCGACTGTGCTCGACTGGGGGGCGGGCTCAGCTCGGCTCACCTCGGCTCCGCTCGCCTAGAGCAGGGGGCGGTCTCAGCTGGCCTGGACTCGGGCAGGGGGGCAGTCTTAGCTGTGCTTGTGTGGGGGGGGTGGGCTCAGCTCACCTCAGCTCCACTCACCTCGAGCAGGGGGGCGGTCTCGGCTGGCTTGGACTCAGCTGGGCTTGGGCAGAGGGGCAATCTCGGCTCAGCTCACCTCGGGTCAGCTGGTCTCAGGTAGGGGGGTGTCTCTGACCATCTCTTGTATTATGTCTGCAGTCTCTAACCATCTCTTCTATCATGTCCTCAGTCTCTAACCATCCCTTTTATCATGTGCTCAGTCTCTGACCAACTTTTGTATCATGTCCTCAGTCTCTAGCTATCTCTTGTATCATGTCTGCAGTCTCTGACCATCTTTTGTATAATGTCCTCAGTTTCTGACCATCTCTTGTATCATGTCTGCAGTCTCTGACCATCTTTTGTATAATGTCCTCAGTCTCTGACCATCTCCTGTATCATGTCTGCAGTCTCTGACCGTCTCTTGTATCATGTCTGCAGTCTCTCACCATCTCCTGTAGTATGTCCACAGTCTCTTGCCTAGGGTAGCACAAAACCAAAATACACCACTGGTCCCAAGGGGCCCGGCTGGCTGGGCCCAGGGCTGGTCGGCACTTCCTACAGCAGCATATGAATTTAAACTGTTAGCACTGCAGGCAGCCGCTAGCCCATGTGGCATCCGCAATAGAGAATGAGAGAATCATACAAGCCGCAGCCTGATTCCTTTCACCTGATGCTGGGTGGGGATGGAGATACATTGTGGGTGGACTCAGTGAGATGGCCATTCAGTGGGATGGTCAGTGGGCGGGCCCTGGGGAAAACACGTTTTGATTTTTGAGGTGGGGGGATTCTTGGGTGAGTTCCCACACATTTTATTTCCCAGGACTTGACCCCTGGTCAGATACCAGAAAAAGGAGACGCGACACATGTAAGAATAAGAGAATAGGAACAAAACATAGTTCAAGGTCAGCAACAGAGGTCATTCACAGCAGAGGAACAGGAACACTAAAGCAAGGGGCCAGCTACAAATGTTCTGGCAACTTTTTAAATACTGAAAGAGAGTACAAATCGATACGGCTTATTATAGAATTAGACATTTGTTGTCAAATTTGGAGCTTTCCATCAGCTTTCAACCTTTTAATTCTGTTAACATCTTCCGATAATTTCCTAATGTTGTCTAAATGATTTAAATTGTCATGAAAATCAATGGAAAATGCATTTTGATTGGACCTCTAGTTGGTTTAAATGATTTCTAACTCACGTGTAATTCTTTGTTTTAACCTAATAAAAAATGAGACTGTAGGTGGCAAAATCTTTTATTTGAGGGTTTATGTAAAGCTAAAATGTTGCCAAAAAATTACTTAATATATGTCCAATTATTGTGGAAAAGGTTACATAGTTAGTCAGGTTGTAAAAAGACATGTAACTGTCGAGTTCAAATGAAACAGAAAAAGAAATCCATTAAGAGCCTTAAAGTGGTTGTATGGTAAAAAATACCACTTTACAGTTATTTATCAACAGCAATAATTGCAATCGTTTGCTCATTTTATTTTTTTTCTTACCTTTTTACATTTAATGTTACAGGTGTTTTCCCCAGTGTAGGTCACTACCGCGCATGCGCCCGATATCCGTTCATTTCGGCTGGCAGAGCCTCTGCCGGAATATCGCTGTGTTTATGTCAGGGCTGCGTCATTTCCTTATGTATACGTCAGCCCCGACATCCCGCGATCTTTCAGCACAAACATCCTTGTTATCATGTGACCTGAACGTCACATGATACAGAGAGAACGTCACATGATACAGAGAGAACTATCCGATTGGTGGGACAGTTCTCGCCAGAACACCAGTGTAGACTATAAATGAAATACATTTGTTTCCATAGACACCGGAAACGAAAAAGAGGCTTGGATATCGTGAGCCTAAAGCGCACGCGCGGGATTACTGAGCGCAGAAGGAACTGTGGGCGGAAAAGAAATTTGATTCAAACCAGGAAGACCACAACGGAGATGGCGCTGAGTTACTACTACAAGCAGACTGGATAAATGTCACGGAATATAAGGTAAGTATAATGTTTTTCTTCCAACAATAGCGATCAATCAGTTCTAAATTACTTTGTCATTACAAATATGCTATTTGTTTACAAAGTATATTAGGGTTTACAACCGCTTTAAATCCGTCACTTTAAACATGCAGAGGAAGCCCAAAAATGTGAATCAGAAGATATGGTTCAAATTGCTTTAACAGGGAAAAAAAAAATCATTCATGTCCTCAAAGTCCTCCCTGTATCAAAATTCATTGGTGTTATTTGTATATATATATTTATAGCCAACTATGTTTTCTGCCTTTTTAAGCACCATACTCAGTTGACTAGAAATATCACCTGTGGAAGAATATACACATTTTCACAGGTCTTACTGGAAAGAAGCTTTTCTGGTATTGATTGAAGTTTAAACCTCTTTTATTCCAGGAGCAGGGAGGGCCCCATTATATTTGTCAATGACTTTATAGTGAACAACTTTACTACATTAAATATATATGTATTTAAATAGGGTGACCATATTGCCCATAGTTAGGATTGAGAGTCTGGGAGATTTTGCCTTCAGCTTTAAAGCCAGTGGTGACATCGGGACACAACCCGTTATGCCCAGAAGTTTCCACATTAGGTCTGGCAATGACAGGAGGCAATTACTTTACCCCCAGGTTCCCCGAGTGCAAGGTCTTTCAGCAGAGTAGGCTATTAAGATTTACAAATGTGTTAATTTTTACCTGTGTTTTTAGGTCTATTTAAAGGGGTTGTAAAGGTTCAGATATTATTCTTTTTTTAAAAACAAACATGTCATACTTACCTCCATTGTGCAGTTCGTTTTGCACAGAGTGGCCCTGATCGTCCTCTTCTGGGGTCCCACGGCAGCTCTCTCGGCTACTCCCCGCAATAGCTAACCCCCTCGGGAAGCTCTCTCCCGAGGGGGTTACCTTGCGGGCGCGCTCCCGTCTTATATACTCTGCGTCCATAGACACAGAGTGTATGTCTCGGTCCCGCCCCCCGGTGGCTGCGTCATTGGATTTGATTGACAGCAGTGGGAGCCAATGGCTGGGCTGCTATCAATCTATCCAATCAACGCTGAGTCTCCGTGGAGAAGAGGATGTCGGGGACGAGCCGAGCAGGTGAACTGACTCAGGTAAGTAAAACGGGGGGGCTGCGGGGCCCGTCATTGCCAGGTGTTTTTTCACCTTAATGCATAGGATACATTAAGGTGAAAAAACACGAACCTTTACAACCACATTAACCACTTAAGCCCCGGACCATTTGGTAGCTAAAGGACCAGAGGTGAATTCAGAATTTTGCACTGCGCTGCTTTAACTGTAAATTGTGTGGACATGCAATGTTGTACCCAAACGAAATTTGCGTCCTTTTCTTCCCACAAATAGAGCTTTCTTTTAATGGTATTTGATTGCCTCTGTGATTTTTATTTTTTGCAATATAAACGGAAAAAGACAGAAAATTTTGAAAAAAAATTATATTTTCTACTTTTTGTTATAAGAAAAATCGAATAAACCCAATTTTAGTCATACATTTAGGCCAAAATGTATTCAGCCACATGTCTTTAGTAAAAAAATGTCAATAAGCGTATATTTATTGGTTTGCGCAAAAGTTATAGCGTTTACAAACTAGGGTACATTTTCTGGAATTTACACAGCTTTAAATTTATGACTGCCTATCTCATTTCTTGAGGTGCTAAAATGGCAGGGCAGTACAAAACCCCCCCAAATGACCCCATTTTAGAAAGTAGACACCCCAAGGAAATTGCTGAGAGGCATGTTGAGCCCATTGAATATTTTTTTTTTGTCCCAAGTGATTGAATAATGACAAAAAAAATAAAAAAATACAAAAAGTTGTCACTAAATGATATATTGCTCACACATGCCATGGTTATATGTGGAATTGCACCCCAAAATACATTCTGCTGCTTCTCCTGAGTACGGGGATACCACATGTGTGGGACTTTTTAGGAGCCTAGCCACGTACGGGACCCCGGAAACCAAGCACCGCCTTCAGGATTTCTAAGGGCGCAAATTTTTGATTTCACTCCTCACTACCTATCACAGTTTTGAAGGCCATAAAATGCCAAAATAGCACAAAACCCCCCCAAATGACCCCATTTTAGAAAGTAGACACCCCAAGGAAATTGCTGAGAGGCCTGTTGAGCCCATTGAATATATTTTTTTTGTCCCAAGTGATTGAATAATGACAAAAAATAAATAAATTACAAAAAGTTGTCACTAAATGATATATTGCTCACACATGCCATGGTTATATGTGGAATTGCACCCCAAAATAAATTTTGCTGCTTCTCCTGAGTACGGGGATACCACATGTGTGGGACTTTTTAGGAGCCTAGCCGCGTACGGGACCCCGAAAACCAATCACCGCCTTCAGGATTTCTAGGCACAAATTTTTGATTTGACTCCTCACTACCTATCACAGTTTCGAAGGCCATAAAATGCCAAAATAGCACAAAACCACCCCAAATGACCCCATTTTGGAAAGTAGACACCCCAAGCTGTTTGCTGAGAGGCATGGTGAGTATTTTACAGCTCTCATTTGTTTTTGAAAATGAAGAAAGAACATTTTTTATTTTTTTTCAATTTTCAAAACTTTGTGACAAAAAGCGAGATCTGCAAAATACTCACAATACCTCTCAGCAAATAGCTTGGGGTGTCTACTTTCCAAAATGGGGTCATTTGGTTTTTTTTTGTGCCATCTGGGCATTCCATGGCCTCCGAAACTGTGATAGGCAGTGAGAAGTGAAATCAAAAATTTACACCCTTAGAAAGCCTGAAGGCGGTGATTGGTTTTGGGGTCCCGTACGCGGCTAGGCTCCCAAAAAGTCTCACACATGTGGTATCCCCGTACTCAGGAGAAGCAACAGAATGTATTTTGGGGTGTAATTCCACATATGCCCATGGCATGTTTGAGCAATATATCATTTAGTGACAACTTTGTGCAAAAAAAAAAAAAATTGTCTTTTTTCCGCAACTTGTGTCAACATATAAAATATTCCATGGACTCGACATGCCTCTCAGTATATAGCTTGGGGTGTCTACTTTCCAAAATGGGGTCATTTGGGGGGGTTTTGAACTGTTCTGGCATTTTATACACAACATTAGGAAGCTTACATCCACTCTTCTAACCACTTGAAGACAAAGCCCTTTTTGACACTATTTGTTTACATGAAAACATATTTTTTTTTGCAAGAAAATTATGTTGAACCCCCAAACATTATATATATTTTTAAAGCAAAGGCCCTACAGAATAAAATGGTGGGTGTTGCATTTTTTTTTTCTACACAGAATTTGCGCAGCGATTTTTCAAACGCATTTTTTGGGGAAAAAATACACTTTTTTTAATTTTAATGCACTAAAACACACTATATTGCCCAAATGTTTGATGAAATAAAAAAGATGATCTTAGGCCGAGTACATAGATACCAAACACGACATGCTTTAAAATTTCGCACAAACGCGCATTGGCGACAAACTACATACATTTTTAAAAGCCCTTAAAAGCCTTTACAGGTTACCCCGTTAGATTTACAGAGGAGGTCTACTGCTAAAATTACTGCCCTCGATCTGACCTTCGCGGTGATACCTCACATGCATGGTGCAATTGCTGTTTACATATGACGCCAGACCGACGCTTGCGTTCGCCATTGGGCAAGAGCAGGGCAGGACAGGGGTGCTTTTTTTATTTTATTATTAATTTTGCTTTTTTATTTTATTTTTAAACTGTTGCTTCCATATTTTTATTTTTTTATCATTTTTATTGTTATCTCAGGGAATGTAAATATCCCCTATGATAGCTATAGGTAATGACAGGTACTCTTTTTTGAAAAAACTGGGGTCTTTCCTCTGCCCTCAAAGCATCTGACCACACCAAGATCGGTGTGATAAAATGCTTTCCCAATTTCCCAATGGCGCTTTTTATATCCGGGGGGGGGACATTCCCTCCCACTGCTTGTAAAAGCAGTCCAGAGGCTAATTAGCCACTAGGATTGCTTTTACATGAAAGCCGGCCGCTGGCTGAAAATAATGATACCAGGATGATACCTAAACCCGCAGGCATCATTCTGGTATAAACATTCAAAGTCCAGCAACATACCAGTACGTTGCTGGTCCTTGTTGGACATGTATTGTAATCTTTTTTTTCATGCAGCCTGTTGGCTGAACGAAAAAAAAAGATTGATCGGTGGGTATGCCCACCATTAGAATACCGCCCTTCATCCACCCACTTCTAATGATGGGCATACATGCACCATTTATATATGCCGAAGCATGGGGGCATCTTTCCGCAAAAGTTATGCCGCGTACACATGGTCAGACTTTTCCACGGGCAAGCCTCCGTCAGAATTTCGACCGTATGTACGCGGCATTAGGAGCAAAATCGCTCCTCCGCTCCTCCGCCCCTGCTGCCCCAATGCTTCGGCATATATGCTTTTTTTTTTTTAACTGTGGTGGCAAAATCACCTACTACAGCACTGGAGTCGCAGGGACTAGGCCTGTCTCTGCGAACGCTGCAGTTATGTGTGTTGTGTTTTGCAAGTGACAGTGATCGATCGATACTGCACTTGGGTGGCCTGGGCTGGACGGAGGGGCAAAACGCAGGTGCTAGCAGGTATCTGGGCTGATCCCGCTAACACTGCGTTTTTGGGAACCCTAAACTGCTGGGGACGCTAGAATAGATCTGATCAGATCAGATATTGATCTGTTCAGATACTATACCACTAAGGGGGGTGTATGCTTCACGCGTGGGTGTTAGCGTTACTGGCACTAACCTGACGCTGCCTGGGGTGTGACGCAGACCCTCTCTGACGCTAAAACCTAATTGATATCACCCGCCGGGCGATCAGGGGGTTAAACCTTTATTGGGTTATATACGGCGGGTGCCCTGACACTATAAAAAGCAAACTAACTAACCAGCGTCACCCGTAACACTTATATGATGATCACTGGTGAAAGGGTTAACTAGGGGCAATTAGGGGGTTAAAACCTTTATTAGGTAATATATGGGGGTACCCGACGCTATAAAAACCTGACGGCGAACCTAAAAAAATTTTACTGGCTACCGATCTGCATCACCGACACTAAGACAACGATCATAAAAACGATCGCTTAGCGACAGTGGTGATAGGGGGTGAAAGGGTTACCTGGGGGGCGATCAGGGGGTTAAACCTTTATTAGATAATATATGGGGGTACCTGACGCTATAAAAACCTGCGGCGAACCTAAAAAAAATTACTGGCTACCGATCTGCATCACCGACGCTAAGATAGCGATCAGAAAAATGATCGCTTAGCGACAGTGGTGATAGGGGGTGAAAGGGTTACCTGGGGGGCGATCAAGGGGGTTAAACCTTTATTAGGTAATATATTGGGGTACCTGACGCTATAAAAACCTGCGGCGAACCTAAAAAAAATTACTGGCTACCGATCTGCATCACCGACGCTAAGACAGCGATCAGAAAAATTATCGCTTAGTGACAGTGGTGATAGGGGGTGAAAGGGTTACCTGGGGGGCGATCAAGGGGGTTAAACCTTTATTAGGTAATATATAGGGGTACCCAACGCTATAAAAACCTGCGGCGAACCTAAAAAAAAATTACTGGCTACCGATCAGCATCACCGACGCTAAGACATCGATCAGAAAAATGATCGCTTAGTGACGGCGGTGCTAGGGGGTGAAAGGGTTACCTGGGGGGTGATCAAGGGGGTTAAACCTTTATTAGGTAATATATGGGGGTACCCGACGCTATAAAAACCTGCGGCGAACCTAAAAAAAATTACTGGCTACCGATCAGCATCGCCGACGCTAAGACATCGATCAGAAAAATTATCGCTTAGTGACAGTGGTGATAGGGGGTGAAACGGTTACCTGGGGGGCGATCAAGGGGGTTAAACCTTTATTAGGTAATATATGGGGGTACCCGACGCTATAAAAACCTGCGGCGAACCTAAAAAAAATTACTGGCTACCGATCAGCATCACCGACGCTAAGACATCAATCAGAAAAATGATCGCTTAGCGACGGCGGTGCTAGGGGGTGAAAGGGTTATCTGGGGGGTGATCAGAGGGTTAAACCTTTATTAGGGGGGTTAGGGGGCTACACTGGACCTAAAACTGAATGTACTGACACTTTTACAGTCACAAATGTCACTAATTGCAGTGATCACTAAATAAATGGTCACTGCAATCAGTGACACTGTGACTGGGGACTGGGGGGTGATCTGGGGGCTGATCTGGGGGTGTCTGGGGGGGCCTGGGGGGGTGATTTATGTGCCTATGTGTCCTGGTGTCAGTGTAGTGTTGTGTGCACTAACCTGGCATCTTCTCCTGTACGGCGCTCGGTATATGTGAGCACCTCAGGAGAGATGACATCACTTCCTCCCGCCTGTGTAAACAGTACACAGGCAGGGGAAGCTCTCATTCGCCGGGAGCGATCGAGAGGGGGGGCCCGGAATCGAACGGCCGTCCCCTCATGCCGGATCGCTCCCGAAGGTAAAACGACCGCCCACTGTAAAGAAGGGGGGTCCGATCGGACCCCCCAACTATACAAAGGCAATCACGTATATGTACGTGATTCTGCCTGTCGGTGCCATTCTGCCGACGTATATTTACAGTGGGCGGTCGTTAAGTGGTTAAGTTAAATCTCCTTGACTACTGTGTTATTTTATATATATATTTATATATATATATATTAGGGCTGTGGAAATTAACTATTAATTCCTCGATTAATCGATTAAGTTTTTTGATCGATCAAAATTCCGGGTCTTCAGGGAGTTCCGTCAGACATCCGGTGACGTCACGGACACCGGCGGGGCTTGCCGTGTCCATCTGAAGGGCTCCTTTGCTGTGCCTTCATATCTGCATGCTATCTGCCACACGCAAGGGCTGTTACACTTCCCTCTATCACTTCCCTCTATCAACCTGGGATTCTACAGCCATCCACTGGGAGTTGTGATAATTCCCTTCATGGGACATCTACATGCCGACGGACTGATGTTAACCCCTCCTCATCTGGATTCAGCAGTGGTATCGTTGTACACATTTTTTTACCAGTATCATACTTAGCTACATGTTTTTATGACTGCTTTTGCTACCGTTTGGTATTTCTCGCACCATTTTTACAGTTTATGTAGCTACATCAATTTTATCTGCAGTGCAATATTTATTTTGTTACCTACTTGAAGACTATAAAAGTTTTAATGCTATTCCCATCGAGCGCTGCATTTGTGTGTGTTTTTGTATCCTGCTAATCATTGTTCCAGTGGTTGGTAGCTGCACTGGGAATCAGCCTGCAAGGAGATCAGCTAAAAGTAGTTGGATCTGTATGTGCGTTATAATTAATCGAAATTAGTCGATTAATCGATTAAAAAAAATAATCGATTAATCGAACATGAAAATTTTAATCAGTAACAGCCCTAATATATATATATATATATATATATATATATATATATATACCTAAGCCTATGTAGAATTATAACAGATCTGTTATTCATTAGATGTGGGATCGCTGCATTCATGAAACAAAATTGGTATGCTCTACTATTGATAAGTGTGTGCACAAAATATACAAAATAAAAAAAATAATACTGCATAAAAAGTAAAAAATAGACTGCATCAATTCTAGCATTATAAATGGTTCAATGTCAAGCAAAAACCTGTTTGCAGTTCCCTTTACACACCAGTAAACAGTCACATATCCATAGCAACTAGAAAATGCATGTTGGGTGCCATGTTTGCTGGCCTTATAAGCACGGCTCAATGGCTACCCTGTAGAACTACAGTTTTGATGGTAAAATACGCAAAGAGAAAAGTTAGATAATCTTTAAAAGTGTACAAAGAGGTTAACATTTTCCAAGGGCATATTAACAATTTATTTTCTCATAGTGGCACTATAATGAATTATGCAGCCATAGGGTGACATGTCCCTTCACATTCTATCCATGCCAGCCTCCAATGAAAAAAGTCCTCTGCTATCAGCAGTGCCACTCAGGCCAGAATGATGTGCTTACACTAGTCCCTATTACCCAGGTAAAAATACTGACCTAGTTAATTCAAAATGAGGCTCTTGCACATTTTGTACATTTCTTCCACTTCTGGCATAAATATGCGATGGATTTTTACAGGTCAAACAATTTATTTAAATCTATATAAATTTATTTTTAAATAGTTTTTTTTTTTCCTCCTCACAGCGTTGACTAACAGATTTTCAATAACCAATTTTCCTTTAATATAAAGGTACCTTGCCTAACAGTTTCTGTTTAGCATACAAATCAGGTCTTGTCATTTTTGATATGGTCATATTGTTATAGACAAATAAATATCTGATTTGTAAAGTCTTGTTTAAAAAAAATAAAAATAAATAACAAACATGTTATACTTACCTCCTCTGTGCAGTTTGTTTTGCACAGAGCAGCCTGGATCCTCCTCTTCTCGGGTCCTCCTTGCTGCTCCTGGCCCCTTCCTCCTATCGAGTGCCCCCACAGTCAACAACTTCCTATGGGGGCACCCGAGCTGAGTCACAGCTCTGTGTGTCCATTCAGACATGGAGCCCCGGCCCTGCCCCTCTCTCCCCTGATTGGCTGACTGACTTTGATTGACAGTCATGAGATCCAAAACACTCACAAAGACATTAAGATTTCTAAGAGACGTATCTAAAGTAGTTTCAAAATGAAAATTCATTGTAAGATGGGACTTTTGATGCACAACATTTTACATAAAGTACACATTTTTATTCCAATGTCAACATATACAAAAATTCTTTTTTTTTTTTTACAAAATCCCATTAAAATAACTAGACACATAATTTCAGTATTGATTTGACATGGTAGTGCATAATTTTCAAAGCTACTGATTTTCTATGGCCCAACGTGTTTCTTGGACTTTGTCCATTTCTTCAGGAGCCGTCAGTATACTTTTGCACTAGGGTTGTCCCGATACCACTTTTTTAAGACCGAGTACAAGTACCGATACTTTTTTTCAAGTACTCGCCGATACCGATTACCGATACTTTTTTTCAATGTCATGTGACAGTTTGAAAGATGGGGACTGATAGGTGGCACTTATGGGCACGGATCGATGGCACTTATGGGCACTGATAGGTGGCACTTGTGGGCAGTGATAAGTGGCACTGATAGGTGGCATTTGGGGGCACTGATAGGTGGCATTTATGGGCACTGATAGATGGCACTTGTGGGCAGTGATAGGTGGCACTTGTGGGCACTGATAGGTGGCACTGATTGCACAGAAAGGTGGCACTTGTGGGCACTTATGGGCACTGATAGGTGGCACTTATGGCACTGATAGGTGGCACTTGTGGGCAGTGATAGGTGGCACTGATTGCACAGAAAGGTGGCACTTGTGGGCAGTGATAGGTGGCACTTGTGGGCACTGATAGGTGGCACTTGTGGGCACTGATAGGTGGCACTTATGGCACTGATAGGTGGCACTTATGGGCACTGATAGGTGGCACTTGTGGGCAGTGATAGGTGGCACTGATTGCACAGAAAGGTGGCACTTGTGGGCAGTGATAGGTGGCACTTGTGGGCACTGATAGGTGGCACTTGTGGGCACTGATAGGTGGCACTGATTGCACAGAAAGGTGGCACTTGTGGGCACTTATGGGCACTGATAGGTGGCACTTATGGGCACTGATAGGTGGCACTTATAGCACTGATAGATGGCACTTATGGGCACTGATAGGTGGCACTTGTGGGCACTGATAGGTGGCACTGATAGGTGGCACTTGTGGGCACTGATAGATGGCACTGATTGCACTGATAGATGGCACTGATTGCACTATCAGTGCAATCAGTGCCATCTATCAGTGCCCACAAGTACCACCTATCAGTGCAATCAGTGCCCATAAGTGCCACCTATCAGTGCAATCAGTGGCATCTACCAGTGCCACCTAATAGGTGGCACTGGTAGATGGCACTGATTCCACTGATAGGTAGCACTTGTGGGTACTGATAGGTGGCTGGCACTGAAATGCTGCGGGGGGTGGGGGGAAATGACACAGGATTTAAGAAAAAAAAAACTGCTGCAACGCCCATCTTGGTACACCCTGCACTCGGCTGCAGTAAGCAACAGCAGACATCTTGTTACACCCAGCCCATATAGCTCGGGCTGGGTGTAACAAGATGTCTGCTGCTGCTTACTGCAGCCGAGTGCAGAGTGTACCAAGATGGGCGTGGGGACGTTCAGCCGCTGACGGCGACCGAATGTGACAGCACCGGTCACCGATCCTGATGCGGCTGCGCCCTGAACCCCTGCCAGCTTACCAGGTTCAACTGCAGGTGAGGGACTCGCTCTCCGCCCGCGGACTCCGTCCACCGACTGTGCCCGCCCTCTTCAGCCAGACTCCGCCCGCATTTTCCTCTCCCGCCCTCCCCAGCCACTGACTCCTCCCGCCCTCTCCGGCCAGACTCCGCCCGCACTCTCCCGCCCTCTCTCCTGCCCTCCCCAGTCACTGACTCCTCCCGCCCTCTCCGGCCACAAAAAGAAAAAAAAAAGTATCGGGTGAAGCATCGGGAGCATTTGCGCGAGTACAAGTACTCGCGCAAATGCTTGGTATCGGTCCCGATACCGATACTAGTATCGGTATCGGGACAACCCTATTTTGCACAAAAAAACAATCTAGATTTTTTTGTCAAAGCTTAATTGAACAAACTGAAGTTAGCAGCTGATTGTCTACCATGCACAGCCGCATCAGATTATTCATTCTCCAGTTTTAGTAAATCACCCCCACAGTGTTTTGGACAGAGACAAACACACAATATAAAAGGATGTGCTTTGTTCATTCTTCATGTCTAAGGTTTAAAACAACTTTAACTATCAAAAATGTTATGCTACACTTCTAAAATCTTTGCATCAGAGTGGGGTGCTACACAAGAAAAGTAGTGGTGTAGAATGTCCTTATTGCTTTAACCAGTGATTTTCTGCTTATTTATTCTTTCTGGGCCACATGAGAAGAGGCATGACAAGGGTGTGCCTTTTCCCAGTATACTTTGTGCTAAAAGGTATCTGTCCCCAAAAGTTAAGAGGTATGGATGGGTGAAATAATACTTTGTATCTGCTTTGTGAAGAGTGCCATCAGCATTTGGAAACACTGCAAGGAACAAGGTCTTAATGGAAGCCAAATTAATTATTCCTGTTTGGTACAAAGTGTCAGCTTCTTACTCCAAATGGTAACACAAATCCATTTATTTTTTTTTTTAAAGTGCAGAAATGTATCCAGGACACAATGAAGCAGCTCAGTACATTTGTAATGTGGATTAGCCTCAACTGCATGATTTATCTGCAAGGATTACATGTAGTCCTGACTGTACAAAACGTTTTGAGCCACGTTGTGTCCTACATTTATTTATGCATCTGAAAGACTTCTCAGGAAATAATGGCAACAGATGCAGTTTCTAGTTCACTTGTTTCTACTTCTACAGTAAAGGAGAGAGGTATAAGTAACACATAAATAGAGGTTTAAAGGAGCACTAAAGCTTCCGTTTTTTTTGCCCAAAAATAACAAACATGTTATACTTACCTCCACTGTGCAGCTCGTTTTGCACACAGTGGCCCCGATCCTGGTCTTCTGGGGTCCCTCGGCGGCTGTCTTGGCTCCTCCCCGCAAGGACTCCACACCATAATGCGAGTGAGCTCGCATGGTGTGGAGTGATTGCGGGCGCGCTCCCGTGATACAGCGGCGGCCATAGCCGCCGACTGTATCACTCGGCCCCGCCCCCGCGCGCTGCGTCATTGGATGTGATTGACAGCAGCGCCAGCCAATGGCTGCGCTGCTTTCAATCCATCCAGTGTAGCCAATCGGCGGCCAGGCTGAAAAACGAAGAGGATAACGGGGACGAGCGTGGGACTTTCGAGGGGCCAGGTAAGTAAAACGGGGGCTCGGGGGGGGGGCGGTATTGTCGAATGTTTTTTCACCTTAATGCATAGGATGCATTAAGGTGAAAAAACATGTAACTTTACTACTCCCTTAAATAACCCTAAAAGATTAGTGAATGATTAGTGCAGTTACCCTTAGCATAAGGTGACCAGATTTTTAAAATGAAATCCGGGGACATTTTTTTTTTACTAGTAATGGCGGCAATCAGCGACTGTCTCCCCGTCGCCGCCCGCCTCAGCCAGTCAAGTCTCACTCTCCGGGTAGGGTGACCACATTTCCAAACTACCATTCAGGGACACCCTCCCTTCCCAAGAATCTGCTTGTGCTGTAACGAATCACAGCACAGTGATTGGACTCAAGAGGCGGGATTTATGATTTCTCCAGTCACAAACAGGGGAGCCTTTTTTGGGGGCATCAGATTGGTCCGGGGGGTGGCTGAGTCAGTTTCATTCCGGGACACTGTATTGTCCTGGAATGAAGGTGCCCGGGACAGATCTGCAAAATGCGGGACTGTCCCGGGCAATCCGGGACACGTGGTCACCCTATCTCTAGGCCCCAGCTACTACTGGGTGGGGAGCGGAGGAAGATCACTCGACCAGGGAAGGCAAGGAGATAAGCAGGCAGGCAGCTGGTCGGGACTTGAGCCAAGGCAGAAGAACATGCGAGCGGAGCTGAATGGGCACCCGAAACTGAAGAAATATTCCCTCCGCTCCAAACAGCACATGATCATCAGAAAGGGGCACAGATAATGGAAAAAAATACACCCCCCTAAGCTAGTAGGAGCGGCGGAGTGGGGGGTGTGTGCAATTCAGAATATTTGTTTTTTTATTCTGCACTGACTGTCTTTGAAATTGCCCCAGCCCCTGTTCAAATCCAATCCGGGGACAAAACTGGGGACAGACTTGGTCCGGGGATACTGTCCCCAGAAACCGGGGATGTCTGGTCACCCTACCTTAGCAACAAAACAGACTGCAGTTTGCTTGCATTAGATCTGTGAAAGAAAGGTGAATTCTGAATGGCTGCTTTGGATTACTGCTAGAGATGTACAAATCAGGAAAATTCTCATGTTTTATCCACCTGATCTTATTAATTAGACATACATAAAATTGGTATTTATATCATTCTCTAAAGACTGGAAAAATTGATATGCTAATATTAACATAAAACAAACCTGCAATTCAAAATTTGCCTGATTTCCAAATGCACTTTGAGCATTGCTGTTTGCCTTTTTGTAATGGACTTAAAAACTCTAGTTTGTCCCATGGAGAAGTGGCTTGTGGCAAAATGTTCCTTTCATCAAGAGGCTGGTGTTGCACTGCCAGTATGACAGAATTAAAAAGGGAATGTCAACCGCTTTAATACATGTATATATTGTATATGTATTAAAAGGATCAAACAAATATCAAATCATCCCAAACATATTTTTACAAGCAACTAAATTAAAGCAATCACCATTCTCTGCACTTTGTCCCCTTTCCCCCACATTTCAGTTAAATAATATTCATATTTTGCGTGATGTATATTTATTTATTACAGGGAATTATATAGCGCTGTCAATTTACAAAGTTCTTTACATATATAAATATATGTATATTGTACATTTACATCAGTCCCTGCCTTCAAGGAGCTTACAATCTAATGTCCTTAACTCACATTCATACATACAGGGGCCTAAAAAATTTAGGAAATACTCATGGGACTTTTAACAGTTGTGCCAAAAAAGAATTACTCCATTATATCTTTTATATATACATACAGTATATATAATGATCTTGCTAATGATCAATGTCACAGTGGTACCTTGGATTACGAGCATAATTAATTTCAGAAGAATGCTTGTAATCCAAAGCATTCGTATATCAAAGCGAGTTTCCCCATAGAAGTCAATGGAAACTCAGATAATTTGTTCCACATTGACGTCTATTGTATGCAGTACCGCATGTGGCCAGAGGTGGGGTTGCCGGAGACACTCGGAAACACTCAGAAACCTGAAATGCATGATTACATGCTATGCACAATGCTTTTACTTTGAATATGAAATAAAACATGTATAATTTTATATACTGGAGTAATACGTTATGGCACAACTATTGAAAGTCCCATGGGCATTTTCTACAATTACTGATTTTGGGGACTTAGTTCCGCTTACATCTTTGCATTCTGGCCACTTACTCTATATATAATACATACAGGGGCCAAATTAGGCAGGAGCCAATTAACCCACCAGCATTGTCTTTGGAGTATAGGAGGAAACTCACACAGGCACAGGGAGAAGATGTAAACTCCATACAGGTAGTGCCATGGTTGGGATTCAAACCAATGACCCTAGTGCTGCTAGGTGGAAGTGCTATAGTTTTTCACATCATATTCACATCTCACAAATTTGTCCTGATATCAGCTTCCTGCACTACCCTGCACAGCAGCATTCAGATTGGGATTGGCAGCCACAAAGAGCTAATCAAACCCTGCAGCAATCACATGTGCTGACAGGGAACATGCCAAGAGAAGTGAGCTGAATGACCGGAGGGTTGATTTCCTCAGTTTGCTGCTACACTTTCGCTGTCTAGTCAGTAAGAGGGAGGGGAGAGTAATCTTAATCAATCTCTATACCAGCTGTAGTGGAGGTTGAGGACATGGCTGTGCTGTCTGGCAGGGATTCTAGCAGCCCAAAACTGGCTGAACAAATTTACAAATGCTTTGGCTGGTAAGATATTTCAAATATTTTACTTTCATCTGTGAGTTTGGCTGCTTACTATCAGCTGCATATGCTTACTATAACTTCACTCCCCTGCTGCTCTATTTGGCTGCCATGTGCAAAGCGATAAAGCCTTATGTATAAGTTACAAATTGTAACTTGGAGCTTACACAAGGTCAAAGATTCACTCTTCACCAGGGATGAGCCGAACACCCCCCTGTTCGGTTCGCACCAGAACCTGCGAACAGACAAAATGTTCGTGTAAACTTTAGAACCCTATTAAATACAATGGACTCGAACGTTCGAAATCTAAAGTGTTAATTATAAAGGCTAATATGCAAGTTATTGTCCTAAAAAGTGTTTGGGGACCCGGGTCCTGCCCCAGGGGACATGTATCAATGCAAAAAGAAGTTTTAAAAACGGCCGTTTTTTCGGGAGCAGTGATTTTAATAATGCTTAAAATGAAAAAATAAAAGTGAAATATTCCTTTAAATTTCGTACCTGGGGGGTGTGTATGATATGCATGGAAAGTGGTGCATGTTTCCCGTGCTTAGAACTGTCCCTGCAAAAAATGTCATTTTTGAAAGAAAAAAATGCATTTAAAACTGACTCGCGGCTATTAATGAATTGTCGGCTCCCGGCAATACATACAAAAGTCATTGATAAAAAAAAAAAAAAAGCGTGGGGGTTCCCCAGAATTCAATTACCAGGCCCTTCAGGTCTGGAATGGATATTAAGGGGAACCCCGCCGCAAATTTAAAAAAAAATTGACGTGGGGTTCCCCCAAATATCCATTCCAGGCCCTTCAGATCTGGCATAGATTTTAAGGGGAACTCCACCCCAAATTTTTAAAAAAATGGCGTGGAGTCCCCCTAAAAATCCATACCAGACCCCTTATCCGAGCACGCAACCTGGCCCCCCTCCCTCCTGAACCGTACCAAGCCACATGCCCTCAACATGGGGAGGATGTCCCCATGTTGATGGGGACAAGGGCCTCATCCCCACAACCCTTGCCCGGTGGTTGTGGGGGTCTGTGGGCGGGGGGCTTATCGGAATCTGGAAGACCCCTTTAACAAAGGGGACCCCCAGATCCCGGCCCCCCCCTATGTGAATTGGTAAGGGGTACATTGTACCCCTACCATTTCACGAAGAAAGCGTAAAAAAAATGTTTTAAAAAAACACACAAACACCTTGAAAAAGTCCTTTATTTAAAAAAAAAAAAAAACATTCCAGCGGTGAAATCCAGTGTCCCACGGCGATCCAGATGTCCAGCGCTGTCCTTCATTGGTTGTGCCTGAGCGGACCTGATGGGGAACTCCCTCTCAGTATTTTAAATGTATAGACCCGCCCCTTCTAAATTTCCCCATCAGGTCCGCTCAGCGGACGAGATGCGGAACATGAGAAGGGGCGGGTCTATACATGTATTACCAAAGTGAGAGCAGTTCCCCATCAGGTCCGCCCCCTCGGTATGTCGGACCCGCCTACGTCATTGGCTTGAGCGGGGAACTTCCTTCACTATGTAAATTTAAATTACACAGTGAAGGAAGTTCCCCGCTCAAGCCAATGACGTAGGCGGGTCCGACATACCGAGGGGGCGGACCTGATGGGGAACTGCTCTCACTTTGGTAATACATGTATAGACCCGCCCCTTCTCATGTTCCGCATCTGGTCCGCTGAGCGGACCTGATGGGGAACTTTAGAAGGGGCGGGTCTATACATTTAAAATACTGAGAGGGAGTTCCCCATCAGGTCCGCTCAGGCACAACCAATGAAGGACAGCGCTGGACATCGGGATCGCCGCGGGACACTGGATTTCACCGCTGGAATGTTTTTTGTTTTGTTTTTTAATAAAGGACTTTTTCAAGGTGTTTGTGTGTTTTTTTTAAAAAAAATTACGCTTTCTTCGTGAAATGGTAGGGGTACAATGTACCCTTACCAATTCACATAGGGGGGGCCGGGATCTGGGGGTCCCCTTTGTTAAAGGGGTCTTCCAGATTCTGATAAGCCCCCCGCCCACAGACCCCCACAACCACCGGCCAAGGGTTGTGGGGATGAGGCCCTTGTCCCCATCAACATGGGGACATCCTCCCCATGTTGAGGGCATGTGGCTTGGTACGGTTCAGGAGGGAGGGGGGCCGCTCTCTCGTCCCCCCCTTTTCCCCTGCGGCCGGCCAGGTTGCGTGCTCGGATAAGGGGTCTGGTATGGATTTTTAGGGGGACTCCACGCCATTTTTTTTTAAATTTGGGGTGGAGTTCCCCTTAAAATCCATGCCAGATCTGAAGGGCCTGGAATGGATATTTGGGGGAACCCCACGTCAATTTTTTTTAAATTTGCGGCGGGGTTCCCCTTAATATCCATTCCAGACCTGAAGGGCCTGGTAATTGAATTCTGGGGAACCCCCACGCTTTTTTTTTTTTTTTTTTTATCAATGACTTTTGTATGTATTGCCGGGAGCCGACAATTCATTAATAGCCGCGAGTCAGTTTTAAATGCATTTTTTTCTTTCAAAAATGACATTTTTTGCAGGGACAGTTCTAAGCACGGGAAACATGCGCCACTTCACATGCATATCATACACACCCCCCAGGTACGAAATTTAAAGGAATATTTCACTTTTATTTTTTCATTTTAAGCATTATTAAAATCACTGCTCCCGAAAAAACGGCCGTTTTTAAAACTTATTTTTGCATTGATACATGTCCCCTGGGGCAGGACCCGGGTCCCCAAACATTTTTTAGGACAATAACTTGCATATAAGCCTTTATAATTAGCACTTTAGATTTCTCCCATAGATTTTTCGAATTTGCCGCGAACATCCCAATTTGTTCGGTGTTCGGCGAACGGGCGAACAGGCAATGTTCGAGTCGAACATGAGTTCGACTCGAACTCGAAGCTCATCCCTACTCTTCACATGTAACAGTGAGGGGTGCCTGAGCAACCAATCATTAATACTATTGTGGGGGGTGTATGGTGGTAAGGGGGCACTGATACATAAAGTGCTGTAGTGTAATATTCAAATGAACAATAATTAGGTGCCTAGGAAAGCAATAAATAAACTGTAGAAACCAATCATTACAGTAATATTCTAAAGTGCAAGTGCTTCTGTGCTAACACAACAATTAACAAAAGGTGCAAACAAATCCAAAAAATACAGCAGCAGTCGATCAATAGTAAGCAATTAAAAGTCCATGCATTGAATGATTTCCTCACCGCTGAGACAATACAGAACTAGCGACACCCAGTGGGAAGTAGAGGTAAGTACCTACTTACCAGACCACCATGACCTCTTGTTTTAAGAAAAGGTCAGGTGGAGCTTTAGTACAGTTTTGGTCTGAGGTCTTTACTGGTACCTAGAGGTACAAGCCAAAGGATGGACTCCAACAGAATGGTTTACCAGGAAAGAATCTAAGAAAAACAGAACATAGTGAAGTTCCGCGATTTATTGTAAATACAGAGTAAAAACACAGGCCGAATGGCCGCTTACTTTCAGAAGTGCCAAGGCACTGAGGGATCAGACGTATTAAAGCCAGATTTGATGTGGAGCACTCGCCGCACTGTGTCTCACTCGCATGGGTGTAGCGTGCGTTCCACCGCCTTACAGTACCAAAACCGGAAGTGGCAGGGCTGAGTAACGTGACCAAGAGCGCCTCGACGTACGTTTCGTCATATGACGTCATCAGGAAGCGCTTCCTGACGAAGCATGCTACACCCACGCGAGTGAGACACAGTGCGGCGACGACCCAAGAGAAGGTAAAGGAGAAGTAAACATAGTTGAAGTGGAGAAATTAAGTAAAGGTAAGTATGTGCTGCTAATGGGGCCACTATTAAAGTGAACCTTTTGCATGGAAAAGGCACAGGTTCCTTAAAGCCCGGTTCCACATTTCCTGCCCCTACCCTCTCTTGGAACACCCCTGTCACGTGACGTCACAGGTCTTCTTGCTCAGGCAGTGGGATGACCCTGAAGGCTGCCAAGAACAGCACCATGCAATGGTGTAGCATTGTTTTATGCAGCATTTTCTTGTAAGACCAGGGCAGCTTGATACCCCAAGGGTGTGTCCTCAACACCTTAACCTCACAAGAAGTAGGTTGAAGAACACTTGGCTGGAGGAGGACCAAAGGTGGATAACAGAGCAGGTCTGGAGGGTACAGCACCAGAAAGGAGGTATGTATGTAGCAACAGGTGCTTTCTTATTTTCTAATTTTGATGTCCAGGTAAATTACCTTTTTATTTTTATTATACGCTGGAGTTGGACTTTTAGAACAACTTTTTTTTTTTTTAACAAAAAAGTTTATTCAAGTTTTTAGACAGAACAAAAAAGAAAACAGTGGTACAATCATAGCCTAACAACTTTATCTTTAATGGATGGATATTATTATGTACCCAGTCAAGGTAAAAAAAAAAAAAAAGACCAAAAACATTACAGCTACATGTATTGCATGTTTCATTTACCGCAGCAGACAAATTGCAGGGACAGGTCGCTTGTGACAGTCGGGGTCATTTACCACTCATTGGACTGTAGATCCATACAGATGAGTAACCAAATGACTCTTCAAACACTAAAAGCGAACAAGTGGATGGTAGCACAGAAAGCTGAATAAATGGGAACATTTTCACTTGTAATAAAGATAGGCATTAGAGCTAAAATGGCATTACCGAAGAGCATGTGAAACAGACAGCATGAAAGAGAAAAGGCTATTTTCAAACAAAAGAACCGACCCAGGTGCCAGGAAGAGCACAGGCAGATAAGGAAGACTTTTATTAGGCACTTTCTATCAGAACATTTTGTTACAACAGTTTTCTAAGAAGTTGTCCATTTTTTGTATTTAATTTGCAGAAAGCCTCTTCCTCTTCAATGTTGCTGAGTGAAAATAGAACAGTTAGAAGAAAAGGTTTATTAATATATAAGTATGGAGATATACTGCTGAGAGCTGTGATCCACCTACAAGAGTTACTACTGAAAGTAATTTAACCTTCTCAATTATCTAAAGAACTTTATAAAAGACCTGCAATACATTAGACATCTGTCAAGTGTTTATTGAAGATGTTTGCCATTGTGTCCATTCTTTTCACATGAAATCTCACATTTTATGCCACAAAATTTAAAAAGTGCACATTCCCTAATGCTTTGATTCAAGTTGAGGCAAATGTGAAATTAAAGTAGAATGATGAAAAGGCTATAGACATTCAAATGTTCACATAATCCTAACATGAAATGAGCTTTGACAACTTCTGCTCGCACACCTCCATACTCCTTAAAGCAGGGGTAGGTAAACTTCGAGCGATGGAGATCTAATTGAACAAGACTGATGAAGTCAAATATCACTGGGTACAGTGTTGTTCCCCTCCCCCCCCCCAGAAAAAAAACCAAAAAAACAGTAGGACCGACTTTTTTTTTTTTATATATAAAATATGTTTACTGAGAACAAAAATAAGTATTACAAGAGAGTGCAGGGTTCACCAGTGCATTATGCTCAGAATGCAGGGATCAGATGTGGGCTGTACTCAGAATGCAGGGTTCAGGAGTGTGTTACACTCAGAATGCATGGATCAGGAGTGCATTACACTCAGAATGCCTGGATCAGGAGTGCGTTACACTCAGAATGCAGGGTTCAGGAGTGCATTACGCTCAGAATGCAGGGCTTAGGAGTGCGATATGCAGAGAATGCAGGGTTTAGGAGAGGGTGGCGCTCAGAATGCAGGGATTTTGGGGGTGGGGGATGTGAAGGGTGGTAGAGGACACTGCTATGGGGGTGACCCTGCCCATAACAGTGTCCTCTGCCCCCTTCACATCACCCCCCCCCCCACACACAATGGTGTCTTTTGCCCCCCATCTAGGCCCTATAGCAGTAATACCCCCCCTTTCCCCCCTCTCCCATAGCACAGCATCTTACCTGTTTCCACAGCGGAGACCTGGAGGCAGCACAGTTCTGGACAGAGGGGGAGCTGACAGAGTGACTTTTCATATTAGCAAGCTGGTGATTGGTTGCTTGGGACCACCCAGTGTGCTAGCAACCAATAAATAAAAAATGTATATACCGCACTGTTGCTCAAAATAAAGTATATATATATATATATATATATATATATATATATATACAGTAAAGCAGCCAGCACAGCCAAAGACAATTAGCAAATAATAACAAATAAAATGCAGCGCTCATATATACAATCACGAAAATGGTAATAAAATTGTGTGACCAAGTTTAAGTAATAACACAGTAAAAGTATGAAAACACAGAGTGAATATAAAAGGTGATCATAAAAAGTACTTGAAATACATAATGTCCACCAATATGAAAAGAAGAGGGGAGAGAATTGAATCAAACAGTCCTGATGCAATGGACAGTATCAGAGAGTTAGCATCACTGAGACATCACTGGGACGGTGAAGCATCAACGGAAATATAGAAACTTGCAAAGGAGAACCACCACTGACTGTATGAAGGCTTACCGGAGACAATGGACTTAAAGGGGCATATACCGCTTAAGTCATGCAGGCTTATGGTGACATTCACAGTTTAAAGTGAAGATGGTTGGTAGGTAGTCATAAATCCAAAGCGCTACAATCACAGATCCGGATGAGAACAGCACTGGTCATCAGCAAGTAAATATATGAATACAGTTCACACGGAGGACAACCAAAGGATATCCACGTACTCCAGACAAAAAAAAGCCCAGCAATTCAGATATCAATGGCCCTCTGCTCACCGTGTGTTTCACAGCCGACGTCTCCATGAGGGTTTCCGAGGCTCCAGCTGCGGCTAACATGCGGCACACGTGGATCCCTCAATAGAGACTTTCCGGTGGTCCATCTGTGCTCCTGTGACACTGCACGTGGAAGCTCCCACCCGCTCTAGCACTCTACAAGTGCTCCAACATTTTTCACGCAAGTTTTTAGTGTTGTTTTATACTGAATAAATTCCTAAGCTGTTTAAAGGATTGGCTTGGCGCTTCTCTCTCCTTTTGCTTTATCATTATTATTATTATTGTTATACAGGGTTTATATAGCGCCAACAGTTTGCGCAGCGCTTTACAAAATAAAGGCAGACATTACAGTTACATTACAATTTGGTACAAGAGGAATCAGAGGGCCCTGCTCATTAGAGCTTACAATCTAAAAAGGGAGGGTCAATTGATACAAAAGGAGGTAATAGCTGTGGGGGGATGAGCTGATGGAGGAAGTACAAGTTAGTTAGAAGCAGGATAGGCTTCTTTAAAGAGTAGTGTTTTCAGGGATCGTCTAAATATGGATAGATTAGGGGACAGTCGGACAGATTGGGGTAGGGAGTTCCAAAGGATGAGTAAGGCTCTGGAGAAATCCTGGAGGCGAGCATGGGAGGAGGGGACAAGGGAGCAAGAGAGCAGAAGGTCTTGGGAGGACCGAAGAGAGCGGCTTGGTTGGTATTTTGGGACTAGGTTAGTGATGTAGCTGGGGGGCAAGTTGTGGGTGGCTTTGTAAATTATTGTTAGTACTTTGAATTTTATTCGTTGGGTGAGTGGGAGCCAGTGGAGGGATTGGCAGAGAGGGGTGGAGGACACTGAATGGGTGGTAAGGTGTATGAGTCTTGCAGCAGCATTCATGATGGACTGAAGGGGGGATAGTCTATGTAGAGGTAATCCAATGAGGAGGGAGTTGCAGTAGTCGAGGCGAGAGATGACCAGGGAGTGAATTAGAAGCTTAGTGGTGTCATTAGTTAAAAAGGGGCGTATTCTGGAAATGTTGCGGAGGCCAAGGCGGCATGATTTGGACAGGGATTGAATGTGGGCCTGAAAGGACAGTTCAGAGTCTAAGGTTACCCCTAGCACCCTGGCATGTGGGGACGGACTGATAGATGTTCCATTGATCTTGATAGAGAAGTCAGGGGAAGGGGAATGTGGGGGAGGAAATATTAAGAGCTCAGTTTTAGATAGATTCAGTTTGAGGAAATGGTTTGACATCCAGGCTGATATGTCTGTTAGTAAATCTGTGATGCGTGAGGAGATTGATGGGGTGAGCTGAGGGGCAGAGAGATCGATTTGGGTGTCGTCAGCATATAAATGGTAGTGGAAGCCATGGGAGGCTATCAGCTGACCCAGGGAGGATGTGTAGATTGAGAATAACAGAGGTCCAAGGACAGAACCTTGGGGGACCCCAACGGTAAGAGGAGTTGGAGAGGAGGAAGTGGAGTTGTAAGTGACACTGAAGGTGCGGTGAGATAGGTAAGATTCGAACCAACGGAGAGTGCAGCCATGGAGACCAAGCAAATTGAGTTTTTTGAGGAGGAGGGGGTGATCAACTGTATCAAAGGCAGCGGAAAGGTCCAAGAGTAAGAGTATGGAATAATGACCGTTGGTTTTCGCTGTTAGCAAGTCGTTTGTGAGTTTTAGGAGGGCAGTTTCTGTGGAGTGCTGTGGGCGAAATCCAGACTGAAGGGGATCAAGAAGGTTATTCTCAAGGAGGTGGTTGCTCAGCCGGTTGTAGTCTAAACGTTCAAGGAGTTTGGAGGCAAAAGGAAGTAAAGAGATGGGTCTTAGGTTGTTAAGATTGGTGGGGTCTAGTGAGGCCTTTTTTGGTATAGGAGTGACTAGCGCATGTTTTAGAGGGTTGGGGAAGATGCCAGTAGCGAGTGAGAGGTTGAAGATATGAGTTAAAGTGTGTAGGATAGAGTCAGATGGTGATCGTAGTATTTGAGAAGGAACAGGGTCCAGGGGGCAGGAGGTTAGGTGGGCGTTAGAAAAAAGTTTAGCGACTTCCGCTATAGTAGCTGGGTTAAAAGAGGGAAGTATTGATTGTACAGTAGGACAAAGAGTGTAAAGTGAGGGAGATATCTGTAGAGTGGAGGAAATCTCGAGACTAATTGTCTCAATCTTATTTTTGAAGTGATTAGCAATCTCCTGGGCAGTGAGTAAGTTAGTGGGTGGAGGTAATGGAGGACGAAGTAGAGTGGGAAAGGTAGAAAAGAGTTCACGGGGACTGCGTGAGAGGGTGTTAATGAGAGTGATAAAGTAGGTCTGTTTGGCAGTGTGGAGGCAGGAATGGTATTTTTGGAGGGCAGATTTATATTGGCTGAAATCTTGCTGTGACTTAGTCTTACGCCACAGACGCTCAAGAGCGCGGCTTTGTTTTTTGAGGCTTCTGGTATTGTCTGTCTGCCAGGGTTGTAGTCGTCGGGGCCTGATTCTGTGTGTAGTGAGGGGGGCAAAGGTACCTAGGGTGGATGACAGTGAACTGTTGTAGATAGAAGTGGCCAAGTTGGGGCAGGACAAGGATGATATTTTGTCGTAGAGACAATCTGTAGCAGAAAAAAGAAGAGAAGGGTTAAGATGGCGAAGGTTTCTACGAGTAATAGTTTTATAGTTGGAAGGCAAGGAGGAGGCAGACAGGGAGAGAGTGAAACTAATAAGGTGGTGATCAGAAAGAGGAAAAGGAATATTGGAGAGGTTGTGCGGAGTGCATAGGTAGGAGAATATGAGGTTAAGGCAGTTGCCAACAGAGTGAGTAGAAGAGTTTGTCCATTGTTTTAGGCCAAAAGAGGAGGTTAGGCTCAGCAGTTTAGAGGCAGTGGGAGTGTTAGGATTAACAGGGATGTTGAAGTCTCCAAGACTTTAAGGGTGCAATAGGTTATAAAGAGCTCCTGGCTTGGGGGTGACATTTTAAATTACAGTGATGGAGTTATGGGCAGTGATTGTTTCTTAAATGTCACATTCACAAATTTATAAATATGCCCCTAAATAAACTAAACTAAAATACCCCAAACACACCCCTAAACAAAGCATCCAATCTAAGAAAAAAACTTTTTTCAAGCAAATTTTGCCTTTGCAGCATAGGGAGCGAAATGAAGAGATTCCACTTCTATGAAATTTTGCGGACAACAAAATCAGTCATTGTGCAATACAATCAATGTTGCTGAAATCACTTGATTAATTGTTACTATCTATATTAACCAAACATAATAATTTTAGACAGGGGTATGAATTACAATAAATAAATAAAATAATAATCCAGTATATTTGCATATACCACAATGCTATTGGCTAGCTGGCAAATAATGTTGTTAGTAATTTGTAATTTTGCTTGCAGCTCTTATTAAGACACTAGCTATATGACATTTGTGTATGCTTACTTTGTTTGTATGACATTTCTATAGGTATTCTGGAATTTTCCCACAATCCAAAAAACATACACTCACGGAAAGCATGGATTCTACATTGGAAATTGTAGTTGACTTTAAAGCAGTGGTTCTCAACCTGGGGGTCGGGACCCCCTCGGGGGTCGAATGACAACTTGCCAGGGGTCACCGAATCCTGGGCTGTTACTGAAGCCTGCACCACTCTCCCAGCCTTATCGCGGCCGCCCAGCTGGGCTGAATAAAGGCGGGTCTTTCGCGCTACTGATGAGTAAGTGAAATGTGAATAAGATGCTTTGTGTGCAAATGGCTGCAAAAACTAAATGTGTTCACCTTACACAATAGTGGAATAAATAAAAGGATGTTTTCGCGCTAAAAGCCAACACACATCCTATATCTGGTGTAGTAAAGGTATGTAAAAATAAATAAATATAAACAGGTGCAAATAAATGAATAGATCAAGTACAGTAATAAATAAATATATATAAATCTACATATGTATAGATTAAATGCATACGTGTTTAAAAAAGTGCAAAGCAGTATACAAAGTACCTGTGCAAAAATAAAGTATTCACACTAGTGTAATGTTGCTAAAGTGATACTAAGATAAGAATAATAATAGTATTGTCCCAAAGAAAGTGCCATAAAATCTTGTTGTGGCAATACAAATTAGAAAATTGGAAAATGGAAAAATAAAAATTAAAGAATAGAAAATAAATACAAAAGTGCAACAAATAGTCTTTCAATGTGCCTCTCTTTATAGAAGTAAAGTGAACTAGTGCAGATGCAGATCCCCTGCTATAGTGATGATCACTAATATCTCCAAGCAGTGGTCTCACAGAACTCTCACCTCCATATATATGTAATTGGGCATGATCAGTAATGTCTCCCTCCTCTGTACTGGCCCATCCACTGTGTGTTTCTATCATCTCCTCTACGTCTCCATGTTAATAATCATGAAATAATGATTAAAAACGCATGTCAAATAACCAGAGCGGCACGATACGGCGCCTTATTGTTGCTCCGGGTACTTCCGGTCTGCGGTGCCTCACGATTTCCTTATGGCGTTACGTCACGAACCTCGTGACTTCAGCTGGGCTGTTCCTGGAGCCCACGGCCACCCACTTAGCCATTCCGCAGCCACCCATTCAGTTCACAGCATGGGTGAGGGGCAGAGACTAGAGGTCAGCTAACTGGTGAGGAATGTGAAGTGGGAGGGGCTCCTGATTTTGGCATAGGTGTCACTGCTACGAGATACCCTAGAGCTGGAGACACAGTGAGTAACGCTACCTGTGATTAGAGTTGCCAATAAAAGTGCCCACTACAGTTCTCAGATCAGCAGATGACCTTGATCAAAAGAACCTAAGCTGGCTGAACAGAACTCCCCCCCAGCACTGCCACTGATCCAAACTCCCTACCAGCACTCATCCCAACTCCTCGCCAGCACTGCCACTCATGCCATTCTACCCTGTGCTTGTAAACCCCCAATCTGAAGTTGTACCTATAGGTAAGTCTATAATAAGGCTTAGCTATAGGTACAGTAAATATCTCCTAAAAGTGCACTGTTTAGGAGATATTTACCTTGTAGTGTGCCGATGACATCATACTCTCCATGCCGTTTTTTCACTAGCAAGTGCCATGACTGGTGGCTCCCGCGCGCATGCGTGGGAGTGACGTCACGCGACTCCGGCCAGTCACAGAGCTGGGGTCCGCTCCCCCGGAAATAGGAGAGGCAAAGATGGATGCGGTCTCCAGTGGGGACATTGCGGGCTTCGTTTACAGGTAAGTGGCACATAATGTGCTAGTATGCGATGCATACTAGCACATTATGCTTTTACTTAGCAGGGATCTAAGTTTGAACAAAACATGTCAGAGGGTGGGGTGTCTTGGGAAGCCACTTTCATTCAGTTCATCAAATTGTCAAGCATATGAATTTTTCCTGCAATGATAACTATTAGGGACTTTGCTGCGTACAGCATGGATCTGCCCTTTCATTCCACATCAGGGACATACAATTGTAGCTGGCTTTATACTGACCCTGTCGTTATTTAAAAAAATAAATAAATAGTAAGATAGGCAACCTGTAAAATAGTACTTAGTAGTTGCCCCTGCTTTCTGACACTTCAAGGTGTGCCAAATAGCATGTTTCCCACTGGGGAGTGTGGTTCCTCCTGCTGACCCCTACATTACTATAGAACACAGACTGCTCCTCGTTTTAAGTTTTGTTACATCGTGACAGAGCCAATTTAATCAGTGCTTTTCCCATTATACTGGTAAATCCAAATATACAATAGTATGTTAACTGGTTTCAAATCAGATTGGTCCTTGAATGTGTCTCTGTATAACTGTGGTTTAGACATTGGACTGCAAGATCCTTTTTGGCAAAGCCTAACAGGAATGGTTCTCTGTAGGGATGAGCTTCGTGTTCGAGTCGAACATACGTTCGACTCGAACATCGGCTGTTCGATCGTTCGACGAAAATCGAACGATTTGGGCCGTTCGCGCCAAATTCGAGTGCCGCGAACGGCCCACAATGCACTACGCCATCGCAGTGTCATCCAGGCGCTGTGATTGGCCAAGCATGCACTGTGACCCCGCATGCTTGGCCAATCACAGCGCCGGCAGCGAGGAGAGCAATGATTGGCCACAGGCAGGATGCCTGTGGCCAATTATTGCTGAGGGTGTTTAGTACACGCCCCACACTATAAAAGGCCGCCAGCACGGCGGCCTAGTGTAGTGTGTTCCGGAGCAGGGAAAGAGAAGCATAGGCAGGGACAGTGACATTTATTTTTTTCTTGCTTAACCTGGATTCCTTTAGTTTAGGGAAAGAGAAGGATAGGTAGGGAGAGTGTCAGTGTGTTTTACTGTGCGAATCCTTGTTTCTAGGGACAGGGAAGGACAGTGAGGGAATTCTCCTTGTGCTATAGTGTGCTTTAAAAAAACATTTTTTCTAGGGACAGAAAACTATAGGTAGGGAGAGTGTCAGTGTCTTTTACTGTGCGAATCCTTGTTTCTAGGGACAGGGAAGGACAGTGAGGGAATTCTCCTTGTGCTATAGTGTGCTTTAAAAAAACATTTTTTCTAGGGACAGAAAACTATAGGTAGGGAGAGTGTCAGTGTGTTTTACTGTGCGAATCCTTGTTTCTAGGGACAGGGAAGGACAGTGAGGGAATTCTCCTTGTGCTATAGTGTGCTTTAAAAAAAACATTTTTTCTAGGGACAGAAAACTATAGGTAGGAAGAGTGTCAGTTTCTTTCACTGTGATAATCCTTGTTTCTAGGGACAGGGAAGGACAGTGAGGGAAATTCTCCTTGTGCTATAGTGTGCTAAAGCATTCCTCATCAACCATCTTTGAAATCCTTGTTTTTTTGGACAGTCAGGGAAATTGTCGTTGTGCTATTCTGTGCAAAAGCAATCATCCTCAACCATATTTAGAAATCCTTAAGTAAAGGGAGAAGGACACCTGAAGGTAGCCCTTATTGCTTTTTTCCCATCTCCCTGCAGGCCATCTATTAGAATGTCTGGAAGGCAAACAAGGAGAGGCAGACAGTCAGGAGGCAATAAAAGAGGGCAAGCAGGCTCTGTGTCTGGGGGCAACAGTGCTGGTCGTGGACGCGGTGCATTGTCATCAGCACATGGCCATGGGACACGCTTGTCCTTCTTTTCGGCAGCTGGACATGTTGAGCCACATCATGCCGAAGACTTGGTAGAGTGGATGAACAAGCCCTCCTCCTCCTCCTCATCCTCTCTCACCCAGGCTCAGGGTACTGGAAAAGCAGCTGCCAAAGCATCCTCTTCCCTGGTATCAATGTCAGACTCATCATCAGTCACTCCTTCCCTAGACCCACCATGTCCTCCTCCTGAGGAGTCCCCCGAACTGTTTGAGCACAGTGTTGGGTACATGCTCCAGGAGGATGCCCAGCGTTTCGAAGGGTCTGATGATGAAACCCAGCTACAGGAAGGCAGTAGCGTGAGAGCAGACAGAGGGCATGCTCAAGAAGGACACCAATCTGGCAGTCATGTTCCAGCAGCTGCAGCATACTGCCAGATTGGCTCCAGTGATGAGGAGGGAGGGGATGATGAGGTCACTGACTCCACGTGGGTGCCTAATAGGAGAGAGGAGGAGGAGGAGGATGAGGAGGAGGCACATCTCCAACGAGGCAGGATGCCCTTTGGTGGCCAGCGTAAGGGCAGTACACCGACGGAATCACACCGCAGAGCTCCGCCTGTGCAGGGCGCTGCCTCTGCCCGTCATTCAAAAAGTTCTTTGGTGTGGGCCTTTTTTGAGGCTAGTGCATCAGATCGCACAGCTGCTGTTTGCAACATATGTCTCAAGCGTATATCGCGTGGCCAAAACATCAGCCGCTTGGGTACCACATGCCTGACCAGACATATGTTGACCTGCCATGCAGCTCGTTGGCAAGCCTACCTCAAAGACCCACACCAAAGAACAAAGCGGACCTCTCCTTGCACCGCATCAGCTGGGATCTCCAACCCCACTATAACTTCAGTCCTCTCTGAAACATGCACTGAGAGGAATGAAGGTGTAGAATTAGGTGTGTCACAGCCAAGTACTTGCGGCCACTCTGCTAGCAGTACACCGACGTCCGATTCTAGCAGGCAAATTTCCCTGCCCCAGCTGCTGGACCGTCGAAAGAAGTTCACTCCCAGCCATCCACATGCCCAGCGGTTGAATGCTAGCTTGGCTAAATTGCTAGCGCTTCAACTGCTGCCTTTTCAGTTGGTAGACTCGGCCCCCTTCCGTGAGTTTGTGCAATGTGCGGTTCCTCAGTGGCAGGTTCCCAAACGCCACTTTTTCTCACGGAAGGCTATTCCGGCTCTCTACCGGCATGTGGAAGGCAATGTCTTGGCCTCGCTGGACAGGGCGGTCAGCGGTAAGGTGCATATTACCGCTGACTCATGGTCCAGCAGGCATGGACAGGGACGTTACCTTTCTTTCACGGCCCATTGGGTCACTCTTTTGGCAGCTGGGAAGGATGCAGGACAAGGTGCAGTAGTGTTGGAGGTTGTTCCACCGCCACGCCTCCAAAATGCTACTACTGGTTGTGACACACCTCTCTCCTCCACCCCCTCCTCTTCTTCTTCCTCCATGGCCTCTTCCTGTGGTTTGTCCTCGGAACCAGCGGTGCTCCGTAGGCGTTCAAGGGGCTACGCAAGTACGCAGGCAAAAAGATGCCATGCCGTGCTTGCGCTGGTGTGTTTGGGGGACAGAAGCCACACTGGGGCAGAGGTCCTGTCTGCTCTGCAGGGCCAGGCCGAGAGGTGGTTGACGCCACGCCAGCTTAAGCCAGGAATGGTGGTTTGCGACAATGGCACCAACCTCCTCTCCGCCCTCCGACAGGGACAACTGACCCATGTGCCCTGTGTGGCTCACGTCCTTAACCTGGTGGTGCAGCGGTTCTTGGGCAGGTACCCGGGCTTACAGGATGTCCTGAGGCAGGCCAGGAAAGTCTGTGTGCATTTCCGCAGATCTTATAATGCCAGTGCTCGCCTGGCTGAGCTGCAAAAGGAGTTGAACCTGCCCAAGAACCGCCTTATATGTGACATGCCCACCAGGTGGAACTCAACGTTGGCCATGCTGCAGCGGCTGCACACGCAGCAGAGGGCCATCAATGAGTACCTGTGCGACTACGGCACCAGGACAGGGTCAGGGGAGCTTGTTTTTTTTTCTCCACGCCAGTGGGGCATGATCAGGGATGCATGCACTGTCCTGGCACCATTTGAGGAGGCCACGAGGATGGTGAGCAGTGACAGTGCATGCATCAGTGACACTGTACCTCTTGTCCACCTGTTGGAGCACACGCTGCGTGGAATAATGGACAGGGCACTTGAGGCAGAACAGAGGCAGGAAGAGGAGGACTTCCTTGCCTCTCAAGGCCCCCTTTACCCAGACAGTGTTCCTTCTGTCCCACCCATCGCACAGGAAGAGGAGGAGGAGGAGGAGGAGGAGGAGGATTGTGTCAGCATGGAGGTGGAGGCTGGCACTCAGCATCATCAGCAGCAGTCTTTTAGGGATGATTTACAGTCCCAAGAAACCAGTGGACTTGTACGTGGCTGGGAGGAGGTGGCTGCGGATCATGTCGTCCTTAGTGACCCAGAGGACTCCGGAGCGAATGCCTCAGCAAACCTACGCTGCATGGCCTCCCTGATCCTGCAAAGTCTGCGGAAGGATCCTCGTATTCTTCGGATCAAGGAGAGGGACCATTACTGGCTGGCCACTCTCCTTGATCCACGGTACAAGGGTAAGGTTGCGGACCTTATGTTACCGTCGCAGAGGGAGCAGAGGATGAGACAACTCCGGGAGGCCTTGCAGAAAGGTCTGTGCAACGCGTTCCCAGAGACTGGGAGGTTACAAACTCCTGGTCCTGGACAACGAGTTGCTGAGGCTTCGGCCAGTCAAAGAAGGAGCGGTGGGGAAGGTGGCCGTCTGACCGATGCGTTCAGACAATTCTTTAGTCCGCAGCCCCAAAGTATGATCGGTTCAAGCAACCATCGCCAGCGTCTGATAAACATGGTGCAGGAATATCTAGGGGCAAGGTCAGACTTGGACACCTTCCCCACCGAAAATCCTCTGGCTTACTGGGTCTTGAGGATGGATCACTGGCCAAAGCTTGCACAGTATGCAATTGAGCTACTGGCCTGTCCTGCATCCAGCGTTCTTTCGGAACGCACATTCAGTGCTGCTGGAGGATTTGTCACGGATCACAGGGTGCGCCTGTCCACCGACTCGGTTGATCGACTGACTTTCATCAAGATGAACCAGTCTTGGATCACCACCAGCTACCACACACCTGATGCTGATATAACAGACTAATTGATTTTAACATGTCACATCCCTTCAAGACTGATGCTGATGCTGAGTGCCTGTGCTGTTATGTTGACTGGCTATCCTCCTCCTCCGAGTCCTCAATGATACGATTGATGATGATAGCTTGGAAGATCATTTTTGTTTATGGGTGCCGCCACCAGTGCCTAAGGCCCAATTTTTCAGCCCCTGTTTAACAGGGGCGTGTCATTACAATTTTTGAAGCAATACTTTGCAACAGGGCTCATTGCTGTGCTCCAAGTACAGTATCTGTGAGGGGTTGTAGTGTTGTGCCACCAGTGCCTAAGGCCCAATTTTTCAGCCCCTGTTCAACAGGGGCATGCAATTACAATTCTTGATCTAATAATTCACAGCAGGGCCCATTGCTGCACCCACCAAGAGTAACTCTGAGGGCTTACAGTGTTGTGGCAACACCACCACCACCACCACCACCACGAAAGGCCCAATTTTTCAGCCCCTGTTCAACAGGGGCATGCAATTACAATTCTTGATCTAATAATTCACAGCAGGGCCCATTGCTGCACCCACCAAGAGTAACTCTGAGGGCTTACAGTGTTGTGGCAACGCCACCACCACCACCACCACCACGAAAGGCCCAATTTTTCAGCCCCTGTTCAAAAGGGGCATGTAATTACAATTCTTGATCTAATAATTCACAGCAGGGCCCATTGCTGCACCCACCAAGAGTAACTCTGAGGGCTTACAGTGTTGTGGCAACGCCACCACCACCACCACCACGAAAGGCCCAATTTTTCAGCCCCTGTTCAAAAGGGGCATGTAATTACAATTCTTGATCTAATAATTCACAGCAGGGCCCATTGCTGCACCCACCAAGAGTAACTCTGAGGGCTTACAGTGTTGTGGCAACGCCACCACCACCACGAAAGGCCCAATTTTTCAGCCCCTGTTCAAAAGGGGCATGTAATTACAATTCTTGATCTAATAATTCACAGCAGGGCCCATTGCTGCACCCACCAAGAGTAACTCTGAGGGCTTACAGTGTTGTGGCAACACCACCACCACCACCACCACCACGAAAGGCCCAATTTTTCAGCCCCTGTTCAACAGGGGCATGCAATTACAATTCTTGATCTAATAATTCACAGCAGGGCCCATTGCTGCACCCACCAAGAGTAACTCTGAGGGCTTACAGTGTTGTGGCAACGCCACCACCACCACCACCACGAAAGGCCCAATTTTTCAGCCCCTGTTCAAAAGGGGCATGTAATTACAATTCTTGATCTAATAATTCACAGCAGGGCCCATTCCTGCACCCACCAAGAGTAACTCTGAGGGCTTACAGTGTTGTGGCAACACCACCACCACCACCACCACGAAAGGCCCAATTTTTCAGCCCCTGTTCAACAGGGGCATGCAATTACAATTCTTGATCTAATAATTCACAGCAGGGCCCATTGCTGCACCCACCAAGAGTAACTGTCAGGGCTTACAGTGTTGTGGCACCAGCACCACCATCAAAGGCCCAATTTTTACTACCACTGTTCAACAATTATATGTAATTAAAATTCTTGATATAATAGTTGACAGCAGGGCGTTCCAGCACCAACCAAGAGTAACTGTGAGTGCTTACAGTGTTGTGCCAACACCAACAACTAAGGGGCCTATTTCTGCAGAGTATATACGGCAGGTCCCTACTTTCAAACATCCAACTTACAAACGACTCCTACTTGCAAACGCAAGAAGACAACAGGAAGTGAGAGGAAATCTACCACTAGGAAGGAAAATTCTCTCCTGTAAGAATAAATATGGGAGAAAGGTGTCTCCTCTGTACTGATGCTTTATCAGCAATCCTTGTTTCAAGAAAAACACCACATTTCAAAAACAGTTGTCATTGGGACGGAAAGTGAGGTGAAATGTTCTGAACAGGGGCACAGACAGCAAAACAAATGTTACAGGGGTGATAACCCTTACCTATGTTTTCCAAAAAGTTTAAAAATAGATTTTTGGGCTGGAGCTACACTTCAACAATGTACCTGTTCAAAATTACAAACAGATTCTACATAAGAACAAACCTACAGTCCCTGTCTTGTATGCACCGCCTGTATACGGCTGTTCAGAGTATATAGGGCCTTTTTATTTTATGTGCGGGGTTCCCCTTAATATCCATACAAGACCCAAAGGGGCTGGTAATGGGCTGGGGTGGGGGGGGGGTCATGGGGTAGCTATGCCATTTTTCTTAAAGATTTTCATCCATATTACCGGGACCAGACATTACATTAAAGCTGCAAGCAGTTTTAAATGGCTTTTTTTTCCTTTAGAAGTGTCATTTTGTGCAGGGACAGTTCTAAACACGGGAAACACGTGGCACTTCACAGGCATACTTTAGACACCCCCCAGGTACGATATTTAAAGGAATATTTGACTTTTTTTTTCTCACTTTATGCATCATTAAAATGACTGCTCCCGAAAAACGACCGTTTTTAAAACTTCTTTTTGCATTGATACATGTCCCCTGGTGCAGAACCCGGGTTCCCAAACCCTTTTTAGGACAATAACATGCATAATAGTCGTTATAATTAGCACTTTAGAATTCGAACGTTCGCATCCATTGTATTTAATAGGGTTCTAATGTTCGTACGAACTTTCGGTCCGTTCGCGGGTTCTGGTGCGAACCGAACCCGGGGGTGTTCGGCTCATCACTAGTTCTCTGTAATACACAGAAAAACATGTTGTCACTACAGCACATGAATATACAAAGTGCCTGCACAGACAAGTTATGGATTTTCCAGGTAGTTAACTGCATGAAGTCATTCAAAAACCCTCAGAAATAGCTGGATACTGATGTCAGTGAAAGTGATTGTGCACATTTTATAATAGGTTTTTATTTTTCACTTTTTACATTAAAATTTACACCCTAAACAGCAGTAAGAAGAACAATACTCCTAAAGCACATGAGAACATGAATATATAAATCAGTCCAGAAAATGGATAACTTAATTTAGCAAATTCTAGTTGAAAGTCTTATACATCTGTAGCGACCTCACCTCTCACTCCCTCTTACTCTTCTCGGTCAATGGCTCTCATCTAGGGGACCAGGGAGGAGAGTGTGGCGCACCACCAGCTCATATCCTCTTGTGTGCAGAGGTGTGAGCTATTGCTTTTTTACCTTCAGGCCTCTTTCCGTGTCCAGAGCCAAAACTTTCCTCGAGGATGACTCCCACCCTCACGCAGGTGGAGATAGGACCCTTTTTGCTCCCAGAAAGTCAAGTTCCACACCACTGAAAGTCCAACACTTATTTATTCTTCAGAGCAATAAATAGTCCTTTGAGAGCGACTGGTCAGACACAGAACAGTTCAGACAAAGTGAGAAGGAGGTCCAGGCACAAACTTGAACTTGGTTTCTCTCCTGTTCCGTTATAGCGCGAACAGGCTTGGCGCACAGTCGCTGCACTGACCGTGAGGGGGTCCCTGCCACAGACCAGATGAATAAGGCCTCTGCCACAGACCTGGTTATTGGGTCTCTGCCACCGACCTAATTCACGATGGGTCCCTGCCACAGACCATGAGAACGTGGACTACCTTCTATGAGAAATGGCCCCTGTCAGGGAAAGGACATCCATCCGGACAGTTACCAGAGGCCCCGCCGTCACCAGCAAATGCTGCACTGGGTCTTCGGAAGGGTCACCTCCCTGGCCTCCTCATCCCAGATTTGGGCGTCCACACCGGGGGACACCCTAGGAGACCTCGATCCCTTGCGGGACCCAGTCAAAGGTACTGGGCCCCAGGCCTCCAGAGAGTACCTCACCCCAGACCGAAGGTGTCTAGGGTGGAACCGCAACTCCGTCCCCGGGCCTAGGGCACCCGGAGACCACCATCACTCACCCCCAGGCTGAAGGTGCCTGGGAGTGGACCCCGAGCTGAAGATGTCTGCCCCCTTTATACCCTCTCCCAGCATGCACAGCAGGTTTCCCACCCCACTGTACTACTGCCGCGAGAGGACACAAAGGGCGCAGCCCTCCAATGGCGGTTCAACCCCGGCCTATGGCAACATCGCCACCTATAGGCCACAGGGAACTGGACACCACTGATATCCTCCACTGGCATAAATTGGTCCAGGAATCCTAACAATTGTTGCATCTGAGCCTGGTACAACTCAGATGCCTCCCCTAAATATGACAACCCGCTACACATAATTTTAGGGATCAATGATCTGTGGACCTAACATTAATGCTTAGCACATTGTTTGGAACACAATGGAATGCATTTATGTACAGAAAACAGGTGAGAGCTTTCATTGATTTACAGTTTTTCAAAGTACTCTTACTAATGTTGATGGATTTTTGATTGATTGATTGATTGTGGTTACCACTGTCAGAATACAATGTCCTGGCAGCTGGGATTCCTCCATCCATCTCATTTGGTGGATGGAGGAATCTGCTGGGTGAAGGAAAAAAAACAAATAGTGTATGGCTAGTGTAGCTGGGTCTCCGTTGAGGCCCCATGGACTACGTTACCCAGAACCCCGTTTGGCACCCAGGGTGCATTGGGCTGCCGCAGAGACTCATGGGTGGGGTATAAAAGGGGAGGGCGAGGCTAAGCCTGGCCTTTTTGGACACTGCGCGGCTGGCAAGAGGACTTCTTGTGCGGACCTGCTGCGAGTGCAAGGCCCGAGGCCTGGGCCTTGCGCACTTCCAGAGAGCCTTCCACCTCGCTGCGGAGCCTGTGCGGCATCTGACATCTACCTGCTTCGGGGACGTCAGTTGGACCAGAGATCCGGCGGTGGCAGTTCCTGTGTGCGGAGACACAGCGGTGGGAGTTCCAGACTGGGATCGAGTCCGGAGGGGTGAGAGAGCACCTGCTCACAGCTATAACCGAGTACTTTGTTAGGCCTATTGACTGCCTTGGCCCATCGTGTTATACTTGCTTTCCTGACAGGAGACTAGTTGCAGAACTTAGTTATGTATTCTCCGGGGAGTTGCTTCTATTGCCATAGACCACTGTTGGATTACAAATTATTGTTCCTGTATGTGCACCACCGATCATCTTGCATGCGAAGATTCCTCACTTAAAGACTGAACTTTAACTGAGTCAGGCCTGACTGGGGGGGGGGGGGGAGTTTATAGCATTGCTGAGCGCCATATTGCTCACAAGGGAAAATAGCTATATATCAGTGTGTGATAGAACTATATGTGCACTATAGTTGACTAGTGTTATTATTACTGCAGGGCTCTGCATGTATGTGTTACATGGTACTGACCATTACACTTTCTATACAAGTAAACCTATTACAGTTAATCATTCTGGTATTGGCGTCCATTACTATATTTCACAACTGTTTGGGTTATTGTAGGATTGTTCAGGAACTGGTATAGAAGCCATACATATAGATACCACCCCTAGACTAGCTGTGCCAGAGAAGGGTCGAGTAGATTGCCGGGGGTTGGCTGTGCTGTGTACAGGGCCCGAAACAAAACCAGCGGCTCTCTTAGTTTGGGGGTATCGCTACACTAGCTTTAGGGCATGCACAGTCAGAGGACACACTCAGCATGCAGGGCATGCAAGGTTTGAGAACACAGAGGGCACACACAGTTAGAAAATCTACAAAGTGGGGGAGATTTACTAAAACTGGTGCAGCTTTGCATTGTAGCCAATCAGCTTCTAACTTCAGCTTGTACAATTAAAGCGTTTATTAACCCCCCAAAAAATGATTGATCCTGTTTGTTTAAAGCATGTTATGCAGCACAGTGCTTGCGCTGTGGGATTTGGCCCCCTGTATCACCTGTAATATCTGGTTGATCCTGCCAGTTTCTGCCCTCCCCTTTGTAAACTGACCACTGTGTATCATGGCTGCTAAGCCCTGACACCGTGGATAGTTTACGTGTCTCCGTCATCTGCAGCCTGCTATTTGCAGCTCTCCTCTCTGCTCCTGTGTCCTCCTCCCCCTCCCCTCTCTGCCTGCCAGCTCTGTGTGTGAGCCGCCCCTTCCCTTCCATCACCGTTCTGAGCAGTGCACACATTACTGCTCCCAATCACTGCCAGCCCCTCTTCTGGGATTACATAATGTATATACCAGGGATATGCAATTAGCGGACCTCCAGCTGTTGCCAAACTACAAGTCCCATGAGGCATAGCGAGACTCTGAAAGCAGCAAGCATGACACCCAGAGGCAGAGGCATGATGGGACTTGTAGTTTTGCAACAGCTGGAGGTCCGCTAATTGCATATCCCTGGTATATACTATATGCCATTTGCTGGGAAATTCTTCTTATAAATACAGTTTATATTATCCCCGATCAGCGGCACTGCCTTCCTCCGATGTTTGTGTAGCGCCCCTTTACTTTTTAGGGGTGCTATGTACTTAAATTTAGGGGTTGGTCTGAGCTAGTAGCCAGGCTCAGACCACTTTGATTGTTAGTATTCGCTTCTGCCTATGTGATGTAACCTGATGTGCTGTTCCCTGTGGCCTGTAGGTGGCACTGCCATATCAGGTCAGGGTTGAACCGTGGGTGACATTGCTATGCCTTAGGGTGTCCTCTCTCGGCAGTGGTGCGTGGGTGTGGTTAGCCTGCTGGGCAGACGCCATCTTTTTGGGATCGAGTCGGGAGTCTGGAGTGTGAGCGGTTCGCGCCACCCGGCCCTCCAGGCCAGGGGTGCGTGCGTGTATCAGTCTTAGGCACCTTTAGCCTGGGGCTGCAATTCCACTAGTAGGCCCAGCACCTTTAGCTGGGGCCTATCTCCAAAAGAAGAATCCCAGGGTGCCCTGAAAAGGGTGGACCCGCTCTAAGAAGAGGAGACCAGGGGAGGACCTTTCTGATGGACCGGTGAGAGTTCACAGTGAAAGAGAGGCCTGGTTACCTTCTGGAGGGATTCAAAGATCCATCAGAGGCCTTGCAACGTGCTATCGCTGGCACCTGTCCTTGTGTTGCAATTGCTGAGAAGTTTGGGACTTAAAGATTCTGTGGCAGAGGATCTCCCGATCGTATCTCTAGGAAACCTAAAGTGAACGTTCGAGCATCACTCCGGCTGATAGGATACGCTCTTACAGGGGGCTATCCGGGTGAGCTAAACCCACTCGGGATCGAGTGGTGACTATTGTACCAGTTTGTGCCTGGACCTATCTCCCAAACCTTACTGTCCTTTTTCTCGTCCACATTTCCTGTCTGCCGAACTTGAACTTTGCTCATAAAATAAACTCAGCGTTGGAGTTAAAGTGGTGTGGACATTGGCCTTCCTGGGGAGAAATAGAGACTTGTCCCTACACTCTAGGAGACGAGAACCAGTCTAATGGGATAACTTGCTGCAGGACCCAAAATTGTTAACACTGCTCAACCTCTTCAAACAAGAGGGTACGGGCATATAGCGCGGTATGCCTTGACCTGCAAGGGAGCCAAAGGCAGGAAAAAGGTCCATGTGCTACATTTGTATTACAGAGGGAGGTCACGTGACCGCCCAGCAGACATCAGAGGGAGAGCTCAGCCCCTCCCTTTGTAATACATACAGCGGTGAAAGACAGTTCCGGGCGGTCACATGACCGATGATCGGGGATAAGAAAAACTGAATTTATAAGAAGAATCTTAAAAAATGGCATATAGTAGTTACATCATGTATTCCTAGCAGAGGGGATGCCAGTGGCTGTGTGCACTGCCTTAACAACCCCTTTAGGCTTTCGCAAAAAACCTGGAAACTGATCGGTCTCTATGCAGAGTTGCACCCTCCAGTTTTAGTAAATAATCCCCAGTACATGGTAAACACACAGTCCGAGCAAAAAAACTATTTACCATACCATTTAACAATGCTTTGCTTTGGCATGACAGAATTACTGTTTATTTATTTTAGTGCAGAAATAGTAGGGGGCAGTCATTTATAAGTGTGGTTTCTGGAGATTTCCTTTTTGTTGTTCATGTAAAATATATGATATGTGCCGCGCTAACTACCTGTGTATCCCACGAGATACTAATGTGAAATAAATAAATTAACAAACTCAAATATATGCCGTGGCTAATAAGTAATCAGGCTTAATCCATATATAGCATAATAAACAAAGTGAAAAAATATATATGAAGTGATATTCAATGGAGTGCTTAAGTACCAAATCCACTGTGCTGCCTTAATCGCATGAAGCAGCACAGCCCAAAATCGCATGAAAAAGTCCTTCTTTGATGAAAGATCTATAGATCCATCAGTGCAATTCAAACAGTGCTGTGATTCCACACACTGGTGCTCCCCACCCTTAGGTAATAGCCGCTCACCTTAGAGCGTGTGACCTTGCGTTTAAGCTTAGTTAAAACACGCTTCTGAATCACCACTGGATTCTGAGTGTACTGCGGGGTCCCAGACTGTTTGGTATCGGTGTCTCCTGCTGTACGATGCTGTCTCCTCATAAACAAATGGCAAAAGGAGAGGCTTGATGGTGTGATATCGTTTGTATAAAATGTATTTAAGAAAAAAGCCCCTAAATGGGGTACTCACATGATAAAGGTGCGTCAGAGCACCGCTCTCTAAGAGGCAAAAAAAAAACTCTGGGGATGTGTGTGCTATCAGATGTTCCTCCTCTGTAGGCAGACCTGCTGCCTTCTCCACCGTCCTGTCCCCTACGCACGTTCGATACAGGGATAACGTATCTTCATCAGGGGGATATTGATTGGACGGTGCATGTGCCATTTAAATACTCTGCCGGTGGCCATATTTTTGTGGCCTGTGAATAAGGACTACTTCCTGATGATGGCTTTGTGATTAGCCGAAACGTCAAGGTAATACCGCGCCATCGCGTTACTTCCGCCCAAACAAACTATACCCCGGAATCGAGCACCAGGAAGCCGATCACAGCGGCATTTCGTTTGAGGGCCGATTACCCATTATCTAATCGCCCGCTATACATGCCGGGTGCCAGGACTATCAGGCACTAAGAAATGTAAAGCCTCGTACACACAGTCGGACTTCAAACAAACTTTTCTGTGGATTTTTGTGCGAAGGGAGTTGGCCGGGCACACCCATAGCATACACACGCTCTGACTTTTCTGCAAACTTTCCCAAAACTTTTCCAACATCACATGGTTTTTCTGCTCTTTACCGCCACCCTTTGGTCAACTTCTGCTATTGTTGGTTGATTTTAACATTGGTTCTGGGCATGCTTATTTGTCCACCGAACAAAAGTCCGATGGATTTCTGTACACACGGACTTTGCTCCATCGGTCTTTTGTTGGTGAAAAGTTTGTCCGTTTGCAGACCGAACATTTGTCCGATGAAAACCAAAAAAGTTTGTCCGATGGAGCGTACACACGGTCAGATTTTTTGTCAAACTTGCTCATTTTGAAGTTTGTTGGCAAAAAGTCTGACCGTGTGTAACCAAATAAACATTTTAAACGGCATTGCGCAATGAGGATTTTTCCTACTTTTGTCATTCCAATCTATTCCTGAGGCACATCTCAACTTAAAGATGCCATCCTAAAGGATCTGTTTTCGGGGTATCCACACATGCTTATAAGACTATACTAGCGATAGGTGGTCAACACCCAGGGGTGAGTGTACATCTATGTGGGGCACCCAGTCTGAGCACTACTCTATAGGAGACGTCTAATGAGCACGAGCACCTTATGGGACTTTTCATGACCTATATATATATCACATATGTCTGTTTTATAAGATTGTATGCGATTTACTGACTAGCATATGTTTTGTCCAGCACTTATATTAGATTAATATCTAGCGCAAATTTTTATTTATTTTCTGCTGTATTGCTAATTAGCAAGTTTTGTTTTGCAGCTGATATTAACATTATAAGGACTAATTTATATCCATAGGCGCTAAAGGTTAATATATTTACTGTGAATAAATTAACCTGCCAGTGGCCATTTTCTTGTAGCCTATGGACATAATTGTATTGGCTGTTGTTGTGATATCTAACTAAATGATGTTAGCATACAGATTGTCTATCAGGACGATGTCAATGGAGTTAGAACGTCACGCGTCTCCGACCAGTCACAGAGCCGGAGTTCGAAAGAGGGGTGAAGATGGACGCTCGCTGCTAGTGGGGACAGCGATGACATTGCAGGCTTCGGTTTCAGATAAGTGACACATAATGGGCTACTATGCGATGCATAGTAGCCCATTATGCTTTACCTTTGCAGGGAAATAAAGAGGAAGTAAAACCCATCAGGGTTTACTTCCTCTTTAACGGGCCACATGAATATGTTTCAATCTAAACCATGCCATTGTAGCTCTGGCTGTATGTTTAGGGTCGTTGTCCTGCTGGAAGGTGAATCTCCACTCCAGACTCAAATCTTTTGCAGATTCTAACAGGTTTTCTTCTAAGATTGCCCTGTATTTGGCTCCATCCATCTGCCCATTAACTGTGACCCGCTTCCCTGTCTACTGAACAAAAGCATCCCCACATGATGCTGCCACCACCATGTTTCACGGTGGGGATGGTGTGTTCAGGGTGATGTGCAGTGTTAGTTTTCTGCCACACATAGCATTTTGTTTTTAGGCCAAAAAGTTTGGTCTCATCTGACCAGAGCACCATCTTCCACATGTTTGCTGTGTCCCCTACATGGTTTCTCGCAAACTGCAAACAGGACTTTTTATGGCTTTCTTTCAACAATGGCTTTCTTCTTGCCACTCTTCCATAAAGGCCAGATTTGTGGAATGCATGACTAATAGTTGTCCTGTGGACAGATTCTCCTACCTGAGTGTGCCATACTCTTTCTATTTTCGGATGATGGATTGAGCAGTGCTCCATTAGATGTTCAAAGCTTGGGATATTTTTTTATAACCTAACCCTGCTTTAAACTTCTCCACAACATTTTCCCTGACCTGTCTGGTGTGTTCCTTGGCTTTCATGATGCTGTTTGTTTACTAAGGTTCTCTAACAAACCTCTGAGGGCTTCACAGAACAGTTGTATTGATACTGAGATTAAATTACACACAGGTGGACTCTATTTATTAAAGGAGAAGTCCAGCCTGAGGTTTTTAGGCTGGGCTTCTCCTCTGGGTCAAAGAAGTGCAATTCGCTTCTCCCCTGACATCACTGCCATCAGTCGAGGCAGCGTATCATCACGACTTCCAAGTCGGGATCCGCCAGCTGCCTTGATTGATGGCAGTCTCAGCATCTTAGCGAGCCGCTGAGACCGCCGCTCCCTGCCCCTCCACGGATCAGCGCGTCCAATGAGCGCTGAGAAGTAGAGCAGAAGTGATGCTGACTGACAGGAGGAGTGAGAACCTAGCCATCGGCGGTGTTCGGTGGCCCGGTTCTCAGTGCAGAGACGCCGGGGGACAGATGCAGCATAAGTCTGATGCTGCATCCACCGGGGTAAGTATAACTAGCAAAAAAAAATATATATATATATACTTCTCTTTTAATTAGGTGACTTCTGAAGGCAATTGGTTCCACTAGATTTTTATTAGAGGTATCAGAGTAAAGGGGGCTGAATACAAATGCATGACACACTTTTCAGATATTTATTTGTAAAAAAAAATTAAAACCATTTATCATTTTCCTTCCATTTCACAATTATGTGCCACTTTGTGTTGGTCCATCACATAAAATCCCAATAAAATACATTTACGTTTTTGGTTGTAACATGAAAAAATTTGGAAAATGTCAAGGGGTATGAACACTATTTCAAAGCACTGTATGTACTTTGCTTATATGACATATACTTTCTTGTGGATAAACTATAATGTGTAATTTTTGGGAATCCAGATAAAGAAATTTTGAATCTATTGAAACTACTGTATTTCAATGGTCTGGTGTGTGCTGTCTTAGATGTTCTAGTAAAAGCTTGCTTGGAGTAAATGCCTCTTAAGTGAACCCTCTGACAACATATGGGTATAAAATCATTTCCATATATAGAACATATGGAAAGTCTTTAAGTCGACTCTGTTAGAACTCTTTCACACGGGACGGATCCGTGAAGATCCGCCCCGTGAAGCTCCGCTTGCTCAGCGGGGATTGCTCCGTTGATCCCCGCTGAGCCGGCGGATGACTGGGCGGTCCCCGTACGCTGTGCAGGGACCGCCCTGTCAGAGCGCCGCTCTCCCCTATGGGGGATCGGTTGACGACGGACCGTAGAGTCCGTTGTCATCCGATCCGCCTCCGCCGACGGATGGAAAAATAGGGTTTTCCTCACACTTTGGCGGAGCGGAGTGGGTCGGATGTCAGCGGACATGTCACCGCTGACATCCGTGGCTCCATAGGGCTACATGGAGCATCCGTTCAGGTCCGCCTAAAAAACTGACAGCCGGACCTGAACGGACCGTCCGTGTGAAAGGGGCCTAACTGGAATAAAAATGTAAACAAAAGTGCCTCTCATGTTGGCCCCCAACACTGCTATTCATTGTGCTGAATATTAATAGCTGCCGGAAGACTTTCCAGAATCCAACACCTCCAGAAGTTTCAGATTCCTGGTCCCTGCTGCAGTCAGTTCCCTCATACATAGGAACGTTATATTATGCCTGTCAGGTTTCTGAACTATGGCAATGGCAAATATGGGATGACAATGTAACATTGTGGCTATTGTACTCATAGAAACATGTTTAAAGTGGTTGTAACCCCACTTTGACAACTTGCACCCACAGGTAAGCCTAGATTAAGGCTTACCTGTAGGTGCATGAAATATCTCCTTAACCTACATGGTTAAGGAGACATTTGCAGATAACACTGCACCGATGTATACGGCGCATGCGCGCCATAGACAACGGCGCAGGTGCACTGAGCGTCCCAGCATAATGAATGGGACATGCCGGAATCGCAGGTTTTCTGAATGGGCGAATGCCGGCCCCGCGCGCATGCGTATGACTTCATCGCCGCTCAGGCCAATCACAGCGCCGGAGCGGCGATACCAGGAAGAAGCTCAGATGGGACATGGTGGCGGCGGCGGAGGGGAACTAGGAGGACTTCGGGGGCTTCGATTTCAGGTAAGTGCCACATAATGAGCTAGTATGCATAGCATACTAGCTTATTATGCCTTTTTCTTGCAGGGTTTTTTTTTCCAGGAAGTGTCAGAGGGTTTACTTCCTCTTTAAGGAGCAGTGTTCTAACATCATCCTATTGTTGTAGTTCCTATACCATTACCAGATGACCTTACCAAATGATTTAATATTTGAGCATGTACATACATTTTGAAAATGGTTACTATGCAGTGGGGCATTTGCATGGGATCCGGAAGACAGCGAGGATCACTGTAGTCGCTGCACCTTCAACACTGATTCTCTGCTTCCACAAGAACTGGCCAAGTATGGAATATGTTCAAAATACTTACATTGCTTCAAGCTGGACCAACGTAGGTATGTGTAGTCCTATTTTAGGGGCAGGGGTATGAGAAATAGCCCTCTCCAAACAGGATAGTCTGCTAAACCTGTAGGTAAATAAGAGAACCAGAACTTTCCCTCAGTGGAACAGTGGGTTTGATTGTTGAAAATTCCTCTACCAAAGACAGGGCCTCTGTGAACAGAGGGGATTCAATTTCTGGGAAACTAGCCAGTAATCTAATAACAGTAATTGCAACCAGCATATGACATTAACTTTAAGTATATAGATGCACATCAATATGGAAACAATACAAGCTTTAAAAAAAATAAAAAATCATAGTACATATATTGAATGTACAAACAAGTATTATCAGCAAAGGGCCCAATAAGAGTGCTGGCAGAATTGTGCACATATACTCAGGTATATATAGTTATTAACCACTTAAGCCCCGGACCAATACGCAGCTTAACCACTTCGCGCCCGGGCCATATGAAAAAGACGTCCGCAAAGTGGTCGTCAGTTGCTGATAGGACGTCTATGGACGTCCTCCCATTCACTTCCGCGATGCGCGCCACCGCGGGTGCGCATCGAGGAAAAGCTGTGCCGCCGTGTCAGGCGGGTGCCGATGCGCGCGCCTGGCAGCCGCGATGTCCGCCAGGTACGAGTGATCGGCTGTCACAGAGCCAGGGACGTGGATCTCTGTGTGTAAACACAGAGATCCACGTCCTGTCAGGGAGAGGAGACGGATGGTGTGTCCCTTGTACATAGGGACACCCATCAGTCCCCTCCCCCAGTCAGTCCCCTCCCCCCACAGTAAGAACATCTAGCAGGGAACATATTAACCCCTTGATCGCCCCCTAGTGGTTAACCCCTTCCCTGCCAGTCACATTTATACAGTAATCAGTGCATATTTATAGCACTGTTCGCTGTATAAATGTGAATGGTCCCAAAAATGTGTCAAAAGTGTCCGATGTGTCCGCCATAATGTCACAGTCACAAAAAAAAAAATTGCAGATCGACGTCATTACTAGTAAAAAAAAAAAAAAAATCATAATTCTATTCCCTATTTTGTAGGCGCTATAACTTTTGCGCAAACCAATCACTATACGCTTATTGCGTTTTTTTTTTTTTACCTAAAATATGTAGAATACGTATCGGCCTAAACTGAGGAAAAAAATAGTTTTTCTTTAAAAAAAATTGGGATATTAATTATAGCAAAAATTAAAAAATATTGTGCTTTTTTCAAAATTGTCGCTCTATTTTTGTTTATAGCGCAAAAAATAAAAACCGCAGAAATGATCAAATACCACCAAAAGAAAGCTCTATTTGTGGGAAAAAAAGGACGTAAATTTTGTTTGGGAGCCATGTTGCACGACCGCGCAATTGTCATTCAAAGCGTGACAGTGCTGAAACCTGAAATTTCGCCTGGGCAGGAAGGGGGTTATGTGCCCAGTTGTCAAGTGGTTAAAGACCAGAGGTGATTTTACAATTTGGCACTGCGCTGATTTAACTGGTAATTGTGCGGACATGCAATGTTGTACCCAAACGAAATTTGCGTCCTTTTATTCCCACAAATAGAGCTTTCTTTTAATGGTATTTGATTGCCTCTGCGATTTAAATTTTTTGCGATATAAATGGAAAAAGACCGAAAATTTTGAAAAATAAATATATTTTCTACTTTTTGTTATTGAATAAACGCAATTTTAGTCATACATTTAGGCCAAAATGTATTCAGCCACATGTCTTTAGTAAAAAAAATGTCAATAAGCGTATATTTATTGGTTTGCGCAGCTTTTAATTTATGACTGCCTATCTCATTTCTTGAGGTGCTAAAATGGCAGGGCAGTACAAAAAAATCCCCCCAAATGACCCCATTTTGGAAAGTAGACACCCCAAGCTATTTGCTGAGAGGCATGTTGAGTCCATGGAATATTTTATATTTTGCCACAAGTTGCGGGAATATGACAAACCTTTTTTTTTTGCACAAAGTTGTCACTAAATGATATATTGCTCACACATGCCATGGGCATATGTAAAATCACACCCCAAAATACATTCTGCTGCTTCTCCTGAGTACGGGGATACGACATGTGTGGGACTTTTTGGGAGCCTAGCCGCGTACGGGACCCCAAAAACCAAGCATCGCCTTCAAGATTTCTAAGGGCATAAATTTTTGATTTCACTCCTCACTACCTATCACTACCTATCACAGTTTTGAAAGCCATAAAATGCCAAGATGGCACAAAACCCGCCCAAATGACCCCATTTTGGAAAGTAGACACCCCAAGCTATTTGCTGAGAGGCATGTTGAGCCCATTGAATATTTTTATTTTTTTGTCCCAAGTGATTGAATAATGACAAAAAGAAAAAAAAATGTACAAAAAGTTGTCACTAAATGATATATCGCTCACACATGCCATGGTTATATGTGGAATTGCACCCCAAAATACATTTTGCTGCTTCTCCTGAGTACGGGGATACCACAAGTGTGGGACTTTTTGAGAGCCTAGCCACGTACGGGGCCCCAAAAACCAAGCAAATTAAATAATAATAATACTGCGCCAACTCTAGATACTAAATAAAGCAGTCAAACATAAAATCAGACAGGATATATAAAACGTATAAAAAATATATAATGTGGCGCTGTAAGAGAAGTGGTAAAGAACCCTACTTCATATATAGCACAATTGTGCACATAAAAATATGGTGTCAAACAGAACGTTTGTACACAATTCCAAAAAGTAGGTGTTCACAAATAAATGTGATAAAAATGTAAGTGAATACTGGAAAAATCCCAACAGTGGAATAACTAATATAATGTGTAGATGCACAACAGAAACCAGTAATCAAACTGAAATGTTGATCATACCCATAAAAAACAGAAATAAAAAAATAAAATTAAGATTAACCACTTCCATACTGGGCACTTAAACACCTTCCTGCCCAGACCAATTTTCAGCTTTCTGTGCTGTTGCACTTTGAATGACAATTGCGCGGTCATGCTACACTGTACCCAAACTACATTTTTATCATTTTGATCCCACAAATAGAGCTTTCTTTTGGTGGTATTTGATCACCTCTGCGATTTTTATTTTCTGCAAAAAAAATAAAAAATGACTGAAAATTTTGAAAAAAAACGTTATTTTTTTATTTCAGCTACAAAATTTTGTAAATAAGTACGTTTTCTCCTTCACTGATGGGCACTGATGGGGCTGCACTGATGGGCACCGATGAGGCAGCACTGATGGGCACCAATGAGGCGGCACTGATGGGCACCTATAGGTGGCACGGATGGGCACCTATAGGCGGCACGGATGGGCACCTATAGGCGGCTTGGATGGGAACCTATAGGCGGCACGGATGGGCACCAATAGGCGGCACGGATGGGCACCGATTGGCACAGATAGATGGCACTGATGGGCACAGATAGGCGGCATGAAGCGGCACGGATAGGCGACACGGGTGGGCACTGATAGGCGGCACGGATGGGCACTGATAGGTGGCATGGATGGGCACTGATAGGTGGCACTGTACTGCAATGTGTTTTACTAATGGATGCCAATCAGTGCCAAACAATAATGCCTGCCAATCAGGGGTGCCCATTGTGGGCACTGATTGGCATCCATTAGCCATTTATAATTTGCATCCCTGGTGGTCTAGGGTGGCATACCTTTAAGGTGGGCATCCCTGGCATCCCTGGCGGTCTAGTGGCATCCCTGGTGGTCCAGTGTGGGCATCTTTGGGGGGGCTGCGCTGATAATGGATCAGCACAAACCCCCCCTGTCAGAGGAGCAGCCGATTGGCTTTCCTCTACTCGCGTCTGACTGACGCGAGTTAGGAAAAGCCGATGACCGTGCCCCCTCTCGGCAGCAGTATGGCTTTTCCTGTTTACATCGTGATCAGCCGTGATTGGACACGGCTGATCACGTGGTAAAGAGTCTCCGTCGGAGACTCTTTACCTAGATCGGTGTTGCGGGGTGTCAGACTGACATCCCGCAGCAACGATCGCCACGATGCGCGCCCCCGGGGGCGTGCAGCAGCTCAAAATCCTGAGGACGTCATATGACGTCCAGTCAGGATTTTAAAACCACTTTGCCGCCGTCAATCCTCTATAGGGCGGGCGGCAAGTGTTTAAATATAAGTGAAGACAAACTCATATAGGCGTCACAGATGAGTATATATAGTAATGAATAATGTCCAATCCTATCACATATGAAAAAGTTCATAGGTCAGAATCCAACAGGAAGCTGCATCGTTTGAAAACAGGTTTAGAAGGGTGCATCTATCAGATTTTCTTTATAGGCATATAGGATATATGGTATCACCTGGGAGTGCCTTCACCTTGGGCCAGTGGGGGAAAAGTAAATGCTCTTACCAAACAGAGTGGACCCAGCTCACCGTACGGTGGTGGATCAACAAAGCTTTGTCCACTCTACGGACCCAAGGAACAGTCAGGATCTGCAAGGCACCTCCTCCCTTATGCCGACAGCACCACTGGTCCATATTTCCAACCCGCAAAGGAAGAAATTCTGATGCAAGGGGACGACCCCTCAGTTTGCAGCAATCATGAAAAAATATAAAATAAAAAGAAGGGAAGTCCTCCACGTAGCGTAAATCCGAGAGATTTATTTAGAAATCCATAAAAAGTTCAAACGAATGAACAGCAGTAAAAAGTCCAAATACAAATATAAAATAGAAAAAAGCATGGTATGAGCAGCTGGAGCTGACCGCATTTTGGAAAGTAGACACCCCAAGCTATTTGCTAGGAGGCATGGTGAGTATTTTACAGCTCTCATTTGTATTTGAAAATGAAGAAAGAAAATATTTTTTTTTTTTCTATTTTCAAAACTTTGTGACAAAAAGCGAGATCTGCAAAATACTCATCATACCTCTCAGCAAATAGCTTGGGGTGTATACTTTCCAAAATGGGGTCAATTGGGGGGGGTTTGGCCCATCTGGGCATTACATGGCCTCCGAAACTGTGATAGGCAGTGAGGAGTGAAATCAAACATTTACACCCGTAGAAAGCCTGAAGGCGGTGCTTGGTTTTCGGGGTCCTGTCGGGGTTTTCGGGGTCCTGTACGCTACTAGGCTCCCAAAATGTCTCACACATGTGGTATTCCCATACTCAGGAGAAGCAACAGAATGTATTTTGGGGTGCAATTCCACATATAACCATGGCATGTTTGAGCAATATATCATTTAGTGACAACTTTTTGTACATTTTTTTTTTCTTTTTGTCATTATTATTATTATTATTATTATTATTATTATCACTTGGGACAAAAAAAAATATTCAATGGGCTCAACATGCCTCTCAGCAAATAGCTTGGGGTGTCTACTTTCCAAAATGGGGTCATTTGGGGGGGTTTTGAACTGTCCTGGCATTTTATGCACAACTTTAGGAAGCTTATGTCACACATCATCCACTCTTCTAACCACTTGAAGACAAAGCCCTTTCTGACACTTTTTGTTTACATGAAAACATTTTTTTTTTTGCAAGAAAATTACATTGAACCCCCAAACATTATATATTTTTTTAAAACAAAGGCCCTACAGATTAAAATAGTGGGTGTTGCATTTTTTTTCCACACAGTATTTGCGCAGCAATTTTTCAAATGCATTTTTTGGGGAAAAAACACACTTTTTTTATTTTTAATGCACTAAAATTCACTCTATTGCCCAACTGTTTGATGAAATAAAAAAGATGATCTTAGGCCGAGTACATGGATACCAAACACGACATGCTTTAAAATTTTGCACAAACGCGCAGCGGCGACAAACTACATACATTTTTAAAAGCCTTTACAGGTTACCACATTAGACTTACAGAGGAGGCCTACTGCTAAAATGACTGCCCTTGATCTGACCTTCGTGGTGATACCTCACATGCATGGTGCAACTGCTGTTTACATATGACGCTAGACCAACGCTTGCGTTCGCCTTTGCGCAAGAGCAGGGGGGGACAGCGGTGTTTTTTTATTTTATTTTCTTTATTATTATTATTTATTTTGCTTTTTTATTTTATTTTTAAACTGTTCCTTCCATTTTTTATTTTTTTTTGAAATTTTTATTGTTATCTCAGGGAACGTAAATATCCCCTATGATAGCAATAGGTAGTGACAGGTACTCTTTTTTTTAAAAAAAATTGGGGGTTAGACCCTAGATCTGTACTCTGCCCTCAAAGCATCTGACCACAGCAAGATCGTTGTGATAAAATGCTTTACCAATTTCCCAATGGCGCTGTTTATATCCGGGGGGGGGGGGACATTCCCTCCCACTGCTTGTAAAAGCAGTCTAGAGGCTAATTATCTGCTAGGATTGCTTTTACATGAAAATCGACCGCTGGCTGAAAAGAATGATACCAAGATGATACCTAAACCCACAGGCATCTTTCTGGTATAACCATTCAAAGTCCAGCAACATACCAGTACGTTGCTGGTCCTTGTTGGACATGTATTGTAATCTTTTTTTTCATGCAGCCTGTTGGCTGAACGAAAAAAAAGAGATTGATTGGTGGGTATGCCCACAATTAGAATACCTCCCTTCATCCATCCACTTCTAATGATGGGCATACATGCACCATTTATATATGCCGAAGCATGGGGGCATCCTCCCGCAAAAACAGTTATGCCGCGTATACACGGTCAAACTTTTCCACGGGCAAGCCTCCGTCAAAATTTCGACCATATGTACGCGGCATAAAAGGTTATGCCGCGTACACACGGTCAGACTTTTCCACGGGCAAGCCTCCGTCGGAATTTCGACCCCATGTACGCGGCATTAGGAGCAAAATTGCACCTCCGCCCCTGCTGCCCCCATGCTTCGGCATATATGCTCTTTTTTTTAACTGTGATGGTGAAATCACCTCCTACAGCGTTGGAGTCATGGCTTTATGTATCGTGGGAGCAAACGCTGTTGCTGTCAAGATAACTAAATCAGCGCTGCAACTGAATGGCGTACCTGCTAAGCAAATGATTGTTAACATTAAAACAAAGTAACATTACAGTATAACAGTAAGACCTTACCATACCATACCTGCAAAGCAAATACCAAAAAAAAACATAGTAAAAAATAAAACATTTTTTTAACGCAACCTGTGCCTAAAATATATATATGCCGAAGCATGGGGGCATCCTCCCGCAAAAAAGTTATGCCGCATACACACGGTCGGACTTTTCCACGGGCAAGCCTCCGTCGGAATTTCGACCGTATGTACGCGGCATAAAAGGTTATGCTGCGTGCACACGGTCAGACTTTTCCACGGGCAAGCCTCCGTCGGAATTTCGACCGTATGTACGCGGCATTAGGAGCAAAATCGCTCCTCCGCCCTTGCTGCCCCCATGCTTCGGCATATATGCTCTTTTTTTTAACTGTGGTGGTGAAATTACCTCCTACAGCGTTGGAGTCACGGCTTTATGTATCGTGGGAGCAAACGCTGTTGCTGTCAAGATAAATAGATCCGCGCTGCAACTGAATGGCGTACCTGCTAAGCAAATGATGGTTAACATTAAAACAAAGTAACATTACAATACAACAGTAAGACCTTACCATACCTGCAAAGCAAATACCCCCAAAAAAACTAGTAAAAAATAAAACATTTTTTTAACGCAACCTGTGCCTAAAATATATATATGCCAAAGCATGGGGGCATCCTCCCACAAAAAAGTTATGCCGCGTACACACGGTCTGACTTTTCCATGGGCAAGCCTCCGTCGGAATTTCGACCGTATGTACGCAGCATTAGGAGCAAAATCGCTCCTCCGCCCCCATGCTTCGGCATATATGCTCTTTTTTTAAATCGTGGTGGTGAAATCACCTCCTACAGCACTGGAGTCACGGCTTTATGTATCGTGGGAGCAAACGCTGTTGCTGTCAAGACAAATAATTCTGCGCTGCAGCTGAATGGCGCACCTGAAAACAAAAAATTACATACCTGAAAAGGAAGCATGATAAAACATTGCAGAATAGAATACAGTAAAAAAGAGCAGAACAATACAGAGAAAATAGAGACAACTATTTTTTTTTTTTTAATAGATATTTATTTTGTGTTTTTTTTTTACGTTTTTTTTTTTTACACTTTTTTTTGTAACTTTAACAACTGTAACGGTTCGGGTCTCTCAAAATGTGATGGCATCTTGGGAGACCCTGTGTAAGTGTGTCCTAGTCTGTGAAATGCTGTACCCTATGCTAAAACTTCACTTTTGTGTGGAAGCGTTCAAAACATTTACCAATGCAAAGACCAGGATTGTCAGGACAGAGTGGACAAAAATAACGGGTGTCACGCCTAAATCCGCTCTTGCTACAGACACGACATCTTTTTTGGGGGGCTCGTTGGGTAGGGGTACTCTCGAGGACATACGGAAAATGCCTCTCATGCAGCCGGCTTATTGCATTTGGTTGGGGATGGTGAGGTGCAGAACCGCCTGGATACAGGAGGTCTGTGACTATCTCATCCTGGAATTTTAGGAAGGATAAAGTCCCGCCTGAAGCTCTGTATAGCACATGAGTGTTCAGCAAAGCCAATTGAAATAAGGATAGAGACACTTTTTTGTACCAGCATCTTGCCTTACGGGCAATATGATACGGCGCCAACAACTGGTCGTTGAGGTCCACCCCTCCGATATTAAGGTTATATTCGTGGACACAGAGGGGTTTCTCCACAATACCCGTCGCTGTACGAATTTGGACTGTCGTGTCTGCGTGAAAGGAGGTAAGAAGGAAAACATTCTTATTATCCCTCCACTTCACAGCGAGCAAATTATTACACCTCAAGCAGGCTCTCTCCCCCAGCCTAAAACGGGAATCTACAAGCCCCTGGGGAAAGCCCCGGCGATTAGGTCGCACGGTGCCACATGCTCCAATCTGATGATCAAACAAGTGACTAAACAGTGGCACGCTCGTGTAATAATTGTCCACATACAAGTGGTACCCCTTTCCGAATAAGGGTGACACCAAGTTCCACACTATCTTGCCAGCGCTCCCTATGTAATCTGGGCAGTTCTCCAGCTTTACCTGACTATCTTTTTCCCTCATAAACCGTAAAGCTCCATACATAGCCTGTTGCCCTGTCACAGAACTTATAGAGCTTGACCCCGTATCTGGCACGCTTGCTGGGAAGGTACTGCTTGAAAGTCAAGCGGCCAGAAAATTTAATCAGGGACTCATCAATGCAGACAACTTGATCAGGAATAAACAAGGCTGCAAAACGTTCGTTAAAGTGGTTTATGAGGGGCCGAATTTTGTAGAGCCGATCGTATTCGGGGTCTCCACGTGGATGACAAAGTTCATTGTTGTTGAAATGCATGAACCACAAGATCTGCTCATATAGTTTCCTGGGCATGGAGGCAGAGAACACGGGCATATGGTCAATTGGGCGCGTGGACCAATAGGCGCGCAATGACGGGAATTTATGTGTGCCCATGTTGAGGGAAAGGCCCAGAAAGGTCTTAAATTCGGAAACCGTAATTGGTTTCCAATCTCTGGCAATGGAAGGCAACTGGGGACTAGCGGCGATGAATTGACTAGCATATAAATTACTCTGGTCCACAATAGATCTATAGAGATCTTCCGTGAAAAACAGCGAAAAAAAATCAAGTGGCATAAAATCAGCTGTTTCCACCTGAATACCGGGTTGGGCAGTGAATGGGGGAAGTACCGGTTCTGCAGAAGTGTTGGGCACCCAATCAGGATAGGCGAATTCTGCAGGAAGGGCACTATGGGCACGACGGGTCTGCCTTTGTCTTCTTATTGGTGGCAGCGGGACTCTACTTGTGCTTGCCACCTCGCAAGCTGAACTGCACTTATGGGACTCACCACGTCACCACGTGATACTGCAGTGCTGGATGTACGCCCAGGCTGTACTAGGCCACTAGTGCTTGCCAGTTCACCAGAAGGAATAGCGGCACTAGTACTACTCTGCTCCATAATACTAGAGCCCTGCGGTTCTTGCTCCTCAACAACATCTTCGTCGTCAGTGCTATCTGACATGGAGCCACTGTCTTCTACGGGAATGTATTCTGAGCCTGAATCTGACAGATATGTGACTTCCTCTTCACTATCTGTCATGCTCAGAATCTCGTAGGCCTCTTTACTAGTGTACAGTAGGTGGCGCCGATTTTGTGTCAATCTCGCCTCTTCTAGCGGCGAGATTGACACCCTACAAGCCCCGTCGCGAGAGCCAGCGCCGAGCTGTCTCGTCATCGGGAAAGGAAAAATTTTGTTTTTCCTTTCGCAATGAGTGACACGCATTGCTGACATTGAGGCCGGTAGACAGAGATCCGACGTGGATTCCCGCCAATACCAGGCACTGTGTTTGGTATGAATCCTGAGCGTGAACTCCACGGCAATTTTTAAATAAAAAAAACGCAAAACCGGAAGAGACCACCGGAGTCGGAAGAAGACCCCCGGAGCTGTGTAATAAATTACTTTAAAAACCTGTGTAGTGTTTTTTTTATTGACATTTTTTTCCACCAGGTGAATGGGTAGGGGTACGATATACCCCATACTCATTCACATAGGGTGGGGGGCCGGGATCAGTGGGCAAACTTACAAAATCAGCAGAGGATCAAATACGTTTTTCCCTCATTGTATCCCTACATATGCAAAAATATCTATACCTAAAATTCAGCTTTAAGAAAAAGGAACACTAGCTAGTAGTAGTAGTTACAATAATAGTGATGATAATAATAATTATTAAGAACAATGATCACATTTTACAATTATAACAGTTGAAAATCAATTTGACAAAATGCATTTATTTTCAGATATAACCAATACATTATTATTATTATAAGCACAAGCCACACTCACAAGCAAACACACTTTTGAGATTTAACTTGTTTAATTGAATTAAAAAGGTTTCTTTATTTTGCTTAGAAAAAAGTGCTTTCAGATTGCTTTTTTGTGTATCTTGTAAGTCAGATTGAGGAGCAAGGCACTAGCTCAATGTGACTATTCATGTTGTGCCCCTTCATTGTCTACACTTCTTTGTTTGGACAATTTTGCATTTTGCAATATTCCTTTTCCGCCTGTGTTTCAAGAATGCTATAAATAGCAGCTATCATTTTTATGTGTGGAAACAGCTCTGCCTCTTACCTGGCCCCTGTTCTCCGTTTAACTATATGTATTTAGAGTGGAGATTTACAGTAAATATAAATCACTACATTATAATAGGGGTATATTTTTTCATGTTAAATGCATTCATGTCAAGAAACGTTTAAGAACCTCCAACAGAGATCATGGTCCCCCTCCAACAATTCCTTCATCTGCTTTTCTTTCCATTAGGATGGTGCCATCTTTGTTTAAGCATTATCCACAGTGCTTCCTCCCACAATACCTTCATCTGCTTTTCTTTCCAGAAGGATGGTGCCATCTTTGTTTAGGCATTATTCAAGGTGAGCATCTACTTCCTGGACTGAGATGCTCATAAGAGAAGACACAATCATGTAAATCCTGGTGCGTGTGCAGTTCTTGGCTGTGTTCACAAATGTCTGAAACAGGTGAGACTTCATAATTTTTTTTAGTAAATAAAAAATAAAAAAACAGTTTTGCATGTGGTTAGCACTTCTACCTTGCAGTACTGGGGGCCTCAGTTTTTATCCCGAATAGGACACGGTCTACATGGAGTTTGCATGTTCTCCTTGTGTGGACTTCATCCCACACACCAAAGGAATATCGGTAGGTTAGTTGGCTCCTGTCTAAATATCTTAATTGGTCCTTGTATGTCTATGCATTTGAGATAAGGACCTTCGATTGTGAGGTTCTTAAGCGTATGCACTGATGTGAATGTGCAGTATGAAAAGCATTGCATAAATTAGCAGCACTATATAAAAGCCTGTAATAAATTGTGTGAATATCCAATCATACCAAGAAAAAACAAGTAATCAGGACTTTGCTTTTCACATGATTGGTTAATTTCAGTAAATTTGCGCACACTTTATTCTGTTAAAATTTCTAACTCCTTCAGTAAATCAGCCTCTTTTTGTAGCTTCTCAACTCTTGACTTGATGCAGAGTTACAAAGTCTGATCGCTAAGGAATAGGAGATTGAAGGAGTGCTTATTCCTGCCTGCCACAGACTAATAATGTCATCTCAGCCTTGGCAAGATCACCTGACTGCAGTTGGAGGATTGTTTTAATGATACATGTTTTGTTACTCTATATATATTTACATGTTAGGAATTTAATCATGCAAATTTGTTAAGTTACTATGAGGTTTAGTTTAAAGAATAAATTTGATTAAAGTGTATGTCCAGTTTAGTTTTGGATGAAGTAGGGCAGAGTTATGTAGGGCTCTGCTTGAGGTTTTCCCTTAAATTTTTGTCCAGGTGGCAATCTATTTACAAAAACAGAAATTGAGGGTAATCTTCAACAGGAACCCAAACAGCCATAAAAAAATCACTGAGGTTCTTGCCTTTCTTCTACCCCCAAAAAATATTTAATTCAGCCTGTATTGCTATTGGAGACTTAAGCCCTTTACACACAGCCAGGAATCCAGCCCGTTTGAAAAACGTCAGTTTTCCGCGACGGGATTCCTGCCAAGCTTGCCTTGAAAAGCCATGTATACACACAGCCACACAAAAGACCCGCCGTTCTCTTGAATGGCAAGAACGCGGTGACGTCAAAGACTACGACGAGCCGGCTAAATTACATTCTATGCTATCGCGCATGCGTCAAATTGTTTTCGAGCATGCGCGGTTTATTTCCCCTTCAGGTAAGCATACAGACGACCAGTTTTCTCGGCAGGAAACACTCTGCCGGGAATCCCGACGGGAAAATAGAGCGCAGGTTCTCTATTTTTTTCCGCCAGTTTTCCTGTCGGGAAAACTGCTAGGGAACATACACACGGCCAGGATTCCCGGCCAAAAGCTCTCCTGACAGTTTTCCTGCTGGGAAAACCAGTCGTGTGTACGAGGCTTTACCCTCATTTCCTGTCTGAGAAAAATTCTGTCACCAGGACAGATATGAAGGAAAATCTAACGAAACCCAAGACAGCAGTAAAAACTTGACAGGTGTTCTAACCTTTCCCCTATCTAAAACAAACAAACAAAAAAAGATGCCCTGGTGCCCAAGCACTTCTACAATGTAAAATACTGAGTTAACTGGTCTGACCAAAGAAACCATTCAAAGCCAGGAAACTGATAGGTGGGGCTTCGAGTAAACAATGTCAAGTGTAAAAGTCAGAGTGTAGAACAGAAAAACTAATAAAGATCACAGATAAAGTCAGGGAAATTGGAGTAGTAGCAAGGTCAAAACAACCAACCTGGAAAGATCCAAGGAAAATACCTTGTTATAATTAAGTAGAAAGAGAAAATCAGGAATAGGAAGCTAGTATTGTCTAGGCATACTGGCAGCCAGGGGCTTAGATAAGGGGAAGGATAGGTGGCCCAAGCCCCCCCGGACATCGGGGGTACTGCAGCTTCCACTGGCAGTCTACTGGACAGAAGCACTGCAGAACAGTTCAGAGGAAGGCTCTCCTTAACTCCTCCTTGGCTCCGCTCAAAAGATACAGCAAAGGGAGGACTTCATCTCATTCTAAAATGCTTGAACTGGTAAGTGGATTTTACAGAGAGGGAAGATCTGAACTGGGGTGGTAGAGATTCTGTATTGGGAGGAGCTGTACTAATGGGGGGGAATTGTACTGGGAGACGTGGTACTGGTGGGGAGGGTGTGGCTTTACTGGATAAGGCTGACCTTGCCCTTCAACATAGTTTGTACTTGCCACTCGTGCTCCTGCCGATCTCCTTATGGTCCCTTTTCCCTTATTTAGAAGGTTTCTCCACCCAAAATGGCTGCCGAAGTCTCTTGAGAGTTCAGTGTCCAATCAGACCACTTCTTCCAAGGAACTATACGGAATCTCTCAGAGCTCAGTTCCCTCATGAGACCCCCTTCCTATGTAACAATAGCATACAGCCATCTACAGGTGGGGTGTACCTGCCTACACTCCCACTTGTCAACAGATGCGGTCCTCAACAGGCAACACAAAAGTAATTGAAAAACAAACAAGGCGCCTCTAAGTGCAGAAGTATAAAACTTTTAATATCCCCTAAAAGGGTTAAAAACACTTACAAGATAGTGGATGAAACAGGCATGTAGTAGGTAAGTGCGTCCAGGAGATGTTCCAGTGGCAGGGCAGTCCCAGTCTCTGATGTTAAAGCTTCCAGGAAAGTCCACGAGATAACAGCTGATTGTGCTGTGAATGTTCAGAGGACACAGTAACGCTGGAGCCTGGGGATGATGTCAGAGGAAGCGAGACAGAAACCAGCATGGAACACGAACAGGAAGTGGACAGGAAGTGTGTCATGGGACTCTCTCTTTGCTGTCTGGGCTGTCTCTTTGCTGGTCCAATGATGTCTCTTTTCTGGTCCGGGGATGTCTCTTTGCTGGTCCGGGGATGTCTCTTTGCTGGTCCAGGGATGTCTCTTTGCTGGTCCAGGGATGTCTCTTTGCTGGTCCATGGATGTCTCTTTGCTGGTCCAGGATGTCTCTTTGCTGAATTGGCTGTCTCTTTGCTATATGGGACTGTCTCTTGGGATAAATATCCCATCACCAGCCACCCAATGCGAGCGCCCAACCACCATCTCCGCCCCCCCATCCCCAGGGATTGGGCTGCCCAGTCTAAAATGCCTGGGCCTTTTTAGCCTTTTTTGTCCCAGTCCAGGCCTGCCCTTTACTAATATCATCAAATATAGAACTAGTGATCTAGTGATATTAGATCAATAGAGAGAGTATTTGCCATGAGCAGTTCTGTATTCACAGTAACTTCAGAGGGTGATTTCCTTACAGATTCAACTTCTTTCTCTGGTTGTAGTACATCCACAACCATAGTTCCTCCAGTGGCTCAGGCTGAGCTTTTGGGGGCCAGAAGTCTGAGTCTCTGTTGGAGGCAGATACCATTTAAGTGTTACCTCCCATTTGGGGGGGGGGTGTTGTTTAGGGAATCCCTTTGAGATTCAGCAAAATAATATTTTCCAAAATATAATAATAAAGTGAAAACCTACTTGAAATAATGGGGTATAAATATTCATTCAATCCTTTGAGTTAGGGACAGAAAAGGTGGAAAAATAAGAAAAAGTACCTAAGATAAATTAACAAATACAGTACGTATTTAGTGAAGGGATTAGGGAATGTAAAACAGATTGAAGATTTAATAAAAAGGGAAAAACGTATCGGCTTGTCTCCTACATTTTACTAGCTGCCAAAAGGCTTATCCCATTATGTTGGCTATCTAATATGCCTCCTCCATGGCCTAGGTTTCTCCATCTGGTGGCTGAGATTCGGAGGATGGAATACCTTACGGCCTCTGTGCATGATAAAATTCCCCAATTTGATAAAGTGTGGGAACCCTGGGATCGATCGGATTATGGGACCCTCGCATCACCTGCTACACCTTGACATATACTAGCTTCGCATTTCTTGCTGCCTACCATATACGTACTTCATAGGTACCCTTGTCTTTGACGCCTAAGGTTTCATTTTGGTTATTAATCCCTATTGTAAACCTATAAGTTGTTGTTTATATATTTTTGATCTGGTGTACCGAGCACGCCTGTGCTCTGTACTTATGGACATTGCTTGACGAATTCCTCCTACTTTTAATTTTCTTTTTCTTTCTTTGATATCATTCTGTGTTTGATATCTGTATATTGTGCATAATGTAACAATATCTTGTTTGTTCTTTAAAACCCAATAAAAATTACAATAAAAAAAAAAAGGGAAAAACGCAAATACTTATTAGTCACAGTGAGTGGTGCCAGCATCACTTTATTTACACATAATCAGCCTCCATCTAATATGTAGCACAACTTAGTTGACCATTGTGTATGAACAGTAGTGATGAGCCGAACACCCCCGGGTTCGGTTCGCACCAGAACCCGCGAACGGACCGAACGTTCGTACGAACATTAGAACCCTATTAAATACAATGGATGCGAACGTTCGAATTCTAAAGTGCTAATTATAACGACTATTATGCATGTTATTGTCCTAAAAAGGGTTTGGGAACCCGGGTTCTTGACCAGGGGACATGTATCAATGCAAAAAGAAGTTTTAAAAACGGTCGTTTTTCGGGAGCAGTCATTTTAATGATGCATAAAGTGAAAAAAAAAAAGTCAAATATTCCTTTAAATATTGTACCTGGGGGGTGTCTAAAGTATGCCTGTGAAGTGCCACGTGTTTCCCGTGTTTAGAACTGTCCCTGCACAAAATGACACTTCTAAAGGAAAAAAAAGCCATTTAAAACTGCTTGCGGCTTTAATGTAATGTCTGGTCCCGGTAATATGGATGAAAATCTTTAAGAAAAATGGCATAGCTACCCCATGACCCCCCCCCCCCCTACCCCAGCCCATTACCAGCCCCTTTGGGTCTTGTATGGATATTAAGGGGAACACCGCACACAAAATAAAAAAGGCCCTATATACTCTGAACAGCCGTATACAGGCGGTGCATACAAGACAGGGACTGTAGGTTTGTTCTTATGTAGAATGTGTTTGTAATTTTGAACAGGTACATTGTTTAAGTGTAGCTCCAGCCCAAAAATCTATTTTTAAACTTTTTGGAAAACATAGGTAAGGGTTATCACCCCTGTAACATTTGTTTTGCTGTCTGTGCCCCTGTTCAGAACATTTCACCTCACTTTCCGTCCCAATGACAACTGTTTTTGAAATGTGGTGTTTTTCTTGAAACAAGGATTGGTGATAAAGCATCAGTACAGAGGAGACACCTTTCTCCCATATTAATTCTTACAGGAGAGAATTTTCCTTCCTAGGGGTAGATTTCCTCTCACTTCCTGTTGTCTTCTTGCGTTTGCAAGTAGGAGTCGTTTGTAAGTTGGATGTTTGAAAGTAGGGACCTGCCGTATATACTCTGCAGAAATAGGCCCCTTAGTTGTTGGTACAACACTGTAAGCACTCACAGTTACTCTTGGTTGGTGCTGGAACGCCCTGCTGTCAACTATTATATCAGGAATTGTAATTACATATAATTGTTGAACAGTGGTAGTAAAAATTGGGCCTTTGATGGTGGTGCTGGTGCCACAACACTGTAAGCCCTGACAGTTACTCTTGGTGGGTGCAGCAATGGGCCCTGCTGTGAATTATTAGATCAAGAATTGTAATTGCATGCCCCTGTTGAACAGGGGCTGAAAAATTGGGCCTTTCGTGGTGGTGGTGGTGGTGGCGTTGCCACAACACTGTAAGCCCTCAGAGTTACTCTTGGTGGGTGCAGCAATGGGCCCTGCTGTGAATTATTAGATCAAGAATTGTAATTACATGCCCCTGTTGAACAGGGGCTGAAAAATCGGGCCTTAGGCACTGGTGGCACAACACTGCAACCCCTCATAGATACTGTACTTGGAGCACAGCAATGAGCCCTGTTGCAAAGTATTGCTTCAAAAATTGTAATTACACGCCCCTGTTAAACAGGGGCTGAAAAATTGGGCCTTAGCCACTGGTGGCGGCACCCATAAACAAAAATGATCTTCCAAGCTATCATCATCAATCGTATCATTGAGGACTCGGAGGAGGAGGATAGCCAGTCAACATAACAGCACAGGCACTCAGCATCAGCATCAGTCTTGAAGGGATGTGACATGTTAAAATCAATTAGTCTGTTATATCAGCATCAGGTGTGTGGTAGCTGGTAATGATCCAAGACTGGTTCATCTTGATGAAAGTCAGTTGATCAACCGAGTCGGTGGACAGGCGCACCCTGTGATCCGTGACAAATCCTCCAGCAGCACTGAATGTGCGTTCCGAAAGAACGCTGGATGGAGGACAGGCCAGTAGCTCAATTGCATACTGTGCAAGCTCTGGCCAGTGATCCATCCTCAAGACCCAGTAAGCCAGAGGATTTTCGGTGGGGAAGGTGTCCAAGTCTGACCTTGCCCCTAGATATTCCTGCACCATGTTTATCAGACGCTGGCGATGGTTGCTGGAACCGATCATACTTTGGGGCTGCGGACTAAAGAATTGTCTGAACGCATCGGTCAGACGGCCACCTTCCCCACCGCTCCTTCTTTGACTGGCCGAAGCCTCAGCAACTCGTTGTCCAGGACCAGGAGTTTGTAACCTCCCAGTCTCTGGGAACGCGTTGCACAGACCTTTCTGCAAGGCCTCCCGGAGTTGTCTCATCCTCTGCTCCCTCTGCGACGGTAACATAAGGTCCGCAACCTTACCCTTGTACCGTGGATCAAGGAGAGTGGCCAGCCAGTAATGGTCCCTCTCCTTGATCCGAAGAATACGAGGATCCTTCCGCAGACTTTGCAGGATCAGGGAGGCCATGCAGCGTAGGTTAGCTGAGGCATTCGGTCCGGAGTCCTCTGGGTCACTAAGGACAACATGATCCGCAGCCACCTCCTCCCAGCCACGTACAAGTCCACTGGTTTCTTGGGACTGTAAATCATCCCTAAAAGACTGCTGCTGATGATGCTGAGTGCCAGCCTCCACCTCCATGCTGACACAATCCTCCTCCTCCTCCTCCTCCTCCTCTTCCTGTGCGATGGGTGGGACAGAAGGAACACTGTCTGGGTAAAGGGGGCCTTGAGAGGCAAGGAAGTCCTCCTCTTCCTGCCTCTGTTCTGCCTCAAGTGCCCTGTCCATTATTCCACGCAGCGTGTGCTCCAACAGGTGGACAAGAGGTACAGTGTCACTGATGCATGCACTGTCACAGCTCACCATCCTCGTGGCCTCCTCAAATGGTGCCAGGACAGTGCATGCATCCCTGATCATGCCCCACTGGCGTGGAGAAAAAAAAACAAGCTCCCCTGACCCTGTCCTGGTGCCGTAGTCGCACAGGTACTCATTGATGGCCCTCTGCTGCGTGTGCAGCCGCTGCAGCATGGCCAACCTTGAGTTCCACCTGGTGGGCATGTCACATATAAGGCGGTTCTTGGGCAGGTTCAACTCCTTTTGCAGCTCAGCCAGGCGAGCACTGGCATTATAAGATCTGCGGAAATGCACACAGACTTTCCTGGCCTGCCTCAGGACATCCTGTAAGCCCGGGTACCTGCCCAAGAACCGCTGCACCACCAGGTTAAGGATGTGAGCCACACAGGGCACATGGGTCAGTTGTCCCTGTCGGAGGGCAGAGAGGAGGTTGGTGCCATTGTCGCAAACCACCATTCCTGGCTTAAGCTGGCGTGGCGTCAACCACCTCTCGGCCTGGCCCTGCAGAGCAGACAGGACCTCTGCCCCAGTGTGGCTTCTGTCCCCCAAACACACCAGCGCAAGCACGGCATGGCATCTTTTTGCCTGCGTACTTGCGTAGCCCCTTGAACGGCTACGGAGCACCGCTGGTTCAGAGGACAAAGCACAGGAAGAGGCCATGGAGGAAGAAGAAGAGGAGGGGGTGGAGGAGAGAGGTGTGTCACAACCACTAGTAGCATTTTGTAGGCGTGGTGGTGGAACAACCTCCAACACTACTGCACCTTGTCCTGCATCCTTCCCAGCTGCCAAAAGAGTGACCCAATGGGCCGTGAAAGAAAGGTAACGTCCCTGTCCATGCCTGCTGGACCATGAGTCAGCGGTAATATGCACCTTACCGCTGACCGCCCTGTCCAGCGAGGCCAAGACATTGCCTTCCACATGCCGGTAGAGAGCCGGAATAGCCTTCCGTGAGAAAAAGTGGCGTTTGGGAACCTGCCACTGAGGAACCGCACATTGCACAAACTCACGGAAGGGGGCCGAGTCTACCAACTGAAAAGGCAGCAGTTGAAGCGCTAGCAATTTAGCCAAGCTAGCATTCAACCGCTGGGCATGTGGATGGCTGGGAGTGAACTTCTTTCGACGGTCCAGCAGCTGGGGCAGGGAAATTTGCCTGCTAGAATCGGACGTCGGTGTACTGCTAGCAGAGTGGCCGCAAGTACTTGGCTGTGACACACCTAATTCTACACCTTCATTCCTCTCAGTGCATGTTTCAGAGAGGACTGAAGTTATAGTGGGGTTGGAGATCCCAGCTAATGCGGTGCAAGGAGAGGTCCGCTTTGTTCTTTGGTGTGGGTCTTTGAGGTAGGCTTGCCAACGAGCTGCATGGCAGGTCAACATATGTCTGGTCAGGCATGTGGTACCCAAGCGGCTGATGTTTTGGCCACGCGATATACGCTTGAGACATATGTTGCAAACAGCAGCTGTGCGATCTGATGCACTAGCCTCAAAAAAGGCCCACACCAAAGAACTTTTTGAATGACGGGCAGAGGCAGCGCCCTGCACAGGCGGAGCTCTGCGGTGTGATTCCGTCGGTGTACTGCCCTTACGCTGGCCACCAAAGGGCATCCTGCCTCGTTGGAGATGTGCCTCCTCCTCCTCCTCCTCCTCCTCCTCTCTCCTATTAGGCACCCACGTGGAGTCAGTGACCTCATCATCCCCTCCCTCCTCATCACTGGAGCCAATCTGGCAGTATGCTGCAGCTGCTGAAACATGACTGCCAGATTGGTGTCCTTCTTGAGCATCCCCTCTGTCTGCTCTCACGCTACTGCCTTCCTGTAGCTGGGTTTCATCATCAGACCCTTTGAAACGCTGGGCATCCTCCTGGAGCATGTACCCAACACTGCTCAAACAGTTCGGGGGACTCCTCAGGAGGAGGACATGGTGGGTCTAGGGAAGGAGTGACTGATGATGAGTCTGACATTGATACCAGGGAAGAGGACGCTTTGGCAGCTGCTTTGCCAGTACCCTGAGCCTGGGTGAGAGAGGATGAGGAGGAGGAGGAGGGCTTGGTCATCCACTCTACCAAGTCTTCGGCATGATGTGGCTCAACATGTCCAGCTGCCGAAAAGAAGGACAAGCGTGTCCCATGGCCATGTGCTGATGACAATGCACCGCGTCCACGACCAGCACTGTTGCCCCCAGACACAGAGCCTGCTTGCCCTCTTTTATTGCCTCCTGACTGTCTGCCTCTCCTTGTTTGCCTTCCAGACATTCTAATGGATGGCCTGCAGGGAGATGGGAAAAAAGCAATAAGGGCTACCTTCAGGTGTCCTTCTCTGTCCCTTTACTTAAGGATTTCTAAATATGGTTGAGGATGATTGCTTTCGCACAGAATAGCACAATGACAATTTCCCTGACTGTTCAAAAAACAAGGATTTCAAAGATGGTTGATGAGGAATGCTTTAGCACAGTATAGCACAAGGAGAATTTCCCTCACTGTCCTTCCCTGTCCCTAGAAACAAGGATTAGCACAGTAAAACACAGTGACACTCTCGCTACCTATAGTTTTCTGTCCCTAGAAAAAATGTTTTTTTAAAGATGGTTGATGATCAATGCTTTAGCACAGTATAGCACAAGGAGAATTTCCCTCACTGTCCTTCCCTGTCCCTAGAAACAAGGATTAGCACAGTAAACCACAGTGACACTCTCGCTACCTATAGTTTTCTGTCCCTAGAAAAAATGTTTTTTTAAAGATGGTTGATGATCAATGTTTTAGCACAGTATAGCTCAAGGAGAATTTCCCTCACTGTCCTTCCCTGTCCCTAGAAACAAGGATTAGCACAGTAAACCACAGTGACACTCTCGCTACCTATAGTTTACTGTCCCTAGAAAAAATGTTTTTTTAAAGATGGTTGATGATCAATGTTTTAGCACAGTATAGCACAAGGAGAATTTCCCTCACTGTCCTTCCCTGTCCCTAGAAACAAGGATTAGCACAGTAAAACACAGTGACACTCTCGCTACCTATAGTTTTCTGTCCCTAGAAAAAATGTTTTTTTAAAGATGGTTGATGATCAATGCTTTAGCACAGTATAGCACAAGGAGAATTTCCCTCACTGTCCTTCGCTGTCCCTAGAAACAAGGATTAGCACAGTAAACCACAGTGACACTCTCGCTACCTATAGTTTTCTGTCCCTAGAAAAAATGTTTTTTTAAAGATGGTTGATGATCAATGTTTTAGCACAGTATAGCACAAGGAGAATTTCCCTCACTGTCCTTCCCTGTCCCTAGAAACAAGGATTAGCACAGTAACACTCTCGCTACCTATAGTTTTCTGTCCCTAGAAAAAATGTTTTTTTAAAGATGGTTGATGATCAATGCTTTAGCACAGTATAGCACAAGGAGAATTTCCCTCACTGTCCTTCCCTGTCCCTAGAAACAAGGATTAGCACAGTAAACCACAGTGACACTCTCGCTACCTATAGTTTTCTGTCCCTAGAAAAAATGTTTTTTTAAAGATGGTTGATGATCAATGCTTTAGCACAGTATAGCACAAGGAGAATTTCCCTCACTGTCCTTCCCTGTCCCTAGAAACAAGGATTAGCACAGTAAACCACAGTGACACTCTCGCTACCTATAGTTTTCTGTCCCTAGAAAAAAATGTTTTTTTAAAGATGGTTGATGATCAATGTTTTAGCACGGTATAGCACAAGGAGAATTTCCCTCACTGTCCTTCCCTGTCCCTAGAAACAAGGATTAGCACAGTAAACCACAGTGACACTCTTGCTACCTATAGTTTTCTGTCCCTAGAAAAAAGTTTTTTTAAAGATGGTTGATGATCAATGTTTTAGCACAGTATAGCACAAGGAGAATTTCCCTCACTGTCCTTCCCTGTCCCTAGAAACAAGGATTAGCACAGTAAACCACAGTGACACTCTCGCTACCTATAGTTTTCTGTCCCTAGAAAAAATGTTTTTTTAAAGATGGTTGATGATCAATGTTTTAGCACAGTATAGCACAAGGAGAATTTCCCTCACTGTCCTTCCCTGTCCCTAGAAACAAGGATTAGCACAGTAAAACACAGTGACACTCTCGCTACCTATAGTTTTCTGTCCCTAGAAAAAAAGTTTTTTTAAAGATGGTTGATGATCAATGCTTTAGCACAGTATAGCACAAGGAGAATTTCCCTCACTGTCCTTCCCTGTCCCTAGAAACAAGGATTAGCACAGTAAACCACAGTGACACTCTCGCTTCCCATAGTTTACTGTCCCTAGAAAAAATGTTTTTTTAAAGATGGTTGATGATCAATGTTTTAGCACAGTATAGCACAAGGAGAATTTCCCTCACTGTCCTTCCCTGTCCCTAGAAACAAGGATTAGCACAGTAAAACACAGTGACACTCTCGCTACCTATAGTTTTCTGTCCCTAGAAAAAATGTTTTTTTAAAGATGGTTGATGATTAATGCTTTAGCACAGTATAGCACAAGGAGAATTTCCCTCACTGTCCTTCCCTGTCCCTAGAAACAAGAATTAGCACAGTAAAACACAGTGACACTCTCGCTACCTATAGTTTTCTGTCCCTAGAAAAAATGTTTTTTTAAAGATGGTTGATGATCAATGTTTTAGCACAGTATAGCACAAGGAGAATTTCCCTCACTGTCCTTCCCTGTCCCTAGAAACAAGGATTAGCACAGTAAACCACAGTGACACTCTCGCTACCTATAGTTTTCTGTCCCTAGAAAAAATGTTTTTTTAAAGATGGTTGATGATCAATGCTTTAGCACAGTATAGCAAAAGGAGAATTTCCCTCACTGTCCTTCCCTGTCCCTAGAAACAAGGATTAGCACAGTAAACCACAGTGACACTCTCGCTACCTATAGTTTTCTGTCCCTAGAAAAAATGTTTTTTTAAAGATGGTTGATGATCAATGCTTTAGCACAGTATAGCACAAGGAGAATTTCCCTCACTGTCCTTCCCTGTCCCTAGAAACAAGGATTAGCACAGTAAAACACAGTGACACTCTCGCTACCTATAGTTTTCTGTCCCTAGAAAAAATGTTTTTTTAAAGATGGTTGATGATCAATGTTTTAGCACAGTATAGCACAAGGAGAATTTCCCTCACTGTCCTTCCCTGTCCCTAGAAACAAGGATTAGCACAGTAAACCACAGTGACACTCTCGCTACCTATAGTTTTCTGTCCCTAGAAAAAATGTTTTTTTAAAGATGGTTGATGATCAATGCTTTAGCACAGTATAGCACAAGGAGAATTTCCCTCACTGTCCTTCCCTGTCCCTAGAAACAAGGATTAGCACAGTAAACCACAGTGACACTCTCGCTACCTATAGTTTTCTGTCCCTAGAAAAAATGTTTTTTTAAAGATGGTTGATGATCAATGCTTTAGCACAGTATAGCACAAGGAGAATTTCCCTCACTGTCCTTCCCTGTCCCTAGAAACAAGGATTAGCACAGTAAACCACAGTGACACTCTCGCTACCTATAGTTTTCTGTCCCTAGAAAAAATGTTTTTTTAAAGATGGTTGATGATCAATGTTTTAGCACAGTATAGCACAAGGAGAATTTCCCTCACTGTCCTTCCCTGTCCCTAGAAACAAGGATTAGCACAGTAAACCACAGTGACACTCTCGCTACCTATAGTTTTCTGTCCCTAGAAAAAATGTTTTTTTAAAGATGGTTGATGATCAATGTTTTAGCACAGTATAGCACAAGGAGAATTTCCCTCACTGTCCTTCCCTGTCCCTAGAAACAAGGATTAGCACAGTAAACCACAGTGACACTCTCGCTACCTATAGTTTTCTGTCCCTAGAATAAAATGTTTTTTTAAAGATGGTTGATGATCAATGCTTTAGCACAGTATAGCACAAGGAGAATTTCCCTCACTGTCCTTCCCTGTCCCTAGAAACAAGGATTAGCACAGTAAACCACAGTGACACTCTCGCTACCTATAGTTTTCTGTCCCTAGAATTATTTTTTTTTAAAGATGGTTGATGATCAATGTTTTAGCACAGTATAGCACAAGGAGAATTTCCCTCACTGTCCTTCCCTGTCCCTAGAAACAAGGATTAGCACAGTAAACCACAGTGACACTCTCGCTACCTATAGTTTTCTGTCCCTAGAAAAAATGTTTTTTTAAAGATGGTTGATGATCAATGTTTTAGCACAGTATAGCACAAGGAGAATTTCCCTCACTGTCCTTCCCTGTCCCTAGAAACAAGGATTAGCACAGTAAACCACAGTGACACTCTCGCTACCTATAGTTTTCTGTCCCTAGAAAAAATGTTTTTTTAAAGATGGTTGATGATCAATGCTTTAGCACAGTATAGCACAAGGAGAATTTCCCTCACTGTCCTTCCCTGTCCCTAGAAACAAGGATTAGCACAGTAAACCACAGTGACACTCTCGCTACCTATAGTTTTCTGTCCCTAGAAAAAATGTTTTTTTAAAGATGGTTGATGATCAATGTTTTAGCACAGTATAGCACAAGGAGAATTTCCCTCACTGTCCTTCCCTGTCCCTAGAAACAAGGATTAGCACAGTAAACCACACTGACACTCTCCCTACCTATCCTTCTCTTTCCCTAAACTAAAGGAATCCAGGTTAAGCAAGAAAAAAAAATGTCACTGTCCCTGCCTATGCTTCTCTTTCCCTGCTCCGGAACACACTACACTAGGCCGCCGTGCTGGCGGCCTTTTATAGTGTGGGGCGTGTACTAAACACCCTCAGCAATAATTGGCCACAGGCATCCTGCCTGTGGCCAATCATTGCTCTCCTCGCTGCCGGCGCTGTGATTGGCCAAGCATGCGGGGTCACAGTGCATGCTTGGCCAATCACAGCGCCTGGATGACACTGCGATGGCGTAGTGCATTGTGGGCCGTTCGCGTCACTCGAATTTGGCGCGAACGGCCCAAATCGTTCGATCTTCGTCGAACGATCGAACAGCCGATGTTCGAGTCGAACGTATGTTCGACTCGAACACCGAGCTCATCCCTAATGAACAGATATAGATGCCAACTGCTAAGTGTGCATACCATCTGTCTCATGTACTACCATAGAACATCAGCTGTCTTTAAAATGCCATTTAAATTCAGTATGCGAATAAATCATCTCTGAGGAATAACTGAGAATCCAGGGATTCTTTGTTTCCTGCTGTTATTATTCCAACAATAATACTGTACATATTTAAAAAATTCAGTTTAATAAGAGAAGAGAAGATTGAAACTATCCACTTTCAAAACCCTGTGCGGAATAAAGGTCTTTTCTGAGAGGAGATTGACAGAAGTAGTGCTGGACTAGGAATGTTGGCCCACGTAACTGGTTGTATTGTGAAAGACTTAAAGAGGACCTTTTGTGCATACCAACAAATGTACCGTTCTGCATAGATGGCTCTTGAAAACAGTCCTGAGAAAACTCTGTCCAGAAGAAATAGATTTTCCGATTTATATATTATGTCATGTCATTTCATGTCATTTCAAAATAGGGGGTTGTATCCAAGTCATCAGTTTGACATACAGTAGTTTGAGATGCTTCTATAATCATTTAGAATTATTTCACTTGCAGCTGATCTTCTGATTTGCATTCGACCCGTTTCTACTTTCCCATAGAGTTATAGGGGAATAAAAAACCCATTTTATATTAACAAAAGCCCTTTAATGCAGATCTCTAAGAAGGTGTTGTTCGCATGCACAGCTCTGTGTGTTGGTGACAGTCCACTGTACCACCCCATAACAGCTCCATGAGTCATAGTTAAAGTGGTTCTATATGTAGCTCTTCCCCTGCAGGAGCCGCATTCTCTGTTCTGTGCCTTACCTCCAAGAACAACCTCAGCCCCTCTGATACACCTGGCTGAATAAAAGTTACTGCAAGCACCACACAGAGGGGGCCCTGGGATGAGGACACAGAGGGGGACCCAGGATAAGGACACAGAGAGGGGGACCCGGGATGAGGACACAGAGAGGGGGACTTAGGATGAGGACACAGGAAGAGATGGTGGTGTCGGCTGAAACAGTGGGGCGATCGCTGCTTTTGTGTGCCCAAACATCCCGCAAGAGATGTGGGGAAGGTGTCCTGGGTACCCACGCTAGGGCGCCCCCTTCAGGCCAGCCAGTTACCAGGGCTCAGTGCTAGAACTTGCACTGGGCTGCGGAATATAGCACAAACTTGTGTGGTTGGGGCCCGGGCCCCTTGGGATGCTTGGACCCCATTCATCTGTATTGGCTGTGCCCCATTGATGGTAGCCCTGTAAGCCTTCAAAATGGGCACTTTTGATTTTTCAAGTTCGGGTCCCAATTTGGGTCGACTTTAATAGGGTTTTCTCCGTTTGGGAGTTCTGGTGCGAACCGAGCAGGAGGGTGTTCGGCCATCTCTAGTAGGTTGTTCCAAACATTGAAATACTAACCACAAATCTTGTGTGGGTGTAGGCTGCCTCAAATCCTTCTGTCTCTTCATGTAATCCCAGACATACTCAATGATGTTGTGATCAGGGCTCTGTGGGGACCAAAGCATCACGTCCAGGGCTCCTTGTTCTTTTTGCTGAACATAGTTCTTAATGACATTGGCTGTATGTTTGGGGCCATTGGGCTGCTGTAGAATAAATTTGGAGCCAATCACATACCTCCCTGATCGTATGGCATGATGGATAAGTATTTGACTGTTTTTCTCAGCATTGAGCACACTATTGATCCTGACCAAATCTCCAAGTTGCAGAACTGCAGCACCAAACTTGCAAGGTACCGCCACTATGATTCACTGCTGCCTGCAGATAATTATTGTACCACTCTCCAGCCCTTCCACAAAAAAACTGCCTCCTGCTACAGCAAAATATTTACATTTTTGTCTCAACAGTCTAGAGCATCTGCTGCTATTTTTCTGCACCCCAGTTACTATGTTTTTATGCATAGATGAGTCACATAGCGCCGTTCTTCCATTAAGACTACTTCTCCAGACAGTAGATGGGTATACCTGGATCCTGATGGTTTCCACCAGTTCTGTGCTGATGACACTGCTGGACATTTCCCGATGTCAAAGGGAAGTAAGTATGATGTGTCTTTCATGTGTTGCATTAAGTTTCTTTGGCCAACCACTACATCTATGGTCCTCAACATTGCCTGTTTCTTTGTGCTTCTTCAAAATAGCACATCTTGAAACCCCAGTTTACTTTGAAATCTTTGTCTGGGAGAGACCTTGCTGATACAGTATATGCAGTGGTGTAGCGTGGGGGCGGCAGGGGGGGTGGTCGCCCCGGGCGCAAAATTTAGAGGGGCGCAGCAGCAGGCAGCAGGTTACCTGCAGCTCTTCTCCTGCGCTGTGCAGTCTAGGAGACTGTGAGCTCTTCCGCTTCGCTATGAGAAAGAAGTTGTGGTACAGTTCCGGCTTAGGCTCCAGCGGTGACACTGACACAGCAGTGAGTAAATGAACACTGAAGACCATCCATGATGATCCCAGGGATTGTGACCGTGCGGAGACTGGGGGGAAGGAGGAGGGCAGGCGACTCACGAGGCATCCTCTCCATTACACGCCACTCCCCACACACAAGGTCCAGGATCCTGGCTCGTGCCACATGCTTTCTGTCCACTTAGCCCACTCCACAGCCCAGACTTCCGACCACCGCCGCTTCTCCTGAGTCCTGCCTGTGCCTGTCAGTGTGCTGCTATACGGCCCCGGTGTTTCTCGACAGGTCACCGGCACTCTTACCCTGCACCGACTACCCCAGGACTGGAGGAAACCGGGGCCAGGAGGAAGAGGATAAGGCATCATCCACACAGACAGAAGCCCCTCCTCACCGTCAGCTGCACGGATATTGTGAGTACTCCTCTACAGAGGAAAGCTCTGTACGGGATGATAGCAGTCGAAGGGGGGCTGGGGATGAGCTCTGAACTGGAATCTGTGAGAAAGAGAGCTTTGTATTTGGGGGGGATGTACACAGCGCACCCCCCTCAACCCTGCATGCCACACACAGCGCACCCCCTCAACCCTGCACGCCACACACAGCGCACCTCTAAACCCTGCATTCAGTACACAGCACACCTCTCAACCCTGCACTCCAATCACAGTGCACCTCTAAACCCTGCATTACGTACAAAGCGCATCCCTCAGCCTTGCACTCACTACACAGCGCACCCCTCAACCCTCATTGCTAATAATTAGTTCTAGTTCTTCTTTTCTGTCTATTGGTGGGTCCCGTCACTTCCGCAGTCTGTGGTGTCTAGGCAGTGAGATGATGTGCTGTAACCTTAAGCAAGAAATCAGTGGGTTGTAATGATGTGCTGTAACCTCTAGCAACCAATCAGAGAGCCGTAATGATGTGCTGCAATGTCTAGCAACCAATTGGGGAGCATTAATAATGTGCAGTAACCTCTAGCAACCAGTGAGTGGTAATGATGTGCAGTAACCTTTAACACCCGATCAGTAAAGAGTAATGATCTGCTGTAATCTCTAGCAACCAATCAGTGAGCAATAATATTTTTCAGTGACCTCTAGCAACCAATCAGTTTGTAGTAATGATGTGCAGTAACCTCTAGCAAACAATGGGTAAGCAGTAATTATGTGCAGTATCGTCTAGCAACCAATCAGTTAGCAATAATAAGGTGCGTAGTGGACAGTGTAGGAATCAGGTGGGTCAGTGTAGTGGTCAGTATAGCAATCAGATAGGTCAGTTTAGTGGTCAGTGTAGGAATCAGGCAGGTCAGTATAGGAATCAGGTAAGCTAGTATAGTGGTCAAGTAGGTCGGTGTAGGAATCAGGTTGGTCAGTACTACTGTACTAGCTATAGGGACTGCCCCGGGCGCTGACAACCCATGCTACGCCACTGAGTATATGACCTGTAAAATGAAACAGTCTTCCACAACCTCACCTTAGTAGCAGAGTTTGGCCATTCCTCACCCGGTTTTAGGCCTCCTACACAGCTGCTTTTGTTTTAGTGAATGACTGTGTTTCAACCTACATGTGAAATTGATGATCATCAGCACCTACTTGGTATTATTGGTTATTCATACATCTGACTCTAATCCTACAAAATCCTACAAATGACTTTGTGCAAGTGTAATGCCACGTACACACGATCGGTTTTTCTGATGAAAAAAAGACCGATGGACTTTTTTCATCAGACAATCCGATCGTGTGTGGGCCCCATCGGTCTTTTTTCCATCGGTATAAAAAAATAGAACCTGTTTTAAATTTTACCGATAGAAAAAAAAACTATAGCAAATTCCGATCGTCTGTGGGGAACTCCATCAGAGAAAAATCCACGCATGCTTAGACTAAATTACAAGACGGGAGCGCTCGTTCTGGTAAAACTAGCGTTCATAATGGACATTAGGGATGAGCTTCGAGTTCGAGTCGAACTCATGTTCGACTCGAACATTGCCTGTTCGCCCGTTCGCCGAACAGCGAACAAATTGGGGTGTTCGCGGCAAATTCGAAAAATCTATGGGAGAAATCTAAAGTGCTAATTATAAAGGCTTATATGCAAGTTATTGTCCTAAAAAGTGTTTGGGGACCCGGGTCCTGCCCCAGGGGACATGTATCAATGCAAAAAGAAGTTTTAAAAACGGCCGTTTTTTCGGGAGCAGTGATTTTAATAATGCTTAAAATGAAAAAATAAAAGTGAAATATTCCTTTAAATTTCGTACCTGGGGGGTGTGTATGATATGCATGTAAAGTGGCGCATGTTTCCCGTGCTTAGAACTGTCCCTGCAAAAAGTGTCATTTTTGAAAGAAAAAAATGCATTTAAAACTGACTCGCGGCTATTAATGAATTGTCGGCTCCCGGCAATACATACAAAAGTCATTGATAAAAAAAAAAAAAAAAGCGTGGGGGTTCCCCAGAATTCAATTACCAGGCCCTTCAGGTCTGGAATGGATATTAAGGGGAACCCCGCCGCAAATAAAAAAAAAATTGACGTGGGGTTCCCCCAAATATCCATTCCAGGCCCTTCAGATCTGGCATGGATTTTAAGGGGAACTCCACCCCAAATTAAAAAAAAAATGGCGTGGAGTCCCCCTAAAAATCCATACCAGACCCCTTATCCGAGCATGCAACCTGGCCGGCCGCAGGGGAAAAGGGGGGGACGAGAGAGCGGCCCCCCCTCCCTCCTGAACCGTACCAAGCCACATGCCCTCAACATGGGGAGGATGTCCCCATGTTGATGGGGACAAGGGCCTCATCCCCACAACCCTTGCCCGGTGGTTGTGGGGGTCTGCGGGCGGGGGGCTTATCGGAATCTGGAAGACCCCTTTAACAAAGAGGACCCCCAGATCCCGGCCCCCCCCTATGTGAATTGGTAAGTGGTACATTGTACCCCTACCATTTCACGAAGAAAGCGTAAAAAAATGTTTAAAAAAACACACAAACACCTTGAAAAAGTCCTTTATTTAAAAAAAACAAAACAAAACAAAACATTCCAGCGGTGAAATCCAGTGTCCCGCGGCGATCCCGATGTCCAGCGCTGTCCGTCATTGGTTGTGCCTGAGCGGACCTGATGGGGAACTCCCTCTCAGTATTTTAAATGTATAGACCCGCCCCTTCTAAAGTTCCCCATCAGGTCCGCTCAGCGGACCAGATGCGGAACATGAGAAGGGGCGGGTCTATACATGTATTACCAAAGTGAGAGCAGTTCCCCATCAGGTCCGCCTCCTCGGTATGTCAGACCCGCCTACGTCATTGGCTTGAGCGGGGAACTTCCTTCACTATGTAAATTTAAATTTACATAGTGAAGGAAGTTCCCCGCTCAAGCCAATGACGTAGGCGGGTCTGACATACCGAGGGGGCGGACCTGATGGGGAACTGCTCTCACTTTGGTAATACATGTATAGACCCGCCCCTTCTCATGTTCCGCATCTCGTCCGCTGAGCGGACCTGATGGGGAACTTTAGAAGGGGCGGGTCTATACATTTAAAATACTGAGAGGGAGTTCCCCATCAGGTCCGCTCAGGCACAACCAATGAAGGACAGCGCTGGACATCGGGATCGCCGCGGGACACTGGATTTCACCGCTGGAATGTTTATTTATTTATTTTTTTAAATAAAGGACTTTTTCAAGGTGTTTGTGTGTTTTTTTAAACATTTTTTTTACGCTTTCTTCGTGAAATGGTAGGGGTACAATGTACCCGTTACCAATTCACATAGGGGGGGGGCCGGGATCTGGGGGTCCCCTTTGTTAAAGGGGTCTTCCAGATTCCGATAAGCCCCCCGCCCGCAGACCCCCACAACCACCGGGCAAGGGTTGTGGGGATGAGGCCCTTGTCCCCATCAACATGGGGACATCCTCCCCATGTTGAGGGCATGTGGCCTGGTACGGTTCAGGAGGGAGGGGGGGCCGCTCTCTCGTCCCCCCCTTTTCCCCTGCGGCCGGCCAGGTTGCGTGCTCGGATAAGGGGTCTGGTATGGATTTTTAGGGGGACTCCACGCCATTTTTTTTTTAAACTTGGGGTGGAGTTCCCCTTAAAATCCATGCCAGATCTGAAGGGCCTGGTAATTGAATTCTGGGGAACCCCCACGCTTTTTTTTTTTTTTTTCTCAATGACTTTTGTATGTATTGCCGGGAGCCGACAATTCATTAATAGCCGCGAGTCAGTTTTAAATGCATTTTTTTTCTTTCAAAAATGACACTTTTTGCAGGGACAGTTCTAAGCACGGGAAACATGCGCCACTTCACATGCATATCATACACACCCCCCAGGTACGAAATTTAAAGGAATATTTCACTTTTATTTTTTCATTTTAAGCATTATTAAAATCACTGCTCCCGAAAAAACGGCCGTTTTTAAAACTTTTTTTTGCATTGATACATGTCCCCTGGGGCAGGACCCGGGTCCCCAAACACTTTTTAGGACAATAACTTGCATATTAGCCTTTATAATTAACACTTTAGATTTCGAACGTTCGAGTCCATTGTATTTAATAGGGTTCTAAAGTTTACACGAACATTTTGTCTGTTCGCAGGTTCTGGTGCGAACCGAACAGGGGGGTGTTCGGCTCATCCCTGATGGACATAGCAAATTCGTCATGCTGCAAATTTTTGTATCGTAAAATGTAGCACATTCTTTTCTTCTTTCTATAAATGGTTTTCCCCCAAAAAATTATCGTTGCGGATATTCACACAGAGTTCGGACAAAATTATTTCTTTGAGATCTCATGAATCTTCGTATTTTATTTTAAAGGCAGGATTCCATTTTTTTTTTTGTTTTGAATCAAGATCTTCTAATTTTTTCTGGCCTTTTAATATTTTTTAGTGATGTCCATATTTTTTTATGGTCAAGTTATCACAACAACATTATTATCTTGTATTTTTTTTTCCCTCAAGGAGGTTGGTGTTGGTGTCCCTTGTTAATTACACATTGTATTTCTGAAATGTACCTTCCTACTCACAAGAAAAACACATAGGCAACTATTTAAATTAAATCAAATATCCATTTATTCTGGAAAACAAATAAAGATGAAGGGCAACAATTGAGAAATTAGTGGAATATATGCCGACTTTGGACCCCAAAGGCAGACATGAAGGCAAATAAAATCAATAACATGAGGAGTCCCTCGAATTGGGATCACAATCTGGTCACCGAATCGCAGAAATCAGGAGCAGCAGCAGATGTCATACATGTCCCCAAGCTGTGGTACTACAAAAAACTGCGTCTTCTGGCAGAGCAGCTTGAAGCCAGGGAATCACTTTCTGGTCTTCCTTGTAGCCTTCCCTCCACGCTTCCCTGCAGCGTTCCTTCCACGGCTCCCTCCACGCCCCCTTGCAGGCTGTGGCTCTGGTGGTGGGAATGTGACAGGAGGAGGAGAAGGCGGAGAAGGATGGGCCAGATCGCAAAGGTATGTGGCCTCTGTCAGCTGGCCCCTCCCCGTCCTGTGAAGGGCCGTAGATATAAGCTCCTCACAGAGGACACGTTGTCCCTCCTCCACTTTAAGGAGTCTATCGGCCACATAGCACCCATAGGACTTGACTAGGTTGAGGGGGGCCCTCATGATCTCAGCTGCTTCCCTTATTATTTTCAGGGATTCCTCCTCCACCCGAGTCAACATCCTGGGCCTTTTCCGTCACATGGAGGGGAAAGCACCTGTGACTGGGTGCTGGCACTTGGCCTGGGCACCTGCTGCCTGCCACTTGGCCCTGCCTCCTCCTGGCTGCCACTCACCCCTGCCTCCTCCTGGGTGCCACAATCCAGAGCCTCCTCCTCCTGGCTAACCTCATCCTGTGTATAAAAAAGAGACATAGTTTGAGTTTTTGGTTCATCAATCACACACAATTTCCAACTCATGACTGTTGCAAATTAAATGTTAATAAATAGAAAAGACTATCATTCTGACCCCAGCATTTTTCATTCTTGTCCCAAACAATTCTGCCCACTATATATTTTTTTTCTTTTTCTTTTTTTTTTTCTTTTTGAATAATAACATCTAGTTCCCAACAATTATTCTATGACAAAAAATATGTTGAAAAATACTATACCTGACTATAGATGTGAAGATCCGGCTCTTCGAGGTCAGCCAGCTCCTCGGCACCCTCTGCAGGGGTGGAGGGAACGCTGGAGGGAACGCTGGAGGGAAGGGTGGAGGAAACGGTGGAGGGAAGGTGGGAGGGAAGGCTGGAAAGTGATTCCCTGGCTTCTACCTGGTCGTCCAGAAATCACAGGTGTTTGTAATACCACAGCTTGGTGTACTTGGTCTGCTGCTGCTCCTGATCTCTGGGATTCGCGGACCTCTTTGTATTGTTTTTTGTAGCTGTTCCTCATATTATTTATTTTATTGTTAATCATGTTATAGTCTGCCTCTGGGATCCAGGTCTTCATATATTCCACTAATTTTTCAATTGTTGCCCTCCTAACATCACGATTGTGGTATAATGGGTTTTTAAGCTCCCATAAATTGGTGAGCTCTCTATATTTGTCTATGAATGCTCGGAATATGACAGGATCTTTGAAACTCTGCATATTTTCTGCAAGATAAAACACAAGACAAAAACACTAGGTCAGCCTAAACTGTCCTAATATTATCCCAATCTATCCCTTTAAAATTATGAATCAGTATAGGCCACTGATGCCCCAACTTTAATTTTTACCTTCGTCAGTGACGTTCGGAACTTCAGGTCCTCCTTACTCCGCGCACACAACGTCGTTATCATTATATTCCCTGCGCATGCGTGAAACTCCGCCCACGTCGGCCGCCCCTGACGTTCCCGCCCCTGACGTTCTTCCTCAGATATTCCCCGTCCCTTCTCGTTCCACCCCAGTGGGAAACGACATGGTGGTGACACAGCAGGTGCGGGTTGTTTTAACTTCCGACGAGGAAAGCCCGGAGCCGGAAACATCCCGATCCAGGACAAGATACAAGGCCAGTAATATGTCCTTTGCTGAGATGGCGGAGATGGTGGACATCTTGCGGAGGAGAGATTATGATGGTAAGCATGGGCCATACAACACCCCTAATCTCAGGAAGGCCAAAATAATGGGCAAAGTGGCGAGGAGTCTGCACCATAAATTTGGGGTCCGGAGATCCAAGGAGCAGCTCCGTAAAAGGTGGTCTGACCTGAAGCTGAGGGAGCCGGAGCAGTACAGGAAGATCAAAAGAATGCTACTAAAAAGTATGTTTTTCTCCTGTGTTATTAATAATTTGATTATTATACTTGCATGTTTTGCTCCATGTGCTTTGATTGACTGGTTGGATATTTGAAAATGGCCACTTTCAGGGTGGTGCCCAAAGTATAATCGTTTGTAGTAAACATCAATCCTCCTCCAAAGTAGATATTTTGCGCAGATACAGGTAAACCACATTTGGTCGTGCCTATTTCGATTAAAACAAAGTTTAGAAACATTGTTGTCTAGATGATATGTTTTGAACTAGAATGTGAAATGCAAACTTGATTCAGTGTAAAGGAGAGGACACTCAGTAGGGATGAGCTCGGTGTTCGAGTCGAACATACGTTCGACTCGAACATCGGCTGTTCGATCGTTCGACGAAGATCGAACGATTTGGGCCGTTCGCGCCTAATTCGAGTGACGCGAACGGCCCACAATGCACTACGCCATCGCAGTGTCATCCAGGCGCTGTGATTGGCCAAGCATGCACTGTGACCCCGCATGCTTGGCCAATCACAGCGCCGGCAGCGAGGAGAGCAATGATTGGCCACAGGCAGGATGCCTGTGGCCAATTATTGCTGAGGGTGTTTAGTACACGCCCCACACTATAAAAGGCCGCCAGCACGGCGGCCTAGTGTAGTGTGTTCCGGAGCAGGGAAAGAGAAGCATAGGCAGGGACAGTGACATTTTTTTTTCTTGCTTAACCTGGATTCCTTTAGTTTAGGGAAAGAGAAGGATAGGTAGGGAGAGTGTCAGTGTGTTTTACTGTGCTAATCCTTGTTTCTAGGGACAGGGAAGGACAGTGAGGGAAATTCTCCTTGTGCTATACTGTGCTAAAGCATTGATCATCAACCATCTTTAAAAAAACATTTTTTCTAGGGACAGAAAACTATAGGTAGCGAGAGTGTCACTGTGTTTTACTGTGCTAATCCTTGTTTCTAGGGACAGGGAAGGACAGTGAGGGAAATTCTCCTTGTGCTATACTGTGCTAAAGCATTGATCATCAACCATCTTTAAAAAAACATTTTTTCTAGGGACAGAAAACTATAGGTAGCGAGAGTGTCACTGTGTTTTACTGTGCTAATCCTTGTTTCTAGGGACAGGGAAGGACAGTGAGGGAAATTCTCCTTGTGCTATACTGTGCTAAAGCATTGATCATCAACCATCTTTAAAAAAAACATTTTTTCTAGGGACAGAAAACTATAGGTAGGGAGAGTGTCAGTGTGTTTTACTGTGCTAATCCTTGTTTCTAGGGACAGGGAAGGACAGTGAGGGAAATTCTCCTTGTGCTATACTGTGCTAAAGCATTGATCATCAACCATCTTTAAAAAAACATTTTTTCTAGGGACAGAAAACTATAGGTAGCGAGAGTGTCACTGTGTTTTACTGTGCTAATCCTTGTTTCTAGGGACAGGGAAGGACAGTGAGGGAAATTCTCCTTGTGCTATACTGTGCTAAAGCATTGATCATCAACCATCTTTAAAAAAACATTTTTTCTAGGGACAGAAAACTATAGGTAGCGAGAGTGTCACTGTGTTTTACTGTGCTAATCCTTGTTTCTAGGGACAGGGAAGGACAGTGAGGGAAATTCTCCTTGTGCTATACTGTGCTAAAGCATTGATCATCAACCATCTTTAAAAAAACATTTTTTCTAGGGACATAAAACTATAGGTAGGGAGAGTGTCAGTGTGTTTTACTGTGCTAATCCTTGTTTCTAGGGACAGGGAAGGACAGTGAGGGAAATTCTCCTTGTGCTATACTGTGCTAAAGCATTGATCATCAACCATCTTTAAAAAAACATTTTTTCTAGGGACAGAAAACTATAGGTAGGGAGAGTGTCAGTGTGTTTTACTGTGCTAATCCTTGTTTCTAGGGACAGGGAAGGACAGTGAGGGAAATTCTCCTTGTGCTATACTGTGCTAAAGCATTGATCATCAACCATCTTTAAAAAAACATTTTTTCTAGGGACAGAAAACTATAGGTAGCGAGAGTGTCACTGTGTTTTACTGTGCTAATCCTTGTTTCTAGGGACAGGGAAGGACAGTGAGGGAAATTCTCCTTGTGCTATACTGTGCTAAAGCATTGATCATCAACCATCTTTAAAAAAACATTTTTTCTAGGGACAGAAAACTATAGGTAGCGAGAGTGTCACTGTGTTTTACTGTGCTAATCCTTGTTTCTAGGGACAGGGAAGGACAGTGAGGGAAATTCTCCTTGTGCTATACTGTGCTAAAGCATTGATCATCAACCATCTTTAAAAAAAAAAAAAATTCTAGGGACAGAAGACTATAGGTAGCGAGAGTGTCACTGTGTTTTACTGTGCTAATCCTTGTTTCTAGGGACAGGGAAGGACAGTGAGGGAAATTCTCCTTGTGCTATACTGTGCTAAAGCATTGATCATCAACCATCTTTAAAAAAAACATTTTTTCTAGGGACAGAAAACTATAGGTAGGGAGAGTGTCACTGTGTTTTACTGTGCTAATCCTTGTTTCTAGGGACAGGGAAGGACAGTGAGGGAAATTCTCCTTGTGCTATACTGTGCTAAAGCATTGATCATCAACCATCTTTAAAAAAACATTTTTTCTAGGGACAGAAAACTATAGGTAGCGAGAGTGTCACTGTGTTTTACTGTGCTAATCCTTGTTTCTAGGGACAGGGAAGGACAGTGAGGGAAATTCTCCTTGTGCTATACTGTGCTAAAGCATTGATCATCAACCATCTTTAAAAAAAAAAAAAATTCTAGGGACAGAAGACTATAGGTAGCGAGAGTGTCACTGTGTTTTACTGTGCTAATCCTTGTTTCTAGGGACAGGGAAGGACAGTGAGGGAAATTCTCCTTGTGCTATACTGTGCTAAAGCATTCCTCCTCAACCATCTTTGAAATCCTTGTTTTTTGGACAGTCAGGGAAATTGTCATTGTGCTATTCTGTGCGAAAGCAATCATCCTCAACCATATTTAGAAATCCTTAAGTAAAGGGACAGAGAAGGACACCTGAAGGTAGCCCTTATTGCTTTTTTCCCATCTCCCTGCAGGCCATCCATTAGAATGTCTGGAAGGCAAACAAGGAGAGGCAGACAGTCAGGAGGCAATAAAAGAGGGCAAGCAGGCTCTGTGTCTGGGGGCAACAGTGCTGGTCATGGACGCGGTGCATTGTCATCAGCACATGGCCATGGGACACGCTTGTCCTTCTTTTCGGCAGCTGGACATGTTGAGCCACATCATGCCGAAGACTTGGTAGAGTGGATGACCAAGCCCTCCTCCTCCTCCTCATCCTCTCTCACCCAGGCTCAGGGTACTGGCAAAGCAGCTGCCAAAGCGTCCTCTTCCCTGGTATCAATGTCAGACTCATCATCAGTCACTCCTTCCCTAGACCCACCATGTCCTCCTCCTAAGGAATCCCCCGAACTGTTTGAGCACAGTGTTGGGTACATGCTCCAGGAGGATGCCCAGCGTTTCGAAGGGTCTGATGATGAAACCCAGCTACAGGAAGGCAGTAGCGTGAGAGCAGACAGAGGGGATGCTCAAGAAGGACACCAATCTGGCAGTCATGTTCCAGCAGCTGCAGCATACTGCCAGATTGGCTCCAGTGATGAGGAGGGAGGGGATGATGAGGTCACTGACTCCACGTGGGTGCCTAATAGGAGAGAGGATGAGGAGGAGGCACATCTCCAACGAGGCAGGATGCCCTTTGGTGGCCAGCGTAAGGGCAGTACACCGACGGAATCACACCGCAGAGCTCCGCCTGTGCAGGGCGCTGCCTCTGCCCGTCATTCAAAAAGTTCTTTGGTGTGGGCCTTTTTTGAGGCTAGTGCATCAGATCGCACAGCTGCTGTTTGCAACATATGTCTCAAGCGTATATCGCGTGGCCAAAACATCAGCCGCTTGGGTACCACATGCCTGACCAGACATATGTTGACCTGCCATGCAGCTCGTTGGCAAGCCTACCTCAAAGACCCACACCAAAGAACAAAGCGGACCTCTCCTTGCACCGCATCAGCTGGGATCTCCAACCCCACTATAACTTCAGTCCTCTCTGAAACATGCACTGAGAGGAATGAAGGTGTAGAAATAGGTGTGTCACAGCCAAGTACTTGCGGCCACTCTGCTAGCAGTACACCGACGTCCGATTCTAGCAGGCAAATTTCCCTGCCCCAGCTGCTGGACCGTCGAAAGAAGTTCACTCCCAGCCATCCACATGCCCAGCGGTTGAATACTAGCTTGGCTAAATTGCTAGCGCTTCAACTGCTGCCTTTTCAGTTGGTAGACTCGGCCCCCTTCCGTGAGTTTGTGCAATGTGCGGTTCCTCAGTGGCAGGTTCCCAAACGCCACTTTTTCTCACGGAAGGCTATTCCGGCTCTCTACCGGCATGTGGAAGGCAATGTCTTGGCCTCGCTGGACAGGGCGGTCAGCGGTAAGGTGCATATTACCGCTGACTCATGGTCCAGCAGGCATGGACAGGGACGTTACCTTTCTTTCACGGCCCATTGGGTCACTCTTTTGGCAGCTGGGAAGGATGCAGGACAAGGTGCAGTAGTGTTGGAGGTTGTTCCACCGCCACGCCTACAAAATGCTACTAGTGGTTGTGACACACCTCTCTCCTCCACCCCCTCCTCTTCTTCTTCCTCCATGGCCTCTTCCTGTGCTTTGTCCTCTGAACCAGCGGTGCTCCGTAGCCGTTCAAGGGGCTACGCAAGTACGCAGGCAAAAAGATGCCATGCCGTGCTTGCGCTGGTGTGTTTGGGGGACAGAAGCCACACTGGGGCAGAGGTCCTGTCTGCTCTGCAGGGCCAGGCCGAGAGGTGGTTGACGCCACGCCAGCTTAAGCCAGGAATGGTGGTTTGCGACAATGGCACCAACCTCCTCTCCGCCCTCCGACAGGGACAACTGACCCATGTGCCCTGTGTGGCTCACGTCCTTAACCTGGTGGTGCAGCGGTTCTTGGGCAGGTACCCGGGCTTACAGGATGTCCTGAGGCAGGCCAGGAAAGTCTGTGTGCATTTCAGCAGATCTTATAATGCCAGTGCTCGCCTGGCTGAGCTGCAAAAGGAGTTGAACCTGCCCAAGAACCGCCTTATATGTGACATGCCCACCAGGTGGAACTCAACGTTGGCCATGCTGCAGCGGCTGCACACGCAGCAGAGGGCCATCAATGAGTACCTGTGCGACTACGGCACCAGGACAGGGTCAGGGGAGCTTGGTTTTTTTTCTCCACGCCAGTGGGGCATGATCAGGGATGCATGCACTGTCCTGGCACCATTTGAGGAGGCCACGAGGATGGTGAGCTGTGACAGTGCATGCATCAGTGACACTGTACCTCTTGTCCACCTGTTGGAGCACACGCTGCGTGGAATAATGGACAGGGCACTTGAGGCAGAACAGAGGCAGGAAGAGGAGGACTTCCTTGCCTCTCAAGGCCCCCTTTACCCAGACAGTGTTCCTTCTGTCCCACCCATCGCACAGGAAGAGGAGGAGGAGGAGGAGGAGGAGGAGGAGGATTGTGTCAGCATGGAGGTGGAGGCTGGCACTCAGCATCATCAGCAGCAGTCTTTTAGGGATGATTTACAGTCCCAAGAAACCAGTGGACTTGTACGTGGCTGGGAGGAGGTGGCTGCGGATCATGTCGTCCTTAGTGACCCAGAGGACTCCGGACCGAATGCCTCAGCTAACCTACGCTGCATGGCCTCCCTGATCCTGCAAAGTCTGCGGAAGGATCCTCGTATTCTTCGGATCAAGGAGAGGGACCATTACTGGCTGGCCACTCTCCTTGATCCACGGTACAAGGGTAAGGTTGCGGACCTTATGTTACCGTCGCAGAGGGAGCAGAGGATGAGACAACTCCGGGAGGCCTTGCAGAAAGGTCTGTGCAACGCGTTCCCAGAGACTGGGAGGTTACAAACTCCTGGTCCTGGACAACGAGTTGCTGAGGCTTCGGCCAGTCAAAGAAGGAGCGGTGGGGAAGGTGGCCGTCTGACCGATGCGTTCAGACAATTCTTTAGTCCGCAGCCCCAAAGTATGATCGGTTCCAGCAACCATCGCCAGCGTCTGATAAACATGGTGCAGGAATATCTAGGGGCAAGGTCAGACTTGGACACCTTCCCCACCGAAAATCCTCTGGCTTACTGGGTCTTGAGGATGGATCACTGGCCAGAGCTTGCACAGTATGCAATTGAGCTACTGGCCTGTCCTGCATCCAGCGTTCTTTCGGAACGCACATTCAGTGCTGCTGGAGGATTTGTCACGGATCGCAGGGTGCGCCTGTCCACCGACTCGGTTGATCGACTGACTTTCATCAAGATGAACCAGTCTTGGATCACCACCAGCTACCACACACCTGATGCTGATATAACAGACTAATTGATTTTAACATGTCACATCCCTTCAAGACTGATGCTGATGCTGAGTGCCTGTGCTGTTATGTTGACTGGCTATCCTCCTCCTCCGAGTCCTCAATGATACGATTGATGATGATAGCTTGGAAGATCATTTTTGTTTATGGGTGCCGCCACCAGTGGCTAAGGCCCAATTTTTCAGCCCCTGTTTAACAGGGGCGTGTAATTACAATTTTTGAAGCAATACTTTGCAACAGGGCTCATTGCTGTGCTCCAAGTTCAGTATCTGTGAGGGGTTGCAGTGTTGTGCCACCAGTGCCTAAGGCCCAATTTTTCAGCCCCTGTTCAACAGGGGCATGTAATTACAATTCTTGATCTAATAGTTCACAGCAGGGCCCATTCCTGCACCCACCAAGAGTAACTCTGAGGGCTTACAGTGTTGTGGCAACGCCACCACCACCACCACCACGAAAGGCCCAATTTTTCAGCCCCTGTTCAACAGGGGCATGCAATTACAATTCTTGATCTAATAATTCACAGCAGGGCCCATTGCTGCACCCACCAAGAGTAACTGTCAGGGCTTACAGTGTTGTGGCACCAGCACCACCATCAAAGGCCCAATTTTTACTACCACTGTTCAACAATTATATGTAATTACAATTCCTGATATAATAGTTGACAGCAGGGCGTTCCAGCACCAACCAAGAGTAACTGTGAGTGCTTACAGTGTTGTACCAACAACTAAGGGGCCTATTTCTGCAGAGTATATACGGCAGGTCCCTACTTTCAAACATCCAACTTACAAACGACTCCTACTTGCAAACGCAAGAAGACAACAGGAAGTGAGAGGAAATCTACCCCTAGGAAGGAAAATTCTCTCCTGTAAGAATTAATATGGGAGAAAGGTGTCTCCTCTGTACTGATGCTTTATCACCAATCCTTGTTTCAAGAAAAACACCACATTTCAAAAACAGTTGTCATTGGGACGGAAAGTGAGGTGAAATGTTCTGAACAGGGGCACAGACAGCAAAACAAATGTTACAGGGGTGATAACCCTTACCTATGTTTTCCAAAAAGTTTAAAAATAGAATTTTGGGCTGGAGCTACACTTAAACAATGTACCTGTTCAAAATTACAAACACATTCTACATAAGAACAAACCTACAGTCCCTGTCTTGTATGCACCGCCTGTATACGGCTGTTCAGAGTATATAGGGCCTTTTGTATTTTGTGTGCGGTGTTCCCCTTAATATCCATACAAGACCCAAAGGGGCTGGTAATGGGCTGGGGTAGGGGGGGGGGGGGGTCATGGGGTAGCTATGCCATTTTTCTTAAAGATTTTCATCCATATTACCGGGACCAGACATTACATTAAAGCCGCAAGCAGTTTTAAATGGCTTTTTTTTCCTTTAGAAGTGTCATTTTGTGCAGGGACAGTTCTAAACACGGGAAACACGTGGCACTTCACAGGCATACTTTAGACACCCCCCAGGTACGATATTTAAAGGAATATTTGACTTTTTTTTTTCACTTTATGCATCATTAAAATGACTGCTCCCGAAAAACGACCGTTTTTAAAACTTCTTTTTGCATTGATACATGTCCCCTGGTGCAGAACCCGGGTTCCCAAACCCTTTTTAGGACAATAACATGCATAATAGTCGTTATAATTAGCACTTTAGAATTCGAACGTTCGCATCCATTGTATTTAATAGGGTTCTAATGTTCGTACGAACGTTCGGTCCGTTCGCGGGTTCTGGTGCGAACCGAACCCGGGGGTGTTCGGCTCATCACTAACACTCAGCAGCTGGTTCCACAGCTGCACTCTGGAGCACCTGTGTGGGACACCAGAACAACCTTTTTAGGGTGTCCCACACAGGTGCTAGAGTGGATACTTCGGGGGTGTCTCCATGTGTGTAACTTGGTCAAAAAAGGTCAGGATTCCATTTTAGAAATACATTTTAAATTCAGCTTGTAACTCAAAAGACAATTGTACCCCACTTCCAAGCAATGTTTCATATTCCTATTTCTGACCTGAAATATCTGTGTGATAAGTATACCTTTTGTTTCATTCTCATAGGGGAGCGGAGACTTGGAGCACACCACTCTGAAGAGGCCAGGAACCCCACACCTTGGAAAGCACAGAGGGAACCACAACCTCAGAAAGAAGGGGACCAGAGAGAACCCCAACCTCAGGATGTTGAGGAAGGAGAGGTGGAGGAAGAAGCGGTGGAGGAAGAAGAGGTGAAGGAAGTGTACGAGATTGTCACCACAACAGGTCAGTGTCATACACCACAGATTCAGGGAATAGATGCATGCATGCATGCATATTTTTAAGACATGCTTTTAAATTTTTTTTTAGGTGATGTGCTGCTTGTGGAAGATCAATCTCCTCCTTTCTCCAGTGGGAGCGCACAAATCATAATACAGGATCAAATGGTTATGAGTCGAGAAATCGACGTTATAACGCAAAAACTGTATAGTTTTGACCAACAAATTAAAAACATGATTGATGTTTTGGGGAGAGTATAAAGATGTTTTTCTTGCCCCAATTTAATTTTTTTTTGGCCTAAAAGTTTCAACATTTTGGTGTGATTTAACAAGTCAAATTTGGTAGATGCACACAGTGTGTCCACATGTGCTATCTCACATCAGGGCAAATCAATGTACGTGTTTGGAGGGTGCAACCCCTTCCTCGCAACTCAAGTAGGTGAGAGGAAGGGTTTGCACCCCCACAACACGTCCATAGATCCCCCATGATGGGAGATAGCACATGTTGACATTTGGCATGGGGTCAGGAGGAAAATCCCCATTCTGACGCACAATTTGTGTGCATCTTACAAATTTGCCTTGTTCAGGGGTGACATCACCCCATCTCATGAAGGCAACAGCAACACATTTTTGAAATACTATATAATGTCTGATATTGCCTTAATTTTTTCTATAAGGTTAAACTTTGTAAGTTCCATTGTTTTTATAATTTTTAATTTTTTTTTACATGCGTGTTTATACAAAACCAAAACTTTTTTTGGGGGGGGGGGGGGGAACACTGTTTAGAATGTCCCCAAAAAATTTAGAACGCACAAGTTGTGCACAGTGTAAAAATCTTTTTCTACTCAAAAATGTGTGGCTTCTTCTTTCTATACTCAATACCATTTTGAAAAATATGTTCTTGTTTACCGTGACAATTGTGGTTATTTACTAAAGACAAAGCCACTTGGCACTACAAGTGTACTAGGAGCACCTGGGAGACAGATTCAAGAAACACAAGCAATAATGAGAAATCAAGTTTTTGTTACAGATTTTATTTTTTTTATTTTTAAAAGTTATAAAATCAGAGATTGTCTGGCATAGCAATGGCTCCCCTACCCGTAAAGTAATCAACATATTTATCCTGCACTTCACGGGCACTTTGGGGGCCAAGCCAATACGGCCAGTATCCAGGCCTGTCAGGGCATTGTCTGCAAGTCCGGCCTCTGGCCCAACAGAACTCAGATAAGTGGGTGCATTTCTGCGTAAATAGTTGTGCAGTATGCAGCAGGTAAAAACAATTTGATTGATCTTGTATTCCGCCATATGGATAGAGGTAAGAAACAGGCGGAACCGGCTGGCCATTATCCCGAAGGCATTCTTAACAACCCTCCGGGCTCTGGCCAGCCGGTAATTAAAAACCCTCCTCTCCGGGTCCGGGTCCTCTGGGGGAATGGCCTCATCAAGTGGGGTCCCAGCCCGAAAGCTTTATCCGCGATAAAAACAAACAGAAGGCCCTCAACGTTCTCCTCATCATGTGGTAGTGCCAGGCCACCACTCTGGAGACGTCTGGCAAATTCCGTCTGTGCAAAGACTCCCCCATTCGACATCCGGCCATTCTTCCCCATGTCCACATACATGAACTCATAGTGTGCCAACACCACCGCCATTAACACAATACTATTAAACCCCTTGTAGTTGTAATAGTATGACCCCGAACGGGGTGGTGGCACTATGCGGACGTGTTTCCCATCGATTGCCCCTCCGCAGTTAGGAAAGTCCCACCGCTCGGCAAAATGGGATGCCACAGTCTGCCATTCCTGTGGCGATAAAGGAAACTGTGGAGTCAAACAAAAAAAATGATTAGGACTTTTGCACATAACATTGCAAGCAGATTACACAAAAACATTCTTGCCCAACATCAGTATAACATTTTTTTTTTTGGGGAGTAGTTATAGACACAAATAGAAGGCACAATTATCACATTCCTCACACCCTCTGATGGCTCATTGCACACATTTTTGGGGGGGGGGAGAGGTTCTAGCTGAGTTTGGGCCTACAAAAAAAAAACACTACACCACTCTGCCTGATTGTAATGAGAAGCAAAACATTTGTAAACATTTTAGGGGGGTGGGGGGGGGGTTCTAGCTGAGTTTGGCCCTACAAAAAAAAAACACTACACCACTCTGCCTGATTGTAATGATAAACCAAACATTTGGACACATTGGAGGGGGGGGAGGGTAAAGCAATACAATGGAGTTGTCAAAATATCTTGTTAAGTGACTAGGCTAGAGGTGTTTGGGCCCAGGATAGCATGCTGGAGAGGTTAGTGAAGGCAAATATGCATGTAGGCCCACAAAAGGGTACAGCATGCATGAGGACAAAGGGGACATTCACAGCATATTACAATCATGGTAATTAGGGAAGGATGAAAGAAATACAATACCTTAGCAAGCATTATATACATAGAATGTGATGTTAAAGGAGAAAAATTACCTTAATATAGTCCTTCTGCATAACTTGTATGATGGCAGAACAGGTCTCTGGAATAATGACCCCCCCCCCCCCCCAGAGCCTGGGGGGAGATGCCTGTCGTGAACTTGAGGTCCTGCAGGCTTCTCCCAGTCGCCAGGTATTTCAAGGTGGCGATGAGCCTCTGCTCGGCAGTGATGGTCTGGTGCATCACAGTGTCTTGCCTGGTGATATAGGGGGACACCAAATCCAACAGACGGTGAAAAACGGGGTCCGTCATCCGGAGATAATTCCTGTAGTCATCAGGATTATTCTCCTGGATTTCCCGCAGCAGAGGCATATGACAGAATTGGTCCCGCTGGAGCAACCAATTCTTGGTCCATGAACTCCTCCTCACCCTCTTCATGGACTGAGCTTGGGTCAAAGTATTACCCGCAACACCAAGCGCATACGCAGCATGAGCTCTACGATGAGACTGTACTTCCAACATGGCTTTAAACCAGTCGGCTGGTCAGAACGAACTTAAACAGAACGCACCGAGGAACAGCAAGGCCTGTGAAGAACGACCTGAAAAACAGTAACGAGCGGCCAAGAAGGCACTGCAAAACAGAACCGACCTGACTGCATGCACTGAAAGACAAATACGAACCCACAAGCACAAACTGAAATGCAGAAAACTATCTGAAAAGCACGGAGACTAAAAAGCGCAAATCGGCTCTCATCAAACTTTTACTAACATGCGGTAACACAAAATCAGCAAAAGTAGCCCAAAGGGTGTCGCCGTTGGATTTGAACTACCCCTTTATAGTGCCATCGTATTTCTTCACAACTGCCTAAAATGTTTTATATATGCTGGCCTGAAATTATGGGAGGAGTTTGAGGGGTACTTAAGCAGACCATCCACGATGGTCAGCGTCGGCTCTAGTGCGCGGTATTACTACGTCACCAGCCCGACTCTGCTCAACTCACAGCGTCCGTGAAGTTGTGCTCATACTTTCAAGATCGCTCGCAGTCGTTCGCAGTCGTTTGCCGATTGTGTCATCGCTCGCTGTCGCAGGTAGGACTGGTTGTTGCCGTTCTAACGAATCGTAGCACTGGTTTATATTTCCCTTTTACAAATGGTCATACGGCTCACAACCGGTTTTCTTGATCTTTCTGCGTGCATTTGTTTTTTTTCTGTCTAGATTCCTTGTCATTCGAGCCCAGTCGCGTCCGCGACGTTACGACTCGTAACAGCCCACCACACGGCACCATTTTCTCGTAGAGCTTACCCACTAGGTTCTATGAATCATACGAACGGCACACAAGCCACTTGCTACAAGTCGCTCATACGATGCATGGCCGCCAAACCGGCATCCCACCCATCATAAACCCCATTCAACCTACTGACCTCCTACACCTCCTACGGTACACTCACTTCATCTGACGCCCTACACCTCTTACTACATACCAACATACACCAACAGCCGGTCCGAATCTAGTCGCAACATCGAAACTACAATTCGGACCCTCGGCAACCACAAGGCCCCTCAACTACGAAACACCATTCAGTCGATCCGAGTCCAGTCGTCTTACCGGCGCTACGATTCGTATCCGGCGCTCAAACCCCCTCCTTATCGCACAGCCATATCCGATTTGAATCCAGTCGTAGCATCGGCTGATTTGGATCCTTGGCAAACCAAACCTCATTTATCGATCCGAGTCCAGTCGGATCTCTAGCAAACAACCTCTCCAACCAATCCGAAACCAGCCGTAGCATCGGCTCCATGATTCAGACCCCTGGCAAACACAATCGATCCGAGTCCAGTCACACCACCGACTCAATGACTCAGCTTCCTAGCACAAACAGACCCCTCCAACGATCTGAACCCAGTCATAGCATCGGCTCAACGATTCAGACCATCGGCAACACAAGTGCCGGTTTGTTATCAGTCGCATCAGCGTTACGAACCATTCCCCAACCTCAGGCTGTTAGGAAAAAAAAATCAAGCATTTACATACACGTCTTACTCCAACTATTCCAGCTTCATCACGAATGGTCATTCCTACATACTCACAATTCACAAACTTGTTTTCGCCTTCCTAGTAAGGCTGCTTCCTCGCAATCGCTGCAAGTCTTCTGCAAGTGGTTCAAATTAGCCACTCATCATCTCCAGTAGCAACACGGCTGCTCACCTTTTTTCTCTGTCACTTTCCCCATGCAGGTCAGTTTGAGTTCCAGTTGGTCCACCCTGCACCAGGTTTGGACAGTGTTCCCCTCAGGTAAAAAAAAAAAGAGGTATATTAGGGCTCACATCTGCACCAGGGAGCCAGCTACTGCTCCAAACAGCTCTCTGCATCCAACTTACCAAAAAGTATTTCTATGTCACCTTACTACAGGTTCCCAGTTCTCGACCCCAACTGAGACTTCACTACTAGGGTACATGGCAGTTGCGTAAATTCAAGGCTCCCACCTTGCTTTCTCCTCGCACTCTTTCACAACATATTGTACTTCACATGCACAATTTGACTTGCTCATGAGGCTTTAGTAACTGTCACATACCTCTGTGCACTTCACTCTGTTTTCGAAGAGCGATCCGAGATCCTTCACTACGCAGACAAGGTTGCCTAACGTCCAGCTTGCTGGCAGTGCAATCGTTAGCAGACCGAGCACACATCAACCAACTACAGATCGCAACATTCCTACTTAGAATACCAGACTTCAGCTACCCGCCCCAGTCCGTCCTGGGGGCTTTGGTTCATTAGTCTGTGCCGAGCACAGACGGGCACCCAAGCTATCGGTGACCTAGCCAGTCACCTCCTGGCTCACCTCGGTTGCCACGCATTCTTTTGAGTTTCTAAATTACACTCAACAGCGCTCGCACGCAAACTATCTGTCATCTACGCCTATCGCTCCTTGTCCTATCCACCCTGCTTTCCTACTTCCTCTCCTTCTCTGAACCCTGCTATCCCCTGCAACCTTGCAAACTTATCCTAAAACATATGCATTCCCCTCCTTGTTCTAGCCGACAGCGAAGACTTTGCCTCCGCCCCACCATCACCCTTCGCGGGTCCAGCGGACGGCACTACACAGTCTCCCAGAGCTTGGACCATCTCCAGGCTTTCGGACGAACTGCAATGTAGGGGTATTCCCTACCCTGCCACAGCCAGGAAAGCTGAGCTGTTTAGGCTGCTGTTCCCACTACCAGCGGCAGCTCTACCAGACACTCAAGCTTCACTGCAGTCGATATCCTCTGAAATTACCCAGCTGCACGCCTTGGTGACCACGCTGTCAACTTCAGTCACAGATTTCCAGGCCTGAGTAGGAGCCCTGGAAACACGACCAGCTGTGCCTTCACCAGCTCCAGTCTCCACCGTCGTTACCGTACCCGCACTTACAGGTACGCCCGGCATCTGCACCACTATCTTTCCGTCACACCTTGTCCCAGCGGGCATCAGGAAGGACATCCTGGACGGCAAGGACGTGAACCTAGCATCCTTACTCATTTCTGTTCAGGACATGACAGAAAATAAGTCATATTCCTGGGGGGACATCTCAGTCATCCTAAAGGCCAAGGACCCCAGGCTCACTCGCAAACTCTCCGTTACAGAGTTTGTGTTGGCCTTTGGGATGCTTAGAGACGTAATATGCATGGCCAACCCCAACAGGAGGAAAGAACTAGACCTGTACCTCCACACAGTAGTGGATCTAGGCCACAAGTACGGTGGGTGCTCATTCTATGATTACCACCGGTCCTATTCAGCAAAAGCAGCAGCCAGACTGTCACAGTTCCAGATCAACACCAACTGGAGCACTATAGACACAGAAATGTTCTGCCGCCACTTCGCCGGCCTTCACTCCCCACTCTGTACAATCTGTCAATCTGCCACCCACACGGCTAATTGGTGCTCCGAACTGAGTGGCAGACGTACCCTCAGCTTCCCTTCCACCTCCAACGCAGCTCACAACTTATCAGCTGTCACACAGTCATCCCAGTCAGACAGGCTAGGACGTCCAATTCAAGCACTGGGAGGCGCAACCATCTGCAACAACTTTAATTTCAAGGGTTGCAATTACCCTCACTGCAAACTCCTGCACATCTGCCTCCTGTGCCAGAAGGCTCACCCTAGAAGTACCTGCAGCATCAAGCAGCAGAGTCAATCGTGACTAGGCCACGTGCACGTTGGGTGGCTAAGCTTCTACCTCTCCTCACACCCAACCCCCTCTCTAGCAGCCTTCCTAGTGCAGGGGTTCACTACAGGGTTCCACACCGGACTCATCACACTACCTGACTCTACCCATGAGTGTAAAAACCTGCTCTCAGCAGCTTCTGACGAAGAAGCCATCAGCACCCTGCTGCAGACCGAATTGGACCGGGGGTATATGATCGGCCCCTTTTCACAGTCACCCTTCACAGTATGGAGAGTCAGCCCTATTGGACTTGTCAAGGGCAAGTTTTCTAATAAACTTTGATTAGTCTATGACTTGTCCGCGCCTCATTGTTCTAACATACCTAGTTTAAACTCCCTCATACCCTCAGAGGAGTTCTCACTGAAATACTCCTCAGTTGACTTAGCCATCCAAGCAATCATTAATATATGGGTAGGTGCCTGGATATCCAAAACTGACATCTCAGACGCCTTTAAATTGCTACCCATTGAACCGTACCTATGGCGGTGGCACAGGATCAAGTGGAAAGGCTTATACTACTTCGCGACCAAGCTGACCTTCGGCTCCAAAAGTAGTCCCTGGCTGTTTGACACATTCGCCCAATCCCTTTCATGGATTCTCTCACACCATGCATGCTGTCAGAAGGTAATCCATTACCTAGTTGATTTCTTACTCATCGAGACACCTAGTAAACCCCCAGAAGACCTAAATAGTCTAAGAGAGTTCTTTAACAACCTCAATGTGCCCATAGCTGAGAAGAAAGTAGAAGGCCCGACACAGCTCATCACCTTCCTGGGAATCATTCTAGACACGCGCGCCATGCAGGCTAGCCTACCTCTCGATAAATTGACCCGCATCAGGACAGTCGTCCATACATTTACCGTCACGCAAGGGTGCAAAAAGAGGCAGCTACAATCCTTGCTGGGCATGCTCAACTTCACGATGAGGATCATCCCTCAAGGGCGATCCTTTATCTCACGCCTCTTAGTGTTTCTCTCTGAGGCACAAGACCCTGACCAAATCATCAAGCTAGATGCAGCGGCTATAGCGGATCTGGCCATGTGGGACCAATTCCTTGAGATCTGGAATGGGAGATCTATGTTTATCCCATCAGCATCTCCCTCTTCACCACAAATAATTACAGACGCAGCAGCTTCCACAGGCTTTGCAGCAATTTTAGCCATCATTGGTTTGCGGGGCTGTGGCCGTCAGAGATACTCACAATTCCCGGGTTTAGTCAGTCCTCCTCTCTATTTGAGATCTACCCCATAGTCGCAGCAGCTCAAGTTTGGGGAAGCACTTGGGCAGGACAGACCGTCACCTTCGCCACAGACAACCAGGCCACAGCCACAATTATTAACAAAGGCAGGTCCAAATCGCTGGCCATTATGTCCTTCCTGCGTAGGCTGGTGCTACTATCCCTACAACATCAGTTCAATGCCCTCTGTATCCACATACCAGGTAAATGCAATACCTCGGCCGACGCACTATCTCGCTTTAACTATGCCACATTCTTTTCACAGGAACCCGGAGCCAACCCGACCATGTCCTGTATCTCACATTGGTCGCAACTAACTCTGGATTGAAACAGCACCTTCATGACGCTACCTCCCTCATCAATGTGTCCTTATCTCCCAATACACTAAAGGCCTACCGTGCCGCCTGGAAGACCTACGACAGGTTCCTAGCCACTAACCCCGGCACGGTATCAGGAGATCTCAACCATATCTTGGCCTTCATTTCCTACTGTCACACTCAGCTCACATTGTCACACAATACCATCAGACTCTATTTAGCTGGCATCCAGCATTTCATCTCCCTACAAGAGAAACAAATACAAAATACCAATAGACAAAAAGGTGCAAAAACAATAACAAATAAAATGTAGCGCTAATGAATATAACTAAAAAAATTTATGAATAACACCCTGTGAAGAGAGATAACAATTCAGAATTCAATATCAATAGTCCAACATGATGAGAGCCAAATCAGAAAGTCTCTGGTAGTGATATCAAAGTAAGTTCGTAATGATTAAATAATACTCCAATGGTACTCCAAAGAAGATAATTGTGATAATAAATCCAAACAATCTTGAGTAAATGTGCAGATAACCACCACCAATACAAAGGAGGCTTACCGGAATCAGTGGACCCTGATAGACATACGTCTAGAGGGTCGGATCAAGCTTTGGATATATATCCCTGAAGGATCCTCAGCTGGTGATTCCCCAAAGGACGTCACTCACGGCAACCAACGGTTGAGGGATGAATGAGAACTTGGATTAATATATTAAATTTGAGAATATATATATATATATATATATATATTATATAGGTTTATACTTTTTAGGCCAACCCCTTGAATTTATTAGCCTAATTTGGTATAGTTACCAGTCATTGGGCTATGCGTTTGTTAATAACAGGGAGGAATGCTCAAATTTCCTTGTTGTTCTTTGGTGGAACGCATCACATGACGGCGAGTTGGAGCGCATCATGTGATCGTGCGTGACGCGATATGCGTCACATGACCGGGACCGCAGCGACCGCAGTGGCGACCATAAATATATGTAGCGGGGTGTTCAATTTAAGGGAAGTGTCTCAGTGGTAATTAGGCTCAGACACACTGATTGTTAGGGTTTATGGACCATTTCTGTTCATGGGAGATAGTGTTGGTGTGCAGTTCCCTGTGGCCTACAGGTGGCGCTGTTGCTGTAGGCCAGGGTTGAACCACTGATACAAGGCTGTGCCTTTTTTTGTCCCCTCTCGGCAGTGGTGATGGCGGGGCGGGGAACCTGCCGTGCCTGTCTGGAGAGGGTATAAAAAGAGGCGGCCATCTTCCATTGGGGTTGGTCCACGCCCAGGCACCTTCGGCCTAGGTGGGTGTGCGTGTTATCTCTGGGGTGCCCTAGGCCCGGAGGCCTGGTTCCTGTTCCATCCCAAACACCTTCAGTCTGGGGTGAGGTAATATTTTGAGGGCCCGGGGCCCAGCAACCTTCGGCTGGGGTCCGCTAGGGATCGAGAGCTCCCAGGGTGCCGCCTTACAAGGGGACCCGTATCTGAGATGAGGAGGCCAGGGAGGTAACCCTTTCTGAAGACCCAGCGGAGAGTCGTGGTGACGGTGAGGGCCTCTGGTAACTCTCCGAAGGGATGTTTTCTCCTTGACATGGGCCAATACTTTAAGAAAGAAGTTCACCAGGTCAGTGGCAGTGACCCTACTCACTTCAAGTCAGTAGCAGTGACTTCATAGGGCAAGGCCCTATTCACTAGGTCAGTGGCAGTGACCCGTTCTACAAGTCAGTGGCAGTGACTTTTATTCACCCGGTCTGTGGCAGAGATTGTGCGCCAAAACTGTTTGTGAAACCTAAACAGTCTGAAGAAATCATTTGAGTTTGTGCCTGGACCTCCTTCCACCTAAGCTGTCCTGTGTCTTGTTCCAACCTGTCTGCTGTTAAAGAGACTATTTATTATCCATGAGAAATAAATATAGAAGTTGGACTTTCAGCTGGTGTGGACAGTTACATTACTGGGGAAAAATAAAGACTTGCATCTATTCAAGGTAGAGGTGAGAATCATCCTCGGGAGGATTCAACTCCAGCCGCAGGCAGGCCCGAAAACGAACACCGCTCAACCTCCTCACACAGGAGGGTACGGGCTTGTGGTGCAGTGTGCCTCTCCCTCCCTGCGAGGAGCCAGAAATTAAAGGCAGGTAAGGGGAGAGGTGGGTGCGCTACACATATATATATATATATATATATATATATATATATATATATATATATGTAGCGGGTATTTGAATTTAGGGGAAGCATCTGGGTGGTAGTGTAACCCAGATGCACTGATTGCTAGGGGATCCGAGACCTTTTTCTGGTTCTTGGAGGACTCTGGTGGTGTGATGTTCCTTGGGTCCACAGGTGGCACTGTTGCCCTGGGCGGGAGCTGAACTCACACCACAAGACTGTGCCTTTTTGTCCTCCCCTGGAGCTGGTGCAGCGGGGCGGGGAACCCGCTGTGACGCAAAGGGAGAGGGGATAAAGGGGGCGGACGCCCTGACACAGGGTTCAGAGTTCGGAGTGGGAGTCGGAGGACTCGGCCGCACCCAGGCACCTTCAGCTTGGGTTCTGGCGTTCCAGTGTTCCAGTCCATCTCAGGCACCTTTAGCCTGGGGTGAGGTACTATGGCGGACGCCTGGGGCTCAGTACCTTTGACTGAGTTCCGCGAGAGTGGAGGAATCGGAGGGGGCCCTAACTCCTTGGGTGCCCACGTCTGAGTTCGTGAGGACTGGTGTGCGGAACTTCTCTGAAGAGTCTGGCGCAGCATCGCTGGTGACAGAGAGGCCTCCGGTTTCTCCCTTGGACAGATTTCCTTCCCCTGACAGGGGCCGTGCTAGCGAAGGTAATCTACCTCACATAGTCAGTGGCAGTGACTAATTACCACTGGTGATACCACAGTGGTTAGCCATAGAAGGGAAAGGATTGTGCCTCGATCTATCCCCATTATTGCTCAGTACAGAAACTGTATGTTTGTACGCCAAGAAGAATAAAACTGAGTTGGACCTATTCACTGTGTGGAACTCTGGTTACTAGGAGCAAAGGAGTCAGGGACAAAGTACTGGACTTGACTCTAGGACACCTACACAAGGCCCAATCTTTCTGGCCTTCACCTCTTAGTTATGGAGGACATGGGCCGTGGTGTATCTCATCCCTTCCCCCAGCACTGAGACCCCTAGACGAAGAAAGACAAGCCGAGTATAAGAAGGGGAGAGAGGGGTGAGCCCGCTATATATATATATATAAATATATATATATATATATATATATATGGCAGTGAATTTCCTATATTGCTTAAATGTTTTTGCAAATAGTAAATTACTTTCTCTCTCTCACTTTTGGTGCATTAGTCAGTGTTGCTAACAGCAAAATAACATCAAAATAGCACCTTTTCCCACACTGAACATAATAGCCGGAGGGAAGGACCTAAACTAATCTTCCATCTGTACAGTTGGCTGTCAGAAAGCAATCATGTCTTCTTGTTATGTAGCTCTTTTTTGCAGTGAGACTTATGCACTTCTGGGGTTTAACACACACTCTATTAAAAGCCCCTAAAATCCGTGCAATTTTTATAATACGCTGTGCAACCTAATCATCTTTGTCCCTAAGTACATGTGTATGATGACAAAGCTTCAAGTATTCAAATCTAGTTTTCAAATAGACATGTTTAAATTTAAATTAACTACAATGTTTCAGATATTTCAACTTTTCAATTTATAAAGTACCATGTAAATGAAGTTCCAGCAAGCAACAGTTTTAAAATGAGTTATGTGACACATGTGATAAAACTGTTTTCAAATTATAAATGACATAGATGGATCACATGACTCTTTAGTGCTCACAATACTACTTTGCAAGAGGGTGCAGTTAAGGCAAACCTAACATGGACCAAACATGCTTAAGTTTATGAAGGTGCTGGAACTCGGATGCCAACTATATACCGTATATACTCGAGTATAAGCCGACCCGAATATAAGCCGAGGCACCTAATTTTACCACAAAAAATGGGAAAACATATTGACTCGAGTATAAGCCTAGGGTGTCCATCTGCATGCCTCACTATGCCTCACTTTGCCTCACTGTGTCCATGTGCATGCCTCACTGTGCCTCACTGTGTCCATGCCTCACTGTGCCTATGCCTCACTGTGCCCATGCCTCACTGTCACTGCGCCTATGCCTCACTGTGCCCAATCTCCCTACCTGATCTCCGGCGCTGTGTGACTAGACTGACGTTTAACATGGGAGTCTATGGAAGGGGTGCCCGGCTTTGAAAAATCGGTACTCCCCGGCCATAGGTCCCCCGGACAACAAACATTGCACACTTGTAGAGGAAGAGTAGGGCTACATGTGTGCCAAGTTTTGGGTCCAGGGGACCTACGGCTGGCTGGAATCAGGTGCACAAAGTTGAAGATGGACACAGACTTGAGTATAAGCCGAGGGGGGCATTTTCAGCACAAAAGAATGTGATGAAAAACTCGGCTTATACCCGAGTATATACGGTATGCTAGTCTTCTAATCGATTGTTGAAAAAAGACACAAGTCCATCAAGTTTAACCTGTGCATGTGTGTGCTTTATGTTTATATTACATTGTATATCCCTGTATGTTGTGGTCATTAAGGTGCCTATCTAGTCGTTTTTTTAACCACTTAACGACCGCTCACTGTATATATACGTCGGCAGAATGGCACCGACAGGCAAAGTCACGTACCTGTACGTGACTGCCTTTGTATAGTTGGGGGGTCCAGTGGGACCCCCCTTCTATACAGTGAGTGGTCGTTAGTTGTTCAGGAGCGATCCGTGATGAGGGGACGGCCGTTCGATTCCGGCCACCCCCTCGCGATCGCTCCCGGCGTATGAGAATCTTCCTCTGCTGTGTAATGTAAACACAGGCAGAGGAAGTGATGTCATCTCCCCTCGTGGCGGTCTTTTTGTCCGCAGCGCCGAGGAGAGAAGACGCAGGTTAGTGCACCAACAGCCCACTGACACGTAGGCACTAGTGATGAGCCGAACACCCCCGGGTTCGGTTCGCACCAGAACCCGCGAACGGACCGAAAGTTCGAACGAACATTAGAACCCTATTAAATACAATGGATGCGAACGTTCGAATTCTAAAGTGCTAATTATAACAACTATTATGCATGTTATTGTCCTAAAAAGGGTTTGGGAACCCGGGTTCTGCACCAGGGGACATGTATCAATGCAAAAAGAAGTTTTAAAAACGGTCGTTTTTCGGGAGCAGTCATTTTAATGATGCATAAAGTGAAAAAAAAAAAGTCAAATATTCCTTTAAATATCGTACCTGGGGGGTGTCTAAAGTATGCCTGTGAAGTGCCACGTGTTTCCCGTGTTTAGAACTGTCCCTGCACAAAATGACACTTCTAAAGGAAAAAAAAGCCATTTAAAACTGCTTGCGGCTTTAATGTAATGTCTGGTCCCGGTAATATGGATGAAATTCTTTAAGAAAAATGGCATAGCTACCCCATGACCCCCCCCCCCTACCCCAGCCCATTACCAGCCCCTTTGGGTCTTGTATGGATATTAAGGGGAACCCCGCACATAAAATAAAAAAGGCCCTATATACTCTGAACAGCCCTATACAGGCGGTGCATACAAGACAGGGACTGTAGGTTTGTTCTTATGTAGAGTCTGTTTGTAATTTTGAACAGGTACATTGTTGAAGTGTAGCTCCAGACCAAAAATCTATTTTTAAACTTTTTGGAAAACATAGGTAAGGGTTATAAGCCCTGTAACATTTGTTTTGCTGTCTGTGCCCCTGTTCAGAACATTTCACCTCACTTTCCGTCCCAATGACAACTGTTTTTGAAATGTGGTGTTTTTCTTGAAACAAGGATTGCTGATAAAGCATCAGTACAGAGGAGACACCTTTCTCCCATATTTATTCTTACAGGAGAGAATTTTCCTTCCTAGTGGTAGATTTCCTCTCACTTCCTGTTGTCTTCTTGCGTTTGCAAGTAGGAGTCGTTTGTAAGTTGGATGTTTGAAAGTAGGGACCTGCCGTATATACTCTGCAGAAATAGGCCCCTTAGTTGTTGGTGTTGGCACAACACTGTAAGCACTCACAGTTACTCTTGGTTGGTGCTGGAACGCCCTGCTGTCAACTATTATATCAGGAATTTTAATTACATATAATTGTTGAACAGTGGTAGTAAAAATTGGGCCTTTGATGGTGGTGCTGGTGCCACAACACTGTAAGCCCTGACAGTTACTCTTGGTGGGTGCAGCAATGGGCCCTGCTGTGAATTATTAGATCAAGAATTGTAATTACATGCCCCTGTTGAACAGGGGCTGAAAAATTGGGCCTTAGGCACTGGTGGCACAACACTGCAACCCCTCACAGATACTGTACTTGGAGCACAGCAATGAGCCCTGTTGCAAAGTATTGCTTCAAAAATTGTAATGACACGCCCCTGTTAAACAGGGGCTGAAAAATTGGGCCTTAGGCACTGGTGGCACAACACTGCAACTCCTCACAGATACTGTACTTGGAGCACACCAATGAGCCCTGTTGCAAAGTATTGCTTCAAAAATTGTAATGACACGCCCCTGTTAAACAGGGGCTGAAAAATTGGGCCTTAGGCACTGGTGGCACAACACTGCAACTCCTCACAGATACTGTACTTGGAGCACAGCAATGAGCCCTGTTGCAAAGTATTGCTTCAAAAATTGTAATGACACGCCCCTGTTAAACAGGGGCTGAAAAATTGGGCCTTAGGCACTGGTGGCACAACACTGCAACTCCTCACAGATACTGTACTTGGAGCACACCAATGAGCCCTGTTGCAAAGTATTGCTTCAAAAATTGTAATGACACGCCCCTGTTAAACAGGGGCTGAAAAATTGGGCCTTAGGCACTGGTGGCACAACACTGCAACTCCTCACAGATACTGTACTTGTGTCATGGATATGCATTAATGTCTGTCTGCCATCTTACCTTCCTCCTCATGTGTTCATCTAGAGACCAGACCTCCTTCACCTGGCTTCCTTTATAATCTCCTCCCAGCCTGACTCCACCCCAGGCCCTATCACTGAACACTATATTAACCTGTGCACTGCAAGCCTGCTTTGCTGATCAACGTGTTTGTTAGGCATTGTGTGTTTGGGTTCCTGCCTGCCGTGTGCTACGTCTGTCTCTCTGTTACGTTATTGGCTTGTCCCCGACCATCCCTGTCTGCTCGTGACCCTTGACCTTCGGCTCGTTCTTCGTTATCCTTGTCTGCTTGTGGCCCCTGACCTTCGGCTTGTTATTCGGTTCTCTCTATCGTGTGCTGCTGCTTCCCCTTATCCTACGGGGCGTGAGCTAGGAAACTCCAGGGGCCGCGACCTGGTCCCAGCCTGCAGCGTAACATCCTCACCACTAGAGGCCCTGGAGAAGACCAGCTGGGTCTTAGACTCCGCGCCCTGGGGAATCTTGGCTCTCGCTTCCGTTGGGATCCCGGTTGTGCTCCTCTGGTCCCGCTTTCCACAACCACCCAGTTTCCTATCCACAGAAGCCAGCCATAGGGTTCACTACCTCGCGGTGCACTCCTGTCCCCCTACGGTGTGCATCTGTCACCTGGCCACAGGTGACCCTGACAGTTTGATCAGCCATGAACCCGGCTGACATCCCGCTTCCCGCGGATGATCCATTGCAGGGCATAGTTCGCAGACTTGAGACCCAGGAATCAAATCAGACCCAGGTGATGCGATTCCTCCAGGATCTGGCTTCTCGATTCGAGCAGCTTCAGGTCTCCTTGGGAACCCCGAATCCGCAACCCCAAGTACAACCAGCGGCTGTACCTATCGCACCAGTCGCAGCCTCACACTCACTAAGATTGCCAGCTCCGTTCCGTTTCTCTGGGGACTCCAAGGCCTGCAGGGGGTTTCTCAGCCAATGCACTATTCATTTTGAGCTTCAGCCTCAAAGCTTCCTATCTGACCGGGCTAAGGTAGCCTATATCATTTCCCTCCTCTCCGGTGAAGCTTTGGCCTGGGCTGCCCCCCTGTGGGAGAGGAACGATCCGGTGGTTTCCAGTCTGTCCGAATTCTTGAAGCTCTTTCGTAATATCTTCGAAGAGCCGGCTCGGGCTTCTTCAGCGGCTAGTGCTGTCTTACGTCTTCGCCAAGAATCTAGTTCAGTGGGGCAATATGCTCTTCAGTTCCGTATCCACACAGCTGAATTGAGCTGGAATAATGAGGCCCTGGTCGCTACCTTTTTACATGGCCTCTCTGACCGAGTGAAAGACGAATTAGCGGGAAGAGCCATTCCCGTCGGTCTGGACGATGTAATTTCATTATGCAACCAGATCGACATTCGTTTTCAAGAGAGGTCCTTAGAAAAAAGACGCCAGCACTCTCTGGGTCCTAGCCAGTCTGAGCTCCCCTCCCTTCATTCCGTGGAGCATCCTCTACCTGCTGAAGAACCTATGCAGCTGGGCCGGACCAGACTAACCCCCGAAGAACGTGCTAGGCGCAGAACTCTGGGCTTGTGCCTCTATTGTGGGGGCAAGGGTCATTTTCGTGACTCCTGCTCGCTTCGTCCGGGAAACGCTCGGGTCTAATACATTTGGAAGGTGGAGTATTGGACCCAGAAACATCACCTTCTCGCCTGCTCTTGCCGGTGTCCCTTCATGTAGGCACTTCTCCTCAGTCAACCCTTGCATACCTGGATTCCGGGGCTGCCGGCAATTTCATGGATTGGAGAACTGCTTCTTCTATGAAGCTTACCCTTTCACCTCTCACTACCCCATTGGTAGTCTCGGCAATTGATGGCACTGTTCTCCCAGGGGGCCCTATTCGCTTCCAGACGCTACCCATTAGGATGTCGGTAGGGATTCTCCACCAGGAGTGGATATCCTTTCTTATTCTACCCAAGGCCTCTACCCCAGTTGTATTGGGCCTCCCTTGGCTACAGCTCCACTCTCCACATGTGGACTGGGTCTCTGGGCAGATCCTGGCCTGGGGTTCCTCATGTTTCTCGTCGTGTCTTCTCAAGGTGACCCCCAAGCAGAGTCTTCCGGTTGCTGCCACTTCTGTTTCTTCTGATCTTCCCGCCGCATACAGCGATTACCGGGATGTGTTCTGTAAAAAATCAGCTGAGGTGCTTCCTCCCCACAGGTCTTTTGACTGTGCTATTGATCTTGTCCCCGGAGCAACTCTACCCAGGGGTCGTACCTACCCTCTGTCCATCCCAGAGACCCAGGCCATGTCGGAGTATGTAGCAGAGAATCTGGAGAGAGGGTTCATCCGGAAATCCTCATCGCCTGCAGGGGCAGGGTTCTTTTTTGTTGCCAAAAAGGATGGTACCTTAAGACCCTGCATCGATTATCGGGGTTTAAATGCGGTTACTATTAAAAATCGATACCCCTTACCCTTAATATCTGAGCTATTCGATAGGTTGAAGGGTGCCTCCATTTTCACCAAGTTGGATCTCAGAGGCGCGTACAATCTCATTCGAATACGGGAGGGTGACGAATGGAAGACTGCATTTAACACTAGAGACGGGCATTACGAATATCTGGTGATGCCTTTTGGTCTGTGTAATGCTCCAGCCGTGTTTCAAAACTTTGTCAATGAAATCTTCAGAGATCTGCTGTACCAGTTTGTTGTCATCTATCTGGATGACATTCTGATCTTTTCTGAAAATCTGCTCGTCCACAGAAACCATGTCCGCACTGTACTTCAACGTCTTAGAGAGAACAATCTCTATGCCAAGCTGGAGAAATGTTCCTTTGAATGTTCTGAGGTCCTGTTTTTGGGGTGCTTTGTCTCATGTTCGGGGCTTCGTATGGACCCTGGGAAGGTCTTGGCTATCACCAACTGGCCTCTTCCTGCTAGCCTCAAGGCCACACAGCGCTTTCTTGGCTTCACTAATTATTATAGGCAGTTCATAAGGAATTACTCTTCCATTGCCGCGCCTATTATCGCTTTGACCAAGAAGGGTGTGAATGCCAGAGACTGGCCTCCCGAAGCTGTCTCTGCATTTCACAACCTGAAACAGGCCTTTGTTTCTGGCCCCCTCTTGAGGAGACCAAATCCTGGGAATGCATTTTTTATTGAAGTGGACGCTTCCTCAATGGGGGTGGGAGCTGTGCTTCTTCAAATCTTTGAGAAGAGACGCCAACCATGTGCGTTCTTCTCCAAAAAATTTTCTCAGGCAGAGAGGAATTATGCCATCGGTGATCGGGAACTTCTCGCAATTAAATTGGCGTTAGAGGAGTGGCGTCATCTCTTGGAGGGTTCCCCTCACTCCATAACGATCTTTACCGATCACAAGAATTTACAGTATCTACAGAATGCTAAACGTCTGAATCCTAGACAGGCCAGGTGGAGTCTCTTCTTTGCCCGTTTTAATTTCACGATTACCTACAAACCTGGTTCCTGCAACGGTCGGGCTGATGCGCTCTCTAGGTCATTTGACACTTTGGACGAGGAGTCCGCCCCTGAACCTGAGCCGATCATTCCCACCTCATGCATTGTTGCCCACTCTACCACCCTGAAGTCTAAAATTCCGCCTGGTAAGACCTTTGTCCCCACTGAGCTAAGAGCTAAGATCCTTCGTTGGGGACATGATTCCAAGGTGGCAGGGCATTCTGGATTCCTCCGATCCTTCCTACTCATCAGTCGTCACTACTGGTGGCCTAATCTCCGCTCAGACGTCAAAGACTACGTTAAAGCTTGTCATGTCTGTGCTCAGTCCAAATCCTCCACACAAGCTCCTGCTGGTCTCCTCATGCCCTTGCCTATTCCTAAGGAACCCTGGGCCCATATTGCCATGGATTTTATCACCGATCTCCCACTGTCTGAGAATAATACAGTCATTTGGGTGGTAATCGATCGATTCTCCAAGATGGCTCATTTTGTTCCTCTTCCTGGTCTTCCTTCTGCCCCTGCCTTGGTTCCCATTTTCATTCGAGAAATTCTCCGCCTACATGGGGTCCCTTCTCATATTGTTTCCGACAGGGGAGTCCAATTCACGTCTCGTTTTTGGAGAGCCTTTTGCAAATCCCTCAATATTGTCTTGGATTTTTCTTCTTCTTACCATCCCCAATCCAATGGACAGACTGAGAGGGTTAATCAGGAGTTAGAGGTCTTTCTTCGCACCTTTGTGTCTTCTCACCATGACGATTGGTCCTCTCTACTCCCGTGGGCAGAATTCTCCCATAACAATCATGTGAATACCAGTTCGCAGAAGACACCCTTTTTCACAGTTTATGGAAAACACCCTCAACTTCCTCTTCCTATGATCTGTTCTCCAGACATTCCAGCTTTGGCTTCGGTTCAGGAGTCTCTCAATTCCGTTTGGGGTCACGTTCATGATTCCCTCCGGGCAGCTGCTGAAAAATTCAAAGGCTTTGCCGACCGCCGCAGGCGTAAACCGCCTTCTCTTCAGCCAGGGGACAAAGTCTGGCTCTCTACCAGGAACATCAAGCTCCGAGTTCCTTCTCTGAAGTTTGCTCCACGATTCATCGGTCCATACACGGTAACTGCTAAACTGAATCCGGTTTGTTTCAAACTCCAGATTCCTAAGAGCCTTAAAATCACTAACTCCTTTCATGTTGCTCTTCTAAAGCCTTTAGTCCTCAATAAATTCTCTCGTCCTCTTCCTACCGTGGCGCCTGTCTCGGAGGATAATCAGGAGTACGAGATCAGTCAAATTCTGGACTCCCGACTCTGTAAAGGCGTTCTTCAGTACCTCGTTCATTGGAAAGGGTTTGGTCCTGAGGAGAGGTCTTGGATCACTGCATCTGAGGTCTTTGCACCTCGTCTGTTAAAGGAGTTTCATCTGAAGTTTCCCTCTAAACCTGGGCCCAGGCGGGGAAGGGGGAGGCCTCGTAAGAGGGAGGGTACTGTCATGGATATGCATTAATGTCTGTCTGCCATCTTACCTTCCTCCTCATGTGTTCATCTAGAGACCAGACCTCCTTCACCTGGCTTCCTTTATAATCTCCTCCCAGCCTGACTCCACCCCAGGCCCTATCACTGAACACTATATTAACCTGTGCACTGCAAGCCTGCTTTGCTGATCAACGTGTTTGTTAGGCATTGTGTGTTTGGGTTCCTGCCTGCCGTGTGCTACGTCTGTCTCTCTGTTACGTTATTGGCTTGTCCCCGACCATCCCTGTCTGCTCGTGACCCTTGACCTTCGGCTCGTTCTTCGTTATCCTTGTCTGCTTGTGGCCCCTGACCTTCGGCTTGTTATTCGGTTCTCTCTATCGTGTGCTGCTGCTTCCCCTTATCCTACGGGGCGTGAGCTAGGAAACTCCAGGGGCCGCGACCTGGTCCCAGCCTGCAGCGTAACATCCTCACCACTAGAGGCCCTGGAGAAGACCAGCTGGGTCTTAGACTCCGCGCCCTGGGGAATCTTGGCTCTCGCTTCCGTTGGGATCCCGGTTGTGCTCCTCTGGTCCCGCTTTCCACAACCACCCAGTTTCCTATCCACAGAAGCCAGCCATAGGGTTCACTACCTCGCGGTGCACTCCTGTCCCCCTACGGTGTGCATCTGTCACCTGGCCACAGGTGACCCTGACAACTTGGAGCACAGCAATGAGCCCTGTTGCAAAGTATTGCTTCAAAAATTGTAATGACACGCCCCTGTTAAACAGGGGCTGAAAAATTGGGCCTTAGGCACTGGTGGCACAACACTGCAACTCCTCACAGATACTGTACTTGGAGCACACCAATGAGCCCTGTTGCAAAGTATTGCTTCAAAAATTGTAATGACACGCCCCTGTTAAACAGGGGCTGAAAAATTGGGCCTTAGGCACTGGTGGCACAACACTGCAACTCCTCACAGATACTGTACTTGGAGCACAGCAATGAGCCCTGTTGCAAAGTATTGCTTCAAAAATTGTAATTACACGCCCCTGTTAAACAGGGGCTGAAAAATTGGGCGTTAGGCACTGGTGGCGGCACCCATAAACAAAAATGATCTTACAAGCTATCATCATCAATCGTATCATTGAGGACTCGGAGGAGGAGGATAGCCAGTCAACATAACAGCACAGGCACTCAGCATCAGCATCAGTCTTGAAGGGATGTGACATGTTAAAATCAATTAGTCTGTTATATCAGCATCAGGTGTGTGGTAGCTGGTGGTGATCCAAGACTGGTTCATCTTGATGAAAGTCAGTCGATCAACCGAGTCGGTGGACAGGCGCACCCTGTGATCCGTGACAAATCCTCCAGCAGCACTGAATGTGCGTTCCGAAAGAACGCTGGATGCAGGACAGGCCAGTAGCTCAATTGCATACTGTGCAAGCTCTGGCCAGTGATCCATCCTCAAGACCCAGTAAGCCAGAGGATTTTCGGTGGGGAAGGTGTCCAAGTCTGACCTTGCCCCTAGATATTCCTGCACCATGTTTATCAGACGCTGGCGATGGTTGCTGGAACCGATCATACTTTGGGGCTGCGGACTAAAGAATTGTCTGAACGCATCGGTCAGACGGCCACCTTCCCCACCGCTCCTTCTTTGACTGGCCGAAGCCTCAGCAACTCGTTGTCCAGGACCAGGAGTTTGCAACCTCCCAGTCTCTGGGAACGCGTTGCACAGACCTTTCTGCAAGGCCTCCCGGAGTTGTCTCATCCTCTGCTCCCTCTGCGACGGTAACATAAGGTCCGCAACCTTACCCTTGTACCGTGGATCAAGGAGAGTGGCCAGCCAGTAATGGTCCCTCTCCTTGATCCGAAGAATACGAGGATCCTTCCGCAGACTTTGCAGGATCAGGGAGGCCATGCAGCGTAGTTTTGCTGAGGCATTCGCTCCGGAGTCCTCTGGGTCACTAAGGACGACATGATCCGCAGCCACCTCCTCCCAGCCACGTACAAGTCCACTGGTTTCTTGGGACTGTAAATCATCCCTAAAAGACTGCTGCTGATGATGCTGAGTGCCAGCCTCCACCTCCATGCTGACACAATCCTCCTCCTCCTCCTCCTCCTCCTCCTCTTCCTGTGCGATGGGTGGGACAGAAGGAACACTGTCTGGGTAAAGGGGGCCTTGAGAGGCAAGGAAGTCCTCCTCTTCCTGCCTCTGTTCTGCCTCAAGTGCCCTGTCCATTATTCCACGCAGCGTGTGCTCCAACAGGTGGACAAGAGGTACAGTGTCACTGATGCATGCACTGTCACTGCTCACCATCCTCGTGGCCTCCTCAAATGGTGCCAGGACAGTGCATGCATCCCTGATCATGCCCCACTGGCGTGGAGAAAAAAAACCAAGCTCCCCTGACCCTGTCCTGGTGCCGTAGTCGCACAGGTACTCATTGATGGCCCTCTGCTGTGTGTGCAGCCGCTGCAGCATGGCCAACGTTGAGTTCCACCTGGTGGGCATGTCACATATAAGGCGGTTCTTGGGCAGGTTCAACTCCTTTTGCAGCTCAGCCAGGCGAGCACTGGCATTATAAGATCTGCGGAAATGCACACAGACTTTCCTGGCCTGCCTCAGGACATCCTGTAAGCCCGGGTACCTGCCCAAGAAGCGCTGCACCACCAGGTTAAGGACGTGAGCCACACAGGGCACATGGGTCAGTTGTCCCTGTCGGAGGGCGGAGAGGAGGTTGGTGCCATTGTCGCAAACCACCATTCCTGGCTTAAGCTGGCGTGGCGTCAACCACCTCTCGGCCTGGCCCTGCAGAGCAGACAGGACCTCTGCCCCAGTGTGGCTTCTGTCCCCCAAACACACCAGCGCAAGCACGGCATGGCATCTTTTTGCCTGCGTACTTGCGTAGCCCCGTGAACGGCTACGGAGCACCGCTGGTTCATAGGACAAACCACAGGAAGAGGCCATGGAGGAAGAAGAAGAGGAGGGGGTGGAGGAGAGAGGTGTGTCACAACCAGTAGTAGCATTTTGGAGGCGTGGCGGTGGGACAACCTCCAACACTACTGCACCTTGTCCTGAATCCTTCCCAGCTGCCAAAAGAGTGACCCAATGGGCCGTGAAAGAAAGGTAACGTCCCTGTCCATGCCTGCTGGACCATGAGTCAGCGGTAATATGCACCTTACCGCTGACCGCCCTGTCCAGCGAGGCCAAGACATTGCCTTCCACATGCCGGTAGAGAGCCGGAATAGCCTTCCGTGAGAAAAAGTGGCGTTTGGGAACCTGCCACTGAGGAACTGCACATTGCACAAACTCACGGAAGGGGGCCGAGTCTACCAACTGAAAAGGCAGCAGTTGAAGCGCTAGCAATTTAGCCAAGCTAGCATTCAACCGCTGGGCATGTGGATGGCTGGGAGTGAACTTCTTTCGACGGTCCAGCAGCTGGGGCAGGGAAATTTGCCTGCTAGAATCGGACGTCGGTGTACTGCTAGCAGAGTGGGCGCAAGTACTTGGCTGTGACACACCTAATTCTACACCTTCATTCCTCTCAGTGCATGTTTCAGAGAGGACTGAAGTTATAGTGGGGTTGGAGATCCCAGCTGATGCGGTGCAAGGAGAGGTCCGCTTTGTTCTTTGATGTGGGTCTTTGAGGTAGGCTTGCCAACGAGCTGCATGGCAGGTCAACATATGTCTGGTCAGGCATGTGGTACCCAAGCGGCTGATGTTTTGGCCACGCGATATACGCTTGAGACATATGTTGCAAACAGCAGCTGTGCGATCTGATGCACTAGCCTCAAAAAAGGCCCACACCAAAGAACTTTTTGAATGACGGGCAGAGGCAGCGCCCTGCACAGGCGGAGCTCTGCGGTGTGATTCCGTCGGTGTACTGCCCTTACGCTGGCCACCAAAGGGCATCCTGCCTCGTTGGAGATGTGCCTCCTCCTCATCCTCCTCCTCCTCCTCTCTCCTATTAGGCACCCACATGGAGTCAGTGACCTCATCATCCCCTCCCTCCTCATCACTGGAGCCAATCTGGCAGTATGCTGCAGCTGCTGGAACATGACTGCCAGATTGGTGTCCTTCTTGAGCATCCCCTCTGTCTGCTCTCACGCTACTGCCTTCCTCTAGCTGGGTTTCATCATCAGACCCTTCGAAACGCTGGGCATCCTCCTGGAGCATGTACCCAACACTGTGCTGAAACAGTTCGGGGGACTCCTCAGGAGGAGGACATGGTGGGTCTAGGGAAGGAGTGACTGATGATTTGTCTGACATTGATACCAGGGAAGACGACGCTTTGGCAGCTGCTTTTCCAGTACCCTGAGCCTGGGTGAGAGAGGATGAGGAGGAGGAGGAGGGCTTGGTCATCCACTCTACCAAGTCTTCGGCATGATGTGGCTCAACATGTCCAGCTGCCGAAAAGAAGGACAAGCGTGTCCCATGGCCATGTGCTGATGACAATGCACCGCGTCCACGACCAGCACTGTTGCCCCCAGACACAGAGCCTGCTTGCCCTCTTTTATTGCCTCCTGACTGTCTGCCTCTCCTTGTTTGCCTTCCAGACATTCTAATAGATGGCCTGCAGGGAGATGGGAAAAAAGCAATAAGGGCTACCTTCAGGTGTCCTTCTCTGTCCCTTGAAACAAGGACTTTCACAGTGAAAGAAGCTGACACTCTCCCTACCTACAGTTTTCTGTCCCTAGAAAAAATGTTTTTTTTAATCACAATATAGCACAAGGACAATTCACTCACTGTCCTTACAGGTCCCTGGAAACAAGGACTTGCAGAGTGAAATAAACTAACACTCTCCCTACCTACAGTTTTCTGTCCCTAGAATAAATGTTTTTTTTAAGCACAATATAGCACAAGGAGAATTCACTCACTGTCCTTCCAGGTCCCTGGAAACAAGGACTTTCAGAGTGAAATAAACTGACACTCTCCCTACCTACAGTTTTCTGTCCCTAGAATAAATGTTTTTTTTAAGCACAATATAGCACAAGGACAATTCACTCACTGTCCTTACAGGTCCCTGGAAACAAGGACTTGCAGAGTGAAAGAAAAAAAACACTCTCCCTACCTACAGTTTTCTGTCCCTAGAAAAAATGTTTTTTTTAATCACAATATAGCACAAGGACAATTCACTCACTGTCCTTACAGGTCCCTGGAAACAAGGACTTGCAGAGTGAAAGAAAAATAAACACTCTCCCTACCTACAGTTTTCTGTCCCTAGAAAAAATGTTTTTTTTAATCACAATATAGCACAAGGACAATTCACTCACTGTCCTTCCAGGTCCCTGGAAACAAGGACTTGCAGAGTGAAATAAACTGACACTCTCCCTACCTACAGTTTTCTGTCCCTAGAATAAATGTTTTTTTTAAGCACAATATAGCACAAGGACAATTCACTCACTGTCCTTACAGGTCCCTGGAAACAAGGACTTGCAGAGTGAAAGAAAAAAAACACTCTCCCTACCTACAGTTTTCTGTCCCTATAAAAAAAAGGTTTTTTTTAATCACAATATAGCACAAGGACAATTCACTCACTGTCCTTCCAGGTCCCTGGAAACAAGGACTTGCAGAGTGAAATAAACTGACACTCTCCCTACCTACAGTTTTCTGTCCCTAGAATAAATGTTTTTTTTAAGCACAATATAGCACAAGGACAATTCACTCACTGTCCTTACAGGTCCCTGGAAACAAGGACTTGCAGAGTGAAAGAAAAAAAACACTCTCCCTACCTACAGTTTTCTGTCCCTAGAAAAAATGTTTTTTTTAATCACAATATAGCACAAGGACAATTCACTCACTGTCCTTACAGGTCCCTGGAAACAAGGACTTGCAGAGTGAAAGAAAAAAAACACTCTCCCTACCTACAGTTTTCTGTCCCTAGAAAGAATGTTTTTTTTAATCACAATATAACACAAGGACAATTCACTCACTGTCCTTCCAGGTCCCTGGAAACAAGGACTTGCAGAGTGAAATAAACTGACACTCTCCCTACCTACAGTTTTCTGTCCCTAGAATAAATGTTTTTTTTAAGCACAATATAGCACAAGGACAATTCACTCACTGTCCTTACAGGTCCCTGGAAACAAGGACTTGCAGAGTGAAAGAAAAAAAACACTCTCCCTACCTACAGTTTTCTGTCCCTAGAAAAAATGTTTTTTTTAATCACAATATAGCACAAGGACAATTCACTCACTGTCCTTCCAGGTCCCTGGAAACAAGGACTTGCAGAGTGAAATAACTGACACTCTCCCTACCTACAGTTTTCTGTCCCTAGAATAAATGTTTTTTTTAAGCACAATATAGCACAAGGACAATTCACTCACTGTCCTTACAGGTCCCTGGAAACAAGGACTTGCAGAGTGAAAGAAAAAAAACACTCTCCCTACCTACAGTTTTCTGTCCCTAGAAAAAATGTTTTTTTTAATCACAATATAGCACAAGGACAATTCACTCACTGTCCTTACAGGTCCCTGGAAACAAGGACTTGCAGAGTGAAAGAAAAAAAACACTCTCCCTACCTACAGTTTTCTGTCCCTAGAAAAAATGTTTTTTTTAATCACAATATAGCACAAGGACAATTCACTCACTGTCCTTCCAGGTCCCTGGAAACAAGGACTTGCAGAGTGAAATAAACTGACACTCTCCCTACCTACAGTTTTCTGTCCCTAGAATAAATGTTTTTTTTAAGCACAATATAGCACAAGGACAATTCACTCACTGTCCTTACAGGTCCCTGGAAACAAGGACTTGCAGAGTGAAAGAAAAAAAACACTCTCCCTACCTACAGTTTTCTGTCCCTAGAAAAAATGTTTTTTTTAATCACAATATAGCACAAGGACAATTCACTCACTGTCCTTCCAGGTCCCTGGAAACAAGGACTTGCAGAGTGAAATAAACTGACACTCTCCCTACCTACAGTTTTCTGTCCCTAGAATAAATGTTTTTTTTAAGCACAATATAGCACAAGGACAATTCACTCACTGTCCTTACAGGTCCCTGGAAACAAGGACTTGCAGAGTGAAAGAAAAAAAACACTCTCCCTACCTACAGTTTTCTGTCCCTAGAAAAAATGTTTTTTTTAATCACAATATAGCACAAGGACAATTCACTCACTGTCCTTACAGGTCCCTGGAAACAAGGACTTGCAGAGTGAAAGAAAAAAAACACTCTCCCTACCTACAGTTTTCTGTCCCTAGAAAGAATGTTTTTTTTAATCACAATATAACACAAGGACAATTCACTCACTGTCCTTCCAGGTCCCTGGAAACAAGGACTTGCAGAGTGAAATAAACTGACACTCTCCCTACCTACAGTTTTCTGTCCCTAGAATAAATGTTTTTTTAAGCACAATATAGCACAAGGACAATTCACTCACTGTCCTTACAGGTCCCTGGAAACAAGGACTTGCAGAGTGAAAGAAAAAAAACACTCTCCCTACCTACAGTTTTCTGTCCCTAGAAAAAATGTTTTTTTTAATCACAATATAGCACAAGGACAATTCACTCACTGTCCTTACAGGTCCCTGGAAACAAGGACTTGCAGAGTGAAATAAACTGACACTCTCCCTACCTACAGTTTTCTGTCCCTAGAATAAATGTTTTTTTTAATCACAATATAGCACAAGGACAATTCACTCACTGTCCTTCCAGGTCCCTGGAAACAAGGACTTGCAGAGTGAAATAAACTGACACTCTCCCTACCTACAGTTTTCTGTCCCTAGAATAAATGTTTTTTTTAAGCACAATATAGCACAAGGACAATTCACTCACTGTCCTTACAGGTCCCTGGAAACAAGGACTTGCAGAGTGAAAGAAAAAAAACACTCTCCCTACCTACAGTTTTCTGTCCCTAGAAAAAATGTTTTTTTTAAGCACAATATAGCACAAGGACAATTCACTCACTGTCCTTACAGGTCCCTGGAAACAAGGACTTGCAGAGTGAAAGAAAAAAAACACTCTCCCTACCTACAGTTTTCTGTCCCTAGAAAAAATGTTTTTTTTAATCACAATATAGCACAAGGACAATTCACTCACTGTCCTTACAGGTCCCTGGAAACAAGGACTTGCAGAGTGAAAGAAACTGACACTGTCCCTACCTACAGTTTTCTGTCCCTAGAATAAATGTTTTTTTTAAGCACAATATAGCACAAGGAGAATTCACTCACTGTCCTTCCAGGTCCCTGGAAACAAGGACTTGCAGAGTGAAATAAACTGACACTCTCCCTACCTACAGTTTTCTGTCCCTAGAATAAATGTTTTTTTTAAGCACAATATAGCACAAGGACAATTCACTCACTGTCCTTACAGGTCCCTGGAAACAAGGACTTGCAGAGTGAAAGAAACTGACACTCTCCCTACCTACAGTTTTCTGTCCCTAGAATAAATGTTTTTTTAAGCACAATATAGCACAAGGACAATTCACTCACTGTCCTTCCAGGTCCCTGGAAACAAGGACTTGCAGAGTGAAAGAAACTGACACTGTCCCTACCTACAGTTTTCTGTCCCTAGAATAAATGTTTTTTTTAAGCACACTATAGCACAAGCACAAAACACACTGACACTCTCCCTACCTATCCTTCTCTTTCCCTAAACTAAAGGAATCCAGGTTAAGCAAGAAAGAAATAACAGTCACTGTCCCTGCCTATGCTGCTCTATCCCTGCTCCGGAACACACTACACTAGGCCGCCGTGCTGGCGGCCTTTTATAGTGTGGGGCGTGTACTAAACACCCTCAGCAATAATTGGCCACAGGCATCCTGCCTGTGGCCAATCATTGCTCTCCTCGCTGCCGGCGCTGTGATTGGCCAAGCATGCGGGATCACAGTGCATGCTTGGCCAATCACAGCGCCTGGATGACACTGCGATGGCGTAGTGCATTGTGGGCCGTTCGCGTCACTCGAATTTGGCGCGAACGGCCCAAATCGTTCGATCTTCGTCGAACGATCGAACAGCCGATGTTCGAGTCGAACGTATGTTCGACTCGAACACAAAGCTCATCCCTAGTAGGCACACATAGGCTCACATTTCACCCCCAGTCACCCCCAGATCACCCCCCAGGTCACCCCCCAGCCCCCAGGCACAGTGTCACTGATTGCAGTGATCATTTATTTTACTGATCACTGCATTTAGTGTCATCTGTGACAGTAAAAAGTTGCAGGGCAGTTAGGTTTAGGCCCCTTTAGGTCCAGGGTAGCCCCCTAACCCCCCTAATAAAGGTTTAACCCCTTGATCGCCCCCCAGGTAACCCTTTCACCCCCTAACTCCAGCGTCACTAAGCAATCGTTTTTCCGATCGCTGTATTCGTGTCGCTGGTGCCCTAGATAGCCAGTTATTTATTTTTAGGTTCGCCGCAGGTTTTTATAGCGTCAGGTACCCCCATATATTATTTTAACCCCCTGATTGCCCCTAGAGTTAACCCATTCACCAGTGATCACTGTATAAGCGTCACTGGTGACACTGGTTAGCCAGTTAGTTTTTTAGTTATTTAGGTTACCCGTCAGGTTTTTATATAGCGTCAGGTACCCCCATATTTAACCTAATAAAGGTTTTAACCCCCTGATTGCCCCTAGTTAACCCTTTCAACAGTGATCACCATATAAAGGTTACGGGTGACGCTGGTTGGTTAGTTTGCTTTTTATAGCATCAGGGCACCCGCCGTATATAACCCAATAAAGGTTTAACCCCCTGATCTCCCGGCGGGTGATATCAATTAGGTTTTAGTGCCAGAGAGGGTCTGCGTCGCCCCAGGCAGCGTTAGGTTAGTGCCAGTAACGCAAAGCATACACCTCCCTTAGTGGTATAGTATCTGAACAAATCAATATCTGATCTGATCAGATCTATACTAGCGTCCCCAGCGGTTTAGGGTTCCCAAAAACGCAGTGTTAGCGGGATCAGCCCAGATATCTGCTAGTACCTGCGTTTAGCCCCTCCGCCCAGCCCAGCCCACCCAAGTGCAGTATCGATCGATCACTGTAACTTACCAAACACAACACACATAACTGCAGCGTTCGCAGAGACAGTCCTGATCCCTGCGATTGCTAACAGTTTTTTTTTAAGCGTTTGATACATTTGCTGACAGTCAGGTGCTTTTTTACCTGTGAATCTTACTAGTGTACCCCTAAATTTAGAGCCCAAAATGGCAAATCGAAGGTACACTAGTAAATAGGCCTTCTGAGAGAGATTCTGAGCATGACAGATAGTGAAGAGGAGGTCACGGATCTGTCAGATTCAGGCTCAGAATATCTTCCCGTAGAAGACAGTGAAGTCAGCGGCTCCACGCCAGATAGCTCTGACGACGAAGGTGAGGTCCCTGCTAAGATCAGGCGTACCCGATCCCGATCTTCTGCTGTTGTTGAGGAGCAAGAACCGCAGGGCTCTCGTATCATGGAGCAGAGTAGTACTAGTGCCGCTATTCCTTCTGGTGAACTGGCAAGCACCAGCGGCCTAGTACAGCCTGGGCGTACATCCAGCACTGCAGTATCACGTGGTGATGTGGCGAGTTCCATAAGTGCAGTTCAAGCTGGCGAGATGGCAAGCACAAGTAGTGTCCCGCTGCCACCAAGAAGAAGACAAAGGCAGGCCCATCGTGCCCATAGTGCCCTTCCTGCAGAATTCGCCTATCCTGATTGGGTCCCCACCACTTCTGCAGAACCCGTACTTCCCCCATTCACTGCCCAACCCGGTATTCAGGTGGAAACAGCTGATTTTAAGCCAATTGATTTTTTTTCGCTGTTTTTCACGGAAGATCTCTATAGATCTATTGTGGACCAGAGTAATTTATATGCTGGTCAATTCATCGCCGCTAGTCCCCAGTTGCCTTCCATTGCCAAAGATTGGAAACCAATTACGGTTTCCGAATTTAAAACCTTTCTGGGCCTTTCCCTCAACATGGGCACACATAAATTCCCGTCATTGCGTGTTTATTGGTCCACACACCCAATTGACCACATGCCCGTGTTCTCTGCCTCCATGCCCAGGACACGATATGAGCAGATTTTGCGGTTCATGCACTTCAACGACAATGAACTTTGTCGTCCACGTGGAGACCCTGAATACGACCGGCTCTACAAAATTCGGCACCTCATAAACCACTTCAACGAACGTTTTGCAGCCTTGTTTATTCCCGATCAAGTTGTCTGCGTTGATGAGTCCCTGATTAAATTTTCTGGCCACTTGTCTTTCAAGCAGTACCTTCCCAGCAAGCGTGCCAGATACGGGGTCAAGCTCTATAAGTTCTATGACAGGGCAACAGGCTATGTATGGAGCTTTATGGTTTATGAGGGAAAAGACAGTCAGGTTGAGCCGGTCAACTGCCCGGATTACATAGGGAGCGCTGGCAAGATAGTGTGGAAATTGGTGTCACCCTTATTCGGAAAGGGGTACCACTTGTATGTGGACAATTATTACACGAGCATGCCACTGTTTAGTCACTTGTTTGATCATCAGATTGGAGCATGTGGCACCGTGCGACCTAATCGCCGGGGCTTTCCACAGCGGCTTGTAGATGCCCGTCTTAGGCTGGGGGAGAGAGCCTGCGTGAAGTGTAATAACTTGCTCGCTATGAAGTGGAGGGATAATAAGAATGTTTTCCTTCTTACCTCCCTTCATGCAGACACGACAGTCCAAATTCGTACGGTGACTGGTGTTGTGGAGAAACCCCTCTGTGTCCACGAATATAACAAAAATATGGGAGGGGTGGACCTTAACGACCAGTTGTTGGCGCCGTATCTAATTGACCGTAAGGCGAGACGCTGGTACAAAAAAGTGTCTCTATCCTTATTCCAATTGGCTTTGCTGAACGTTCATGTGCTATACAGAGTTTCAGGCGGGACGTTATCTCTTCTAAAATTCCAGAATGAGATAGTCACAGAACTCCTGTATCCAGGCGGTTCTGCACCTCACCATCCCCAACCAAATGCAGTAAGCCGGCTGCATGAGAGGCATTATCCGTATGTCCTCGAGAGTACCCCTACCCAACGAGCCCCCCAAAAAAGATGTCGTGTCTGTAGCAAGCGCGGATTTAGGCGTGACACCCGTTATTTTTGTCCACTCTGTCCTGACAATCCTGGTCTTTGCATTGGTAAATGTTTTGAACGCTTCCACTCAAAAGTGAAGTTTTAGCGTAGGGTACAGCATTTCACAGACTAGGACACACTTACACAGGGTCTCCCAAGAAGCCATCACATTTTGAGAGACCCGAACCATTACAGTTGAGTAAAAAAAAAAGTGTAAAAAAACCGTAAAAAACAAAAACACAAAAAAATATATAAAATAAAAAAAACAAAAATAGTTGTTGTTTTATTGTTCTCTCTCTCTCTCTCTCTCTCTCTATTTTCTCTCTATTGTTCTGCTCTTTTTTACTGTATTCTATTCTGCAATGTTTTATCATGCTTGCTTTTCAGGTATGTAATTTTTTGTTTTCAGGTGCGCTATTCAACTGCAGCGCGGAATTATTTATCTTGACAGCAACAGCGTTTGCTCCCACGATACATAAAGCCGTGACTCCAGTGCTGTAGGAGGTGATTTCACCACCACAGTTAAAAAAAAAGAGCATATATGCCGAAGCATGGGGGCAGCAGGGGCGGAGGAGCGATTTTGCTCCTAATGCTGCGTACATACGGTCGAAATTCTGACGGAGACTTACCCGTGGAAAAGTCCGACCGTGTGTACGCGGCATAACTTTTTTGCGGGAGGATGCCCCCACGCTTCGGCATATATATATTTTAGGCACAGGTTGCGTTAAAAAAATGTTTTATTTTATAATAGTTTTTTTTTTGGTATTTGCTTTGCAGGTATGGTAGGGTAAGGTCTTACTGTTATACTGTAATGTTACTTTGTTTTAATGTTAACCATCATTTGCTTAGCAGGTACGCCATTCAGTTGCAGCGCGGATTTATTTATCTTGACAGCAACAGCGTTTGCTCCCACGATACATAAAGCCGTGACTCCAACGCTGTAGGAGGTGATTTCACCACCACAGTTAAAAAAAAAGAGCATAAATGCCGAAGCATGGGGGCAGCAGGGGCGGAGGTGCGATTTTGCTCCTAATGCTGCGTACATACGGTCGAAATTCTGACGGAGACTTACCCGTGGAAAAGTCCGACCGTGTGTACGCGGCATAACCTTTTATGCCGCGTACATACGGTCGAAATTCCGACGGAGGCTTGCCCGCGGAAAAATCCGACCGTGTGTACGCGGCATAACTTTTTTGCGGGAGGATGCCCCCATGCTTCGGCATATATAAATGGTGCATGTATGCCCATCATTAGAAGTGGGTGGATGAAGGGAGGTATTCTAATGGTGGGCATACCCACCGATCAATCTCTTTTTTTCATTCAGCCAACAGACTGCATGAAAAAAAAGATTACAATACATGTCCAACAAGGACCAGCAACGTACTGGTATGTTGCTGGACTTTGAATGTTTATACCAGAATGATGCCTGCAGGTTTAGGTATCATCTTGGTATCATTCTTTTCAGCCAGTGGCCGGCTTTCATGTAAAAGCAATTCTAGCAGATAATTAGCCTCTAGACTGCTTTTACAAGCAGTGGGAGGGAATGTCCCCCCCCGGATATAAACAGCGCCATTGGGAAATTGGGAAAGCATTTTATCACACCGATCTTGGTGTGGTCAGATGCTTTGAGGGCAGAGGAAAGATCTAGGGTCTAACTCCCCAATTTTTTTCAAAAAAATAGTACCTTCCACTACCTATTGCTATCATAGGGGATATTTACATTCCCTGAGATAACAATAAAAATGGTAAAAAATAAATAAAAATATGGAAGGAACAGTTTAAAAATAAAATAAAAAAGCAAAATAAAAAAAAAAAAAATAAAAAGCACCGCTGCCCCCCCCTGCTCTTGGGCAAAGGCGAACGCAAGCGTCGGTCTAGCGTCATATGTAAACAGCAATTGCACCATGCATGTGAGGTATCACCACGAAGGTCAGATCGAGGGCAGTAATTTTAGCAGTAGACCTCCTCTGTAAATCTAATGTGGTAACCTGTAAAGGCTTTTAAAGGCTTTTAAAAATGAATGCAGTTTGTCGCCGTTGCGAAAAAAATGTTTTCATGTAAACAAAAAGTGTCAGAAAGGGCTTTGTCTTCAAGTGGTTAGAAGAGTGGATGATGTGTGACATAAGCTTCCTAATGTTGTGCATAAAATGCCAGGACAGTTCAACCCCCCCCCCCCCAAATGACCCCATTTTGGAAAGTAGACACCTCAAGCTATTTGCTGAGAGGTATGTTGAGTATTTTGCATATCTCGCTTTTTGTCACAAAGTTTTGAAAATTGAAAAAAGAAAAAAAAATGTCTTTCTTCATTTTCAAAAACAAATGAGAGCTCTAAAATACTCACCATGCCTCTCAGCAAATAGCTTGGGGTGTCTACTTTCCAAAATGGGGTCATTTGTGGGGGTTTGTGCTATCTTGGCGTTTTATGGCCTTCAAAACTGTGATAGGTAGTGAGGAGTGAAATCAAAAATTTATGCCCTTAGAAACCTTGAAGGCGGTGCTTGGCTTTTGGGGTCCCGTACGCGGCTAGGCTCCCAAAAAGTCCCACACATGTGGTTTCCCCATATCAGGAGAAGCAGCAGAATGTATTTTGGGGTGTAATTTCACATATGCCTATGGCATGTGTGAGCAATATATCATTTAGTGACAACTTTGTGCAAAAAAAAAAAAAAAGTTTGTCATATTCCCGCAACTTGTGGCAAAATATAAAATATTCCATGGACCCAACATGCCTCTCAGTAAATAGCTTGGGGTGTCTACTTTCCAAAATGGGGTCATTTGGGGGGGTTTGTGCAATTTTGGCATTTTATGGCCTTCGAAACTGTGATAGGTAGTGATAGGTAGTGAAAATTTACACCCTTAGAAATCCTGAAGGCGGTACTTGGTTTCCGGGGTCCGGTACGTGGCTAGGCTCCCAAAAAGTCCCACACATGTGGTATCCTCGTACTCAGGAGAAGCAGCAGAATGTATTTTGGGGTGCGATTCCACATATAACCATGGCATGTGTGAGCAATATATCATTTAGTGACAACTTTTTGTAATTTTTTATTTTTTTTGTCATTATTGAATCACTTGGGACAAAAAAAAAATATTCAATGGGCTCAACATGCCTCTCAGCAATTTCCTTGTGGTGTCTACTTTCCAAAATGGGGTCATTTGGGGGGGTTTTCTACTGCCCTGCCATTTTAGCACCTCAAGAAATGAGATAGGCAGTCATAAATTTAAAGCTGTGTAAATTCCAGAAAATTTACCCTAGTTTGTAAACGCTATAACTTTTGCGCAAACCAATAAATATACGCTTATTGACATTTTTTTTACTAAAGACATGTGGCTGAATACATTTTGGCCTAAATATATGACTAAAATTGAGTTTATTTGATTTTTCTTATAACAAAAATTAGAAAATATCATTTTTTTTCAAAATTTTCGGTCTTTTTCTGTTTATATCACAAAAAATAAAAATCGCAGAGGCAATTAAATACCATTAAAAGAAAGCTCTATTTGTGGGAAGAAAAGGACGCAAATTTCGTTTGGGTACAACATGTCCGCACAATTTACAGTTAAAGCAGCGCAGTGCAAAATTCTGAAAACACCTCTGGTCCTTTAGCTACAAAATGGTCCGGGGCTTAAGTGGTTAATTATCGATGCTTCCCGCTAAAACTACTGCTTGTGGAAGAGAATTCGAAATCCTTATCCTTACCGCTCTAACAGTAAAGAACCCTCTACGCAGTTTAAGGTTACACTGCTTGTCTTCTAATTTTAGTGAATGGACGCGTGTCTTTTTAAATTCCCTTGCGCGGAAGTGTTTTATTCCTATTGTGGGGTCACCAGTATGGTATTTGTACATTGAAATCATATCCCCTCTCAAGCGTCTCTTCTCCAGAGAGAATAAATTCAGTGCTTGCAATCTTTCCCCGTAGCTGAGATCCTCCACCTTTTTTAGTTTTCTTGCCCTTCTCTGGCCTTTCTCTGGACCCTTTCCAGCTCCAGGACATCCCTCCTGAGGACTGGTGCCCAGAACTGGATGGCATACTCTAGGTGCAGCCAGACCAGAGTCTTGTAAAGTGGGAGAATTATCTTTTTATCTCTGGAGTGGATCCCCTTTTTAATGCATGCCAATATTCTGTTGGCATGCCATTGCTGAGCCTGTCATCTACTAGGACCAACAGTGATTCTCTCCCTAGTGAGTAGACTGCATTCATATTTTTGGCACCCAAATGCATTATTTTAAAATTTTCTATATTAAACCTCATTTGCCCACGCCATTAATTTGTTTAGATCTTCTTGCAAGGTTTCTACATCCTGCATAGCAGTTATTGCCCTGCTTAGCTTAGTATCATCAGCAAATACTGAGATTGAACTGTTTATCCCATCCTCCAGATTGTTTATTAATAAATTAAATAGGATTGGTCCCAGGACAGAACCCCGACAGATCCAGCTGGCACACTGTTAGCTAATAAAAAAAGGCAACAGTCAGATAAAGCAAAGGCCCTTTAGAGTTAGGGACCACGGGCCCCTTTGGTGTGTAGAAAAAGTTCCAGTATCCAGCTACATTCCTGTGGCTACTCATTCCAGCACTGCCTCTTCAGGCACTGCCAGCCCACCTGGCTGCAGCTGCCCCTTTCAATAGCCCTCCTGGCTACTTCCCACAGTCCTCTCAGACTGCCACACTCACCAGCCACCTGGCTGTCTTCTCCCTGGGGATCTTCTGGACATGCTTGTTGGCTCCTGCTATCCTCACTTTTTCTCCCATGCCTCTGGACTCCTCTTTGTGTTTTCAGAGGATCCCTCCAGCACCTGAGCCCAAGGCCCGAAGGTCACCACCCAGACGAGGGGGCTACCCTCAAGGGCCTCCAACAGCTTTCTCAGCACTCCATCTCCAGCTTTGGCCTGAACTCCACACTGCTCCTGCTAGCCAGACTCTGAGTATTTAAGAGGTGCCCTCCCCCTGCCAGCCTATTTGGCCGGAGATTGGTTGGGGCCCTCATCAATACTCCAGGCAGCTCCTCATAACCTTTCTCCCATTCTTCTGGAAGTTTCTCCAAGGTTCCACAAGTAGGGGGGGGGGTACCAGTGGTGCTGCCTGATGAGTCATCCAGCCTTCTGGATCCCTCACCCTGACCCAGATTCAAAACACAGGCTTGGCTGCCAGCCAAGCCAAACAATTTACCAAACTACAGAAAAAAAATGATGTACAATCTAGGACTCTACCCTAGAGGGTGCTACACATTGTTACAAAAAAAAAACTCCAAGGGACTGGAGATCCTTATTCTGTATCTAGAGGTGGAGATGCATCTTGATGTCCACATGCCTAGGTTAACTAAGTGACTCTCAGTAGTGATTTTTAACTTGCCTCTGCAGTACCTGACTGAGTGGAGGCACTGACTAAGTCGTTTTTAAGAGAGTCAGTTCCATGCTCCCAACATGGCTTTGTTAAAACTTGGATCAAGAGAGGATCTTCAGAAACCCTGAACTTAAGTGGATGACCAGATCCTTTAGTAATAGGCTAGCTTTTTACATGTGGATTAATTAGGAAATAGCATGCAACAAAGATACATTTACAAGCTTTTTAAAAGCAGACTTATAGTCTATACAGTCTCCACACTGTCTTCAACTGTACAATGTAAACGTTGTTTAAAACAAGCAAAGAGAAATAAAGGGTGAACACTATTACCATCTTTGGCGACAAGTCAGCTCAGCATTTTCATCTGCATGTTAATACAAGTTTTTTAATAATAATGGTATAATCACAACAACCTCTGCACAAAAGCTTTAACAGAGATTTACTAATGTATATTTTAGTTTCCCTAATTTACAATGTGAGATTATACGTTGTTGAGCTCCATAGTCCTAATTTTTGTGCTGGCATAATTAAATATTTAATTCATAATGTTGGCAAAACATGCAGTTATGCTCTTGTTACGGTATTTTAAATAATCGTTGAAATTGACATTTGTGTTAAAACATGCAGTAAAATGTATGCCTGAGTCTGCCATATGCATTCTGGGCCAAATAAAAATTGTATTTAATTAAGAAACCCATATGTGCCAGTCTTTTTTTTTTTCAGTACAGTCTTAGTTCTGTTAACATTGTGCATTTTCCCAGCTTTCTGATTTACCAGTATTAAGATTTCTCTAAACGATTTTCAAAAATATAGGGAGTCTACACATGTACACTGTATCCAGTCTTAAACCCCTCACATGAATGGCTTCATAAATCATAATTGTACTGCCCATTTTTATGTTTTTTAAGCATAAAAGATAATGGGGTCAATTCACAAAAGGATATTGCATATTTGGATCATGTAATACATTTAACTCAAATATCTTATGCAATATGAAAAATGGAAATTCACCACAAGTGCATGTGGTATTTATCACAAGAATTGCTCAGTAAATACCACATAAACCTGTCTAAAATTCAATTCACAAAAAAAGTAAACAAAAACATTCATTAACCACTTGAGCTCCAGAAGATTTTACCTATGATCTTCCAAATGGAAGATCATAAGTGTGTAGCGGCCTCACCCCCCGTCCCCTTGTTAATAAAACGGCTGGCTTGTCTAGGGGCATGCGGGAGGAGGATGAGGTTCACTACGGCCTATGTCCTCTAATGTGCAGAGGTGAAAGCCAACACTTATTTTACCTTCGGGCCTGTGTTCTGGATGGAGCCTCTGCTTCTTCTGTGGAAGTTTGACTGTCAGTAATAGAGCCCCACACCATAAAAAGTCCAACACTCCTTTATTCTTCTTCACAAGTGAACAGCATCAGTTGAACTTTTCAATAAACAGACAGGGTGTGGATACAAGTAGGTCCAGGCACAATGACCTCTCCTATTCCTTCTAGTGCAAATAGGCTTGGCGCACAGTCTCTGCCACCGACTGTGAGATTGGTCGCTGCCACCGACCAGGTGAACTGTTGAGGCCCCTACCACAGGCCTGAGAGCAGGACTCTGCCACCGACCTGAGTTGATTAGATGGACCGCTGCCACTGACCATAGAACATGAACCACCTTCCCTGATGAATTGGCCCCTGTTCGGGAAAGACATCCATCCGGACGGTCTCCAGAGGTCCACCCGGCACTGGCAATATGCTGTACCAGCTCTTCGGGAGGATCCCCTCTCTGGTCCCTTACGCCCTGGATTCAGGCGCCTGACACCTGGGGCACCTTAGGATGATCCCTCCCTCGCGGGACCCACTGGAAGGTACTGGGCCCCAGGCCCCTGGTTGAGTACCTCACCCCAGACAAAAGGTGTCTGGGATGAAACACAAACTCCACGTGTACAGGCCAAGGGCGCCTGGACACCGATCACGGACAGCAGCCCTCAGGCTAAAGGTGCCTGGGACTCAGACCTCGTGGTGAAGATGTCCGCCCCCTTTATACCCTCCCCCAGCAAGCCCAGCGGGTTCCCCGCCCCCTGTACAGCTGCTGCGAGAGGTCACAAAGGGTACGGCACTGCAGTGATGGTTCAACCCCAGCCCAAAGTGACAGCACCACCTACTGAGCCGCAGGGAACTGAACACCACTGATGTCCTCACACGAATAGAACACAGCCCTACTCTACTAATTAGTGCATCTGGGTTGATTACCACCCAGATGCTGCCCCTAAATAGTACATACCCGCTACAGGTGCATACATAAAATACAAGAAAGGCAACTACTCATGGTGTAGTATTAAAACCAAGCAAAATGTATTTCTAAAGGAGCTCTGATATGTCTGTTTTTATCTGACAAAATGTGAGTACCCTGGCTGTTTTTTAGAAATACATTTTGCTTGGTTTTAATATTACACCATGAGGAGTTGCCTTTCTTGTATTTTATGTATGCTACTATGATCTTCCATTTGGTGAGACTACAAGACCCAGCTATCTATGATCCAATTGAAGTGGTTTTGTGGAGCTGTGGACATATGCTTGTTTGACCACCTGTAATCCAGTGGTCCGTTTTATTTGGTAAGAGGCCCGGTGTGTTGATGTTCGGTGGAGGATACTTTCATGCTCACCTGATTGTGTCTTTGTTTACACCGTGGGTGATTCCAGCTTCCTTTCCTGTACAAGGACTTTACTTTAAACACTATGGACTCTTACCTTTAATGTTATGCTACTAGCACTGCATACACCCATTTTTTATGCTTTTTTATTGTCGCCATACAATTTATGCCAGCTGCTTCTGTAATACTAGCGCAGTGATTAATCTTGAATTTATTGGCAATTAAACATGCAACGCTGTAGCCAAACTAAATTTATGTAATATTTTTCCCCACAAATAGAGATTTCTTTTGGTGGTATTTGATCACCACTGGTTTTTTTTATTTTATTATATAAATGAAAAAAGACCGGTAATTTTGAAAAATAAATCGATATTTTTTACTTTCTAATATAAAATCTATCCAATTTAAAAAATCTAATTTTGTCATTTATTTAGGCAAAGATGAATTCTGTTACATGTCTTTGGTAAAAAAAATACCAATAAGTGCATATTGTTATTGATGGTTTGCATGAAAGATATAGCGTCTAAAAACTATGGTATATACTATACTGGAATTTGTATATACAGTGGGTACGGAAAGTATTCAGACCCCCTTAAATTTTTCACTCTTTGTTATATTGCAGCCATTTGTTAAAATCATTTAAGTTCATTTTTTTCCCTCATTAATGTACACACAGCACCCCATATTGACAGAAAAACACAGAATTGTTGACATTTTTGCAGATTTATTAAAAAAGAAAAACTGAAATATCACATGGTCCTAAGTATTCAGACCTTTTGCTCAGTATTTAGTAGAAGCACCTTTTTGATCTAATACAGCCATGAGTCTTTTTGGGAAAGATGCAACAAGTTTTTCACACCTGGATTTGGGGATCCTCTGCCATTCCTCCTTGCAGATCCTCTCCAGTTCTGTCAGGTTGGATGGTAAACGTTGGCGGACAGCCATTTTTAGGTCTCTCCAGAGATGCTCAATTGGGTTTAAGTCAGGGCTCTGGCTGGGCCATTCAAGAACAGTAACGGAGTTGTTGTGAAGCCACTCCTTCGTTATTTTAGCTGTGTGCTTAGGGTCATTGTCTTGTTGGATGGTAAACCTTCGGCCCAGTCTGAGGTCCTGAGTAGTGTTGAGCGAACCCGAACTGTAAAGTTCGGGTCCGTACCGAACTTTAGCTTTTTCCCGAACCCGGACTTTGCCCAAAAGTCCGGGTTCGGGTTCGGCAATCTAATAACGCATTTAGAAATGCTTCAGGGGCCAGCCAATCACCTTTTGATTAGCTGGTGTGCCCTTAGAAGCCATCATAGCCATGCCTACTAATGGCATGGCTGTGATTGGTCAGTGCAACATGTGACCCAGCTTCTATATAAGCTAGAGGCACACAGCACACATGACACTCTGCTTCAGAATAGATAGGGAGAGGATCTAGTCTGCTGCTGCTGCTTTTAGGGAGAGATAGAAAGATAGATGAGGTAGTCCTGATTCTACAATCTGAGGGAAAAGATAGAGAGATAGTGTAGTGTAGGGCCAGGTTCCTGTGTTGGTGCTTTCAGGGAGAGAGAATATTATATAGGAGTCCAGATTCAGAGATTAAAATCAGCGATCTGCATAGGTCTACCTATTTGTGTTGCAGTGCAGTCTTTTTACACTGCCATGAGCCCAGTGTCAGAGAAAATCTAACTTTTAGGGGGAAAAAAAAGGCACTTTATTGTTCTCTTTTCCAAAAGACCCATAGGGCAAAAAAAAAAAAAAAAGCATTTTATTTTGCTCGTGCAAAAAAAGACCCGTTTAGGGCAAAAAAAAAAAAAATTTGCACTTTAATGTACGCTTGCAAAAAACGCAGTTTAGGGGCACAAAAAAAAGTTTGCAGTGTGTTATACATATTTTGAGGTGTGTGAAATAAACAATTTCTATATAGTTTTCTCCTACTCTGCTATACTAAAAAAACAACATTTTTTTTTAATAGCATTTTCTGCAGTTCTGTAGCTGTGCGATTCAGCGGTTACGTACTGTGGGTGTGTTCTGCTCTTCCAAAAAACGCTGTTTAGTGGCACAAAAAAAAGTTTGCAGTGTGTTATACATATTTTGAGGTGTTTGAAATAAACAATTTCTTTATAGTTTTCTCCTACGTTGCTATACTAAAAAAACAACATTTTTTTTGAATAGCATTTTCTGCAGTTCTGTAGCTGTGCGATTCAGTGGTTACGTACTGTGGGTGTGTTCTGCTCTTCCAAAAAATGCCGTTTAGTGGCACCAAAAAAAGTTTGCAGTGTGTTATACATATTTTGAGGTGTGTGAAATAAACAATTTCTATATAGTTTTCTCCTACTGTGCTATACTAAAAAAACAAAAATTTTTTTGAATAGCATTTTCTGCAGTTCTGTAGCTGTGCGATTCAGCGGTTACGTACTGTGGGTGTGTTCTGCTCTTCCAAAAAACGCTGTTTAGTGGCACCAAAAAAAGTTTGCAGTGTGTTATACATATTTTGAGGTGTGTGAAATAAACAATTTCTATATAGTTTTCTCCTACTGTGCTATACTAAAAAAACAAAATTTTTTTTGAATAGCATTTTCTGCAGTTCTGTAGCTGTGTGATTCAGCGGTTACGTACTGTGGGTGTGTTCTGCGCTTCCAAAAACACCCATTTAGGGCAAGATCCTAAATTTTGAAAATATGAGGAGAAGGTCAAAGGGACGTGGTGGCCCCGGTCGTGGTGCTGCTGGTGGAGCTCCTGTTGCAGGGAGAGGACATGGTGGATCTGTGCCAGATACACGCACAAGTGAAACACCTTCCTCAGGTGCGAGTAGGCGACCGAGCCTGCGGCGGTATTTTGTCGCGCCTAATGAGGCTGTACGAATGTTTAGGCCAGGACAAGTACAGGCGATAGTAGATTGGGTTGCTGACAGTGCCTCGGGTTCCTTCACATTGTCTCCCGCCCACTCTTCTGATGAAAGAACAGAGTTGGCACCTGAAACCCATGTCCATCAGTCTTTCACCTCACCCCCTTGCAAATCAGCCAAGCAGTCTGAGCCCCAAATCATGCAGCAGTCTCTTCTGCTTTTCGATGACTCTGTTAGCAGGGTTTCCCAGGGCCATCCTCCTAGCCCTGCCCCAGAAGTGGAAGAGATTGAGTGCACCGATGTCCAACCACTTATGTTTCATGATGAGTACATGGGAGGATCATCGCAGTACGTCTCGGATGATGACGAAACACAGGTGCCAACTGCTGCTGCTTTCGCAATTGTGCAGACAGACAAGGAGGGCAGGGGTGAAGACTGGGTGGAAGATGATGTGGAGGACGATGAGGTCCTCGACCCCACATGGAATTAACGTTATGCAGGTGACCAGTGTAGTTTGGAGGAAGAGGCGGTGGTCGCACAGAGCCACCAGCACAGCAGAAGAGGGAGCAGGGTGCAAAAGCGGAGCATCTGTCAGCTAGACAGTATGTCTGCTACTGCCCAACGCAGCAAGGGACCGAGCACACCAAAGCCAGGTCCAAGGAGTTCCCCAGCGTGGCAGTTCTTCACACAATGTGCTGATGACAAGACACGAGTGGTTTGCACGCTGCGCAATCAGAGCCTGAAGCGAGGCATAAACGTTCTCAACCTGAGCACAACCTGCATGACCAGGCATCTAAGTGCAAAGCACGAGCTGCAGTGGAGTAGACACCTCAAAAACCAAGAAAGGTCTCTGGCTCCTCCTGCTCCCTCTTCTGCTGCAGTCTCGGCCTCTTCATCCACCTCTGTAGTGACAGTGGCACCTGCCACCCCGCAAACAGAGCATCTGCCAGCAACACTACCACCTGGGTCACCAACCATCTCCACAATGTCCCATGGAAGCGTTCAGCTCTCTATCTCCCAAACATTGGAGCGGAAGAGGAAGTACCCCCCTAGCCACCCGCGATCCCTGGCCCTAAATGCCAGCATTTCAAAACTCCTGGCCTTTGAAATGCTGTCATTCCGTCTGGTGGAGACGCAGAGTTTTAAAAGCCTGATGGCATTGGCTGTCCCACAGTACGTCGTGCCCAGCCGCCACTATTTTTCCAGGCGAGCCATCCCTTCCCTGCACAACCAAGTGGGGGACAAAATCAGGTGTGCACTGCGCAACGCCATCTGTGGCAAGGTCCACCTAACTACGGATGCGTGGACCAGTAAGCACGGTCAGGGACGTTATATCTCCCTAACAGCACACTGGGTAAATGCAGTGGCGGCTGGGCCTGAGGCAGATAGCAGTTTGGCGCATGTCCTTCCACCACCGAGGATTGCAGGGCGCTTCAGTTTGCCTCCTGTTGCTAACTCCTCCTACTCCGCTTCCTCATCCTCTACCGCCTCCTCATTCGGTCAGCGTAACACCTTCACCACCAACTTCAGCACAGCCAGGGGTAAACGACAGCAGGCAGTTTTAAAACTTTCCTGTTTGGGGGAAAAACCCCACACCGCGCAGGAGTTGTGGAGGGACATGGAACAACAGACCAATGAGTGGTTGCTGTCAGTGAGCCTCAAGCCTGGCCTGGTGGTGTGCGATAATGGGCGAAATCTCGTAGCAGCTCTGGGCCTAGCCGGTTTGACGCACATCCCTTGCCTGGCGCATGTGCTGAACTTGGTGGTCCAGAGGTTCCTTAAAAATTACCCCAATATGCCAGAGCTGCTGCAGAAAGTGCGGGCTGTGTGTGCGCACTTTCGGCATTCTCACCCTGCTGCTGCTCGCCTGTCAGCGCTGCAGCGTAACTTCGGCCTTCCCGCTCACCGCCTCATATGTGACGTGCCCACAAGGTGGAACTCCACCTTGCACATGCTGGCCAGACTGTGCGAGCAGCAGCAGGCGATAGTGGAGTTTCAGCTGCAGCAATCATGCGTGAGTCGCTCTGCGGAACAGCACCACTTCACCACCAATAACTGGGCCTCCATGCGAGACCTGTGTGCCTTGTTGCACTGTTTCGAGTACTCCACCAACATGTCCAGTGCCAATGACGCCGTTCTTAGCGTTACTATCCCAGTTCTATGCCTCCTTGAAAAACGCTTCGGGCGATGATGGAAGAGGATGTGGCACAGGAGGATGAGGAGGAGGAGGAGGAAGCGGGATCATTTCAAAGGCTTTCAGGGCAGTCTTTCACAAGTGGCTACGAGGGTGGGTTCCTGCACCAACAAACGCCAGGTACACAATTGTCCGGCAGAAAGGGAACAGTTCTGGAGGATGACGAGGTGGAGGAGGAGATGGAGGAGGAGGAGGAGGAGGCATTTTCACAGCAGGGTGGCACCCAGACCAGCTCGTGGCCATCACTGGTGCGTGGCTGGGGGGATACAGAGGACACAGACGATACACCTCCCACAGAGGACAGCTTTTCTTTGCCTCTGGGCAGCCTGGCACACATGAGCGATTACATGCTGCAGTGTTTCCGCAATGACCGCCGAGTTGCCCACATTTTAACTGGTGCTGATTACTGGGTGGCCACCCTGCTGGATCCCCGTTACAAGGACAACGCACCGTCCTTAATTCCCTCACTGGAGCGGGATCGTAAGATGCGCGAGTACAAGCGCACGCTGGTAGACGCGCTGCTGGTGGCATTCCCACCTGACAGCGGGCGTACGGTAGAAGCACAAGGCGAAGGCAGAGGAGGAGGAAGAGGTCGCCAACGCAGCCGGGGCACCGGCAGCACCTCAGAAGGCAGGGTTAGCATGGCTGAAATGTGGAAAAGCTTTGTCAGCACGCCACAACAACCAGCACCACCAGCTGAGATGGAACGTCTTAGCAGGAGGCAGCATTTCACCAACATGGTTGAGCAGTATGTGTCCACAGGCCTACACGTACTGGATGACGGGTCTGCCCCCTTTAACTTCTGGGTCTCCAAATTGGGCACATGGCCTGAGCTTGCCCTTTATGCCTTGGAGGTGCTGGCCTGCCCTGCAGCCAGTGTATTATCTGAACGTGTATTTAGCACGGCAGGGGGCGTTATCACAGACAAGCGCAGCCGCCTGTCCAGAGCCAATGTGGACAAGCTCACGTTCATTAAAATGAACCAGGCATGGATCCCACAGGACTTGTCCGTACCTTGTGCAGAATAGACATGTATACCAGTGTTGTGACAAAAACTGTCCGGCCATCGGATTGTGTCCGGCCCATACTGCGAAGGCACAGCCCTTGCGCAGTACAGAGGACAAGGAGATTCACAAAATCTCCGAAGATGAACGGCGCCTGCGCTGTGAGTGCAGGTTCAAGCCCCACCATCCAAGTGGACATACGGTAGCACATAGTAACAGGGCCCCTCACGGGCTCGGTTCGATCGCCACGCTTCGGGCACGGCCTCACTTGGCTCGTCTTGAACCACGGATGGTGTGGCCTTCACCTGAACTCACCACGCAGGCGCCGTTCGTCTTGGGAGATTTTAGAAATCCCCTTGTCCTACATACTGAGCAAGCGCAGTACAGGGTGGACACTATTTGACGGGGGACAGAATTCGACACATCACCGGCATTACACAGCCATTGTTGTATTTTTGAATCAGTGTTGGCTACCTCGTCCTCCTCCACCGCCGCTTCCACCTACACAGCCACATCCACCGCCACTTCAACCTCCTACTCCATATGGACCTCGTCCTCCTAGGTCAAGATTATTATTTTTTTTATTTTAATTTTTTTATGTTATTTTAAGTTATTTCCCTATCCACATTTGTTTGCAGAGCACTTGCCATGCTCTTAACAACATTTTGCTGCCATTTTCAGCCCTCTAGCCCTTTCCATGGCCTTTTTAGAGCCTTTTTAGTCCTTAGAAGTCCGGGTCCCCATTGACTTCAATGGGGTTCGGGTTCGGGTCCGGGTTCGGGTTAAAGTTCGGTCCCGAACCCGAACTTTTTTCCGAAGTTCGGCCGAACCCGTCGAACCCGAACATCCAGGTGTCCGCTCAACTCTAGTCCTGAGCACTCTGGAGAAGGTTTTCGTCCAGGATATCCCTGTACTTGGCCGCATTCATCTTTCCCTCGATTGCAACCAGTCGTCCTGTCCCTGCAGCTGAAAAACACCTCCACAGTATGATGGACATGTGATGAGCAGTGCCTGGTTTTCTCCACACATACCGCTTAGAATTAAGGCCAAAAAGTTCTATCTTGGTCTCATCAGACCAGAGAATCTTATTTCTCACCATCTTGGAGTCCTTCAGGTGTTTTTTTAGCAAACTTCATGCGGGCTTTCATGTGTCTTGCACAGAGGAGAGGCTTCCGTCAGGCCACTCTGCCATAAAGCCCCGACTGGTGGAGGGCTGCAGAGATGGTTGACTTTCTACAACTTTCTCCCGACTGCATCTCTGGAGCTCAGCCACAGTGATCTTTGGGTTCTTCTTTACCTCTCTCACCAAGGCTCTTCTCCCCCAATAGCTCAGTTTGGCCGGACGGCCAGCTCTAGGAAGGGTTCTGGTCATCCCAAACGTCTTCCATTTAAGGATTATGGAGGCCACTGTGCTCTTAGGAACCTTAAGTGCAGCAGAAATTTTTTGTAACCTTGGCCAGATCTGTGCCTTGCCACAATTCTGTCTCTAAACTCTTCAGGCAGTTCCTTTGACCTCATGATTCTCATTTGCTCTGACATGCACTGTGAGCTGTAAGGTCTTATATAGACAGGTGAGTGGCTTTCCTAATCAAGTCCAACCAGTATAATCAAACACAGCTGGGCACAAATGAAGGTGTAGAACCATCTCAAGGATGATCAGAAGAAATGGAAAGCACCTGAGTTAAATATATGAGTGTCACAGCAAAAGGTCTGAATACTTAGGACCATGTGATATTTCAGTTTTTCTTTTTTAATAAATCTGCAAAAATGTCAACAATTCTGTGATTTTCTGTCAATATGGGGTGCTGTGTGTACATTAATGAGGGAAAAAATGAACTTAAATGATTTTAGCAAATGGCTGCAATATAACAAAGAGTGAAAAACGTAAGGGGGTCTGAATACTTTCCGTACCCACTGTATATAAAAAATGTTTATACTAGTAATGGCGGTGGTCCAGAGACTTATAATGGGACTGCGATAGTGCGGTGGGACATCTGACACTAACTGATGCTGGGGGGAACTGACTAACTGACACTGACATCTTCAGTGACACTAATACAGTGATCAGTGCTAATAATATACAATGTCATTGTAACAATGACACTGGCTGGGAAGCGGTTAACGTTTAGGGCAATCAAAGGGCTAACAAGTGTTAATGTGTGTACTGTGTGCTGTTTTCACTAAGCAATGTGCGGTCTCTCCCCCCCCCCCCAATCCATATCCAGATTTAGAGGGAGCTTCATGTCAAAAATGAAAATAAAATTTGGTCCCCCCAAAATCCATACCTGACCCTTATCTGAGCATGCAGCCTGGCAGGCTAGGAAAGGGGGAGATGAGCATGCACCTTACCCCCCGAACCATAACAGGCCATGTGCCCTCAACATGGGGGGGTGCTTTGAGGGGGGCCACTCGTTTTCCCCCAAAGCACTTTGTCCTCATGTTGATGAGGACAAGGGTCTCTTCCCAACAACCCTGGCCGGGTGGTTGTTCGGGTGCGGGGGTAAATGGTCCAGACCTCGAAGCCCCCATTTAACAATTTCTTGTGCTGCTTCTCTGCCTTTGCTGGCCAAACCTATATATTTATACTGTGGGGCAGAAGATCACTATGCCCAACAGTCTTGTATAAATACAGTACTAGGTGCTGGAATGCAAACCATGTTCCACCACCCGACACCCTGCTGCCTCTCTACACAGTGTCCTGGGTCCTGAAAACCAATCTGCTGGACATAAACAGTATCAAAAATCCAGAGTCAGCATCATTTACTACCCTCCTTTACATTGAAAGTCACTTTTCACCCAACTTTTGTGAGATTCTAAATATGCCTTGGTACTTGAACAAGCTCCCCATTTACCACCCACTCATTTAGTAGTTATAACTATTATAGTAATGTTATTGCTTATTTCACACCTTTTTTAAACAGCTTATGGAAAAAGTCTGTATTTGTACAGGTAATAAATCAGTAATGTCCCATTAATTCTTTAATTGTTCTTTTCTTGTTTATCACAGGCCATGTATCTGCATAAAATAACATAATGTGCATATGTATTGTTCATAATGTCTCCAAAACGATGCAGTTTAAAATGCACAACACACAGAAGGTGGGGACTTTGTTTGGGGGAGCTGTGATATGAGGGGGGCTATAATATGGGGGGATGTGATTGTAAGGGGGGACTTTTGGGGAGCTGTGATGTGAGAGAGGTGGCCTGTGATATGGGGGGTGTTGTGATTGTAATGGGGGACTGTGTTTGGGGGAGCTGTGATGTGAGAGGGGGACCTGTGATATGGAGGGCTGTGGTTGTAAGGGGGGACTTTGGGATATTTGTGATGTGAAAAAGGGAACCTGTTATTTGGGGGGGCTGTGATTGTAATGGGGGACTGTGTTTGGGGGGAGCTATGATGTAATGGGGGAGCTGTGATATGGGGGCAGTGATGTGAGAGGGGGAAGCTGTGATGTGGGGGCTGTGATGTGAGAGGGGGTGCTGTGATATGCGAGACTGTGATGTGAGAGGGGGGAGCTGTGATATGGGGGGCTGTGATGTGAGAGAGGGAGCTGTGATATGGGGGGCTGTGATTTGAGAGGGGGGAGCTGTGATGTGGGGGGTTGTGATGTGAGGAGGGTGGAGAGCTGTGTTGTGAGGGTGGGTCTGTGATTGCAAGGAGGGCTGTGATGTAAGGGGGGCTGTGATGTGAGCAGACGGGGCACTGATGTGAAAGGGGGGGGGGGGGTCTGTGATATGAAAGGGAGCGATGATGTAAAGGGCACATGCACATAAGAACACACTGTCCCTGCCTTGCCAGACCTCTACGTAGGGATGAAGAGCCTACGAAGCCTGCACACTGGGGATAGTCAATAAGGACCGGAGGAATCCACTGAAGCGAAGCAGTGGACAGCAGACAAGTGAAAACAGTTTTGTTAGTAAAACATTTTTTTATTATAAATGTAGTTTAATGTCTGTTTTTGGCTTTTATTGTTTCAATATTTAGGCTGTTCCTTAAAGGCACAGTAAAAAAAAAAAAATGTTTTATAGTAATTATGATGTTTTTTGATAATATTTATATTTACAGGTGGTGTTGTTATGCTGTATAGGTGGTGACATTAAACATTTATTTCGAACATAGTGTAGAGAAATTCTGTGACAAACACATGTAATGTGAGCAGTGCAATATATAGGTGGGGCTTTGTGTGTGTGTAGCTTGTGGGTGGGGAAACCAGGGGCTCTATGATCTCCTATTGCCCGGGAGCCCGATAAGTTGTCAGTCCGTCCCTGCTGGTGACTGTAAATTAACCCCTTGACACCAACAGTACACATATATGCGGCCTTACTGGACTGGGCTTTTTTCCGTGGGGCCGCATATATGTGTAGCAATACCCCCAGTTAAGAGGGCTGCAGGTATATTTTTGGGCATGTAACACACTGCTGTCAACCCCCAGGAACTGGCTCTAACCTCCCTTGGCACAGCTAGCACAAATGGGAGTGTGAAACCCACTAGGCTATAGGAATCACCACTCCGCAATAAAGCATACACAATAGTTAATATTAAATTACCTGAGCTGACTGCTTCAACTGGGATAAACAGTACGCCACACACTTGTCTGCTTAACCACAAATACTTTTACTGAATAGAATATAAGGTTAGACAATGGTACATCTATCTATGCAGGGCCCTGCAATATCAAAAGTCAAGCAGACAACAAGTATTATGTTCTAACAGTTCTATGCACACTAAATGTCTCTTAATACCTATGCTCGCGAGCCTTCCCCTCGTGGCCAATATGGCGGCCAAACAAATGTCCCCCCTGCTGAACAGTCAGGCCTGACTAATTCACAAACAGTAAGTTCGTAGAGAAGGATCTTCTCTAGCAATGGTGGTGCACTTTGTAGGATATTTGTAATCCAATGGTATTAAATCGTTGGTTACTCAGCAAGCAATAAAACAACTTAACTCCGGCTGCACAACACACTGTTTCTCTGGGGTGCAATATAACACTCCGGGTCGGTGGGCCCTGACCAATGGATACTGGGCCTAAAAGGTAGTCAAAGTATACTGAGCAAGTGCTCTCTCACCCGACCGGACCAGTCCGTACAACCGACTTCAGTAGCTGGTGTCCCGGAACACAATCTCACGATACCCGTAGTCTCCAATCCTCTTGACCATCCGAGGGAGATTGATGGATGAGACGACTCTGGGTTCTCCAGTGACGATCGGCAAGCTCTCTGGATCCCCTAGGCCCAGGCTCTCCGGCCTAGTCCAAAACCACAGGCCCCAAACGTAGGCTCCACTTGCTTGGAGGGCGGTGTCCAAAGAGACCCGCGTGTTGCTCCTCCCTCCTTAAATAGTCCTTCTCCAGCAGACCTTGCGCCGGGCAATGCACTATGGGTGCCCCACTGCACACTGGGTATAGTAGTCTTTTAACTCACTTAAAGCGATACCCCGCTACATATGCATATCTGTCTTTGTGCTGGAAACGTGCCACACAGTGCGCTCCCCGAACAGAGACCAGGGTCTCAGCAGGAGCCCCAGGTCCCATACTAACGGTCACCTGATCACTGTGATAGATTCTGATTAAGAAAAAAAAAAGAAAAAGAAGGAATAAAAGAACGAAAAAAGGAGGGAGCACCGACCTAGTGCATTACCACTTAAAAGTTTTATTAAAAAATAGATAAAAAGCAATGATCCTACTCAGTGCGCCCTCCTTTTTCTTTCTTTCTCTAGCCGTATGAACACCCATTGTTCTGAGGAGGGTTGCAAGACTCTAGACCTTGCCTTAAGATGGAACCACACTATCCGTGTTTGACGAAACACCAGAGCGCAGGAGATTTTTGTTTTATTGAATAGATTCTGATTAGTCACTGTGAAGCCCGCCCCTGTGTTTCTCTCTGTGAATGAAGAGGAAAGATAGGATGTGTGTCTCTCTCTCTCTACTTGCAGAAAGAGCAACAAAGAACTATGTGTAAAAATAAATAAAGAAAATAAAAAATAAAGAAAAAATTCATAGATTAAGACTTGATCTAGGTCAGTGCCATGATTAGTGTTTGGGTCAAGGTCAGGGTCAAAGGTCAAGGTCAGGGTCAAGGTCAGGGTCAGTATATTTTGAGCTTTAATTTTTTTTTCTTTTATTAGTATTAGTGTCAGTGTTAGTGTGTTTTAGATAGGATAAAAAAAAAAAAGTGCACTGTTGTATCTAGACTGTACTATGGGTACAAACAACAAATAACAAATGTGGTATCGCTTGTACTTTGGTGGTATATTATGGTAGTAACAAGAAATACACAACTAATTAAAGAAACATATTTCTTATTTTACTTATATGTGCCAGTTATGCTTTGATAATAAAAAAAAAAAAAAAAAAACAGGAGATATCCATTACCATTTACCACCAAATGAAAGACCAATTTTCCTGATAAAATTGGATGTACAAAGTAGTTGTGATGATATGTACTAACACATGTCAAAGTTGCAAAATTGTGCTTAGGCATTAACATTTGTTTTACCCTTATGCATGAAGGAATTAAAGAAGAACTTCACCCCAAAAAACAATGTGGTTATACCTGGCTCCAGACCCTTCCCTCTACTATTGTTTTTTTTTTTTCTGTGTTTTTTTTTTTTTTTTGTGCTGCACTTCCTCTTCTCATGCCTAGGTGAGAATGACATTTCGTACGTGTGCACAGACGTAGTGAAAGGCTCTGCCAGGCCTCGGAACCCAGCATAGACCTTCAGCACATCTGCACACATGCTGGTTTCTGTGCACAAGTGCATGAGGGTGGCTTATTGAAGGAGGTTGGGGCATGAGCAGTTGCTGGATAATCGAAAATGTTTAGTTTAAAGGAAACCTGTAAAAAGCAAAATATGGGATCTGCCATTGCTGGCCTCTTTAAAAAAAAAAAAAAAATCTGCCTGGCTGGCTCTAACTTCAGCTCTCTCATTACCCTGGAACATTCATTTGGAACAAACATACAAATAAGAAAAGTCATATATATATTGAAGTCAGAAATCCTGGTCTACAAGCAACTAGCATTTTCCATAACAGAAGATCAGCATTGGTAGCCTACATATTTCTCTCAACACAATACTATACTATGTACGTCTATTCAAGAAAGACAGAAACTCCAACAAATAGGTTCATATGTAATAGAGGCTTACTTTTACCACTGAGCGTTGACCCCTAAAGATCCAGGACATCAGTAAAATTCAGTTCAGGGCTGTCTAAGGCTATGATTTTAAACTCTGGACTCTCCATATACTTGGTCACTGGGATGAACTCTTGCCTTAGGACCTACTACATGAGGTTACATTAATCAGGACTGGGGCAGAAACCAGTTAATTCAACCATCCCAACATCTCTATAGCATTTGTTCCACATTTCCTCACACGCAGGAATTCTTAAGATAGAATATTTCCCTGAAATACAAGAGTGTCCAGACCGCAGTGCACTCGCTTAAACAACAGTTCATTTACCAATTACAACTCTACATATAGCTTTTCAGTGTTTAATGCTGTTCCATCAAAGACATACGTCTCTTTACAAACAGCTCCACTAGGTATTACTCCATGCCAATCAAAGTTGGAACAACTGCCTTCAATTGTCCTTTTGCTGTATATTTCCAGATATAGTTGAAAACGTATTCCCTGCTCCACAAGGGAAGATTTTTGCTCAGTCCACACTGTGCGTATTCACATGATAATGCAGAAGGTTCCTCTTCCCAGAGATCAGAGTTCTTCCTTAGGTCATCCCTAGGCCTCATCCTTTAAGTTAAGCGTGCTCCCGTGCTTGCTAACCTGAAGTAGATACCAAGCTTCTCCCAATAAACAACATGTATAAAAGGAATGTAATGAACCAAAAAAATATTTCGCTATTATAGATCAATGAACAGTTATCAAAACCAAAAATGTTTACTCTCCAGTCCTGCTTGGCATAAGTTTTTCAACAATACAGTACAAAAATACAATCATACATAATATCAAGGGTCTGGGTACAACACCATCATCCCAGTTCTTGGGCTCCTCATTTTCACGGTGCCCACTACTCCTTCAGAATTAGGACATATTAACTTTACCTGATCTTCATCATGTTGCCCATAGCAGAACTCTTGGAAACAACTGTTAAAATCCTTTAACACTGGATTATTAAGGTCAAAATTTCTGTGCTGTTTTAGAACATGAAGGCGCTCCCAAAAAAGAAACACCCACTCTTAAATAGCCTGCCTGTGCTGGTCCACAGCTTTTACCTGTACGTAGGAAAATACCATGTTGTATTGCATTTACACATGAAGGTTAAAGGGGTTGTAAAGGTTCATTTTTTATTTTCTAAATAGGTTCCTTTCAGCTAGTGCATTGTTGGTTCACTTACCTTTTCCTTTGATTTACCTTCTAAATGTTTTTTTTCTTTGTCTGTATTTCTCACTTCCTGTTTCTCCTCACTAAACTTCACACCATCATCCGAGTGGTGTGGAGTCAGCCAGAACAGCTTACTGAACAGCTTACTGAGGAGGAACAGGAAGTGAGAAATTCAGACAAAGAAAACAAAGAATAAAAATATTTAGAAGGGAAATCTAAGGAAAAGGTAAGTGAACCAACAATGCACTAGCTTAAAGGAACCTATTTAGAAAATAAAAAACAAACCCTTACAACCCCTTTAAAGTTGTGTTTGCAGACTGGAGAATTTAGTAAGTTTTTACCATTTCCCTTCTCCGTAAGGGACGTAGGACTTCTCAGGGGAGACATCCCAGGCTTTTGGTATTGCAGCCAGGGTCTCAACCCTCTCTCTGAGCTTGGGAAGACCTCTTTGGAGCCAGCTAGATCTGCCAAGGCTAAACCGGAGGGGCTTTTTCCAGTGGCCTGCTCTACTCGGTTTTATCAATCTTATATCCTTATATTGGTTCTATCAATCAATCTTACCTTTTGTACCACCCCCTCCCTTTATAATGTAAGCTCTACGAGCAGGGCCCTCCTGTACCTTTTGTATTGAACTGTACTGTAATTGTGTTGTCCCCCCTATACATTGTAAAGCGTTGCGTAAACTTTTGGCGCTATATAAGTCGTGTATCATAATAATAATAATATCCACAAGAGTTGCATCCGCAGTGTTCCAACTCAAGTCCAAGTACTTGATTTCTTCCCATCCTGGCTGTAACTCAAATAAGAAAGTCCCACAATTTTGGAATCAGACCCAGTAGGAAAACATCAGCAAGCACCAGTGCGGTTTTGAAGTAGCGCTACTTCAGCACGCTTTCAAAGCCAACTATCAGTGCCATTTATTGTGCGGCTTGCTGATATCTGTGCAACTTTAAAGCGAACCTTTAGTCACTTTTTCAACTTTCCATCCATGAAATCTTCCGCCCTTGTTGTTTAAACTTTGGATAGTAAAACATTAATTTTTTCTGCCAGTAAATGCCTTATACAGCCCACTTTCTGTTTCTTGTCTGGTAAAAAGCCTACACTTATGACATCAAGCACAGCTCTCTCTCTTACTCTCCTGAGAGTTTGCCAGGAAGGGAGGGGGGTGAGTCATAGTAGGGCCAAAGAGGGCTGTAGAGCTTTAGATTCCACTTAAAAACGAAAGCCCATTTCCAGCACCAGTCCCATTGTTAATTGGTCCACACCTGGTTTCCTATGACTTGTCATTATAGACAGTATCTAGCCTTCTCTGTAGGAACTGATTTTATACCTTGCAGACATGCACGTTAGAGCCCTTTAAAACAATGTTACAGCCACCGTGCTTATAAACTCTTATAGCAGCCAATCAAAAGGTGGGAGACTTTCTGCCAATCAGGGCTCCTGTACCCTGCCAACTAAGCCAACTAAGCCAAACATGTAATGAGATTTTACTTGTACTATTGCACATTAACCCTTTAAGTCTGGGATATCAGTAAAATCTCAGTTCAGGACTGTCTAAGACCAAGATCCTAGACTCTGGATTCTCCACAAATTTGGTCATTAGGGGGACCTCACGTCCCAGGAACCACTACATAATGCTGAATCAATCAATGCTGGGAGCCTTAAGACTCTAGAGAGTAGTTATTCGGTGTGGCAGAAGCCAATTTTTTAAACTACAAAAGTCCCAACACCTCCATAGTGTTTGTCCCACATTTCCTTACATGTAGGATATCCTTATGAGAAAATATTTCTCTGAAATAAAAGAATGTCCAGATTGGAGGACAGTTGATTCCTTCCTTAATACACTGTTTCCAACATATAGATTTTTAGTGTTCAGTGCTCTTCCATCACAGTCAAAGGGCTCTTTCACACCGACAGTTTGCACTCCCATCAGCAGAAGATCCGTTTACAGATCCCCTGCTGATCAAAGCAGAGTGGGGTGAATCTGCTCAGTTTATGCAGAGTGGACACGGACGAAACTAGGTTCTGCTTATTGGGCAGCCAGAAGTAAATGGGCTCTGCTGTCCGTTTACACCCAGCTGCCTCTGATCCAGTCCATCCAAACGGAAGAGGACGCAGTAGTTTTAGCAGGCCTGATTGGACCCGGAGGTAGGAGGGGGTAAACGGATACAAGTCCTTGTACACCCGCCGGTCCATAGGAATGCATGGACCATCCGATCAGGTCTGCCTGAAAAACTGAGAGATGGACCTGATCGGATCACCCATGTGAAATGACCCCAAAGTCTCTTTACAAACTACTCCACTAGGAGAAACTCAAAGTTGGCACAAGTGCCTTCTATTGTCCTTCCGCTCTATATTGTGGAGTAAATGTGACAATTTATTCCCCGCTCAACAAGAGAAAAAGTCCCTCACTTCACAGGTGGAAAAAAAAAACATTCCCGTAAGGGGGGTCCACATAGTGGGCACTCATATGATTAAGCAGCAGGTGCCTCTTCCCAGAAAAAACTAAAATCATTGGGAATTATTGGGAATACTCAATGCCAACCAACTAACCAAGTAACTATACCACTCTGACCTTTATATAAACTTAGCCTCCAGCCAGAGACTGATAGCAAGGGTTGCCTGGCACCTTGAGTGCTGACCATAAATTAAAGAAGTCTACATACTCCTACACATATGTCTATGGTGGTACAGACTAAAAGGATATCATCTGTGAACCAGCCACACATGAAGGCTAATATACTAAATGAGCTGAGATGCTAAACACAATACATTGTGTGAATTTTCACTTCAATTATCCACTCACGTGAGCAGCTATATCCTTTACTTTCCGTATGTACATGGCTTGGATAGTTGGATTGAGTGATGATTGTTAACCCCTTTGGTAAATCAGCCCAAAAATCTCACTGCCTATTTTTTTATGAATATGAACCTAAAGCCTGTATGTTTTTCATACTCCATCGGAATGATCCTACAGATCGGTCACCAATCACTGATCAGAGATTGTGTCCTCTCTTATGTAATATGGGCACCCTTACTATGGAAGAAATAATAAATGCTATATAAAGTATAGGGAGAGGGGCAGGTCTTTCATTTTTAGGAAGCATTTCTTTCTATTGTCTATCTTATTATGTTGTTCCTTACATTTTGTATAACTCTGTAAACAGCATATTTTATATTTCTTTAGGTAAATAATTACAAACTTTGTTGATCAAGAATACGGGGAATATGACCACTGCGACTATCCTCCTTCTCCATGGGGCATACAGGGTCAAGGGATTATTTCCTTTCCTATAAGTGATTACTTACGGATCTGCTCAATATTCTTCCAAGCCTTAACCCCTACTCTGCTGACTGTCGCAAGCAGATCTTTACGCATCATATGGCATAAGTAGGCATTGTATGGCTGCTCTGAGTATTTAAAGTGAACTGGTGACCTTTGGCAAATCCTTGATTGAATTAGAAAACTAAAGCCCCTACTCTTGTATTGCAAGCATGTAAATATTTGTGCATTGTGTATATGAAGCAGATAAAGAAAGCGCACACCCAGATGATGAATATTTCCAAGCGTACGTACGATGCTGTGTGTGTCTATGTGTGTGTATGACAGTGTGTGTACAGATGGGAGGGAGGGAGTAGGGGGAATACGGGCTGCTTAGGTTCAGCCAATCCTCCTCATTGCTCTCAGAGTGGAGACAGGAGGAGATAAGGGGCTGGCAAAATCCTTGTAACCTCAGAAAGCAGAAGCTGTGAAGCACATCCCTGCAGAGACTACACTGACCCTGTGCTGAGCCTCTATACACAGCATGGAACCCAACAGTCCTAGAAAGATCCAGTTCACTGTCCCACTGCTGGAACCGCATCTGGACCCAGAGGCAGCAGAACAGGTAAGTAATGGGTGCTGGAGCTATGTTCCTTATGGGAAATCTCTCAAACATAAAGGAAGGCATGAGTTACACTGATCTAGGGATGGAAATCTATTGTACAGTGCATGTGGGAGAGGGATGGGAAGGGATGGGAAGGGAAGAAGAGTGATCAGGACAGACATGCAAAGGTTCTCATCTCTATTTCACTGAACCAAGGTGAGAGAGCGATAAAAGAACACAACTGCTAAGAGGAATAGAAGAGGGGGGGTGACGGATAAGAAGAGCTGCAAATAGTGAAGGAGTGAGCGGACAGCACTGGAAAAGGTCACTGGCAAGCTTCAAGCTGTAATTAAATACTGCTTATCTGCTATATGATGTGCCGCTGTGTGCCCTGAGATGGGAGTGCCAGGGCTGTTCTCTAAAGATATTAAGGACTAGACTCTACCTATAGGGCTATTAACTCTATAGGGCTAGTCTATAAGTATCTATAGAGCTCGTCTCTATCTATTGGGTGTTGTCTAATGATCTCTAGGGCTATACTCTAACTATCTACAGGGCTATTTTCCAAATATAGGGCTAATCTCTAATTATCTACAGGGCTATTCTCTATCTATAGGGCTATTCTATAACTATCTATAGGGCTATTCTCTATCTATAGGGCTATTATCTAACTATTTACAGGGCTACTCTCTATCTATAGGGCTAGTCTCTAACTATCTATAGATCTATTTTCTTTCTATAGGACTAGTCTCAACTATCTATAGATCTATTGTATATAGGATGTTCTCTAATGATATCTAGGGCTAGTCTCCAACTATCTCTAGGGCTATTCCTTAACTATCTATAGGGCTATTCACTATCTATAGGACAATTCTCTATCTACAGGGTTATTCTCTATCTATAGGGCTATTCTCTATCTACAGGGTTATTCTCTATCTATAGGGCTATTCTCTAACTATCTACAGGGTTATTCTCTATCTATAGGGCTATTCTCTAACTATCTATAGATCTATTCTTTATAGGGTGTTCTCTAATGACCTCTAGGGCTAGTCTTCAACTATCTCTAGGGCTATTCTCTATCTATAGGGCTATTCTCTAACTAACTCTAGGACTATTCTCTATCCTATGGGGCTATTCCCCAACTATCTATAGGACTATTCGCAATCTATAGGACAATTCTCTATCCATAGGGCTATTCTCTATCTACAGGGTTATTCTCTATCTATAGGGCTATTCTCTAACTATCTATAGATCTATTCTTTATAGGGTGTTCTCTAATGACCTCTAGGGCTAGTCTTCAACTATCTCTAGGGCTATTCTCTATCTATAGGGCTATTCTCTAACTAACTATAGGGCTATTCTCTAAACCTATGGGGCTATTTCCTAACTATCTTTAGGACTATTCGCTATCTATAGGACAATTCTCTATCCACAGGGCTATTCTCTAACTATCTACAGGGTTATTCTCTATCTATAGGGCTATTCTCTATCTATCTATAGATCTATTCTTTATAGGGTGTTCTCGAATGACCTCTAGGGCTAGTCTCCAACTATCTATAGGGCTATTCTCTAACTGCAGGGCTATTCTCTATCTATAGGGCTATTCTCTAACTATCTATAGAGCTAGTCTCTACCTATAGGGTGTTCTCTAATGATCTCTAGGGATAGTCTCCAACTATCTATAGGGCTATTCTCTATCTATAAGACTATACTCTAACAGTGCCAATATCTATAACAACCTCTAAGGTAATTCTCTAACAGTCTCTGAAGATATTCTCTAAGCACATCAAGGGCTATTCTTTAACTATCTCTAAGGTAATTCTCTAAAAGTTCCTGAGGCTATTCTCTAACTATGTCAAGGGCTATTCTCTAATGATCTCTGGGGCTATTCTCTAACAGTTTCTTGGGTTGTTCTCTACTAGTCCATGGGGCTATTCTCTGACAATGTCAAGGGCTAAAGTGATCGTGCAATAATCCGATCGTTAGTACACAGCTTTGGAGAACCGATCATGTCAATTCATCCAAAATTATCCGAAGGGATAAGCACAAATTTTTTTCTCATACGATACCAGAACATTTGATTTTCATTTAATCATTACAGTATTCATCCCCAAAAAAACAGAAGAGCAAGACCATGCATTCTTGGAAATGAAAGAATACATTACAATACAATACAACACATTACAACCCTTCTGAAGTTGTATTCTGTCGTATGAGAATTTTCGTAACTTTATTAACTTCTTTATTTTCAATATGAGACTAGTATGCAACAAGCAATTAGGGTGACCATTCGTTCCAATATTTTCATAGTGTGCATGGGGCTTAATAATGTCTAGGGTTGTCCTCTAACAGTCTCTAGGGCTATTCTCTGAAAATGTCAAGAGCTATTCTCTAACAACTTCAAGGTCTGTTCTCCAACAAGCTCTAGGGTAGTTCTCTAACAGTCTCTGTGGTTATTCTCTAGCAATGTTAAGGTCTAATCTTTAACAATCTTTAAGTTTATTCTCTAACAGTCTCTGTGGCTGTTCTCTAACCATGTCAAGGGCTATTCTTTAACAATTTCAAGGGCAATTGTCTAATGTCTAGTACACACGGTCAGAAAATCTGATGAAAAATACAGATTTCAAAGTGATCGTGCGATAATCTGATCTTTAGTACACAGCTTTGGAGAGCCGATCATGTAAGTTCATCCGAAGTTATCCGAAGGGACAAGAACGAAAATTTTTCTCGCATGATAACAGAACATAAGATTTTCATTTAATCATTACAGTATTCATCTGCAAAAAATCAGAAGAGCAAGACCATGCATGCTTGGAAATCAAAGAATACATTACAATACAATACAGCACATTACATCACTTATGAGAATTTTTGGTAACTTTATTAACTTCTTTATTTTGGTTATGAGACTAGTATGCAACAACATAAAAAGGACAATCATTTGTCCGATATTCTCATCATGTGTACGAGGCTTAACAATCTCTAGGGATGTTCTCTAACAGTCGCTGGGGCTCATTCTCTGACAACATCAAGGGCTGTTCTCTAACATTTTCAAGGGCTGTTCTCTAAAAATCTCTAAGATTATTCTCTAGCAGTCTCTCGGGCTACTCTTTGACAACATCAAGGGCTATTCTCTAACCATTTTGAGGGCTGTTCTCTAACAATCTCTAAGGTTATTCTGTAACAGTCTCTGGGGCTATTCTCTGACAATGTCAAGGACTATTCTCTAACAATTTCAAGGGCTGTTCTCTAACAAGCTCTAGGGTTGTTCACTAACAGTCTCTGTGGCTGTTCTCTAACAATGTCAAGGTTTATTCTTTAATAATCTCTAAGATTATTCTCAAACAACCTCTGTGGCTATTCTCTGACAATGTCAAGGGCTATTCTCTAACAATTTCAAGGATTAATCCCTAATAATGTCTACGGTTATTCTCTGACAGTCTCTAGGGCTATTCTCTAACAATGTCAAGGACTGCTCTCTAATAATTTCTAGGGCTGATAATGTAAAGGGGCTATTCTCCAACAGTGTCAAGAGCTATTCTCTAACAGTCTCTAGGGTTGTTCTCTTACATTCTCTTGGGCTGTTCTCTAACAATATGTAGGGCTATTCTCTAACAGTCTCTAGGGTAATTCTGTAACATTCTCTTGGGCTATTCTCTAACAGTCTTTAGGGTTATTCTCTAACATTCTCTTGGGCTATTCTCTAACAATATGTAGGGCTATTCTCTAACAGTCTCTAGAGTTATTCTCTAACATTCTCTTGGGCTATTCTCTAACAATATGTATAGCTTTTCTCTAACAGTCACTAGGGTTATTCTCTAACAGTCTCTAGCAATAATCTCTATCAATGACAAAGGCTATTCTCTATAAACCTCTAGGCTATTCTCTAAAACTGGCTATACACTGCTAAAATTTTGGTTGATTCCTGTTGGTTTGTCTGAAATTTGAGAAGTGTATGCTGGTACTGCTTTGTTTGACAAAAGTCAATTTCTCTATTGACTTTTGTTGGAAGAGCCTGTGGGCAGCCGAGCAGTGCATGCATCCGATCAGATGCAAGCACTGTTCAGGTATTCTGGCAGCTGGCAATACTGGCTGTCTGACCACAATAGCCTGGCAGGGAGGAATTTGTCCATCTGCACTGTTAGTGTGGATGGAGCATTCTGTTAGATTTATTTTGTTCAGCATGCAAGCTGAAGGAAAGAAATCTATATGTATATGGCCAGTATAATAATCTCCAACATTATTTTCTAACAATCTCCAGGGCTATTCTTTAACAATCTCCAATCTCCAACCATCTCTAGGGTTTTCCTCTAAAAATCTCCATAGTTATTCTCTAACAATCCCCTTAGTTATTTTCTTAAAATCACCAGAGTTTTTTTTTTTTTCTAACAGCCTGCAGGGTTATTATGTTACCATTTCCAAGGTTATTCTCTTACAATCTCCATGACTATTTTCTAAGGCCTCTTTCACATGGGCCTAGCTACTGATTTCTGATCCATGGTGGTTTGCATTGTCAGCAGTAGCGGGCCCGTCTTTAGCAGACCATCAGAAGGAGACATGCCGCCTCCTGTAGCCTTGCTTGAAAAAGGATTTCATATCAAAATCCTTCTTCATTGCACCATTGGACGCATCATGATTGTGGTGCAGCTCTATTCATCTCTATATGATGTGTTGGCAGGCAGTATCACCTGACAAATGTGACATGCTCTATTTTTTTTGCTGCAAAGCACATCTTTGTGGCCGCAGCAATGTGTGTGGGGCCGATCTGGCAGCCATTATATGGTTATGACAGGCAGCCGAGGTGAGTTAAAAGAGGTCCTCAATTGCCTGTTTTTCTGATAGCAGCCTAACAATCTCTGAGGCTATTTTTTAAGGGTCCTTTCACACGGACGGGTGGACTCAGCTTTGCTCATAGTGGGATCACTCCGCTGATCTCCGCTGAGCAGGTGGATGACAGGTCCATCTCCGCTCACTGTGCAGAGACGGACCTGTCAGAGTCCTGCTCTCCTCTATGGTGAGAAAATGTCCTGTCCGTTTTCATTCGATCCTAACTGATCCACCAGACAGATGAAAAATAGGGTCATTATCCATCTAGATTTGATAGATAAGATTGGATAGCGGCGGTTGTCAGCAGACATGTCACCGCTGACATCCGCCGCTCTATAGGGGTGAATGAAGCGTCCGATCAGGTCTGCCTGAAAACTGACAGGCAGACCTGATCGGAGCACCCATGTGAAAGGACCAAAACAGTTTCCAGGGCTATTCTCTAACCATCTCTTGAGTACATTATTTAGGCTGCCTCTGTGTTCCTGATGCATGTTACCCATCGGTACATATTAAACGTGTTATTTATAATATGGAATAGGCACTTGGGACTTTCATGGAAATGAATGGTGAAAGTTAAGGATATGCTGAAAACAAAGAAATAACGCTAAAAGCCATAATTTTATATAATTGTTCTGCTCTGAAGGTACCTTTGGGAGTCAGCGGTAACTGTCACTGTTCTAGGTCGATGACACTTTTATTCTTAGCAGTTATGGAGTATTATGCTGTGAATGCACAAAAGAACGCTTTCTTGTAATAATCTTTCAGCGAGTGACTGATGGATGATTGTTACAGGAATTGTTATTTGAATGATCCTTAGGTTTGGTGGTTACAGTAGTTTCTTTATTAAGTCCTTTTTTTCTTTATTTTTACCTGGTGAGATCCTACCAATAAAACACTTCCTGTCCTAGGGGAGCAATGCTCCCTCAATGCACTGAATGTATGGAGGAGCACTATTGTTACCCTAGACTGCTCTCTCGATTTGGACTATAAACATAACCTCTTCTCCCCATCCCCATAATATAGGGGGCAATGTTTTGAAGTTTACAGAAAAAAAGCTGAGAAGACCAATAATAATTGTTTGATATTTTAGTCCACAGAAAGTTACAATGATACTGGATTTCTGGTAGGATCAATGTGTATTTTTCTATGCTCGCAGAAAATGGACTTAGCCTGGAAAAAATTTAACTAATACATTCACCTCATCTTGGGACTAATAAGCTGAAATATATTTTATTTTTGTCTTTGGCTTTAGATATTCTTTAAACACAAAGACTGCAATTGTTAACCTCCCTGGCGGTATGATTCTTTCTGGAATTATGTACCAAAAGCGGTACAATTATTTTGCATGAAAATTTGGTGTTATGTATTATAGGCCTGTGATTCTTAGTAATTACTTACTTAAACCTGAGCAAACCAGAGTCTAGTAAACATCCCGGGTATGATAAATATGAAACACAAAATTATAAATTATAATATAATGAATAACTATAAAAAATTATAAAAAATAGTAATCTAATTATAATAAAAAATATTCAATAATGTAATCAAATCAAAAACACTGAAATTTGCTCAGTTGCAGAATTGTCGCTGTCATTAGATTTAGTGTTTGATGACGAATTTCCCCACAAATCGCTATCGCTCAATTCTGCGAGTGATTCTAATTTATTATCGCTGCTTTCTAGCTGGTCTAAAACCACTTTTGACATAAAGGGACACTTTTTAGTTGCTATGGACAATCCCCAGTTTACAGGCAGAAAGAATGATTTTTATTATATAAAAGTGCATGCAGGACACTGGACAGACCACTAGGGACCAAGGGGGTGTGTAATTATTACATACAGTACTGTAATCAGTAAGATTACAGTATACTGTATGTATACTGTGTGTTTACCTTTTTGAATTTGCCGCCCAGTTCCGCTCCCATGCGCCGCTGCGGCTCGCAGGGAACGGAACTAGGAAGTCAGATGGGGTCGAAAGTGCCGACACTCGCCGGAGGTCTCGCTGGCGATCACAGCAGAGGACATCATCGCTGGATCGCCAGGAGAAGGTAGGGAAACTCCGCTGCGAGCTCTGCAATGTCTACCCCGAGCGTGACTCGGGGTTACCGATCCTAGCATAAAAAAACAACCCCGAGTCACGCTCGGGATTACCGCTAGGGAGGTTAATCTATTTTTGAAAATTCTAGATGCCTGGCAGTTTTACTGATCCCATGATTTCCGTACGTTGCGCTATGAACTCTCAGCTAGTGAATATGAGTGAAGTAAGAACTCCTTAGTTGCATACCTGCTTTGGCTCTGTAGCCAATAGACTAAAAAGCTAAGTAGCATTTTTAGACAGACAGGCCAACAATGCTCAGACTTCATAATTTTCTCAGCATTTTCCTTTAAAAGGTATTTCTACGTTTGCAGTAAAATTTGAGGAAAACTCACTGTGTTTATTATGTGTCCTTATTCATGCAGCAGACCTTAAAAAAATAAAAATAAAAAAATAATATATATATATATATATATATATATATATATATATATATATATATATATATATATATATGCCTTTACACATACGTTAACCTTAATGTAAGGTGACCAGATTTTTAAAATGAAATCCGGGGACATATTTTTTTTACTAGTAAACGGCAATCAGCGACTCTCGGCCCATCGCCGCCGCCGCCTGTCTCACAGCCTGTCTAGTCTTACTCCCCAGGCCCCGGCAACTACTGGGGGGGGGGGCGGAGGAAGATCACTCCGCCAGGGAAGGCAGGGAGATAAGCAGGCAGGCAGCTGGCCAGGACTTGAGCCAAGGCAGAAGAACATGCGAGCGGAGCTGAATGGGCATGCACCCAAAACTGAAGAATTCCCTCCGCTCCGACCAGCACATGATCATCAGAAAGGGGCTCAGATAATGGAAAGAAATAAACCCCCCTAAGCTAGTAGGAGCGGCGGAGCAGGGTTTGTAATTCAGAATGTATTTTTTAAATTCTGCACTGACTGTGTTTGAAATTGCCACAGCCCCTGTTCAAATCCAATCCGGGGACAAAACTGGGGACAGAATTGGTCCGGGGACAGTGTCCTCAATCCGGGGACTGTCCCAAGAAACCGGGGATGTCTGGTCACCCTACCTTAATGGCATCCCAGTCTTGCTTTGTGTACTGGTGCGCAGTCATGTTGGAACAGGAAAGGGCTGTTCCCACAAAGTTGGGAGCATGAAATTGTCCAAAATGTCTTGGTATGCTGATGCCTTAAGAGTTTCCTTCACTGGAACTAAGGGGCCAAGACCAACCCCTGAAAAACAACCCCACACCATAATCCCCCCGCCACCAAATTATTTGGACCAGTACACAAAAAAGCTCCATAAAGACATGGATGAGCGAATTTTGGGTGGAGGAACTTGACTGGCCTGCACAGAGTCCTGACCTTAACCAGGTAGAACACCTTTGGAAAAAATTTGAGCGAAGACTGCGAGCCGCGCCTTCTCGTCCAACAGCAGTGCCTGAACTCACAAATGCGCTTCTGGGAAGAATGGTCAAACATTCCCAAAGACACACTCCTAAACCTTGTGGACAGCCTTCTCAGAAGAATTTTAGCTGTTATAGCTGCAAAGGGTGGGACAACTCAATTTTGAACCCTACGGACTAAGACTGGGATACCATTAAAGTTCATGTGCGTGTAAAGGCAGGTGTCCCAATACTTTTGGTAATATAGTGTGTGTGTGTGTGTATATATATATATACAGTGGGTACGGAAAGTATTCAGACCCCCTTAAATTTTTCACTCTTTTATATTGCAGCCATTTGCTAAAATCATTTAAGTTCATTTTTTTTCCTTATTAATGTACACACAGCACCCCATATTGACAGAAAAACACAGAATTGTTGACATTTTTGCAGATTTATTAAAAAAGAAAAACTGAAATATCACATGGTCCTAAGTATTCAGACCCTTTGCTCAGTATTTAGTAGAAGCTCCCTTTTGATCTAATACAGCCATGAGTCTTTTTGGGAAAGATGCAACAAGTTTTTCACACCTGGATTTGGGGATCCTCTGCCATTCCTCCTTGCAGATCCTCTCCAGTTCTGTCAGGTTGGATGGTAAACGTTGGAGGACAGCCATTTTTAGGTCTCTCCAGAGATGCTTAATTGGGTTTAAGTCAGGGCTCTGGCTGGGCCATTCAAGAACAGTCACGGAGTTGTTGTGAAGCCACTCCTTCGTTATTTTAGCTGTGTGCTTAGGGTCATTGTCTTGTTGGAAGGTAAACCTTCGGCCCAGTCTGAGGTCCTGAGCACTCTGGAGAAGGTTTTCGTCCAGGATATCCCTGTACTTGGCCGCATTCATCTTTCCCTCGATTGCCACCAGTCGTCCCATCCCTGCAGCTGAAAAACACCCCCACAGCATGATGCTGCCACCACCATGCTTCAGTGTTGGGACTGTATTGGACAGGTGATGAGCAGTGCCTGGTTTTCTCCACACATACCGCTTAGAATTAAGGCCAAAAAGTTCTATCTTGGTCTCATCTGACCAGAGAATCTTATTTCTTACCATCTTGGAGTCCTTCAGGTGTTTTTTAGCAAACTCCATGCGGGCTTTCATGTGTCTTGCACTGAGGAAAGGCTTCCGTCGGGCCACTCTGCCATAAAGCCCCGACTGGTGGAGGGCTGCAGTGATGGTTGACTTTCTACAACTTTCTCCCATCTCCCGACTGCATCTCTGGAGCTCAGCCACAGTGATCTTTGGGTTCTTCTTTACCTCTCTCACCAAGGCTCTTCTCACCGATAGCTCAGTTTGGCCAGACGGCCAGCTCTAGGAAGGGTTCTGGTCGTCCCAAACATCTTCCATTTAAGGATTATGGAGGCCACTGTGCTCTTAGGAACCTTAAGTGCAGCAGAATTTTTTTTGTAACCTTGGCCAGATCTGTGCCTTGCCACAATTCTGTCTCTGAGCTCTTCAGGCAGTTCCTTTGACCTCATGATTCTCATTTGCTCTGACATGCACTGTGAGCTGTAAGGTCTTATATAGACAGGTGTGTGGCTTTCCTAATCAAGTCCAATCAGTATAATTAAACACAGCTGGACTCAAATGAAGGTGTAGAACCATCTCAAGGATGATCAGAAGAAATGGACAGCACCTGAGTTAAATATATGAGTGTCACAGCAAAGGGTCTGAATACTTAGGACCATGTGATATTTCAGTTTTTCTTTTTTAATAAATCTGCAAAAATTTCAACAATTCTGTGTTTTTCTGTCAATATGGGGTGCTGTGTGTACATTAATGAGGGAAAAAAAGAACTTAAATGATTTTAGCAAATGGCTGCAATATAACAAAGAGTGAGAAATTTAAGGGAGTCTGAATACTTTCCATACCCACTATATATATATATATATATATATACATATATATATAAAACCATTTAGGGGTTTATAAGGAGAGTCTCAGTGTGTTTGTTTCCACACTATCCTTCATTAACATGCAATGCTTGAGGGCTGTTTCTAAACGTTTAACTCTTTGTTAGGACAGACTGTGTTTAAAGTCTAGTACACTGGCTGAATGCCAGGCGGTATTGGCCGGTTCATTCGAAAACCGGCCAACATTCGGCTCATGTGTACGACAGCCTGTGCGACAGAAGCCAGCCTTTGGGGCATGACTGAAAAAGGTCTGCCAATTGGCATCCGATCAGTGCTCTCGGCCTTCCCCCTGTCAGAACACAATAGCTCTAGTAGAGGATATCGCTGTACTAGCATCACATAGTTAGTACAGCGGCTAAAGAAGAAAGAACAGGACTAATTATATTAACATTACTCCACATCCTGTGGAAGGATTTTTAAGCAACTAAAAAGCACTTAAAAAGGTAACCATCAATTTAGAAATATTTTTTAAAGATATACTATGTTAATGGGAACATGTAACAAATATAAATGACTGTATATACTCGAGTATAAGCTGAGTTTTTCAGCACATTTTATTGTGCTGAAAATGCCCCCCTCGGCTTATACTCGAGTCTGTGTCCATCTTCAACTTTGTGCACCTGATCCGGCCAGTTGTAGGTCCCCTTGACCCCAAACTTGGCATACATGTAGCCCCACTCTTCCCCTACAAGTGTGCAAAGTTTGTTGTCCAGGAGACCTACGGCCGGGGATCACCGATTTTTCAAAGCTGGGCACCCCTTCCCATGTTAAACGTCAGTCTAGTCACACAGCGCCGGAGATCAAGTAGGGAGATTGGGCACAGTGAGGCATAGGCACAGTGAGGCATGGGCACAGTGAGGCATGGACACAGTGACAGTGAGGCATGGGCACAGTGAGGCATGGGCACAGTAAGGCATGCGCATGAACACAGTGAGGCATGGGCACAGTAAGGCATGCACATGGACACAGTGAGGCACAGTGAGGCACAGTGAGGCACAGTGAGGCATGGACATGGACACAGTGAGGCACAGTGAGGCATGCAGATGGACACCCTAGGCTTATACTCGAGTCAATACGTTTTCCCATTTTTTTGTGGTAAAATTAGGTGCCTCTGCTTATATTCGGGTCGGCTTATACTCAAGTATATACGGTAGGTGTTTTCCCAATTTGGCTACAAACGTGGAAATACATTTTAAAAGTAACATATTAGGGCAATTTGCTAAAGCAATCCTAACCAGCCAAACCAGTTTTGCTTAGAAGGCAATAAACATAAAAGGAAAAGTTTTTTTCATTTTATCTTAGCCAAAGAGTGGACAGATTCAGTTACAATAAGCAGTTTACAGAACCAGGGGATGTTTCTATTGACTCCAGCAGAAAAGACTAACACAATGAAAGCACATGCAGTTTTATATTATCTCTTGGCTAGTGAGACATCTGCACACCTGCCGTGTCAGTTATCAAGCGCTTCCTCTGTCCCTGTTTGAGTTTTCATTTATTTCATATTAATGTGAGGTTGAAAAATTGATGTTGAAGAGACATAGCGTATATACTCGAGTATAAGCCGAGTTTTTCAACACATTTTTTTGCGTTGAAAGTGCCCCCCTCGGCTTATACTCAAGTCAACTTTTTGCGCCTGATCTCCCGGACTTTGGGGACCCGGTACTTGCTGACCTTGGCACACATGTAGCCTCACTCTTCCTCTATAAGTGTGCAAAGTTTGTTGTCCGGGGGACCTACGGCTGGGGAGCACCGATTTTTCAAAGCCGGGCACCCCTTTCATAGACTCCCATGGTAAACTGTAATTTCTCTGGTGACTTTGGGGACCCGGTACTGGCCGGTCTTAGGTCCCCTGGACCCGAAACTTGGCATGTAGCCCCATTTCTCCTCTACAAATGTGCAAAATTTGTTGTCTGGGGGACCTACGGCCGGGAAGCACCGATTTTTCAAAACCGATCACCCCTTCCATAGACTTCCATGTTAAACGTCAGTCTAGTCATGGACACAGTGAGGCATGGGCACAGTGAGGCATGGGCACAGTGAGGCATGGGCACAGTGAGGCATGGGCACAGTGAGGCATGCACATGGACACAGTGAGGCAAAGTGAGGCACAGTGAGGCATGCAGATGGACACCCTAGGCTTATACTCGAGTCAATACGTTTTCCTAGTTTTTTGTGGTAAAATAAGGTGCCTCGGCTTATATTCGGGTCGGCTTATACTCAAGTATATACGGTAAGTGAGATTTGAAGGTGCTCATGATGGCATCCCCAAGAGCATAAGTGTGCGCAGCCTAATGCATTAGGGTGTGCACCCCAAAGCTCAAACACACACACTACCAATCACTCACAAAAGGGAAGGGACCAGTAAGTTACATATTTAACGGCCCCTTCCCACATTCATCCTAAAACATCCCCTCAGCAACAGCCAGCGGGAGAGGAGAGGAGGGAAGCCAGCAGCACTGTGGGGTAAGGAGCCATTATGGGAAATCTGTGCTGCACAGGGTGATTAGGGTGTGCCTAGGCACACTTGGCACACCATGTGCGCACGCCTATGCCCAAGAGATGTAAGACAGCTCAGAAAACTCCACCTATTGCCAAAATATTAGCTTTTAGTGGAGAAATGTTTTAACCCTCATTTTTATCTGTATAAAGTGTTCTGGCAGTAAACTTGACTGTTGGATTGGTTAAAATGGTTGACATATATGTGAATCCTTACCTTGTAAAACAACCCATTCAGTTTCAAACACAAATGCAAGGAAAATGTTTATATATATAAAAAATACTATAAATGCCTTTTTTTCTTTTTTTAATAATCACATGACTGCTGTTCTCAGCTTAGAGAGGAGCGTGAAGACTACAGGGGGGGGGGGGGGGTGTGAGCAGGAGGCAGAGAAACAGCACCACACTGATCTTCCCAGTGATTAACTGTGCAAGGGGGTGTGTCAGTAGGAGACAGATTAACTGTGCAAGGGGGCGTGTCAGTAGGAGACAGATTAACGGTGCAAGGGGGCGTGTCAGTAGGAGACAGATTAACTGTGCAAGGGGGCGTGTCAGTAGGAGACAGATTAACTGTGCAAGGGGGCGTGTCAGTAGGAGACAGATTAACTGTGCAAGGGGGCGTGTCATTAGGAGATAGATTAACTGTGCAAGGGGGCGTGTCAGTAGGAGACAAATTAACTGTGCAAGGGGGCGTGTCAGTAGGAGACAGATTAACTGTGCAAGGGGGCGTGTCAGTAGGAGACAGATTAACTGTGCAAGGGGGCGTGTCAGTAGGAGACAGATTAACTGTGCAAGGGGGCGTGTCAGTAGGAGACAGATTAACTGTGCAAGGGGACGTGTCAGTAGGAGACAGATTAACTGCAGTACACTGGTCTTCCAAAGCTGTGCAGGGGGCGTAGCAACACAAGTCTGAATATCAGAATTTAAACGCGCTGTTCTTCTATGTAGAATGCAAAGAAGAAAACTGAACCACACTGGGATGGGTGTGATTCCATGCTCTGGGTCAGTTTGAAATAGGTAAGCCAGGATTGCCAGGTATTTCTGACAAAGAGAACAGGATACTTTTAACACAAGTGCATGGTACAGCAGACACATTAAGGAATATGAAATGTTCAAGTAACATATAAAGGTAGAGAAGAACACAGAGAAAATCAATTCCAACAGATTAGGCTGCACTGTATGAAACCACAGTTATTTCTTAGTTCATTCAAATGAATGTCAAATGAATGTCTTTATAAGATCAATAAGTATTTTTCTTGTGTGTGTCATTATATCTCATTGGACTTTGCTGTCATTAGCAAATAAAATAAATACAAATAAATAAATAAACAGCTCCTATATCTACTATATCCACTAAATCAGTGCATATTTCTTCCAATCCATATAAATGGCAGCAATGATACAGGGAAAATTATCATTCTGTAGACTTTTACATCAATTGAATTTCAGTCGGTTCAGCAGTGATAGGGCAAATTTTGATCGACGGGTTTTTCCCGATCGATCAGTGCCGCCAGCTATAGCAAGCAACTCTGATCGGTGTATTCTGATAGCTGGAAATTCTCCCCATTGTCAAAGTACAATAACTCAGTATGGAGGATTCCCCCATCCACATCTGGTGTGTGAATTGGGGAATCAAATAATGTTTTTGGGTTAAAAAAAAAAAAAGACAAATTTATGGCCAGCCTTACAGGATTAACTCACTAACAAGACACTTTTTTTTTTTAAAGTGAGCCTATTACTTATTATATTAATTATTCATCAACTGGTATTTTTTCCCTAAAGTTTACCTTCAGGGAACTTGCCAGTGTAACATCACTGCTTGCAAATAAATGATTAGTTGAGTTATGTCTGGCCACGGACGGAGACCATGCCTCTCTTTGTAACGAGCTTCACTTAGAATATAATAAAACAATAACAAGTTTATGAGAGGAGGAGACCTCCTGAAGGCGATGTAGAGATTGAACCACATCCAAGGAGCTGATGAATGCAATAGTAATTGTGTACATACGATTCTGTCACTTGTTTTGTCATATAACAATGCCCTCTGTAATTATAGTACTTCCATTTGGCCATTCATAGGAAGCAAAGTGCAGTTATTATCTGTAATTTATACCGTGCCAACATATTACTCAGCACTGTACGATCAATAATGACATTCTAGAAATAGCGTACAGACACCCCCTGTTCTATATCACTTGATTCTACCATTTTATGGATTTTCCTTTTTTTTCCCATGACTGCTTCAGCTAATATTGCATTATTGGAGACCCAAGACCTTGATTTTACAAGTTGAGTCATAAATCAACAATTTTTTTTTTTAATCTACATACACTGACCTGACCTACATACACACTCACTGACCTACCTCAGCTCAGCCGTGGTGTGCGCCGCCGGCGAGCCCAATGACCATCATGATCATCATAGTCATAGAGATGCAGCCAGAGGAGGAGCCGAGGAGGAGAGGAGAGCCACCGAACTGAACGCCGAGCAGGGAGCGGGGAGCGGGGATGTGGCGTGGAGCAGCATTGTAATTCCCGCCTTCTGGAGCTTACAGCGCCTATGATGAACATCACACGTCCCACGGTCCCGGCATTAGACCAGTGGGACGTCCATCATAGGCGCTGCAGGCTCCAGAAGGTGGGACCTGCTATGTCTCTCGGCCACACTCGGCGGCGCTCGTCGGCTCTCGGAATCAGAATGGTCCCTGCTAGGCTGAGCTCGGGGCTAACAATTAAATAACGCATGCCTGAGACTCAGGGCTTTTTGGGGACCCATTCGGGGCTCCAGTCCCCCCAGCCCACCCCTTACGACGCCCCTGAGAGTCCCCCTTACATCATGATCCCCCATTAGAGTGCCCCCTTAATTTAGGGTCTTTATTAGAGCTCCCTTTACATCAGAGTCCCCCCAGTGGCCCTCTTACATCAGATTCCCTATCAGGAGTCAGCCCTTACCTTACAGACTAGATGTAGTCATTGTTCCAGCAGGGTGGGAGTCGGAGCTGGTATGGACATAGGCTGTTCTGTCCTCCTGTTGGGGCACGCAAATCATTGCTTGCTAGAACACTAGTGGTTCTAGCAACCAACTTACTTGGAGAAAGACAACGCAGTAGGGGGAACCTGACTCTAGCTGTAGGCTGAATGCATTTCTGTTTTGACCTGTGAGTTGTAGTTTGGGGCCCCCTTTATACACACTTATTTACTTTAAATCTGTCTGATTCAAACACAGTTTTTTGTAAATTTACCAACGTTTGCAATATCTAAGTATCATCTAATAAAATATAACCACTGAAGTGACTAGCCATTGGTAATATACAGCAATGAAACAAATTCTCCTACATAAGTTGCACCTGTTTATCTTCTTCTCAACAGCCTTCTAAAACACACAGATTAAAGTTTTTTTTCTGAGCTCCAACATGCAGGGGATAGGGATCGATGTCACATACTGTAGAACACAGAGAGGAGAGCTCAGTGTAATCTGAGGCCTGAGTGAAGGGAATGGGCACACCCCTTCTACACAATATCATAGGGAAACATGCACAGCTGAGGCTGTCAAACATAGGCTGTGTACTGGGGGAAGGGGTGAGGACTGGGCTATCTTCCTGGATTGCCTGGTGTCTAGTTAAACTGTCTGAAGTGACTCATGCAGATAGAAGAGGGGGGGGGGGGGGTCAGAACTACACTAGGTGCTTTGGAGTGAGGTTAGTACACACTACAGGTCCTTCTCAAAAAATTAGCATATTGTGATAAAGTTCATTATTTTCTGTAATGTACTGATAAACATTAGACTTTCATATATTTTAGATTCATTACACACAACTGAAGTAGTTCAAGCCTTTTCTTGTTTTAATATTGATGATTTTGGCATACAGCTCATGAAAACCCCAAAATCCTATCTCAAAAAATTAGCATATTTCATCCGACCAATAAAAGAAAAGTGTTTTTAATACAATAAAAGTCAACCTTCAAATAATTATGTTCAGTTATGCACTCAATACTTGGTCGGGAATCCTTTTGCAGAAATGACTGCTTCAATGCGGCGTGGCATGGAGGCAACCAGCCTGTGGCACTGCTGAGGTGTTATGGAGGCCCAGGATGCTTCGATAGCGGCCTTAAGCTCATCCAGAGTGTTGGGTCTTGCGTCTCTCAACTTTCTCTTCCCAATATCCCACAGATTCTCTATGGGGTTCAGGTCAGGAGAGTTGGCAGGCCAATTGAGCACAGTAATACCATGGTCAGTAAACCATTTACCAGTGGTTTTGGCACTGTGAGCAGGTGCCAGGTCGTGCTGAAAAATGAAATCTTCATCTCCATAAAGCTTTTCAGCAGATGGAAGCATGAAGTGCTCCAAAATCTCCTGATAGCTAGCTGCATTGACCCTGCCCTTGATAAAACACAGTGGACCAACACCAGCAGCTGACATGGCACTCCAGACCATCACTGACTGTGGGTACTTGACACTGGACTTCAGGCATTTTGGCATTTCCCTCTCCCCAGTCTTCCTCCAGACTCTGGCACCTTGATTTCCGAATGACATGCAAAATTTGCTTTCATCCGAAAAAAGTACTTTGGACCACTGAGCAACAGTCCAGTGCTGCTTCTCTGTAGCCCAGGTCAGGCGCTTCTGCCGCTGTTTCTGGTTCAAAAGTGGCTTGACCTGGGGAATGCGGCACCTGTAGCCCATTTCCTGCACACGCCTGTTCACGGTGGCTCTGGATGTTTCTACTCCAGACTCAGTCCACTGCTTCCGCAGGTCCTCCAAGGTCTGGAATCGGTCCTTCTCCACAATCTTCTTCAGGGTCCGGTCACCTCTTCTCGTTGTGCAGCGTTTTCTGCCACACTTTTTCCTTCCCACAGACTTCCCATTGAGGTGCCTTGATACAGCACTCTGGGAACAGCCTATTCGTTCAGAAATTTCTTTCTGTGTCTTACCCTCTTGCTTGAGGGTGTCAATGATGGCCTTCTGGACAGCAGTCAGGTCGGCAGTCTTACCCATGATTGCGGTTTTGAGTAATGAACCAGGCTGGGAGTTTTTAAAAGCCTCAGGAATCTTTTGCAGGTGTTTAGAGTTAATTAGTTGATTCAGATGATTAGGTTAATAGCTCGTTTAGAGAACCTTTTCATGATATGCTAATTTTTTGAGATAGGAATTTTGGGTTGTCATGAGCTGTATGCCAAAATCATCAATATTAAAACAAGAAAAGGCTTGAACTACTTCAGTTGTGTGTAATGAATCTAAAATATATGAAAGTCTAATGTTTATCAGTACATTACAGAAAATAATGAACTTTATCACAATATGCTAATTTTTTGAGAAGGACCTGTATATAGGGATTTGGTTTGTTCATTTTTAACTTCAGAGGTTTACAACAACTGTAAATTTGCTATTTGACTGTAACTTGAACAATGGTGAGGAAATACACAGGCACAGCGTGGATCTCAGTGATTCACCAAGACCTTAAAGCAGAAGTATGGCCAAAAAAAGTTTTTGTCCATTTGCACAGTAAAAATAAGTTGCCCTAAATGAAGTGTGCCACATCACTGGGAGGCGAATCAGCTCCCGTTCAACCCTGCCTGTTAGTGGCCTGTTAGTGGCGCCCACCCCCCCCCCCTTCTCTGATGTGGCTCCACACTCGCCCTCAGCTTATTTCCACTCGCCTAATGCGAGCAGGTGAGTGGAAATTTTGAGGGCTGGTATAGAAATTACAGGAGGCCGCTCACTTGGCACCTCTTTCATTCCTCCAAAACACCTTGTGTTCTTTTCACTGTTCTGTGATTGGAGGAGATGTGGGTGTCATTGTAGACCAGATCTGTGATAGTCACTTCTTGAATTTTCTGTGACAGTTTAATATCCATTCAGAGAATGGAAACACAAAAAATCTGATCTGTGATGTCTACTTGTGTGTGAATTAGATCATTGTCTGGCTGATTCCTTTGTCTCATTTGCCATTTTAAAAAAAAGGCGTCTGTTTATCAATGTTTTCACCTAAGTGTCAAGTGAGTCACAAAGCTTTTACTTAGGATTCAGTTATATTTTCCACATACGATTTATAGCAATCTTGGGTGAAAGTTGTGTCAATCAATGATCTTGTGTTGCCACTGTTACTTCCATGCAGGCATTTCTGGTTGCATTCATTGTTTTCTACAATGCTTAACAGTCTAGCCAATTTTTCTTATCATATTTATTATAGAATGATTTTGAAAAGGAAAACTGGTAGCAGAACACCATAGATGAAGGTGGAGGTACTAATGCGCAAACCAAATGAAGCAATGAAGAAGCTATCCAGTAGCTGCCAACATATAAAGGTGTTCACACACTAGGATACGTAAAAAAGTAGAAAAATGTGGCGCTTACTCAATAATAAATACTAAACACTAATCTATAATCAATATAACAAAGTGTGATAATTATGGAGGACAATCCTCATAAAATATGCAAAAAACAATATAATGATAATTTTTTCCAATATGTGCAAAAGGAATTTTCAACAATAAAGTGCAATATGCTCCCAAAAAGTGCCAAATAATGTAGAAGTATAAAAATGTCCATTCAGAAACAGTTCATAGAAAAAAGTGCATGTGCATAAAGCGGTGAAATCCAGTTCATCCCAGTGTTTCCACCATCCACAGTGCGCTAATGGTTTGCCCCAGCCTCTCACCTCATCAGAAGTCCCCCTATAGGTCAAATCGAGCCTCCAAAGCAAACTAATGATTTCCAGGAATATCCAAGACCAGACAATCGTTGACTAAGAAATCTCTTTCCAAACTCCTCGAAGGTCGGTTCCATAGTGTAGTAATTCAAAGTAGATTTATTTAAAAAAACAAATAATAACTCACAGTTTAAAATTGCGCTGTTCAGCTCCAAACAATAGGGTACTTCCGGTCTCGGTGAGGACACCTGGCTCCTCCCTGATGAGTTGCGTCACTGAACACGTGACTTCATCAAAGGGTATGAAGTCACTTTTTGGGCGCATATTGCACTTTATTGTTGAAAATTCCTTTTGCACATATTGGACTGCTTTTTTGCACATTTTTTGTACACATCGCTCTGCACTGTATGTCGTTTTTGCACAGTTAATGAGGATTCTTTATTAATATTATCATCATATTGTTTTTTGAATATTTTATGAGGATAGTCCTCCATAATTATAACACTTTGTTATATTGATTATAGATTAGTGTTTAGTATTTATTATTGAGTAAGCACCACATTTTTTTACTTTTTTAAGAACACCATAGATGATTTTTAAGACACTCTAACAAATGAGGTCCATTTTGCTTTTTTCAAATGTGGCTCCATTTTTAATTTATGTTTTTATAAATAGTACGCCATATAAACATGCCTCAAGGGTGGATGGCATAATTTAAACTCTTTACAGATAGAGAATGCGTTAATGCCATTTACCATGTGTTATTTAATCATTAGTGCATCTAAATGCCCTTGGGCTTGGCAGGATTTCATTTACCAGTGTTTCTTTTCCATTTACATGTGTACTATAAAATGACTGCACTATTACTGTATAACTGTATTTTTATTCAGCAACTAAATCAAATGTTTCTCACTTTGGATTTACAAATAAATGACAGGTCGTAAGGAGACAGCACATGCTTTGTAGATGACCTGAAAGAGCCCCTGGATGGTGTTTGGCTTTATAGATATAATATCAGTGTTACAAAATGATTTTGTAATTTATCATGACTTCCTACCCTTCACATTTGTATAATATCCTTGTGTAAACTAAAATTATCAGTACCGTGTAAACAGATACATACATTCGCAAATAACAAGCTGCCTGCAAAGGTGATTAACTTTTTCTTTATAGCACTGAAAAGCAAAGTAAGATTGCAAAGAGTTAGTTGGCACCTTCCATTACCACATGCAGTCAGGATTATCTATTCTTTCCAATTATTTGAAAATCTAAAACCAAGGCCTCATTCACCTGGCCAAATCTGCCATGAAGCAGCAAATATCCTGTGGAAAATTGTGACCGGGCGCCCAGATGTGTGCAAACAGCTGGGAAACCTGTACAAATCAATGACAGGCTGACACAGCCCCTGGACACAGGCTGACAACGGTGGGTGCTGTCAGTTGATCATTGCCTTGTAGGGGCTTGCCCACCACTGCTGTCCACATACTCCTGAGCCCCAGGTCACAGTTTTCCACAAGAATCTTGTGGGGAGGGCCTACTCACCCTGCACATGGGGGTACCTCTTCTTATGCATGCACTCATCAATGCCCAGTTATGTGAAAGTCAACATTAAAGTGGTTATAAACCCTTGCCTATACCCAGTGAACTGACTGTCCTCAGGTGATACACAGAGATGAAACAAATGCTCCTACATAAGTTGTACATGTGTTTCTGCGGCCCTCTCTTTTCTACATCCATTAAAAAAAAAATAATTTATAAAGCTTGGAGGTGGAGAGCTAAAACTACACTCCTCAGTGACGAGAGTTCTGAGAGCTGATTGGTGAGATGGGACACCCCCCCCCCCTTCACACAGCACACAGGAACAGAGCTGAGGCTGTCAATCAGCTTGAGATTTCCCCTGTCACCTTTTTTCTCTTGGTGTCAGGAAATCTTGTCAGAAGTGATTCATGCTGATAGCAGAGGAACTAAGCAGCAAACAGAAATGACACTTAGTGCTTCTAATTGATACAAGTACACACTATAGAAGGATATGCTTTGTTCATATTTCATATCTGAGGTTTACAACCACTTTAAGGTGGAACCCCTGCTTAGAGATGAGCCACACACTGTGTGCAGCTGTGTAGCGACATACAGATCCCTTCTGTGAAACACTCTGTTCCATTTTGCTGCCCACCTTATCCTCCAGAATACAGCATTTTCAGGGGAACACTGCTGAGCCCATGTCCCACTCCACCAGACCAGCATACTTCTGATACCTGACTCCCAGTAACAAGATGGGGTCCCACCGCATACCTCCCAACTGGCACGGATTGTGCGGGTTTTACCCGCAGAGGCTCCTCCTTCCCGCACTCCCGCGAGACTATCATGTTTCCCGCACAGCAGGAAACATTAAGAGAAGAAGAGGAGCAGCAGCAGGTAAGAGCCCCCCCGCGATCGGCGCACAAGTTTGCCCCCCCCCGCTCGGCGGCCCCCCGCCGCGCCCTAACCCCCCCCCCCCCCCAGCTTAAAAATTATTTTTTTTTTTTTGCAAGGCCTTTTTTTTTTTTTAAATGTTCCGGCGGCCAACCCCCCCCCCCCCCCGCTCAACAACTTCTGTGGCAATTCCCGTTCTTGTTGGCAGGGGAGAGGGGACATCAGAATGTCCTGCGAAGGGACTTTACAAAGTTGGGAGGTATGCCACCGTGCTGTCATGCATGCACTTGTGAACTCCTTCCGCTCTCCCGTACCATGCAGCTAGGTCCATGGGGTCTCTGTAGCGTGTGTTTGGTCCTGATTGCTTTTGTACTCTCCACTGTCTGGCTGCTATACATCCCCACCAGTTTCACGGTTACTCATGGCAACTGCTCTCCTTCTGTCAACCCATTGTGATGGCCCTGCTTCCAGGGACATTCCCAGCTGGGTGAACCAGGAGGGGCCCATGCGCTCCATTAGGACTACATGGTGCAGCAGACCTTCCTCTGTAAATACCATGTGGAAGAGAGAGCTGCTCTGAGCCCCCCCCCCCCCCCCTTGTATTTATGTGACTTACCACAAAGGGCAGGACCCAGAAAGCCCGGGAAAGAGTCTGGACACTGTTAACCCCTTCCTACCCTATGCAGCCTGTAACTGTCTGTATAACTACACAATGCAATTTATACAACAGCAGAAATATATTCAATGATACCTCACAACCAACTGCTTACATTCTTGACGCACCTGATGGTTGCTTTGGTCATGTGAATTGGGCCCAAAATTTCAGCATTTTGGCTTCAACTAAACTGGCTTAAAATTTACGTTAAGGTAAATAATAGAAAAATAATAATCAGTCCAATAGATGTCCCTTCTACCATGTTTTATTTTTTTGCGGCAAATACAGACCTACACTGATCAACCATAATATTATGACCACTGATAGGTAAAGTGAATAACATTGAGTATCTCATTACATATTTAAATGGGTGGGATATATTAGGCAGTATGTGAACATGTTGCACCCGAAGTTGATGCCTCCAAAACTACATCTCTAGTGGGATGTTCCTGGACTCCAGTGGTCAGGACCTAGCAATTCATACGACTGAATTATAGCTGAACTCCAACCTTACCTTTAGTCTTGCTCCTCTACTGATCTAAAATTGCTTACTCTGATTTCACTGCACACTGGTGTTGCCAACCTACCAGATTAAAAATTACTGACACAACACCCACAATTTACTATCACAGCCAAGTTTTTACTGGCATTTCCAAAAGTTACAAAATGTCAGTTTTAAGTGCAAATTTTAGTATTTAGGCTGCAAACAAGCACATATGCATTTACCAATGTGATTTAGGTAGATATTAAGGAAAAAAAAAACAAATTTTATTTTCTATATAGATCTATTTTCTTATATTGTAAGCTCGCAGAAGCAGGCCCCTTCTAACCCTCTTGTTCTGAATTGTACTGGTGGTGTATTGTATCCCTTCATATTGTAATGCGCTGTGCAAACTGTTGGCCCTATATAAATCCTGTATAATAATAATAATAACATAGTAAGTAAGTAGCTCAGGGACAGGACTGGGGCAGGCAAGAAATTAGAATGGGCACACACACATGAAATTGACTCTCACAGAGACACTGACAGCAGTGTGCAGCAGTACGGATAATGATGACACCTCACTGACACGACACGTCCCCTACTAAGTCACAGTGACAGTCTCTCGCTACGCCAGGTGGTCCCTTCAGTCCACTCCAGTCCAAACAGCACTGGCAATCCTGCTCTCAGGCTTGCCTTGCTCACACGAGGCTCTGGATGCTCCACTCAGCTCCCGTGCACCATGACATCACATGACACGCTCAGGCACCACCTCCACCAGACAGTGGCGGCTGGTGCTCAAATTTTTTGGGGGGGCGCAAACAAACTGAGAAAAAAAAATCATCAATTGCTGCCACTGTGCCCATTAAAACGCAGCCACTGTGCCCAAACGCCACTAGTTTGCCCCCATAATGCAGCCAGTTTGTCCCCCATAATACAGCCAGTTTGTCCCCCATATACAGCCAGTTTCTCCCCCAATAATACAGCCAGTTTCTCCCCCATAATACAGCCAGTTTCTCCCCCAATAATACAGCCAGTTTCTGCCCTCATAATACAGCCAGTTTCTCCCACATATGCAGCCAGTTTCTCCCCCATATGCAGCCAGTTTCTCCCCCAATAATACAGCCAGTTTCTCCCCCATAATGCAGCCAGTTTCTCCCCCATATGCAGCCAGTTTCTCCCCCATATGCAGCCAGTTTCTCCCCAAATGCAACCATTTTCTCCCCCATAATGCAGCCAGTTTCTCCCCCATAGTGCAGCCAGTTTCTCCCCCATAGTGCAGCCAGTTTCTCCCCCATAATGCAGCCAGTTTCTCCCCCAAATGCAGCCAGTTTCTCCCCCAAATGCAGCCAGTTTCTCCCCCAAATGCAGCCAGTTTCTCCCCCATAATGCAGCCAGTTTCTCCCCCAAATGCAGCCAGTTTCTCCCCCATAATGCAGCCAGTTTCTCCCCCATATGCAGCCAGTTTCTCCCCCATAATGCAGCCAGTTTCTCCCCCATAATGCAGCCAGTTTCTCCCCCATAATGCAGCCAGTTTCTCCCCCAAATGCAGCCAGTTTCTCCCCCATAATGCAGCCAGTTTCTCCCCCATATGCAGCCAGTTTCTCCCCCAAATGCAGCCAGTTTCTCCCCCATATGCAGCCAGTTTCTCCCCCAAATGCAGCCAGTTTCTCCCCCAAATGCAGCCAGTTTCTCCCCCAAATGCAGCCAGTTTCTCCCCCATATGCAGCCAGATTCTCCCCCAAATGCAGCCAGTTTCTCCCCCCAGCCCTGCACTTACCTTCCTCGAGTCAGCACCGTCCTTCTCCCGCCCTCGATGTCACTTCAGCCAATCAGGTTACCGGTAACCAGACCCGGTGAACCTGATTGGCCAGGGAACGCACCCCTGTGCGTCCTCTCATTAGGTATTTAGAAGCCGATTACAGCCCTCAGGCTGTAGTCGGGAAGCCTATCAGAGCCGCTGGCTCTAATAGGCACTTCTAAAGGCCAATCAGACGCTGTGATTCAGATGGCCGGCGCTCAAGGGGCCGGCCATCTGAATAGTGGGCGGCAGCAATATATAGGTTCATGCAATGCATGAACCTATGTATTGTTGTGGTGAGTGACGGCCGGGCGCAGAAGCGAGCAGTAGCGGCGCTTCTGCGCCCACTATGGTCGCGCCGCCATGTGTAAAAAAAAGACATTTAAAAAAAAAAACTCTTAAAGGGCCCGTTTTTTTTTTTTTTTGGTGACCACAGGATGGGGGGGGGGGGGGGGGCGGCGCCTGGGCGCCCCCTATGGACGGGCCGCCACTGCCACCAGACCCAAACACGCTGTAGCAGCCACTCAGATGGTCTCGAGGGGCTCCGGGCCAGAACTGCGCATGCACACTCTTCACTGCAAGCAGAATAAAATTCAGCTTTCTAATGTAAATATTGCTGTGGCTTGCTGTACTCTGCAATCCGAATTTGTCTTATCCATTAGTGTGGAGTATACCCATACCTCCCAACATTTTGAGGTGGGAATGAGGGACACGTACTAACAAATGTATGTAGGCATAGGACACGACCCTTGCCACACCCCTTTAAAGGAAAATGAACCCAAAAAATAAAGGTTAATTAAATTCACAATTTTTACCACTACTATTCATTTATATTGGCTTTTAACCACTTCAATACCAGGCACTTCTATACCTTCCTGCCCAAGCCAATTTTCAGCTTTCAGCACTGTCGCAATTTGAATGACAATTGCGCGGTTATGCTACACTGTATCCAATCAAATTTTTTATCATTTTGTTCCCACAAATAGAGCTTTCTTTCGGTGGTATTTGATCGCCTCTGCAATTTTTATTTTTTGCACAACAAATAAAAAAAGAGTGAAACTTTTGAAAAAAAATAAGTTTTTCTTTGCTTCTGTAAATTTTTTGGGTAAATAAGTATGTTTCCTTCTTCAATGACGGGCACTGATATGGCTGCACTGACGGGCACTGATATGGCGGCACTGATGGGCACTGATGAGGTGGCACCAATGAGGTGCCACCAATGAGGTGGCACTGATGGGCACTAATGATGGGCACTGATATGTGGCACTGATGGGCACTGATAGGTGGCCCTGATAGGTGGCACTGGTATGCGGCACTGATGGGCACTCATAGGTGCCACTGATGGGCACTCATAGGCGGCACTGATGGGCAATCATATGCGGCACTGATGGATACTTATGGGTGGCACTGATGGGTACTTATGGGTGGCACTAATAGGTGGCACGGAAGGGCACTGATAGGTGGGCACGGATGGGCACTGATGGACAGTGGTGGGTGCCACTGATGACACTGGTGGGTGGCATTGCTGGGCATCAAAAAAAAATGTGTGCCAAGATGGTGCCAGTCAGTGCCCATTTGTGGGCACTGATTGGCATAAGTTAGGCATATATTTATACATGTGGATGACCATGGGGGACTTACCTGGCCATCCACATGTTAGGTGCTTGGTCCTGGACGGCATCCTGGTGGTCCAGTGTGGGCATCCGAGGGAGGGCTGTGCTGATAAACTATCAGCGTGAATCCCCTCTGTCAGGAGAGCCGTCGATCGGCTCTCCTCTACTCGCGTCTGTCAGACGCGAGTGACGAAGAGCCAATCAATGGCTCTTCCTGTTTACATTGTGATCAGCCGTGATTGGACACGGCTGATCACGTGGTAAAAAGCCTCCATCGGAGGCTCTTTACCAAGATCAGTGTAGCGGTGTGTCAGACTGACACACTGCTCCACCGATCGCCGCGATGCGCGCCCCCCCCCGGGCGCGCGGCGGCTGTTATCCTGCAGGACGTCAATAGACATCCAGTCAGGATAACACAACCACTTTCTGGATGTCAATCTCCTATTGACCGGGCGGGAAGTGGTTAAAATGTACAAATGCAGCAATTTAGAAATTGGATGAAAGGTTTAGCACTGGGAAACACTTTTTGAAAGATAAAAAGTGCATTTTATATACAACTATATGGTTTAGACCGAAATGAGTGACAAATGAAGGGGAAAGAGGGACAGAGGGACGTTGCTCCAAATCAGGGACAGTCCCTCGATATCAGGGACAGTTGGGAGCTATGTATACCTGCCCTATTAACAGGGCTCCTATATAGAGTATGGGAGCACAATATAGAATAAATGCAAAAAACACAAATTCTTTTTTTTCATCGGTGCAGATAATTCATCCATAGTAACCTTATTATTGTAAAAAGCACAAACATTTCAATGTACATATTAATTCTAATATGAAAGCTCGTTACTCACAACAACATTTTTTTTTTTGCCTGCTTGTGATGAAGAGATTGCCATCTCCCAAGATAACTTCAGGGTACGTCTCTTTGATATTGTTTTGCGAATCACAGATCAAGGCATGGGTACCAGAATCCCAAGAGTCTCAGTGGCTTTCTACCTAATCAGAGGCTTGTGAAATTCAGTGACATTTTTCACAACAAAAAACTAGATCACTGAGCTGTTTGAAGTGCTGTACAGCTCTCTGTATGGGGTAAAAGGTGAACATATCCTGTGTGCAGCAAAACGACATATACACAATCACAGTGTTGTCATAAAGTTCATCTTATAGTGATATTAAAGCGTTTGTTAACCCAAAAAAAAATAAAAAATCATATTCTGGTCCCTTAAAGCATATTAAACAGCACAGCGCTTGTGCTATGTAATCTGCCCCCCTCTAAACTGTAAAAAAAAAAAAAACCTGAATATGCCACTTTCTGTATGGCCTCTCTAAACAGACCACAATAACCAGGCCTGCTCTGCCCTGATCACCGTGGTCAAAGTGCCTCCCTCTGTGATAGGCTGCCCTGCTGTGCTCTCCTCTCTCCCCCCTCACCCCTCCTTCCTGCCTGTCATTTCCCTATTTCCCTCTCTGTCTCTGCTCAGCCTCCCCCCACCGCTATTATTGAGAAAAAATAAACTATAATGGTCACTGCCAGCCCCCCCATTGGTGTACACAGTGTAGGGAGGCACAACTCTAGTCTCTGCATGCAAGGGTGGCTCCATAGGATGTTGCAAGAGAAAGGAGCCACCTTGAAACAGGAAACCTGGAATATAGGCAAGGATTAAAGAATACAGAATCTGCACACTCAGTAAGTGATTAAATGAAAAAAAAAATAAGACTTAAAGGGTTTGTGAACCCAATTGTTAAAGTCTATGCCAGCCCCTCTATTGGAGGCTGGCATACCACACTGTGTTAAGCATTTTAAAAAACGAGTGCTGTAAATACCCATTTTCAGCTGACTTCAGGCCGGACGCGTAACTCGCAGCCGCTTTACAGCTGAGACAGAGCTTCTGTGGTCCGAGCCGAGTGGCCACATGATCTCCCCGGCGGACGTCAGAGAGCTCACGCCTCCTCCCGCAGAAGCCATCTGTCGGAGCAGGAAAGCGTCCGCGAGTCACGTGACCGGCCTGAAGACAGCTGGAAATCGGTATTTACTGCGCTCGTTTTAAAAAATGCTTATCACAGTGCACTATGCCAGCCTCTAATAGAGGGGCAGGCATAGACTTTTACAAATGGGTTCACAAACCCTTTAAGCCTTCTTTTTTTTTCATTTAATCACTTACTGAGTGTGCAGATTCTTTATACTTTAATCCTTGCCTATATTCCAGTATAGGCTGGTGCCACGGTCACTGCCCCAGGTTTCCTGTTTCAGGGTGGCTCCTTTCTCCTGCACCATCCTATGGAGCCACCCTTGCATGCAGGGACTAGAGTTGTGCCTTCCTACACTGTGTGCACCAATATAAACACACAGTGCCATACCCTAGGATGACAGGGCACTCCCCTGCTCCTTCCTCCTCCCCCCTCTCTTCTACAAGCTAACAGATGAACTGGAGACTGCACTGTCCACTGTTAAAATACAATTCCTGTCAAACACTATGTGAAAAAAGTCCCCTCCTGCTACCTATGCTGTCTAACCTGTGTAAAATGTGTATCCTTACCTATTTTCAGGCTATTCTGGTCCAGTCAAGTGATCCAGTAGCATCATCTCCCTTGTCTCAGTCAGCAGCTTCTGCAGGGGGGAGGAGGAAGCGCAGACAACGGCGGGGACATGGGAGCCTTTAAGTGACATTACGGTTTTGAGAATTTCCAGCTGTTGTTCTGCAATCTCTCCTCTTCCTTTCAGCAGCCGCTCACATGGGGAATCAAGTGACTGGATCAGATTAGCTAAAAATAGGTAAGTGTTTTACACTGGTTAGACAACATAGGTAGCAGGAGGGGGGTGACGACGATGACATTTTTAAACATGTGTTAGGTAGGGATTCCACTTTCACTCTTTCCTGTAAGGACCAGAGGTTCAGGAAAGCAGCACTGACAGAGTAGGGGCCAGTAGAATTAATAGTGCTAGGGTAAGAGTTTTAACAAATATGTTACTGGAGAATATTATTTTATTGCAGTCAATGTGTTAAACTAAAAACTGCTGAGGGCTAAATACAAAGATATAGATTTAAATGGGTATATGGTACAGTTGATGTTTGGAAACGTATATTAATGTACGAAACATGCTAGTAAATGTTCAAAAGTAATGCCTTACCTTTTAAATTGTATTTTATTTTCATTTTCCTCTTTTTCATAATTCTTCCTCAGAAATGTTTCATTTAATATCTCAGGGCAGGAGCCTTCCAGAAAGAAAACCAGGTCATCACCGAAATCTCTCCTTGTGCAGGGTGACTGGTCTTGTTTCTGACCCCTTGTATTTCAGACAAAGCAGCAGCACTACCTTAATTTGGTTGACCTGGTCTGTAAATCACCATAGTCTTTTTACTTACTATAAACACTGATGTTCTTTGATAGCCAGGCTATACAAGACACTAGTGAGCAATCTGGCACTGTTACGCTTCCCAGACACAAATGATTCCCGAAGGATCATTTTTATGGGGAGAGAGGAGCTCCCAATATACAGAGTAACACTACATTCGATGGGAGCATAATAATCGTTTATAGAAAGTAAAAATGCACAAGTCAAGCCAACACACTTCGGGGGAACAGCCTCCCCCTTCTTCAGGGAATTTTGTATGTGTGAATGGAGGTGGGTGGACTTCACTGAGGTACCTGAGCCTATAATGAGACCTAATGTCAGTTTGAATGATGAAGAGGCAGCAGTCAAACTGCTCTGCATCATACAAGATGACATTAAAGAGGTTCAGGTGCCTCCGCGGAGCCCACCCACCTCTGTTTACATATAAGAAAAGACCTGAAGAAGAGGGAGGCTGTTTCCCCAAAATGTGTTGGCTCAATTTGTACATTTTTTACTTTCTATAAACAATTGTTATCCTTCCATTGAATGTGATATCACACTAGATATTGGGCATCCCTTTCCCCCTATATACATGTTCTTGTTACTGAAGCGAGAGTGCAGTCATACAGTAAGGTAGTAACCCACATCTCCAAGTGGAGTTCAACACCATGACTCTATCGCCCATAACCAAAAAATACTAACTAATAACAACCCAACCAGTCCAGCACAGCCCTCAGTTACAACATTCCAAAGGATCATGTAAAATGTGATACTGTCAGGCAGGCCTACATTCATGAAATGTGATGTAGAGTGCCTCACAGAACCCTTCTACCACTGGGTGGACATAGCTGGAGGGATTGTCATTTTATTGTAAGGCCTCTTTCACACGGGGCGGATCCGTGCAGATCCGCCCCGTGAAGCTCCGCTTGCTCAGCGGGGATCGCTCTGTTGATCCCCGCTGAGCCGACGGATGACTGGGCGGTCCCCGCACACTGTGCAGGGACCGCCCTGTCAGAGCGCCGCTCTCCCCTATGGGGAATCGGATGACGACGGACCGTAGAGTCCGTTGTCATCCGATCCGCTCCGGATCCATAGGGGTGCATGGAGGATCCGTTTCAGGTCCGCCTAAAAAACTGACAGGCGGACCTGAACGGACCTCCGTGTGAAAGAGCCCTAAGAGTTATAATAGCATTTAGAAAGAGTATGCAAGTTATGAGCAGCCCCCCTGGATTGTGACCAGAAAGAAACCAAGATTGAAGAGCCACCCCAAAATGTTAAATGTCCAGATACAGATTTATTCCAAAATGAGATAAAAGAGTTTGCCACAAACCAACAAGTTTTGGAGGCCAGAAAACACCCCATTTTCTCAGAGTTTATGAACCCACAAATCTGCTGCGTACAGCAATGTCTCTTCTTGCTGAGCCACTGGACAAGTCACTGTCAGATCCTTTGGACTTTCTTGCCTCGTCGATTGTTTCAGGTGAACCTGAAATGTTTGTTCCTCCCATGAACTTCCTGATTTAAGCCATGTCTCTACACTTCCTGTTTGCCAGATTATTGTGCTCGCTCCAGTTGATATCTTGCTCCTTTGCGTACCTGCTGCTGTCCTTATCTACACTACCACTTGTTAACAAGTTTTGGCTTGTTCCTCTACTATGCTTTTGCTTGATCCAAACCTGCAACCACTTGTTACTGACCCTTGGCTTGTTTACTGACTACGCTATATCTGCTACTGGACCCTGGCTTGTTCACCTTATGGTGGGGCGATCCTGAGGACAGCGACCTGATACTAACATGCAGAAAAACTCGTCTTCATCATCAGAAACACTGATGGGTGAGTCTGAGTCATCTGCCAGGGTGACTTGCAGTGGCGGCTGGTGCTCAATTTTTTTGGGGGGCGCAAACAGAGCCTCAACCAACAACCCCCCCCCCCGTCACTCGCCCTTGATAGGGCCTACAGACAGAGAGATCAATAGGCAGGCAGACAGACAGACAGACCGATAGGTACACAGACAGACAGACCGATAGGTACACAGACAGACAGATCAATAGGTACACAGACAGACAGATCGATAGGCAGACAGATAGGTACACAGACAGACAGATCGATACGCAGACAGATCGATAGGCAGACAGACAGACAGATCGATAGGCAGGCAGATAGGTACACAGACAGACAGATCGCTAGACAGACCAATAGGTACACAGACAGATCGACAGGCAGGCAGATCGATAGGCAGACAGATCGATAGGCAGATAGATCGATAGGCAGACAGACAGTTGGACAGAACAATAGGTACACAGACAGAAAGACAGACAGATCAATAGGCAGACAGACAGACAGAACGATAGGCAGACAGATCGAAAGGCAGACAGACAGACAGATCGATAGGCAGGCAGATCGATAAGCAGACAGATCAATAGGCAGACAGACAGATTGATAGGCAGGCAGATAGGTACACAGACAGATCGATAGGCAGACTTCCCACTGGCACAGAATCTGAAAGTGACATGGCTGCCCGGGGAAAGCACCGCCCAAGTCCTACGGCGGTGCTAATGGTCAGATAGATAGACAGACAGAAGTCTGACCCAATGAGAGTGCAGAGACGCTTAGCTTTGCGCCTCAAAGCAACACAAAACCGAGCAAATGTAGCGTCTCGCCTGCAATCACGGGATTGCATTGGCATGACGCTCCCATAGTGCACTGGGGCCGGCGCCCGAGCACAGTGAACTTTTTTTAAAGGGCCCTTTTTTTGTCAATAGTTTTGGGGGGCGGTGCCCGTGCACCCCCTATGGAAGGAGCGCCACTGGTGACTTGCTTGTTTATTTATCCTCCTGGTCAGTGGAGGCCTCTCTGCTGCTGTAGCTACAGGTCTTTGAGCCTGACCCCTGATCGTGACACTCACCCAGGTCAACTACTGAATATTCTAATCCAGTTCAGTATCTATACCCTAGTAGCCCTGTATTATTCAATCATAAGCCCTGATGAAGGAGCATTTTTGGGCACCCAAAACATGTTAGCTCCCAATCTTGTCTTTCATCACAGAGATTACAAAAGTGCCTTTCTGACCACAGCAATAAAATATTCTGTTCCGCTTTGCTTCTTTACTGTACATGGAAAAGTGTAAAAAAAATGAGGCTTGATCCTGAAGTACAGCTATAAAAATGTTCTTAAATGCCAATCAAAAAGTAGGTCATAGCTCTGAAATGTTACATATCCATATGCTATGCTATGCTATGTCCCTCACCTCATGTATTCTGCAACAAGGACCACAGCAGTTTGCTAACATTTTCGGACTTGGTAACTTGGCACTGGATGGCTTCTATCCTTTTGGATTCCTGCATCACAAATTCAGTGAATCCTACCCCTGAAGTTAATGAGAGGTGTATTTTCCTGTTAGCGCCTAGATTTATACTCGCTATATTTGCTAAATAGCTTGAAAATTCAATAATAATTTTTCTTTTTTTTTATTGAAGTCTTGTGTTTGAAGATATTCTCTGGACAAAATGGGCATTGCCTTTTTCTCTATTTTAAGTAGTTCTTTTGCACAGTATAGAAAAGAAAGGATGTTGAAAAAAAAAACACTTAGGCGCCAGACATGCAGCAAAAGCAAGTGGTTGGGTGGGGTTTTTACCACCACCCCTGACCACCCACCAATAGCCTAACATGGCAGCCCAAGGGGGTGGTACACAGGATGCAATTCTTTGCTTCTGAGCCCTGGAAATTTTAAAGTGGTTGTAAACCTCAGACATAAAATATGAACAAAGAACATCCTTCTATCCTATCTCTATCCAAATCACTAAGTGTGACCCCTACTGCCTTCCTCTGTTATCTGCATGAGTCACTTCTGACAGCTTTTCCTGACTCCAAGAGATCATTTGTGATGGGAAGGAGAGCTCCAGCACACAGCCTACGATTGACAACCATACTTAGGCATGTTCCTTGTGTACTGTGAGCAGGGGGTCCCTTCCCTGCAATCAGGGCTCAGAGCTTTCTTCACTGAGCTCTGCAGTGGGAGACGTAAGATTGCCATCCCCTGCTGCTAGAGCTGAGAGAAAAATCCTTTTATCCTTTGATTTGTGTGTTTTTAGAATAATCTACAGAAGAAATGGCTGCATTTTCATCTCTGTGTATAATCAGAGGCTAGTCACTTTACTGGGTACATGTAAGGGTTTACAACCACTTAAGTTCAGCTTGTCGAGTTTGACAGGGGGCACTGCCTGTCAACTTTGTCCATTGATGTTAATCAGACTGTGCCACAACCTCGAGCCAATAAAGAAATTAAACAGCCATTCAGAAGGCTGCAATTACACTTCCTGAATGCTCAGAAGCTGCTTATCTCTTGCTCTTTGAAAAGCAATTCACTGTAGAACACTTTTCAGAGACTGCCTCCATGTGCACCTAGCCTAAAGAACACACAGTTGTCTTGTCTATGTATTGTTTTGTATTTATCATATTTTAGTTTCTACTTTTTTTAGTTTTTTTACTTTTTTTGTCAGGCAAATATGAATGTAGCGGACCGCCCATAATTGGGGTTGCTATGCCTAAATTTAAGGGGTAGCCTGAGCAAATAGTTAGGCTCAGGCTGTTTGAATTCTTTAAATTGGTTTCTGCTTTGTTGTGGTGTTGCCTTTGGCCTGTGCGTGGCACTGTCGCCCAGGTCTCAGGTTGAACCACAGGTGGCTTTGCAGCGCAATTGGGTGTCCTCTCTCATCAGGCATGCAGTGGGTGTGGTCTACCCGCTGTGCATGTCGGGAGGGGGTACTTAAGGGGCGGACGCCACTAGGTCCGGAGTTTGGAGGTGATCCAGAGGACGCCTTGGTCCTAGGCACGTACCCCACCTACGGTGGCCCTCATAGCCAGGGGTACGTGTGTGTGTGTATTCAGTCCCGGGCACCTTCGGCCCGAGGCTGCATCGTTCCAGGTAGGCCCAGCACCTTTAGCTGAGGCCTACACAAGAAGAGGAGTCCCAGGGTGCCCAAGTGGGGGTGACCCGCTCTGAAGGAGAGGAAACCAGGGGAGGACATGTCTGCAGGGATCAGTGAGGGAAGTCACTGTCTCGGGAGAGGCCTGGTTGCCTATCAGAGGGAAGGATTCCATAATCCGCCAAAAGCCTTGTAACGTGCCCACTGGCACCTAAGGTCTCAAGTGTTAAAAGTGCTGGGAAGTTCGGGATTCAGAAGTTCATATCCTGATCGTATCCTTAGGAAATTTAAAGTGAATGTTCCGTGCTCCACACCGGCTGCTAGGACTGTGAGAGGGGACTATCCGGGTGAGCAAAGCCCACTCAGGACTGAGTGGAGATAAATGACAGTTAAGTGCCGCGTGCCTGAACCTGCTTCCCTGTTAAATCTCCAACTTTCCTATCAAGTTTCTACGCAAGCAAAATAAACCTTTCTTTATTGGGTTTAACACTGTCTGGACAATGGCCTTATTGAATACAAAGAGAGAATAGACTTTACCCTACACCCTAGGGGAGAGAACCAACGGAAGGAGGTAACTCGCTGCAGGACCCAAAAACAGATAACACCGCTCACCCTCTTTTATCAGGAGGACACTGGGCTTGTGGCATGGTGTCCCATTCTGCTTGTGGAGGTAAGCAGGGTAAAGGATCTGTGTGCTACATGAAATATTGCAGCAAGTGGAAATCTTGGCTTCTTTCCACATGTTTATCTGTAATTACTTTTCGGAATCAAGAACATTGTTTACAGAGCTCAATAGCTCAGGCTTACACACAAAACTAAATTGCATCAGAGGAGTGACTCCTCCCCCTCACTGCTTATTTTAGATTGGGCCGCATCATAACTTTCAAACAAAAAGACTATTCAACTGTGCTCTCTTTTTAGAGAATCTGGTGTCATTCATTGTATCTACTTGTGAAATATTTTATAAAAATAGTGAAAAAAATATATAAAACTCCAATGTTCAGCCAACGTCATCATTTATTTTTTCATGTGCACTGCATGCATGCAAAGTAATGTGTAAGTTCAAAACAGGTTACAGATAACACAATGTTACAAGTATTTATTATCTCTCTGGAGAGATTACAGTACTGTCCCTGACAATGTATTCAACTCCCTATTTCTCCAGAAGGCTGGCACCATTTTTTGTTCAGGCATCATCCGGGGTCAGCATTCAAGAAATGACAGTCAGATACATTCTTGTGCCTGTGTAGTTCTTGGCTGTGTTTACAAAGTATTACTGACACAAAGAGGGTATTTCCTATAACTGGAGTGTGCAAGATCTAGTGCAGCTCTGCATAGAAACCAATCAGCTTCCAGATTTCAATGCCAAAGCTTAATTGAACAAGATGGAGTTAGAAACCGATTGGCTACAACCAGGCCCGGACTGGGACAAAAAATAGGCCCGGGCATTTTAGACTGAGCAACCAACTTTTCCAGAGGGACTGGGGGGGCGTCGGTATACATTCGCGGGGGTGGCTGATGTCGGTCCTCCACCTGTAATGTGCAGGGACACTGTGATATAAAGGGGACTGCACTGTAAAGGGGCACTGCAATGATTACAGTGCAGTCCCCTTTATATTACGATGACCCAATCCTATTGTGGCCATACAATGCTAGTACTGTCTGTCTCCTATTGTGCCCACACTGCCCAGTGACACTGACCTGCTCTCTCTCTGGTGGTGCTGGACAGCATGGCGCTCTCTCTCTGGTGGTGCTGAACAGCGTGGCCCGCTCACTCTGGTGGTGCAGGTACAGCGTGGCTCTCTCTGGTGGTGCGGGTACAGCATGGCTCTCTTTCTGGTGGTGTGGGTACAGCGTGGCTCGCTCTCTGGTGGTGTGGGTACAGCGTGTCTCTCTCTCTGGTGGTGTGGGTACAGTGTGGCTCTCTCTCTGGTCTTGTGGGTACAGTGTGGCTCTCTCTCTGGTGGTGTGGGTACAGCATCGCTCTCTCTCTCTGGTGGTGTGGGTACAGCATGCCTCTCTCTCTTGTGGTGTGTTTACAGCGTGGCTCTCTCTCTGGTGGTGCGGGTACAGCGTGGCTCTCTCTCTGGGGGTGTGGGTACAGCGTGGCTCTCTCTCTGGGGTGCGGGCACAGCATGGCTCTCTCTCTGGTTGTGCGGGTACAGCGTGGCTCTCTCTGGTGGTGTGCGTACAGCGTGGTGGTGGCACTCTCTCTCTGGTGGTGTGGGTACAGCGTGGCGGTGGCGCTCTCTCGCTCTCTGGTGGTGTGGGTACAGCATGGTGGTGGCGCTCTCTCTCTCTCTGGTGGTGTGGGTACAGCGTGGCGGTCTCTCTCTCTCTCTCGGGTGGTGTGGGTACAGCATGGCTCTCTCTCTGGCTTCCCCAAGCACAGTCCTCTCTTTTTCCTTTAGTTGTCACTCAACTTCTTCCTGGGTTCCAGGCTCTCACGCTTTCCCCCAGCAGAGTGCATGCTGGGGGCTGAAGTCTGCTGCCTGTGGACAACAATGGGGCTTACAATCCTCCAGTACTATATGTCCCATGATGCACTGCTAGCCTCTTATGATTGGCCCTCCACTGTGGCCAATGGGGACAGAAGCAAATCGGCAACAAGCTGAGCAGCGAACAAGATGAGAGCCGCGCTCTGCTGACAGAAGGGTGGGCGAGCGGGGGAGACATGCTGACATCCAGCAGCTCACCTCCCCCTTGTCACAGCGCGGCCGCTTGTGTTCACTGGCGGACGGCACCGCCTCCCCATAGCAAGGTGCATAAGACCTCTTCCTCGGCTTCTCCGTCCCTCCTCCTCTCCTGGCGTCCTGGTTGCCAGGTGCCCGTCGGCTGTTGGGCGCCTGCACGGAAAGGGACTTTCTGTTTAGCGGTGGCCTGGGTTGCCATGGATGGGCTTGGTAGGCGGAGAATGCCTCCGCTCCTCCCACCACCACCACCAGCATATGCAGAACATCACGGCCGGCCCTGCATGTCGGAACCCGCAGCCAGCCCTGCATGTTACAGCCAGACATGTTGCCTGGAGGCCCCCGGCCCACCGGGCAAACGCCTGGTCTGCCTTATGGCCAGTCCGGGCCTGGCTACCACGCACAGTTACACCAGATTCTGAGAGCTCCAGTTTTAGTAAATCCCCCCCAAAGTATTTCCCATTCCAGCCTCTCACCAGTAGACTACACGATTGTAAAGTGAGTGGGTCTAATAGATAGATATGGAAGTTTCAGAAGATTATCAGTAGAAGTTTGGATTTAGCATTATACCATTGAGGCTGGATTCACACCTATGCATTTTTAGTGTGTCTTGCATTTTGCAGACTTGCACTACAGTCCATTTAACATTGTTTCCTATGGAACATGTTCTGTAGTGCAAATCTGCAAAATTCAAAAAGCACTAAAAATGCATAGGTGTGAATCCAGCCTTAGGCCTGATTCACACCCAGGTTGCAGTTTGCATATTACAGGTGCATTTTTCAATATAGGTTTTTGATCCATTGAAGTCTATGGAACCAAAAACCAGAAAAAAATCCCTGGCCCTTTCCATAAAATGCACAAATGTGAACTACATCCATAGGAAACCATGTTAAATGGACTGTAGTATGTTTCTGAAAAACTAAAAACGCACTTAAAAATGCATAGGTGTGAACCAGGCTTTATTGGTTAAATAAATAGATTATAGTGCCAGCTTTTGAGGCACCCTGACCTCATTTTCAGGCTCATGAAGAGGCCAGCATGCCTCAGAAACTTGTACTACAATCTATTTAGTTAGCTAGTAGATGGTATCACCCTGCATCCACGCGTGTCCTTTTATCTATGGCTATCATGGTACTCTGCTGCTGCAGGAGATTATTAGAAAAGAAGGCACGTAAAAATAAAATGGTTTGGAGAGCAATGCTTCCAATCCTACAGTGACTTGCTGTCCAAAAACCCATAAAATTAAAGTATGGACTGTCACTTATTCATATTCTATTATACAGCGCTTCACAAGGTTCGTTTATATTGTACAATGTAAGCAATTTTTCCACCAGGGTTTTATAATTAGCTGTGTTTTGTAAGCCCATGAATAGAAGCATCGTCACAACTATTGCTTTTCCTAGAAAACTGCATAAGCTGAAATAAAAATGTGGAAAAAAATAAGAGATGTTGCAGCCAATTCTTCTAGTAAAGTTTTGCTGCAGCTGCCAGCGCTCAGGACTGGATGTTTTATGGAATCTGGAATTTCATTCTTTCCAACACAATGACTTTGATTCATTAAGCTGCAATATCACTTAAAGTGTGTGGAAACTCGAATGATAAACTTCTCCTATTTGTTTTCTTTTGGTCTGTTAAATATACCTTTGACAGTGTTTTTTATGTGTTTGATAAGGGCAAAAAATTAATAATAGTTGATCGGTCAGAAATCCAGAGTTGTCTTGTGCCCTGTGCACATCTCTTGCGTCATCTCAAAAAGTCTAATTAGCTCTCCTAGTCCTTCTCTTGGACTACAGAATTCTTGCGATCAATGTTGGAGTGAAGAAGAGATACAGGTGTAGAGAGGGCTTGAGTTGTTTAGCAAGAGACAACTGGGCAATGCTGATAACACCCAGTCCACAATTATGCTGTGTTTTGTTGGCCAACAACACGATTTTGGAGTTTAGGATTTAGGAGTTCATTTCTTGCAGAGCAACAGGTCTTCTTTAATTTCAGGGTGTTTAAAAGGATAAAACATCCCCATGTTTTATCCTTTTAAACACTTTGAAATTAAATGTGCTGGTATTGCAGAGATGTACTGCGTGTTTTGTTTTTTTTGCCCCGGCATACACTTTAAGGAATGCTAAAATGACACATGATAATATTGGTTAAGAGGTCACACACTGATCTTGTACTTCTGTACAAGAACAAGGTTGATGTTTTGTACAGTACACCTATTTGCACTGTATTTCTTATACGTGTCCTGGATTACCTGATGACAGGCATAAAGTAATGTACCTGTGATTAGGTAATCTGGAACAATCCTGGATTACTTGAATATTGGCAGATTACTCAGAATAGGAAAGAACACATATTAGGGCTGTGCTGTACCTCCTCCATAGGAATGTCCATAAATTGGACTTCAGCCTGGGGTGGAGCTGACAGGCAGCATAAACAGGAAGAACAATGCACAACCACAGAACACAACCACAGAACGGATCAGAACAGGATCAAGTGTTACATGTACTTAGTTCCCTGGAGAATTATTTTTTTTTTTTTAAAGAGGAGCTTCAGGCTCCCCAAAAAAAATAAACGTCAGCAGCTACAAACACTGTAGCTGCTGACTTTTAGTATAATGATACTTACCTGTCCAGGGATCCAGAGATGTCTTCACCTGAGCCAATTCTTCATCTGAAGTAAGGGAAACAGGAAGTGAAGCCTTGCAGCCTCACAGCCGGTTTCCAACTGCACATGCGTGAGTCACACGCCGCCTTGTGAATGGCCCCGTATTCTTCTGGGACTTGTGATGTATCCCAGAAGACTGTGAAGGAAGGAGGGGAAGTAAAAACTTTCAACTCAATTTGCTGCCGTGATCTGAGCTGGAATTGGGAGCCGGTACCTATCAAAACCCCCCAAAAAAAGTGCCAAATGGGAAAACAAGCAAAGCTTCCACTTTTGGGTGGCGATTCACTTTAAGTTGTAGTGATATTCTTTAAAGTTGATGTAAAGCTTATTTTTTTTACATTAAATTAATAAACCTGTTATACTTACCTGCTTTGCCCAAAGGTATTGCACACAGAGGTCCCTTACCTCCTCTTTTGGAGTCCCCAGTCGGCACTCTTGGTTCCTCCTTTTCTCTGAGTGCCCTCTCAGCAAGTTGGCTTCATGTAGGCACACTTCTGAGCCAGGATGTTTGCATCCATAGACACACACACCATGGCTCGCCCGTGCCCCCCTGCTCCTTCTTCATAGGATTTGATTGACAGCAGTGGGAGTCAATGGCTCCCACTGTTCTCAGAGACTCCTGTGAATGCAGGAAGAGAGAAGAGCGGTGCTGCAGCCGGGGATGGCACTGGATCAAGAGAGGGCTCAGTTAAGTGTTTAGGAATGGCTTGGCGGGGGGGGAGAGACATTGGAAGGTTTTTTACCTTAATACATAGAATGCATTAAGGTAAAAACCCTTTCATCTTTAGAACCACTTTAAGGTTCCATAAAAATATTGCTACTTGATAAAGTAGGGCCACTGTCTTTCCAGTTCTCTCTTAAAGGGCTATAGCAAACCATAGTAGGAAAAAAGAACCCAAACAACTAATTTCAGCTAGTTACATTGGCAATGGGCTATCATAATTTTATTTTTTTAGGCAATTTTTGCCTAAATTTTTGTGCTATATAAAGTTCTGCCTTCTGATGCCTATTTGCCTAGAAGTAAGTCCAGTATAAAAAAGGTTTCTTAGAGATTTAACACAATTTTTAAATCATAGAGTACCTCCTGAAATTAGAGCACCATCAGCCGCTTATTTTGTAGCAAGATTTTTCTAAAAAGTCTTTCAATAAACATACGCTCGGCTTACCTAAGTTTGCATGTTTTTCGATGTAAATGGAAAAGGGAGCACAAATGGGAAATGCTTGGAAGAAACCTATATAGACAGCATTTAACTTTATTTTAATTTTTTCTATAGCTATACACAGTATTTGCAGACTAAATATAAGTTTATACATGTGTCAGAAATTCTTTTAGAAATGGAGTTACATTAGAGGTAGTGAACTGTGACATTGTTACCTAAAGTGACAACATATAACTAGAACAAATTATGTGTATTATTAATGTGTCTTGCCAAGAATTGTGCTTTTATTTTGCAAATTGTCAATAGCGTAATTTGCTTAGAAATAGCTCTTTTTGGCCAGGGAAATTTGGCTCTTCAACCCAAGAATACAATAGCTTATTATACCAAAGCATTGTTTATATGCACTTTAGCATCCTGAACAAAGTTATGCCAGTATTGTAACAATTTGGCCCCATTTGTCCTGTGAGTGGTAAAGTCATTGCAGGATTAACAATGTGCGTGCGCAAGGTGTGTCCTCTAAACATTTCCAGAACATCTCACTAACGAATTAAACTGTTTTGCCTTTGACTTTATAGAGTCTTACCCAATTACAAAAACTTCTGTATGACCTTAGGTATTTTAATAGATGAGTCTTCTTTTTAAAATAATCAGATTCCTTGGAAAAAAAATTACCTGTTTATGTGTTTCTATGGGAGAAATAAACACTGGAACCCTCAGTTGCTCCTTCTTCTCGGTCTCAGGTGCTTTTTAGTATAAAGTGCCCATGGGAGCATGACCTACGGTAATTCTTTTCTACTTTGTTGTAGGTTAGATGGGTATACTTTTTTGTTCATCCCATCAAATGACCATGTTGACCCATCATTTTCCTATAACGACACTGCAAAAAGTATCTCAGCACAGTATCGGTAAAGCACTATGTTTGTTTTGTAGGATCTGTGATTATGTCAAGTGGAGCATATATTTTTTATATGTATGTGTTTTATATATAGATTTTTCTTCTGATTACGAAAAAAGCAGTATTTTCAAGGCTGAATGTTGAATGTGCTCAACCACTTTTTTAAGATTAATTCGTTTTTATGGCAACACACATGGATGAAATCACCAGGCAAAATAGTCCAGATTTTTTTGAAAATAATTGCATCTCATGTATTTTTCACTAGTGGCCTTGAAACAGGCAGATGTTTCATAGAAAATGGCATTTCACAAGACATCTGCTCACGGTCAAAAGTGCCAAAGAGCCATAGTTTTTCGCTACAATATGGCTTATATTTCCGAACAAACAAATTGTCAAACTTTCTTCCTTTTTCTGTATAAAAAATAGAAGTTTCCGCAAAAGCTCATGTTTATATAAAAACCCCTTGGGAAGCCCTATATGGTTTAATCTATGCATCCTAGGAGGGCATCCTAGAACATCTATATAATGGGGTCCTAACAGACCTATTTTATTAACTTATTTTTATTTCCAAAAAAGTCTTGGTTATTTGGAGCAGAAGTTTGGCCTTCTGCTGATACTCAAAGGTCATTACAATTGTTGACTTTTTATTGATTTTGTCTGAGCAATGTGTGCTTTTTGCTTAGCTTTAAGCTATACCCAAATATTTTTTTCTTCTAAAATATACATTAACCCCCATGAGAGGGGACAGTGCAGTTTCATTGTCCTTTGAGCCATATTTGAGCCATTAGTAGTTTAATAAGCAGAAGAATGCAAATGAGTGGCATACAGGTCAGTGGAAAAAGCATTGGCAGTGTGACTCTTCACTCGTAAGCCAGCAAGATGTCTGCTGCTCACCACACATAAGTGTTCACTGACGAGCTGTAACTGTCACTATATTCACAGGGCACATGTTAAGCATAAAGAATTCCAATTACTTTGCATTTTCTTACACATATGAATTTCTTTCTCCAATCCAATTATATAAATGCCTGTTAGCACTAAGTGTTTGGCTCTAAAAATGATAAAAAATGGCATCAGCATACATTACTTCAATGTATCTATCTTTCCTCGTTAAAAAAAAAAAAACATAATTAAAGTGACACTTGTCTAACTGAAAAGATTTACAATTTACAGTGGTTCTAAAGGCGGATGTTTTTTTTTTTTTTTTTACCTTACTGAATTCTATGCAGTAAGGTAAAAAACCTTTTGCATGCAGCTCCCCCCCCCTGCAGCCCCCCCCTTAAATTCATAACTGAGTCCAATCTTAATCCAGCGATGTGCACGAGAGCCGAGTGTCTCTCGAGTCTCTCGCTCCTCATTGGCTTAGATGCAGGAGCCATTGGCTTGTTATGGGGCACTCAGGGGAGGGGGTAGGAGTCAGGAGCGCCGGCGGGGGGGAAAAGAGGAGGATCAGGGCTGCTTTGTGCAAAACCATTGAATAGGGTTCAATATAGTTTTTTTTTTAAAGCCTTAAGACTCCCTTCACACTGGACGCTTTGCAGGCGCTATAACGCTAAAAATAGCGCCTGCAAAGTGCCCTGAAAGAGTCGCTGCTGTCTCTCCGATGTAAAAGCCCCAAGGGCTTTCACACTGCAGCGGTGTGCTAGCAGGATGGTAAAACTAGTCCTGCTAGCAGCATCTTTTGAGCGTGAAGAAGCGGTGTGTATACCGCTCCTCCACCACTCCTGCCAATTGAAATGAATGGGCACCGCGGCTATACCGCCGGCAAAGCGCCACTACAAATCACGTTCCCCATCAGGTCCGCTCAGCCAATGAAGTAGGCGGGGCTTACCCCTATGATCTGACGGGTGACCCCGCCCCCTCGTATGTCAGACCCCGCCTTCGTCATTGGCTGAGCGGACCTGATGGGGAACGTGATTTGATTCCTCTGCAGTGTAATAAATGGATAGACCCCGTCCCTTCTCACGTTCCCCATCAGGTCCTCTCAGCCAATGACGTAGGGGGGCGGGGTCACCTTCACTGGGTGTAAGGCTGAGCGGACCTGATGGGGAAAGTGAGAAGGAACGGGGTCTATTAATTTATTACACTGCAGAGGGTCTGACGTACGAGGGGGCGGGGTCACCCGTCAGATCATAGGGGTAAGACCCAGCTTTCCCCACTTGCGGGGAATAGCCAATGACGTAGGTGGGATCTCGTATGTCATGGGGGTTTCGTGTGGAGTGGAGACTGGAGGAGACGGCCGCGCTGGACATCGGATCCCCGCGGGACATAGAGAACAACGCTGGACAGACTGGATTACCACCGCTGGAACGGGTTTTTATTTTTTATTTTTAATAAAGGACTTTCCCAACTGTGTCTGTGTGTTTTTTTACATTTTTTTTACCCTTACCAATTCACATGGGGGGGGGGCTGGGATCTGGGGGTCCCCTTTGTTAAAGGGGTCTTTCAGATTCCGATAAGCCCCCCATCCGCAGGTTGTGGGGATGAGGCCCTTGTCCCCATCAACATGGGGACATGGTGCTTTGAGGGGTCACAGACCCCCAAAGCCTCCTCCCCATGTTGAGGGCATGTGGCCTGGTACGGTTCAGGAGGGGGGGTGCTTTCTCGCCCCCCCTCTTTTCCTGCGGCCTGCCAGGTTGCGTGCTCAGATAAAGGGTCTGGTATGGATTTTTGGGGGGAACTCCACGCCATTTTTTTTTTATTTGGCGTGGAGTTCCCCTTAAAATCCATTCCAGACCTGAAGGATCTGGTATGGATATTTGGGGGGAACCCCACGTATTTTTTTATTTTATTTGACGCAGGGTTTCCCTTAATATCCATACCAGACCTGAAGGGCCTGGTAATTGAATTTGGGGGGACCCCCACGCATTTTTTTTTTTTATCAACGACTTTCAAGGACTGTTCTCTGTATTGCCGGGAGCCAACAATTCATTATAGCCACGAGTGCTTTTAAATGACTTTTTTTCCTTCAGAAATGACACTTTGTGCAGGGACAGTTCTAAGCACGGGAAACATGTGCTACTTTACAGGCATACTATACACACCCTAGGTACGAAATTTAAAGGAATATTTCATTTTTATTGTTTCACTTTAAGCATTATTAAAATCACTGCTCCCGAAAAAACGTCCGTTTTTAAAACTTTTTTTTGCATTGATACATGTCCCCTGGGGCAGGACCCGGGTCCCCAAAACTTTTTATGACAATAACTTGCATATACAATTTTAAATTAGCACTTTAGATTTCTCCTATAGACTTTTACAGGGTGTTCCGTGGCTTTTCGAATTTGCCATGAACACCCCAAATTGTTCGCTGTTCTGCGAATGGGCGAACAGGAAATGTTCGAGTCGACCATGAATTCGACTCAAACTCGAAGCTCATCCCTAGTCACCTACAAACAAACAAGATTTCTGGCTCTCACAGACCTGTATCTTCTTTAAGTCCGGTTTCACACTATTTTTAGCGGTGCTATACCGTCGGGATCACTGAGGTATTCGGCCACTAGCGGTGCGGTTTTAACCCCCGCTAGCGGCCGAAAAAGGGTTAATACCACCCGCGGTTTGCAGGCGGTATTACCGCGGTGTCCCATGCGTTTCAATGGGAAGGAGCGGTGTAGGAGCGGTAAACACACCGCTCCTCTCACCGCTCCAAAGATGCAACTAGCAGGACTTTTTTTCACGTCCTGTTAGCGCACCGCTCCAGTGTGAAAGCCCTCGGGGCTTTCACATTGGAGAAATAGCAGCCGCTGTTTAGGCTCGGTTGCAGGCGCTATTTTTAGCAAAATAGCGCCTGCAAACCGCCCCAGTGTGAAAGGGGCCTTAGAGGCTACTCTGTCATCCACTCATTACCTGTATTAATGGCACCTGTTTGAACTTGTTATCAGTATAAAAGACACCTGTCCACAACCTCAAACAGTCACACTCCAAACTCCACTATGGTGAAGAGTGAAGACCAAAGAGCTGTCGAAGGACACCAGAAACAAAATTGTAGACCTGCACCAGGCTGGGAAGACTGAATCTGCAATAGGCAATCAGCCTGGTGTGAAGAAATCAACTGTGGGAGCAATAATTAGAAAATGGAAGCCATACAAGACCACTGATAATCTCCCTCGATCTGGGGCTCCACGCAAGATCTTACCCCGTGGGGTCAAAATGATCACAAGAACCACACGGGGGGACCTAGTGAATGACCCGCAGAGAGCTGGGACCAATATAACAAAGGCTACCATCAGTAACACACTACGCCGCCAGGGACTCAGATCCTGCAGTGCCAGACGTGTCCCCCTGCTTAAGCCAGTACATGTCCGGGCCCGTCTGAGGTTTGCTAGAGAGCATTTGGATGATCCAGAAGAGGATTGAGAGAATGTCATATGGTCAGATGAAACCAAAGTAGAACTGTTTGGTAGAAACACAACTTGTTGTGTTTGGAGGAGAGAAAATGCTGAGTTGCAACCAAAGAACACCATACCTACTGTGAAGCATGGGGGTGGCAACATCATGCTTTGGGGCTGTTTCTCTGCAAAGGGAACAGGACGACTGATACTTGTACATGAAAGAATGAATGGGGCCATGTATCGTGAGATTTTGAGTGCAAACCTCCTCCCATCAGCAAGGGCATTGAAGATGAAACGTGGCTGGGTCTTTCAGCATGACAATGATCCCAAACACACCGCCCGGGCAACGAAGGAGTGGCTTCGTAAGAAGCATTTCAAGATCCTGGAGTGGCCTAGCCAGTCTCCAGATCTCAACCTCATAGAATACCTTTGGAGGGAGTTGAAAGTCCGTGTTGCCCAGCGACAGCCCCAAAACATCACTGCCCTAGAGGAGATCTGCATGGAGGAATGGGCCAACATACCAGCAACAGTGTGTGACAACCTTGTGAAGACTTACAGAAAACGTTTGACCTCTGTCATTGCCAACAAAGGATATATAACAAAGTATTGAGATGAACTTTTGATATTGACTAAATACTTATTTTCCACCATAACTTGCAAATACATTCTTTCCAAATCAGACAATGTGATTGTCTGGATTTGTTTCCACACTTTGTCTCTCATAGTTGAGGTATACCTATGATGACAATTACAGGCCTCTCTCATCTTTTTAAGTGGGAGAACTTGCACAATTGGTGGCTGACTAAATACTTTTTTGTCCCACTGTAAATACAATTATATGCCTAGAAAAAGGTTATAATATACAGTTAACATTTCTAAACAAATATTGTAATGCAGCTTACAAGTTCTTAGATGCATTTGTTTTCTTTTTTTAAGCTTTTTCCCATTATTTTCAGCTGGTGATTTTGCCAGTAAGTCTGGTATTTTTCCTTCCTTTAAGAGACCAAGCTGTCCAGCAAAAGTGGCAATTATAGGCTTGAGACAAATGTTATATAAAACTTTTATACCAAAAGCATAGGCGTGCGCACAGGGTGTGCCGGATGTGCCCAGGCACACCCTAATCACCCCATGCACATTAGTGTTATCGCTCTGTGTAGCAACAGGAACATGGGAAAGATCTCCCTCTTACCGGTTCTGCCATAAGAGAAGCATTTATGCTCTTCTCTTTCACTGTGCCAGCAGGGAGATCAATGTCCTGGGGTCATATATATGTAGATACACATACATGTGTGTTTGAGCTTAAGGGTGCACACCCTAATGCATTAGGCTGCACACACCTATGACCAAAAGGAAAAACAAAAAATGTCTGCATATTCTTAAAAATTGCTAGAATACAAACCGGAAAGATTCCTTCATCCACCTTTGTTTGTTTGTGTGAATGGAGGAATCTTTTTTGGGGGGGGGGGTTTGGGTCAGCCTGCTGGCTAATTGAAAAAAAGATAAATTCACCTATGGCCAGCTTAATGGTAGCTCCATTTCTCCTCCTTTCAGAGTGGAGATACCCTAAAGCCTCGTACACACGGGCGGGAATCCCGTCAGGAAAAAAAACTTTGGTTTTCCTGATGAGATTCCCGGCAAGCTTGCCTTGCACGCCGAGTGTACACATGGCCATTCAAAAGAACCGCCGTTCTTTTGAATGGAAAGAATGCGTTGACGTCATTGACTACGATGAGCCTGCGCTCGTCACATTCAATGCCGTCGCCACCATCTTGCTACACCCTGCACTACCCTTGTATGCTACTGCACATGCGTCAAAGTCTTTTCGAGCATGCACAGGCTTACCATGGACAGGTAAGCATACACACTCACGGTTTTCTCGGCAGGAAACACTCTGCCGAGAATCCAGACGAGAAAAATAGAGAGCAGGTTCTCTATTTTTCTCGTCGAGATTCCTGGCAGTTTTCCTGATGAGAAACCATACCCACGAACGGTTTTCTCGGCTAAAAGCTCTCCCAGCAGCTTTCTTGCAGAGAAAACCGGCCGTGTGTATGAGGCTTAAGACAAAAAGTGTGTCACTGGTCAGATCAGTAGAGGAAAGAAAAATGCCTACAAAAATTAAAAAAGGAATTGAGTCACTACAACTACTAAGCTCGAAAAGCGTGAATCGTCTCTCACCAAACTTTTTACTAACATGCGATAACACGAGATCAGCAAAAGCAGCCCAAGGGGTGGCGCCATTGGAATCAAACTTCCCCTTTATACTGCCGTCATATGTGTTGTACGTCACCACGCTTTACAACGACAAGATTTTTGATTGACAGTGTGTATGCAAGGAAAGCTTGGCAAGAATCCCTTCAAGCTTGACAAGAATCTCGTCGAGAAAACCAACGTTTTTTTTTACGGCGGGATTCTCGGTCGTGTGTACGAGGCTTTATAATAGAATAACAACTATCATTTAGAACATATGCATTATTTATTTTTTTAATGTCTGATATACCATTTATATCAAATGTCTTACCATAATATTGACAATGGTCTTTCTTCTGGTTTGCAGCCAGTTAACATGGCACCAGAAAATCATTGTAGATCCTGCAACAGTTTTCTACAGATACAAAAGAAAAAAAAGGCAGTCCATTTAAATCTAAGGCAAACCTGGAGCTTCTCCAATGGGGCCAGATTGTTGGTTTCTACCCTGCTGCTATCCCATTTGTGGTCCTTAAAGATGCTGAGGGAGGAGAATGAAAGTTTTTACATACGTTTTTGTGACAAAAGTCACAGTACAAGTACATTGTTGTGTATTGGTAAGTGTGTGTAGTGGTAGAAGCAATGAAATTAAAGCCCAATTAAACTTTTAAGCCCTGTACACACGATCGGATATCCTATGGATTCTAATCCGATGGTTTTGTCCATCGGAAATCCGATGAAGCTGACTTCCATCAGTCTTGCCTACACACCATCAGTCAAAAAACCAACCGTCCCAAACGCGGTGACGTAAAACACTCAGATGAGCCGAGAAAAAGGAAGTTCAATGCTTCTGAGCATGCGTTGACTTGATTCTGAGCATGCGTGGGTTTTCTATCCGATGGACTTGCCCACAGACGATCGGAATTTGCTATTGGTTTTTTATCCATCGGATAATTTTAAAACATGTTCTATTTTTTAAAACCGATGGAAAAAAGACCGATGGGTCCCATACACGATCGGTTTGTCTGATGAAAACAATCTATCGGACGGTTTTCATCAGTTAAACCGATCGTGTGTACGGGGCTTTAGTTTAAAGTGATTGTAAAGCTTTGTTTTTTTTTTTTTTTTTTTTTAAATAACAAACATGTCCTACTTACCTCCACTGTGCAGTTTGTTTTGCACAGAGTGGCCCCCGCTCCACGACTTCTGGGGTCCCTTGGCGGCTCTCGCGGCTCCTCCCCACATCAGATAACCCCCTTGGAGTTTTGCTCTCCCTGTGGGTTACCTTGCGGGTGCGTTCCCAAGTCATTCATTCGGCATCCATAGCCGCCGAATGTATGACTCGGCACTACCCCCGGCCCCCGCGTCATTGGATTTGATTGACGGCAGTGGGAGCCAATGGCTGCGATGCTATCAATCTATCCAAAATGCAAACTATCCTAATTTTCAAGTATAGCACCAGCTTCTTTTTTTTTTTCCGATAGCAGAATTACATTTTCTGAAACATTGAAGATATTAGCGTAGTATACAGTTTTTTACATGTTTTATGGAATGCTTAAAGTGTTTGTTACCCCAACATATCATATTCCTGATTAGGGTTGCCACCTTTTCTTCAAGCCAAACCCGAACACATTAGCAGCGCACGGCATTTTTTTTTTTTCAGTAGAACATTAAATTCATTACCTCTGTACAATGCAAGGCAATTTTTATGTATTTATGTAGTATACACATACACATATGATTTGTGATTAAATAACATTTCTAATCATATGGAGATAATCACAAGAGTCCCCCTTTACATCAGAGTCAACAAAGTTGACACTTTTGGTTTACAATTGCAGTGAGCAACCGTGCTGGGTAGCCACAGTCTGGGCCAGGGGTGGACTGATAACTCATGGGGCCTCCGGGCAATTGAAGATCATGTGTCCCCCAGGTTTAAAGATAGCTGTCTCATGGGAGCCAACATCATGTGGCAGGCCAAAGCTTAGAGGCACCAAGCGCTGTGACATGCAGCGTGGCAGAAGGAGTGTGGTGTGTATGATGGGGGTAGTATGTACAGGAGAGGAGTGTGGAGGGGATGGTGGGGGTAGTATGTAGTATGTATAGGAGAGGAGTGTGGAGGGGATGATGGGGGTAGTATGTATAGGAGAGGAGTGTGTAGGGGATGATAGAGGTAGTATGTATAGGAGAGGAGTGCGGAGAGGATGGTGGGGGTAGTATGTATAGGAGAGGAGTGCGGAGGGGATGATAGAGATAGTATGTATAGGAGAGGATGGTGGGGGTAGTATGTATAAAAGAGGAGTGCGGAGAGGATGGTGGGGGTAGTATGTATAGGAGAGGAGTACTGAGGGGATGGTGGGGGTACTATGTATAGGAGAGGAGTGCGGAGGGGATGGTGGGAGTAGTATGTATAGGAGAGGAGTGTGGAGGGGATGATGGGGGTAGTATGTATAGGAGAGGAGTGTGGAGGGGATGATGGGGGTAGTATGTATAGGAGAGGAGTGTGTAGGGGATGATGGGGGTATGTATAGGAGAGGAGTGCGGAGGGGATGATAGGGGTAGTATGTATAGGAGAGGAATGTGGAGAGGATGGTGGGGGTAGTATGTATAGGAGAGGAGTACGGAGGGGATGGTGGGGGTACTATGTATAGGAGAGGAGTGCGGAGGGGATTGTGGGGGTAGTATGTATAGGAGAGGAGTGCGGAGGGGATGGTGGGGGTACTATGTATAGGAAAGGAGTGCGGAGGGGATGGTGGGGGTAGTATGTATAGGAGAGGAGTGCGAAGGGGATGGTGGGGGTACTATGTTTGGCAAGGAGTGCGGAGGGCATGGTGGGGGTACTATGTATAGGAGAGGAGTGAGGAAGGGATGATGGGGGTAGTATGTATAGGAGAGGAGTGAGGAGGGGATAATGTGGGTAGTATGTATAGGAGAGGAGTGGGGAGGGGATAATGGGGGTAGTATGTGTAGAAGAGGAGTGCGAAGGGGATGGTGGGGGTACTATGTTTGGAGAGGGGTGCAGAGGGGATGGTGGGGGTACTATGTATAGGTGAGGAGTGAGGAGGGGATGATGGGGGTAGTATGTATAGGAGAGGAGTACGGAGGGGATGGTGGGGGTAGTATGTGTAGGAGAGGAGTGCAGAGGGGATGGTGGGGGTAGTATGTGTAGGAGAGGAGTGCAGAGGGGATGGTGGGGGTAGTATGTGTAGGAGAGGAGTGCAGAGGGGATGGCGGGGGTAGTATGTATAGTAGAGGAGTGCGGAGGGGATGGTGGGGGTAGTATGTGTAGGAGAGGAGTGCGGAGGGGATGATGGGGGTAGTATGTATAGTAGAGGAGTACGGAAGGGATGGTGGGGGTAGTATGTATAGTAGAGGAGTGCGTAGGGGATGGTGGGGGTAGTATGTGTAGGAGAGGAGTGTGGAGGGGATGATGGGGGTAGTATGTATAGTAGAGGAGTGCGGAGGGGATGGTGGGGGTAGTATGTATAGTAGAGGAGTGCGGAGGGGATGGTGGGGGTAGTATGTGTAGGAGAGGAGTGCGGAGGGGATGATGGGGGTAGTATGTATAGTAGAGAAGTACGGAGGGGATGGTGGGGGTAGTATGTGTAGGAGAGGAGTGCGGAGGGGATGATGGGGGTAGTATGTATAGTAGAGGAGTACGGAGGGGATGGTGCCAGCTGGATGTATGAAGTGGTCTGGGGGGGTGATGCACCTGAGGGGAGTTGGGGGCTGAAAAATAGTGATGTATATAAAAGCAAAAGCTATTGTACTCATCCACTAATATTTACAACAATGAAAACTGCCAGCCCCCAGCACTCTGTATGTACAGATGATGTGAAGGTAATGGATGACCATTCATATATCCCTGTGATATCCAGGCTCTGTACAATCAGAAGTATACACTCTCCACACACACAGGGTTAATGAATGGTCATAAATCACTGCACATTATCTGGACTGAGGATGGGGGATGTTTGTATAGAGTTAGACAGGAGGCTTGGAGGAAGATATTGTCAGACGCACTCCCGATCCTCCTGTCACCTTAACCCTTCACAGCAACTCCTGCCAAACAAATGCTGTCAGATTTCCACCCCAGGAGACTCCTCAGACAAAAACTCTCAGCTCACCTCTTCCCTGCATGTAGTGTGAGCAGCGCCAGCCCGACATGATCTCCTCCTCCCGACATGATCTCCTCCTCAGCTCCGCCTCCCGGGTAAGCACACCGCACTAGTGATCGGAGGGGGGGGGGGGGGTTAGTCACTGATAAGAGAGACCCTGCAGGAGCCTGTAGGGGGGAGACAGGATGGAATGAGCTTTAGAGTCTAACAATTACCCCAGCACAGTGTTTTTATGGAGAACCAGTGACACTGCTGTTGTCTCCACAGGGACACATATGCTAATGGAGCTCCCCCTGACTGATGGTCTGTCCGGGTTGCAGAGAGTCTGAAAACCGGGCAGATGATTCAGAACCCGAACTGTCCGGGTGAATCCTGTACAGGTGGCAACCCTATTCCTGATATGTGCCTGCTGTACCATATACTTGTATGAGAAAGTTTCCTGTTCTCTTTGTATTGTTTTCTCTAATGTAAAATTCCTGGTGTTCCTGCCAGTCCCTCCGCTTTCCTATTAGAAACTGACCACACTAAGTGGGAGAACACACCATCGTCTGCTCTCTAGCTATGCTGGGAACTCAGCCTGCTCTCCCCCAATGATCAGACTTGTCCTGACATACCTCCGCAGCACAGCCTGTCACTGGGTAGCTCATGGTGCTGCTGCTTCTCCTTCTTCCCCCAGCTCTTATGTAGCTGAGAACAAAGGGAATGTAATCACTTATTAAAAAGGGAAAAAAAAGGTATTCATAGTATTTTTTATATTTATACAAAAATGTTTTGCCTTTCGTTTCTATGTTAAACTGAATGGGTTGTTTTACAAGGTGATCATTTACAATCACTTTAATATGAGATGCCAAATCACATTGACTAATACATATGTTTTAAATATTAGTGACCTTCCAAACATATCATGAGACAAACCCAAGATTAATAAAGCTTCTGTCACCTCACAGGCACAGCAATAAACCTGGCAGATAAATTTAAATGTCAGATGTCAGCGGTCTTGTAACAGGAGGACCCTTCAAATGAAGGCTAATGCCAGTTCATGGAAACTTCCTTTCGCTGATTAGAAGCATGACTTGGCCAACAGGCTGTTTATTAACTCCATAATACATCACTTTTCATTACAAATCCAGCCCTATTTTTTTCTTTAACTTTTGTATACAGTGGGAAGAATTACCTCCTACAAGTTTTTACTGGTTCCTGAATATATTCCTCACTATCTGTACCAATAAAGGTGGTCTTTGAGATGGGGGATCTCTCCAATGGTGTCACATGCAAAAACACTGTTTACAATAGAGTATGGAAGGGTTAAACTCTCTGAAGTTTTTCAATTACTGTATATGCGCTTGTTCGGGAGATCCCACCCCCTTCTCCTTTCCCAGTGACAGTGGCCATTAGTCGGGGAGAAAATTTTGTAGTGGTGCAGTAAAAACCTAACAGAGGTTCTAGCAATTCCCCACTCAATCCTAAAAAAGTCTTAGTTGGAGTTACCCTTCAATATTTATATCTCTGCTTATTTCTCAGCTGCCAAGAGATATAACGTTGTCTTGTTTTCTAGGCCTGGACTCAATCATTAGACGTACAAGCTAATTTAGAAAGTCAATGCAAATTGCAAAAGTCAATCAAAATGAATAATTTTATTGACTTGACTTACAGTATGATTTATTGGGTAGATTGACCTAAGGTCAATAGATAGAGATCCTAGTAACTGTTTAATCCCACAAGAATACTAAAATCTTCATTGTCAGGTATTGGAAAAGTTATTTCAATTGAAATCCAAAAGCATGTTTGCATCGAACGTAAAATCGACTCAAACACCGAGTGTTCACCCGTTTGCCGAATGGCGAATATTATGGGGCGTTCGCAGGAAATACGAGCACCGCAGAACGCCCCATAATTGCACAGCGAGATCCCAGTGCATTGCTGTATGATGCTTTGGCCAATCACAATATATATATATATATATATATATATATATAAGGGCTGTGGAAATTAACTATTAATTCCTCGATTAATCGATTAATTGTTTTCATCGATCAAAAGTCTTTTGATCGATCAAAAGTCTTCAGGGAGACCCGGTGATGTCACGGACACCGGCGGGGCTTGCCGTGTCCATCTGAAGGGCTCCTTTGCTGTGCCTTCATATCTGCATCCGGCGGGACCTTACTATCTGCCACACGCATGGGCTGTTACACTTCCCTCTATCACTTCCCTCTATCAACCTGGGATTCTACAGCCATCCACTGGGAGTTGTGATAGTTCCCTTCACGGGACATCTACATGCCGACGGACAGATGTTAGCCCCTTCTCATCTGTATTCAGCAGTGGTATCGTTGTACACATTTTTATACCAGTATCATACTTGGCTACATGTTTTTATGACTGCTTTTGCTACCGTTTGGAATTACTCGCACCATTTTTACAGTTTATGTAGCTACATCGATTTTATCTCCAGTGCAATATTTATTTTGTTACCTACTTGAAGACTATAAAAGTTTTAATGCTATTCCCATCGAGCGCTGCCTTTGTGTGTTTTTTGTATCCTGCTATCCATTTTTCCAGTGGTTGGTAGCTGCACTGGGAATCGGCCTGCAAGGAGATCAGCTAAAAGTAGTTGGATTTGTATGTGCGTTATAATTAATCGAAATTAGCCGATTAATCGATAAAAAAAAAAAATTGATTAATCGAACAGGAAAATCTTAATCAGTAACAGCCCTAATATATATATATATATATATATATATATATATATATACTCTGCATTCAGTGTAGACTCTATATTCAGTCAATGCAGGCTGTATAGTTTATATAACACAGTGTATTGAAGTGGTTAAGGGAAACCCTGCACCAATTTAATTTTTTTAAATGGCGTGGGGGCCCCCCCCAAAATCTATACCAGGCCGCAGGAAAAGAGGGGGAGAGAGTGCCGACAGCAGACAGTTTTTGACAATTCCTTTATTAAAAAAATAATAATAATAAAGTCATCGTCAATCACGGCGCCGATTATCCCGAGTTAAAAAAAACTGAAAAACTCGGCCCCCACAGGAGGCGTCCCGCCGACGGCAGCCTTTTTGCGGTGACAGCTGTTATATTACCATGGGCTGGGCTACCCGTTGATGTAACCGGGTGACCCCACCCCTTCTAAAGAAGGGCTTCCATATTCCAATAAGCCCCCCGCCCACAGACCCCCACAACCACCGGGCAAGGGTTGTGGGGATGAGGCCCTTGTCCCCATCAACATGGGGACAAGGTGCTTTGGGGGTCTGTGGGCAGGGGGCTTATCAGAATCTGGAAGCCCCCCTTTAATAAGGGGGCCCCCAGATCCCACCCCCTATGTGAATGGGTATGGGGTACAATCCTAACCATTCACCAAAAAAGTGTCTAAAAAAAAAGAAAGTTTTTGACAATTCCTTTATAAAAAAAAGGCACTCTCTTCCCCTCCCCCATTTTCCTGTGGCCTGCCAGGTCGGATGAGGGTCTGGTATGGATTTTGGGGGGACCCCCACGCCATTTTTATCTTGGCATGGCATTCCCCTTAATATCCATACCAGACCTGAAGGGCCTGGTATAGATTTTGGGGGGAACCCCACGCCATTTTTTTTATTTTAGCGTAAAGTTCCCATTAATATCCATACCAGACCTGAAGGGCCTGGTATTGATTTTGGGGGGACCCCCACACAATTTTTTTTTAATTTTGGTGTGGAGTTCCTCTTAATATCCATACCAGACTCGAAGGGCCTGGTAATGGACTTGAGGAAGGAACCTACGCCGTTTTTTTCAAAGATTTTGTATGTATATTGCCGGAATCAAGCAATACATTACAGCCGCAAGCAATTTTAAATGAGATTTTTACCTGGAAGCTGATTGGTTTATATGCAGGGCTGCAGTAGATTTTGCACTCATCCAGTTTTAGTAAATCAACCCCTGTATTTGTATTTACACTTTTGTTTCTCCAGTAGTATCCTCTGCTTTCATCAAGTTCAAACCATGTAATGCAATATCTAATTTATACTACTCATCCAAGACATTACTACAGGTAGGGCACATGGGGTAAATGCTCTTGGATCCATGTCCAGTACACCTAAACAAATTATACAAGACCAGATTTGGAAAAGCAGTCTACTGACTATAAGGCCCCTTTCACACGGGGCGGATCCGTGCAGATCCACCCCGTGAAGCTCCGCTTGCTCAGCAGGGATCGCTCCGTTGATCCCCGCTGAGCCGACGGATGACTGGGCGGTCCCCGCACACTGTGCAGGGACCGCCCTGTCAGAGCGCCGCTCTCCCCTATGGGGGGATCGGATGACGACGGACCGTAGAGTCCGTTGTCATCCGATCCGCTCCGCCGACGGAAGGAAAAATAGGGTTTTCCTCCGTCACACTTTGGCGGAGCGGAGCGGAGCGGATGTCAGTGGACATGTCTCCGCTGACATCCGTGCTTCCATAGGGGTACATGGAGGATCCGTTTCAGGTCCGCCTAAAAAACTGACAGGCGGACCTGAACGGACCTCCGTGTGAAAGAGCCCTAATTCTGATTTACATTGTTTTATTTTAGATTATAAATAGTTATAAATAAAGTCCTTTGCTCCATGGAGGAACTCTGTATGCTAATAAAGCAAATGCCATATTGATTAAAACCTTTCACTGTGATACACAAAATGCTCATCTCCTCTGTGATGTACCAACCAGTCCAATAGGAAGTCATAAATAACTGTGTTTATACACAGTAAGCAGCTTGTTTGCTTAGAAGAGGTTATTAAAAAGTTCTAAAATTGTGCAACTACAGCAAAACATCAAAGCTCCTGTTCGCTCCATGCAGCACCTAGTCTCTATGTAATTAGCTCCAACCGGATTATCTGCAGTGGACAGCATATATTGACACAGTTCAGTTCATTAACTTTGTTAATTTAATGCACTGCAGATACCAGTAAAAATAATAAGACTTTTGCACCGACCAATTTGAAACATATTATTTTTTTTGCAGACTTCTAAGAGAGATGTGAGGCAGGCAAACTAGCATGTTATGACTTTGCGAAAGAAAAAAATGCTTAGAAAAAGATAGGGGTGTGATTGCTGATTGGCTTTTGTCTGAAAAAGTTAGTTGCCACTGAATTTCATATTTCGTTTTCTCTGACCCAAAACTCACTGGGTAGCTGTAGCTGTCAAAACCAGGTACCCCCCACCCCAAAAAAAAAAAAACCTTTTTCCAAAGATGATAGAGGGGGAACTTCACCCAAAAGGGTACATCAACCTGTTACATTCCCAGTGCTAATTTTGAAAATTATTTTTGTCTGCAAAATTAACATGATTTTAGTCCACTAAAATATGACTAAAACAAAGACAATTCAGATGACTAAAATACAAATAAAACTAAAATGGCATTTTAGTCAAAAATCTATGACTAAAACTAAATGGAAATTTGATGTCAAAATGTACACTGTACAGTATATTCCTTATCTGTATCGCCCAATGATTTCTGCATTTTTAGAGAAATGCTTAAATAATGCATTACAATTTAACTAAACCCATTTGATTTTAGTCAACAAAAACGGTACTGGAGATTTTAGTCAACTAAAATATGACTAAAACTAAAACAATGCAGGTGACTAAAATATGACTAGAACTAATATGGCATTTTAGTCAAAACACTATGACTAAAACTAAATCGAAATTTGATGTAAAAATGTACACTGTATATTCCTTATCTGCATCACCTAATGATTTCTGTATGATTGGTTCTGATTTATTTTACACAGATATACAGTATTGGGAAATCCAAAGAGGTGATGTGTGTCCACCTGAAAGAACGTTTTAATACTTTTGAGTTCAATCCAAAACTGTAAAAGGTTTTAGCTGGAATTTCAATTTATTAACGTACTTCCACAGGAAGCCTGCCTTTTGCTACTTGGTATTGTTTGTGATTTGGCTTCTTCTACATCCTCTAGCTTTTGATATATTTAAATTTAGTTCAGCCTATTCCATGCTTTGTTGTCTTCAGGTAGACCGTTTCCAGCCAGCCAGAGATATATCTCATCACTTCACTTGCAAAAGGAAAAATCTGCCCCAGCCACTTCTTAATTGGGAGACTGTATACAATCTTCTGTCTCATTTTCAATGGTAATATCCAAATAAAAATTATAGTGTGCATGGGACTTTTGGGGCACCAACATAAATACATAAAGTATATATAATAAAAAGCACATTTTATTATAACAACATTAAAAATAGGCTGAACACCTACTGTGACGGACCACCTGAAACCTCTGCCAAGATACAATTTCCTCCATCAGGAAAAAGGTATTATAGCTCAAAATAGCACCTAACAACTAGACTACACTAGCTTAGGTGCAAACTGGAACTAACTTTATTGTAAATTCACACAGAATTGATACCACACAAAATCCAATAGGAGCTTGATTCCATTATCCTAAACAATGCACATTTTAAACAGTAATATCATCAGTACATCTAATAGTACATCTAATGAACAGCTAACAGTAACCTACTTAAACAGTGGTCTAATTAACCAGTAAGCTAATTAACAGCTAGGCCCCTAGACAAACCTTGATTAGTCAGGGAGTGTCCACCCCAGACAGTCCAGCAATAGATCTCATTTACCATCTTTCTTTCCACATTCATCTTCCCACTGAGTTTCACGTTGGCAGAAACGGTCATGGCTACCTTGTGGTCATAACTAGGGATGAGCTTTATGTTCGAGTCGAACATAAGTTCGACTTGAACATTGGCTTTTCGCTCATTCGGCGAACAGCGAACAATTTGGGGTGTTTGCGGCAAATTCAAAAAGCCACGGAACACCATTTAAAAGTCTATTGGAGAAATCAAAAGTGATAATTTTAAAGGTTAATATGCAAGTTATTGTCCTAAAAAGTGTTTGGGGATCCGGGTCCTGCCCCAGGGGACATGTATCAATGCAAAAAAAGTTTTAAAAACAGCCGTTTTTTGGGAGCAGTGATTTTAATAATGCTTAAAGTGAAACAATAAAAGTGAAATATTCCTTTAAATTTCGTACTTGGGGGGTGTGTATGATATGCATGTAAAGTAGCGCATGTTTCCCGTGTTTACAACTGTCCCTGCACAAAATGTAATTTCTGAAGGAAAAAAAGTTATTTAAAACTACTCGTGGCTATTCATGAATTGTCGGTCCCGGCAATACAGAGAAAAGTCATTGAAAAAAATGACAGGGGTCCCCCCCAGTCCATTACCAGGTCCTTTGGGTCTGGTATGAAACAAAATGTAATTTTTGAAGGAAAAAAAAGTCATTTAAAACTACTTGCGCTATTAATGAATTGTCGGGTCCCGGCAATACAGATAAAAGTAATTGAAAAAAATGGCAGGGGTTCCCCTTAATATTCATACCAGACCCAAAGGGCCTGGTAATGAACTGGGGGGGACCCCTGTAAATTTTTTCAATTACTTTTTTCTGTATTGCCGGGACCGACAATTCATGAATAGCCACGAGTGCTTTTAAATTACTTTTTTTCCTTCAGAAATGACATTTTGTGCAGGGACAGATGTAAACACGGGAAACATGCGCTACTTTACAGGCATACTTTAGACACCCCCCAGGTACGAAATTTAAAGGAAAATTTCACCTTTATTGTTTCACTTTAAGCATTATTAAAATCACTGCTCCCGAAAAAACTGCCATTTTTAAAACTTTTTTTTGCATTGATACATGTCCCCTGGGCAGGACCCAGGTCCCCAAATACTTTTTATGACAATTACTTGCATATTAACCCTTAAAATGATCACTTTTGATTTTTCATGTTCGTGTCCCATAGACTTTAACGGTGTTCACGTGTTCGAACTAATTTTTTGCATGTTCTGGTGCAAACCGAACCGGGGGGTCTTCGGCTCATCCCTAGTCATAACATGTCATCTTGCATTATATAATAGGACATCTTCCTGAATGCTCACAGCTCCCTCAAATGCCAAGGCCCATAGTCAGTTGGCAAGAGACTACCCTGCAGTCCCCTCCAAAAGCTCATGTCCCGATTGGGTCTGTCACACCTACCGTTACATATTTCCTCTCATAGTTGTACATACAGTATACTGGTGTCAATATCATATCATAATTCAGTGGTTGAAAATTAGACTTCTTCTTCCAAGGCAAAATTTTACCTTTATATTAAAAATATAACATATAAAGTTATGCATCTACAAAATCAGATATTGATATTTAAACTTACATATCTGATAAGAGATATACTGTACATAATCAGCCTATGCCAAATTTCAAAAATTGCCTGACTTGTGCACTCCAATGGCAGTCAGAATCCTTGGGGAAGGTCATCTTCAGTGCTAAATCTGTCTCAGGCCTTTGAAAATTTGTCTCAGTTGGCTGCTCAGGATTCCAGGAGCAGGGATTTGTGTCTGTTTTTATCACTGAATTTCCTGATAAATGTCTCTTATAATTTTCCCTCCTATTAAATGTTTCTTATAACATTGCATAAAACAACATTTGAAAGAAGTTACAAAATTTGTGATCCCTTTTTAAAGGAGTTGCATTCACTAGGCCACTCTGCCATTACTGAAAACATATCAAAGGATTCCCAATAGAAATCTACTGGAAACATTATTAAAGTTATTGCTTTCACCATGTGTTTTCACCTAAAGAAACTCCATGAAGTTGATTGCCAAATAGACTGTTCACTTTGCAAGGGAATTTTCCCCAGAGCCTAGTGAATGAGTTAAAGCTCTGCTGACTTCCCTCATTCAATTATGTGTAAGCAAAAATAATTATTTCTTTTAATTTTGTCTTGCACGTGATTGTGCACATGATTTGCTAAGTAAAACTTCACCGTATTCACTAAGCTATGCAGAAACCTTTATGCAGAGCCATGTGAAACTTTTAGTCACAGCTGCATAGTTAGGGGCTATGTATAATTTACACAGTTGCTTTATCCAGATTTCCACTTAAAGTCAGTGGATTACTCTCTTTCCAATACGTGTTTATTTCTGCATACATATTGCAGCAGAAAACACATTTGCAGGAATATATTTTCTATTTAGAAAAGTCTCTCTAGTACCAGTTTTTGGGGTAAAAAGATGCTATAGCTATATCCAGGATAAATTTCTTAAAGAGAGTTAGGGCCTGTTCACATTCACACCTTCAATCATGGGCATCCGCTGAATTTTTTTCCCTTCTTCGACCGCTAGCGGGGGTTAAAAGCAACCCCCCCCCACGTTAAAATGTAAAAACACCCCAATGTGCCCCCTGCATCTTTCAATATCTCTTTGTCACTACTGTGTACCCCCACTCCACAACTGCACCTCTGGACCCCTTTACATTACACAGCACCCCACAGCTCTGGAACCCTTTACATTACACAGCACCCCACAGCTCTGAACCCCGCTACATTACACAGCACCCCACAGCTCTGGACCCCTTTACATTACACAGCACCCTGTGTCACTGGACCCATTTACATTACACAGCACTCTGCACCACTTGACCCCTTTACATCAGACAGCACCCTGCATCAGTGGACCCCTTTACATTACACAGCACCCTGCACCTCTGGATCCCTTCACACAGCACCCTGCACCTCTGGATCCCTTCACACAGCACCCTGCACACCTGGACCCCTTCACACAGCACCCTGCACCTCTGGACCCCTTCACACAGCACCCTGCACCTCTGGACCCCTTCACACAGCATCCTGCACCTCTGGACCCCTTCACACAGCATCCTGCACCTCTGGACCCCTTCACACAGCATCCTGCACCTCTGGATCCCTTCACACAGCACCCTGCACCTCTGGACCCCTTCACACAGCACCCTGCACCTCTGGACCCCTTCACACAGCACCCTGCACCTCTGGATCCCTTCACACAGCACCCTGCACCTCTGGACTCCTTCGCACAGCATCCTGCACCTCTGGATCCCTTTATACAGCACCCTGCACCTCTGGATCCCTTCACACAGCACCCTGCACCCCCTGTATGTTACATAGACTGTGACAGCTTCCTACCTTAATCATGCAGCCAGAGGGAGAGACACAGCAGCGCGGGAACTGCTGGAGTTATTTTTCATATTATCAAAGATAATAATTGGTTGCTAAGACCACCTAGACGATTCGAGCCGGCACCGAACCCCCCCCCCCCAATGAAATGCAGCTTGTCCAGTGCCAAATGCAGCTTTACCAGTGCCAAATGCAGCTATACCAGTGACAAATACAGCTATACCAGTGACAAATGCAACTATACCAGTGACAAATGCAGCTATACCAGTGCCAAATGCAGCTTTACCAGTGCCAAATGCAGCTTTACCAGTGCCAAATGCAGCCTGATCGGTGCCCATGGAATCATCGGATCATCCTGAGTGACAGATGATGAGTCAGTGATGAGTGAGCTGAGAGATGTGGTGAGAGAGTGACACAGTGATGCTCAGTGTCACTGTGTCACTCTATCCACACTCTGCAGAACTCACTCTGGGAGGACCAGCCTGTGCATATCAGAGTCAGTGTGACTCCTCCTCACACAGACTGGTCTTACTAGCGAGGGGGAGGACCTCTGTCATCATCAACATCAAGATGTCGGGTTCGCACTGCTGGCAGTTGTAGACTGTTGCACAGTCTGTCTGCCAACTTACACACAGTCTCAGTTACACTGTTCTCTGTCACACCCCACCCGCAAGCGCTCGCATGATGGGATCTGATCGGATCCACCACCCGTGAGTGAATGGTACGGCTCGGGCTGCTGTGGCTGAGTGACACTGCAGGCTCAACCGGGAGATTGTGCTGTCCTCGCGGGTGTCCGGGAAACTTGGTATGTCTGACTGCCTGAGCCGCCCCGCGCCCTCCCTGGTTCACTCATGGGGGTTGCCGGCCTGACATCCCCCGCAGTGTGTGGCACCGCTTCTCGATTCCAGGGGGGAAAATCATCCCCCCTTGCCTATGGAGTGGACGCCCATGCCTTCAATGTGCGTTAACCAAGAATCAACAGAAAAATTCTCTCTGCTCAGTTGATTCTTGAAGTGTTGTAGAGCGTGGAAAATCCGCGCTACCCCCACTGTAGGTGCAAATTTGTGCAAAAAAAATTGCAATAGTGCAAAAAATTCTCTTTTCTTCAGCTAAAAATAAATGTGTTGGAAATGGAGTTAGATGTGCAACCAAATGGTTATGCAAACAAAGTGTAAGTAGGTAAGTGCTATTTATACACAAAAACCTGTAATAAATAAATAAAGTTAAATAGAAAACAAAAGCAGTGTCCATTTCAAGTCAGCTATGAGAGCTTTGCTGCAATCAGAGAGACAGAGGAGCAAATCTTCATCCTATGCTTCCACGAGGCAGACGAGAAATAGTAGGTATACAAAGGGGCCGCTTACTGGATCTGTTGGATCTCTATCACAGAGATCATACGAGCTCAGCACAAACGGGATCACGCCCCAGCTGGCTGGCTTGAGCCACGGCTGGCTGTTTGTATGTTCGTTTTAACTTTTCTGCTGAAAGTTTTATGATGTCAGTCACCCAACACTCAAAATAAAGGGTCTTTGCTTTAAGAACTTACTGCACCATGAAGCAATTTTTTCCTCTTTTAAACACGCTCGTCCATGACGTTTTGTGAGCGATCCTACCCATACTAAAGACCCTGAAGGAGATTGGTTGCAGTCCCCAGATGATTAGTGGAGGAGAGGATCTGGATGAAGGTGTAATCGGCTGCTGCTGTTACCTGAGGGATCCCGTTTGTGCTGAGCTTGTATGATCTCCGTGATAGAGATCTAACAGATCCGGTAAGCGGCCCCTTTGTATACCTACTATTTCTCGTCTGCCTTGTGGAAGCATAGGATGAAGATTTGCTCCTCTGTCTCTCTGATTGCAGCAAAGCTCTCATAGCTGACTTGAAATGGACACTGATTTTGTTTTCTATTGAACTTTATGTATTCCAGGTTTTTGTGTATAAATAGCACTTACCTACTTGCACTTTGTTTGCATAACCATTTGGTTGCGCATCTAACTCCATTTCCAACACAGTTGATTCTTGAAGCATCTTTAAGCTCCACCATAGGTGGATTTTGAAGTCCACAGACATAGCTATCTTTAAGTATTTTGAGACCAGTAGTGGACATTTGGGCCAGGACTGGCAAATCATGGCTAAGCAGAACTCTTCTTCAAATGTGTCTTCCTTCCCAGGCAGAAGGCCTGAGAAGCATGAAATAGACTTCATCACTATTCAGAAATTACCTCCACAGATAGCAGGCCGAGAGGCAAGGACTCCTGGACCTAAAGAACCCATGGGCAAAAGTGGCCAGCACACCAGAAAAGAGAATCTCAAATGTTTACTGAGATCTTAATTCCAGGCAAAACCTACTCTTAAAAATGCTCCCTTCCACTCCTAACGCCTATTCTGACCAGCCTGTGGAAGAAATATCTTACCTATTACTTACCTATTTTCAGGCTGCTCTGGTCCAGTTCCGTGATCCGGCTCCACTCTGTCAGTCAGGGGCTGCAGGGGAGAAAAGGGAGCACCGATAGCGGATGGGCCATTACCCGCAATTGTCAGAGCGCTTTTTTGTCTCATCTTCTACCCTTCTGGAGAGATCACGTGACCAGACTGAAGCAGCCTGAATATAGGTAGAATACAGCACTTTCTTACACAGGTTAGTCAGAATAGGAGAGGGGAAGGGCATTTTTAAGAGGAGGTAGGTTTTTCCTGGAATACCACTTATCAATCATATACTAAAAACCTACATTTCCTGGGGCTTGCAAGTCCCATTTCTCAAGGTGACAGAGCAAGGGGACCTATTAGTACCCAACGCGTCATTTTACCTCATGTTTTGAGATTCTCGTTTTTGCTGTGCTGCCCATTTTGCCCATGGGTTGGTGTGGTGTCTGTTGGCTGTGCTTCTGGGATCATTCAAGGAAGTAAAGGTGCGGGTTGGATGATATAACATGTCAGCAATAAAAACCCTGACAGGTATTCTAACCCTTCTTCACTTTATCTAATACGTATATGGGGCCATAGAATGAAGCTCTATGCAGCTAAATTAGAGTAAACCTGGTAAAACACAAAATAAGCAACAGGTAATGGCATTAGAAAACAGTAACAGCCATGATATTCAATACTGCGATAACTCCTGTGTACACAGTGGGATATATCCACTTTAGAGTGCATGCTATATGAATAGCATCAATGACATTTAAAACGACCTAAAGATGTGCTTCTTACTATGCACAAGAGGAAAAGTTGTGCAGCAGCTATCTGAGTAAACAGTCTTTAGCTCTAGTCCTTCAATTGGATAGTGTTGGGGCCCAGTCTTTAGGGTGGTGCACATGAGAACAGTTCCAGTAAAGTCTGCATGCAGTAAATATTGCTGCTAGTTACAGTAGATGGCCAGTGCCTATGTGCTCAGTCTCTGCTAGCAGCCAGAGGTTAATGGGAGCAGTGTCCACCAGTCCAAGTGATACTGCAACAGGGGTCTCACTGTTCATATGTCAGCTCACTTCTGGATCTGCCTGGAGTGACTATGGTCCCTATCATACGGCCACAGATTTATGGCAAGTTGTTGTGCAGTCCCTAGACTGTCATAGTAAAGTTTATTTACCTAACTTCATCTCCCATGATTCAATGCCGCCAACCTTCAAGTTTCTTGAGCTCCTTCTGCTTGTCAACTTCCCTTGGTGGATGGAGGCCATATGGCGTTAACCCATTCAGCTGAAGTCCATTGGGAGTTTGGAGAGCAGTGCAGCACAGCGTCTTAAATCACTCTGTCTCTAGCCAAGCACCTGGCTACATTTAGTTATACTTTAAAATTGTCAAAACTGTAAAAAAGAATGTGATACAAAAATAATTAAGGTGGGAATGTTTTATTCCATTTGAAAGTTGGTGCAATTACAGAAGTCATTGCTTATTCGTAAGATTACAAAGGTTGGATTAGCAAGCTATTCGAATCTGTTTGATCCACTTCCTTCCTTATATCATGCAATGTTTGCGCAGTATGTTTATAATCCGCTTTTTTTATGTGTATTAAACGCTAGCAGACTGTTCATTTACACTAACACAGAGGCGGATGTTTGACTTTGAAAACCTTTACAAAGAAAAGAAGTCATTTATTTCTTTACAGCTGCACTATTCAGCAATTTTATCTGGTATGTTTTACCTTTATTGGGATTCTCAAAAGGAAAAAGGAGAACTGAGAAGAGTCTGGATTTTGCTAAAAAGGCTTAAATGTTTTACTTAACCGACTGCTACAAAAAAATCTATGGTTCAGCACGTGTCAACAAGGACTTGGAGCCTTGCTCTTCTTTAACATCCATGCCAGTTTTTTTAGGTTCAGATGTACTAGAAAGGAACTGACTAATCATTAGCGGGTACGAAGGCTTACAATCCAGTGTCATTATTCTGAAATAGATTGTACAGTTCAGCTCTCTCCATTTAATGAGGGAACAGTCTGCAAAACTTACATTTTTCTCTGGGTAAAATTCTAATATTTTATGTTCTTTGCAGAATCCCGTGGTGCTAATCAGAATGCTAATCTGCTATTGTGTTAATAAATTGAAGTGTCGTCATTTAACTTCTCTCCTTTGTGGGACATTATACTAATGTGATAATGGGAGTTTGCAGAATCATTTTTAACTCATCCGTTATCTGCCACACAGAGTCTCATTTGTAGGGAGCACCCAGAAACAATTAAAACATAAAAAGTACCTGTCATGGAGGTGATAAAAGACACAATGTATGTGCTTGTTTCTCCCAACATAACAACTGCTGCTGTCAAACAAGATAGATTTCAAGCAGGAAAATCAGGAAAAGTACTGTATCAAACCTTTATTAGACTAGGAACATTTTTTTTTTTTTTTTTAGAAAAGTGCCTTAAAAAAAAAGGGGCAACAGAGAAGCAGGACTTACAGTCAACTCTCAAACAATGTTATAGATCATTCCTACCGGGTAAGCCACAATATAATATGTTATATAGGTTATTTACATAATATAATGAGTTATATGCACTCACCGGCCACTTTATTTAGGTACACCTTGCTAGTACCGAGTTGGACCCTCTTTTGACTTCAGAACGGCTTTAACTTCTTCCGGACCGCCGCACACCAATATACGTTGGCTGTTTGAAGAGGGATATCTTTTTTATGGCAGCAGCTAGCTGCCCAGGTATCCTCTTCTTCAGCAGGTGGTCCAGTTTCTGATAATGGTGGTATCTGCATCGGATTCCCCACGAGATCACCTTTATCAGCGGCGGGAAAGGGCCCCCCTCCCACCGCTCTTCCGTGCCCTCTGCCGCTTACCGAAGCCATCATCAGCGGCGATTGGGTCCTCTCTGCTGCTTGGTAAGGAGACGAGTGTGGGGAAACTGACCGCCACCCGTCTCCATACCATAGCAGGGTGGAAGCGGTGTCAAAACATCACTTCCCCCCATAGCTCTAAAAGGGCCATTTTTTTATTGCATTTTAGTGTAAATATGAGATCTGAGGTCTTTTTGACCCCAGATTTCATATTTAAGAGGTCCTGTCATGCTTTTTTTCTATTACAGGGAATGTTTACATTCCTTGTAATAGGAATAAAAGTGACACAATTTCTTTTTGTAAAACAGTGTAAAAAAAAAAAAAAAAAAAAGGTAAAATAAATAAGAAAATGTGAAAAAATTTAAACGAGCCCCGTCCCACCGAGTCGCATGCAGAGGCGAACGCATACGTGAGGAGCGCCCACATATGAAAACGGTGTTTGAACCACACATGTGTGGTATCGCAGCGATAGGTAGAGTGAGAGCAAAAATTCTAGCCCTATACCCCCTCTGTAACACAAAACATGCAACCTGTAGAATTTTTTAAACGTCGCCTTTGGAGATTTTTAAGGGTAAAAATGTTGTCGCCATTCCACGAGCAGGCGCAATTTTGAAGCGTGACATGTTGGGTATCAATTTACTCGGCGTAAAATTATCTTTCACAATATAAAAAAATTGGGCTAACTTTACTGTTGTCTTATTTTTTAATCCAAAAAAGTGTATTTTTTCCCAAAAAAAGTGCGCTTGTAAGACCGCTGTGCAAATATGGTGTGGCATAAAGTATTGCAACAACGGCCATTTTATTCTATAGGATGTTAGTAAAAAATAATTATAATGTGCGGGGTTTATAGGTAATTTTCTAGCAAAAAAAACTGTTTTTAACTTGTAGAGTAAACAACAAATCTCAGAAAGAGGCTCGGTCCTTAAGTGGTTAATTCATAGATTCAACAAGGTGTTGGAACTATTCCTCAGAGATTTTGTTCCATATTGACATGATAGCATCAAGCAGTTGCTGCAGATTTGTCGGCTGCACATCCATGATGCGAATCTCCCATTCCACCACAACACAAAGGTGCTCTACTGGATTGAGATCTGGTGACTGTGAAGGCCATTGGAGTACAGTGGTGAAATAAATTCAATAAATAGGGCACTTTCTTGAACTGTTTTGAATGCGCTATTTATTGAATTTATTTCATCCAGAGATCATTTACATTAGAGATCTTTTTTGAATATCTAGTTAGTACTTTTTTGAATATCCAATTAGTATTTTTTCTGGACTTATTTGAATGCTCAATAGGAGTTTAACTTTTTAAATTTGTATTCATTTATTTATTGCTTATTTACATGCACATGTTTATGTTCACTTATAATTTATTTGTCATAATTTTGCACATTATTTACTGGTGTTACATTCACACCCACATTACATCACCACCACATTGAGAGTCAATTATAATCCATTGAACAGCGCCACACCTACTTATTTTTCTCCTTCATCCAGCAAGATGCCCCATCTGCATGTACAGGAATGCTGTCTTCTATGGCAACAGACTTTAACCGTTCCTAACACAAAGCTCAACAGTTCCTTTCACTTCCACTACAATCTCTCCTTGTAGTTCTTCAGCCCACTGAGCTCCTGGTCTCTCACTAGACCCTCTGATTAACTGACACTGAATCCCTTGAGCTCCTCCAATCTTTACGGTGGTATCTTCCTCAAGCATCACCTCTGCCTTTCTGCTGGGTCCCTAGCTTGGCACTCAAGATACCTCTCAAGCTTTACCCCACTGCCCTGCTCGGTCCCTGGCTTTACACTCAAGGCTACTCTGCAAGCATCACCTCTGCTGGCTGGGTCCCTGGCTTGATACCCACTACAGCTTTCTGAATATTCACCATCTCCGGTTGGTGAGAATGCTGCTCCAGTACTTGTTTCTGTTACTCACTGTGGTCCCTGGTAATAAGGTGGTTGGATCCTTAGTGGCGACAACCTACCTCTGACCACGACAGGTTTTCCGGCCGGCAGAACTGTCACTTTTTGTTGGACTGCTCTCCTGCTTCTGGATAGGCTCTCAGACAGCCTAGCAGCCAGATGTGCCCGGGATAGGCCCAATCTCCAGCCTAGCAGCCCAGGCAGTAAAACACACGTCCACCCAGACAGCCATCAAGGTGGCACAGAACATAGATCGCCTGACTCCACCCAAATATATAGGCTCTCCCAGCAGGCCAAGGAATTCAAGAAAACCCCTGCCCATTGGCTGAGATACCCCATATACCCATAACCTGACCTTGCGTTGCCCATCTCATATCTAGTACCACCAAGTACCCGGCCACCTAGTGGTAGGAGAGAAAAGTGCAACAAGGCCAAACTTAGGGAGAAATCAATAGATCTCTAACAATCAACCAGGATAATTATTCCTGGCAAGTAAATTTGTGAGGAGCAACCCTGCCTAAACTCCAGGGTGCTACATATATATAATACAACATTCCAATGCTAACCTAAATATAACCTTGAGAATAATGTGAAAACTGTCAACCTGTATTCAAAAGCCTGAAGCCGTGTACACACGATAGGTTTTACCAATGAAAACAGTCCGATGGACTTTTTTCATCAGACAAACCGATCGTGTATGGGCCCCATCGGTCTTTTTTCCATCGGTGTTTAAAAATAGAACATGTTTTAAATTTATCCGATGGTTAAAAAACCGAAAGCAAATTACTATCGTCTGTGGGAACTCCATCGGATAAAAAACCCACACATGCTCAGAATCAAGTCGACGCATGCTCAGAAGCACTGAACTTCATTTTTCTTGGCTCATCGGAGTGTTTTACGTCACCGCGTTTGGAACGGTCGGTTTTTTGACTGATGGTGTGTAGGCAAGACTGATGGAAGTCAGCTTCACCGGTTTTCCACTGGAAAAATCCATTGGTTTAAAAACCATAAGAAATCCGATCATGTGTACAGGGCTTAACTGTTAAATGGAAACAAAACAATCTGACCTACAACTAGACTTTTATGTTATGTAGCCAAGAATAAGATTACCCAGAATCCATGTCCATCAAATACGTTTCTATATGTGTGAAGAATGATGTTATAACTGAAACATAGAAGGTTACTGGTGATTAAACTTGTAATATGCGGATAGACTGTAGATTGTCAGGGTGAGTAATTGAGTAGTAAAAATGAATGCAGTGATGTTTCATTCCAAGGACATTGTATTTTTTACTCTTTTAGCTCTCTAGCTTGTTTAATTCACAGTAATTCTTTGACTTACTCTGAACTTTGTTCCTTATCCAATTATTTTGTTCATTTTCGAAAGAAAATTTCTCATGGCGAGCAGGTTCATGATCCTGCTCCAAATGATATAACAACCAAGATATTGTAAATAAAATAACTTCAGCCACAAAATTAAAGACTTCTTTAGCACTTCACATTACTCTGAAGAACAACTTTGCTAAATACTATTATCCAACCTGGAGATAATATAAACACCCTTTTCCCTTCAAAGATGTTTGGCGAGGAAAATAATCACTACAGTAGCTCTGATTCTAATGTATGCTTAATTATAATGCTGCTTGATTATTAGGCCTCATGCCCATGGACGTTTTTACAGCCGCGTTTTTTACAGCTTAAAAACGCCTGTTTATGTTATTGTATACATTTTTTATTTTTTTTTCCGAAAAAAATAAAATAAAACGTCGGAGCTCAAAAACGCAATTGCGGCGTTTTTGCGTGTTTTTTAGCGTTTTTTTTAACGCTTCGCGGTTTTTTATGCCTAACGCCGACGCCGAGGAACGCACTGGTCCCGGGTTTTTTTTTACAGCTTAAAAACACCTATGCTATTTGCAGCTCAAAAACGTCTAGGTGGGCATGAAGCTATAGACTAACATGGACAGGCGTTTTTAAGCTGTAAAAAACGCTCAAAAACGTGGCTGTAAAAACGTCCGTGGGCATGAGGCCTTAAAGCCACAGTAAACACTTGTTTAAAAACATTTCTCCTCAAGTATGTTTCTTAAGGCTACTTTCGCACTGAGGCGTTTTTCAGGCGCTAAAGAGCTAAAAAAGAGCGCCTGTAAAGCGCCAGAAAAACGCCTCCCCTGCAGCCCCAGTGTGAGAGCCTGAGTGCTTTCACACTGGGGTGCTGCGCTGGCAGGACGTTAGAAAAATTCCTGCAAGCAGCATCTTTCGGGTGGTGGAGGAGCGGAGTATATACCGCTCCTCCACCCCCCCGCCATTGAAGTCAATAGGCACCGCTGCCGAAGTGCCTGCAAAGCGCTTCGGCAGCGGCCCTTTGCGGGCGCTTTTAACCCTTTACGGGTGAAAAAGGGACATACATTGGTCCCTATGAGATAGCGGGTGTCAGCGGATGAAACATCCGCTGACACCCGATCTCCTCCGTGTCCGCAGTGCTCAATTTTCTGGAAAATTCCTATTTTTCTATCCGTCTGCGGAGCGGATCGGATGAACACGGACAGACGGTCCGTGTTCATCCGATCCCCCCATAAGGGAGAGCGGAGATCTGACAGGGCGGTCCCTGCACAGTGTGCGGGGATCGCCCTGTTATCCGCCGGCTCAGCGGGGATCAACGGAGCGATCCCCGCTGAGCAAGCAGAGGTTCACGGGGCGGATCATTACTGATCCATCCCATGTGAAAGGGGCCTTACTCCTCTTAGCCTCCTCCAAAGTGCCAAATTGCTTTTATTTTTACTGCTATGATCCTGTTAATGGGTGGCTACAATCATTCCCCATGGTCCCCATGGTCCCACTGTATGCCATCCTCTCTTGCTTGGTCCTGAGATGGACTATAAATTATTGGGTGTGTAGTGTGCATAGAGCTGTGTTCATGAGCACAAATAACGTGCCCTGCTCGTTACAAACGGAGGAGAAAATGGTTTGGGAGCTCACAGGGGGCTTTACAAAGAGGCAGAAAAAAACAATAGGAAACAGTTTCATGAAATATAGATTACAGTGCCATTAAGTTGTGCATGTGTTTTTGTCTTAATTATGAAGAATAAGGATATCATTTAGTGTCACTTTACCTTAAAGCAGAGGTAATGTGTGGATGGGAGCAACCAGCATTGTCATTTGCCCTTTTAGAGTGCTGTAAGGAGGACGGAGATCCCCAGATCTGGGTAATCCATGAACATTGCCAAGATTTTAACAAACTTTGAGTCCTACCTTTTGTTATTCTATAGAAATAGCTGTTTGTTTGTCTGTGTCCATTTGCAAAGTAAATGTGAATGGGAGTGATTTAAAAATTATCACTCAGCTGCTGCACCTGCAGGGTTTTAATAAGGAAAGTGGCAGGGCCTGAATCCCTTTAAGGCCGGGTTCACACTGGGGCGACAAACGCTCCGACATTGGGAGCTCATGTCGCATGACGTGTGAAAATCAATGTTTTTCTATGGGAGCCGTCTTAACTGGTAGGACACATGTCGGTCCGACTTTGAAAATGCTCCCTGTACTACTTCGGTCCGACTTTGATCCGACTTCAGCCCATTGACTATCATTGAAGTCGGATCAAAGTCGGACCGTAGTCTTGCATGATCCGACTTTGGCATGCGACTTGTGCTCTGCTGCTCTTGAGGGGGAACTCCACGCCAAATTTTAAATAAAAAACCGGCATGGGTTCCCCCCTCGGGAGCATACCAGGCCCTTGGGTCCGGTCTGGATTTGAAGGGGAACCCCTTTCGCCGAAAAAACGGCGTGGGGTCCCCCCCAAAATCCAAATCAGACCCTTATCCGAGCACGCAACCTGGCAGGCCGCAGGGGAAGAAGGGGGGACGAGAGAGCGGCCCCCCTCCCTCCTGAACCGTACCAGGCCGCATGCCCTCAACATGGGGGGTTTGGTGCTCTGGGGCAGGGGGACGACCTGCGGCCCCCCCACCCCAAAGCACCCTGTCCCCATGTTGATGAGGACAGGGCCTCTTCCCGACAACCCTGGCCTTTGGTTGTCGGGGTCTGCGGGCGGGGGGCTTATCGGAACCTGGGAGCCCCCCCACTTGATAAGGGGGCCCCCATATCCCGGCCCCCCCACCCTATGTGAATGAGTAACACAGCTTTTTAAATTAATTTATTGCACAGCTCCAGTGTCATCTTCCGACTTCGGGGGTCTCCACGCTCTCCGGTTCTTTCTTCTGCCGGGCCTCCGCTATCTTCTTCCAGCTCTTTTGCTAGCGGGGCCCGGTCTTCTCCGTCGCCTTCTTCTTCTCCCGCTCTCCGGTTCTTCTCCCGCTCTCCGGTTCTTTCTTCCGCCGGGACTCCGCTATCTTCTTCCAGCTCTTTTGCTAGCGGAGAGGCCCGGTCTTCCCGTCATCTCGTCCGGCACTCCGTTGTCCTTCTGCCGGCCCCTCCACTATCTTCTTCCAGCTCTTTTGCTAGTGGAGGGGCCGGTCTTCCCGTCGCCGTCTTCTTCTCTCTTCTCCTCCTCGATGTTGACTCGTCGCTTCCTCCCGCTGTAATGCTGGCTGTTCGCTCCGATCCGAATTAATATAGGCTTCTCATGACGCCACAGTCACATGCTCCCATGACGTCACAGTCACATGCTCCGGGGGCCACCCGGAGCATGTGACTGTGACGTCATGAGAAGTCTATATTAATTCGGAGCGGAGCGAACAGCCAGCATTACAGCGGAAGGAAGCGACGCGTCAACATCGAGGAGGAGAAGAGAGAAGAAGACGGCGACGGGAAGACCGGCCCCTCCACTAGCAAAAGAGCTGGAAGAAGATAGTGGAGGGGCCGGCGGAAGAAAGAACCGGAGAGCGAGAGAAGAACTGGAGAGCGGGAGGAGAAGAAGGCGACAGAGAAGACCGGGCCCCGCTAGCAAAAGAGCTGGAAGAAGATAGCGGAGGCCCGGCAGAAGAAAGAACCGGAGACCCCCGAAGTCGGAAGAAGACCCCCGGAGCTGTGCAATAAATTAATATAAAAAGCTGTGTGTGTTTTTTCTTGACATTTTTTTTCCACCAGGTGAATGGGTAGGGGTACGATGTACCTCATACTCATTCACATAGGGTGGGGGGCCGGGATCTGGGGGCCCCCTTATCAAGGGGAAGCTCCTGGATTCCGATAAGCCCCCCGCCCACAGACCCTGACAACCAACGGCCAGGGTTGTCGGGAAGAGGCCCTGTCCTCATCAACATGGGGACAGGGTGCTTTGGGGTGGGGGGGCCACAGGTCGCCCCCCTGCCCCAGAGCACCAAACCCCTTATGTTGAGGGCATGTGGCCTGCTACGGTTCAGGAGGGAGGGGGCCACTCTCTCGTCCCCTCCTCTTCCCCTGCAGCCTGCCAGGTTGCGTGCTCAGATAAGGGTCTGGTTTGGATCTTGGGGGGGACCCCCACACCGTTTTTTCAGCGTTGGGGTTCCCCTTCAAATCCAGACCAGACCCAAGGACCTGGTATGCTCCTGGAGGGGGAACCCATGCCATTTTTTTATTTAAAATTTGGCCTGGAGTTCCCCCCTCAAGATTCATAGCAAACACAGTGCCTGGTGTTGGCGGGGATCCAAGTCGGATCCCCGTTCATTGAAAGTCGTACATATGTCGGCTTCATGTCGCGGGGCAAAGTCGGATCCAAAGTAGGACGGCTGTCGTGTCACACTAGTGTGAACCCAGCCTAAATGTGATTTCCCATTGGGAATATCTCACCAAAAATGAATTTTTTGTTGCAGGGGGTGATCACAATCTGACTTGTATCTTCAGCCCTGTACACACGATACGAAAATCGGAAGTAACATTTTGTTTGGCGAACAATCTGACGATTTGCAAGTCGTTAGTATGGTGCTTTCAACAGTCGCTTTCGATTTTTCGTAAGACAAAAGCTGGATGTGCAGACTATCAAATTTTTATCGTATGTGAACACAACATCGATTTTCATATAATTAGTACGGTTTTCGTCCGAAAAAAAATCATAAGAGCAAGACTACGCTCAGAAACGAAAGAATACATACAAAACTATTCAACACATTACGTCACTTCCGAAGTTGAGTCCTGTTGTACGAGAATTTTTGTAATATATTGCAGTTTACCAGTCTTTGGATGTGGTGGTTCCAATAGTTTTTTTTCTTATTCAGGCTTCTTTCATTTAATTTCACCTTCTGTTTCTGTTAATAACATTAGTCCTTTCCTGCAGTGACAACACTCAATTACTATCATGTATCTATGGAGGTTTAAGCAACACAATTCCTTTCCTGGATTGACAAAATTCACTTACTATCATGTATCTATTGAGGAGCAATGTTGTCACCATAGGACAGGACTACAAAACACCTTCCCCTCTTTTTTACATAACATAGGGATAAGGTTTTCAATAGTCCACAGAGAAAGAAAGGGAAAGCATAGAACAATGATAACTGTTAAGAGTACAGCACAGACAGAGAGAACAGAAAGTCATCCATACCTCCCAACTTTTTGAGATGGGAACGAGGGACACCTATTAGCAAATGTATGTAGACATAGGACACACCCCCTGCCACGCCCCTCAAAGAAGAATTATACATAAAATGATTAGTTAAACCCACAAGTGCTTTATTTTTACCACTACTATTTCTTTATATTGGCTTTTGAGATTAGCAAATGCAGCAAATTAGAAACTGGATGAAACGTTTAGCATTGGGAAACACTTTTTGAAAGATAAAAAGTGCATTTTATATACAACTATAGCGATCAGACAAAAATGAGAGACAAATGAGGAGGAAAGAGGGACAAAGGGACTTTGTTCCAAATCAGGGACCATCCCTCGAAATCAGGGACAGTTGGAAGCTATGTGTTATCAGCTAATTGTTTTGAGCTTGGATCAGCATGTATTTTTTCCACTTATTAAGCAGACATAACAAAACAATTTAAATGGTAAATTGAGAGAAGTTCATTGTTAGGGTTTACATACACTTTTTATTTCTCACAACTGTACCCAGTATTTCAGTAATTTAAAAAAAGGTGAAAAGGAAGTACCGGTATATTGTGCTCTCACAGATTGCGATGCAGATCCTGTCCATCAGAAATACAAACCAAACACATCTACCCTCCTATCTGATAACTCATCTGTCTTGCATAGTCAATTAAAGTAGACATCTTCAGTGAGTTTTATTGGTATTCCCATAACTTTCAACCTACTAAAGGACTCTACAGCAAGGGCCACTGGTATCTTTTGTTGCCAGAATTGTTTAATGTATTTTTCTTTACTAATGAAAGAGTTAAAGCGGAGCTCCGCCGGAAAAAAAAAATATTAAAAGCCAGCAGCTACAGCTACAGCAGCTGCTGGCTTTTAATATTTGGACACTTACCTGTCCTGGAGTCCAGCGACGTCCGCAGCAGAGGACGAGCGATCGCTCGTCGCTCTGCTGCTCCCTCCGCCATCCTCGCTGAGGGAACCAGGAAGTGAAGCCCTGCGGCTTCATGCCCGGTTCCCTACGGCGCATGCGCGAGTCGCGCTGCGCCGTTCTGATTGGTGCTCCTGTGTTCTGGGAGCCGAGTGTCTCCCAGAACACCAAGGGAAGTCTGCGGGAAGTGACGTAACTCCCGCAGATTCCCGGAGAGAGGACTCCCGGATGTGGGTGAAAATACCTGTCTTAGACAGGTATCTTCACCCCCCTCCCCCCTGAAAGGTGTCAATTGTGACACCGGAGGGGGGGAGGGTTCCAAATAGCAAAAGTTGCTATTTAGGGTGGAGCTCCACTTTAAAATCACCTGTAGGCAGGTGTGGTTCCTACTCCACTCAACAGGTGGCGCCTTGCCACCTTGGGGAAAAAGTGGAATCCTAAGTGTCCCTAGAGAGAGCAGCAGTGGAACTCTGCCACATTACAAACAAGCAAAAGATTTCTCAGCACTAGGGATGAGCTTCGTGTTGGAGTCGAACATACGTTCGACTCGAACATCGGCTGTTCGATCGTTCGACGAAGATCGAACGATTTGGGGCGTTCGCGCCAAATTTGAGTGACGCGAACGGCCCACAATGCACTACGCCATCGCAGTGTCATCCAGGCGCTGTGATTGGCCAAGCATGCACTGTGACCCCGCATGCTTGGCCAATCACAGCGCCGGCAGCGAGGAGAGCAATGATTGGCCACAGGCAGGATGCCTGTGGCCAATTATTGCTGAGGGTGTTTAGTACACGCCCCACACTATAAAAGGCCGCCAGCACGGCGGCCTAGTGTAGTGTGTTCCGGAGCAGGGAAAGAGAAGCATAGGCAGGGACAGTGACATTTATTTCTTTCTTGTTTAACCTGGATTCCTTTAGTTTAGGGAAAGAGAAGGATAGGTAGGGAGAGTGTCAGTGTGTTTTACTGTGCGAATCCTTGTTTCTAGGGACAAAGAAGGAAAGTGAGGGGAATTCTCCTTGTGCTATAGTGTGCTTTAAAAAAACATTTTTTCTAGGGACAGAAAACTCTAGGTAGGGAGAGTGTCAGTTTCTTTCACTGTGCGAATCCTTGTTTCTAGGGACAGGGAAGGACAGTGAGTGAATTCTCCTTGTGCTATAGTGTGCTTTAAAAAAACATTTTTTCTAGGGACAGAAAACTCTAGGTAGGGAGAGTGTCAGTTTCTTTCACTGTGCGAATCCTTGTTTCTAGGGACAAAGAAGGAAAGTGAGGGGAATTCTCCTTGTGCTATAGTGTGCTTTAAAAAAACATTTTTTCTAGGGACAGAAAACTCTAGGTAGGGAGAGTGTCAGTTTCTTTCACTGTGCGAATCCTTGTTTCTAGGGACAGGGAAGGACAGTGAGTGAATTCTCCTTGTGCTATAGTGTGCTTTAAAAAAACATTTTTTCTAGGGACAGAAAACTCTAGGTAGGGAGAGTGTCAGTTTCTTTCACTGTGCGAATCCTTGTTTCTAGGGACAAAGAAGGAAAGTGAGGGGAATTCTCCTTGTGCTATAGTGTGCTTTAAAAAAACATTTTTTCTAGGGACAGAAAACTCTAGGTAGGGAGAGTGTCAGTTTCTTTCACTGTGCGAATCCTTGTTTCTAGGGACAGGGAAGGACAGTGAGTGAATTCTCCTTGTGCTATAGTGTGCTTTAAAAAAACATTTTTTCTAGGGACAGAAAACTCTAGGTAGGGAGAGTGTCAGTTTCTTTCACTGTGCGAATCCTTGTTTCTAGGGACAAAGAAGGAAAGTGAGGGGAATTCTCCTTGTGCTATAGTGTGCTTTAAAAAAACATTTTTTCTAGGGACAGAAAACTCTAGGTAGGGAGAGTGTCAGTTTCTTTCACTGTGCGAATCCTTGTTTCTAGGGACAGGGAAGGACAGTGAGTGAATTCTCCTTGTGCTATAGTGTGCTTTAAAAAAACATTTTTTCTAGGGACAGAAAACTCTAGGTAGGGAGAGTGTCAGTGTCTTTTACTGTGCGAATCCTTGTTTCTAGGGACAAAGAAGGAAAGTGAGGGGAATTCTCCTTGTGCTATAGTGTGCTTTAAAAAAACATTTTTTCTAGGGACAGAAAACTCTAGGTAGGGAGAGTGTCAGTTTCTTTCACTGTGCGAATCCTTGTTTCTAGGGACAGGGAAGGACAGTGAGTGAATTCTCCTTGTGCTATAGTGTGCTTTAAAAAAACATTTTTTCTAGGGACAGAAAACTCTAGGTAGGGAGAGTGTCAGTTTCTTTCACTGTGCGAATCCTTGTTTCTAGGGACAAAGAAGGAAAGTGAGTGAATTCTCCTTGTGCTATAGTGTGCTTTAAAAAAACATTTTTTCTAGGGACAGAAAACTCTAGGTAGGGAGAATGTCAGTTTCTTTCACTGTGCGAATCCTTGTTTCTAGGGACAGGGAAGGACAGTGAGTGAATTCTCCTTGTGCTATAGTGTGCTTTAAAAAAACATTTTTTCTAGGGACAGAAAACTCTAGGTAGGGAGAGTGTCAGTTTCTTTCACTGTGCGAATCCTTGTTTCTAGGGACAAAGAAGGAAAGTGAGGGGAATTCTCCTTGTGCTATAGTGTGCTTTAAAAAAACATTTTTTCTAGGGACAGAAAACTCTAGGTAGGGAGAGTGTCAGTTTCTTTCACTGTGCGATTCCTTGTTTCTAGGGACAGGGAAGGACAGTGAGTGAATTCTCCTTGTGCTATAGTGTGCTTTAAAAAAACATTTTTTCTAGGGACAGAAAACTCTAGGTAGGGAGAGTGTCAGTTTCTTTCACTGTGCGAATCCTTGTTTCTAGGGACAAAGAAGGAAAGTGAGGGGAATTCTCCTTGTGCTATAGTGTGCTTTAAAAAAACATTTTTTCTAGGGACAGAAAACTCTAGGTAGGGAGAGTGTCAGTTTCTTTCACTGTGCGAATCCTTGTTTCTAGGGACAGGGAAGGACAGTGAGTGAATTCTCCTTGTGCTATAGTGTGCTTTAAAAAAACATTTTTTCTAGGGACAGAAAACTCTAGGTAGGGAGAGTGTCAGTTTCTTTCACTGTGCGAATCCTTGTTTCTAGGGACAAAGAAGGAAAGTGAGGGGAATTCTCCTTGTGCTATAGTGTGCTTTAAAAAAACATTTTTTCTAGGGACAGAAAACTCTAGGTAGGGAGAGTGTCAGTTTCTTTCACTGTGCGAATCCTTGTTTCTAGGGACAGGGAAGGACAGTGAGTGAATTCTCCTTGTGCTATAGTGTGCTTTAAAAAAACATTTTTTCTAGGGACAGAAAACTCTAGGTAGGGAGAGTGTCAGTTTCTTTCACTGTGCGAATCCTTGTTTCTAGGGACAGGGAAGGACAGTGAGTGAATTCTCCTTGTGCTATAGTGTGCTTTAAAAAAACATTTTTTCTAGGGACAGAAAACTCTAGGTAGGGAGAGTGTCAGTTTCTTTCACTGTGCGAATCCTTGTTTCTAGGGACAAAGAAGGAAAGTGAGGGGAATTCTCCTTGTGCTATAGTGTGCTTTAAAAAAACATTTTTTCTAGGGACAGAAAACTCTAGGTAGGGAGAGTGTCAGTTTCTTTCACTGTGCGAATCCTTGTTTCTAGGGACAGGGAAGGACAGTGAGTGAATTCTCCTTGTGCTATAGTGTGCTTTAAAAAAACATTTTTTCTAGGGACAGAAAACTCTAGGTAGGGAGAGTGTCAGTTTCTTTCACTGTGCGAATCCTTGTTTCTAGGGACAAAGAAGGAAAGTGAGGGGAATTCTCCTTGTGCTATAGTGTGCTTTAAAAAAACATTTTTTCTAGGGACAGAAAACTCTAGGTAGGGAGAGTGTCAGTTTCTTTCACTGTGCGAATCCTTGTTTCTAGGGACAGGGAAGGACAGTGAGTGAATTCTCCTTGTGCTATAGTGTGCTTTAAAAAAAACATTTTTTCTAGGGACAGAAAACTCTAGGTAGGGAGAGTGTCAGTTTCTTTCACTGTGCGAATCCTTGTTTCTAGGGACAGGGAAGGACAGTGAGTGAATTCTCCTTGTGCTATAGTGTGCTTTAAAAAAACATTTTTTCTAGGGACAGAAAACTCTAGGTAGGGAGAGTGTCAGTGTCTTTTACTGTGCGAATCCTTGTTTCTAGGGACAAAGAAGGAAAGTGAGGGGAATTCTCCTTGTGCTATAGTGTGCTTTAAAAAAACATTTTTTCTAGGGACAGAAAACTCTAGGTAGGGAGAGTGTCAGTTTCTTTCACTGTGCGAATCCTTGTTTCTAGGGACAAAGAAGGAAAGTGAGGGGAATTCTCCTTGTGCTATAGTGTGCTTTAAAAAAACATTTTTTCTAGGGACAGAAAACTCTAGGTAGGGAGAGTGTCAGTTTCTTTCACTGTGCGAATCCTTGTTTCTAGGGACAGGGAAGGACAGTGAGTGAATTCTCCTTGTGCTATAGTGTGCTTTAAAAAAACATTTTTTCTAGGGACAGAAAACTCTAGGTAGGGAGAGTGTCAGTTTCTTTCACTGTGCGAATCCTTGTTTCTAGGGACAAAGAAGGAAAGTGAGGGGAATTCTCCTTGTGCTATAGTGTGCTTTAAAAAAACATTTTTTCTAGGGACAGAAAACTCTAGGTAGGGAGAGTGTCAGTTTCTTTCACTGTGCGAATCCTTGTTTCTAGGGACAGGGAAGGACAGTGAGTGAATTCTCCTTGTGCTATAGTGTGCTTTAAAAAAACATTTTTTCTAGGGACAGAAAACTCTAGGTAGGGAGAGTGTCAGTGTCTTTTACTGTGCGAATCCTTGTTTCTAGGGACAAAGAAGGAAAGTGAGGGGAATTCTCCTTGTGCTATAGTGTGCTTTAAAAAAACATTTTTTCTAGGGACAGAAAACTCTAGGTAGGGAGAGTGTCAGTTTCTTTCACTGTGCGAATCCTTGTTTCTAGGGACAGGGAAGGACAGTGAGGGAAATTCTCCTTGTGCTATAGTGTGCTAAAGCATTCCTCATCAACCATCTTTGAAATCCTTGTTTTTCTGACAGTCAGGGAAATTGTCGTTGTGCTATTCTGTGCAAAAGCAATCATCCTCAACCATATTTAGAAATCCTTAAGTAAAGGGACAGAGAAGGACACCTGAAGGTAGCCCTTATTGCTTTTTTCCCATCTCCCTGCAGGCCATCTATTAGAATGTCTGGAAGGCAAACAAGGAGAGGCAGACAGTCAGGAGGCAATAAAAGAGGGCAAGCAGGCTCTGTGTCTGGGGGCAACAGTGCTGGTCGTGGACGCGGTGCATTGTCATCAGCACATGGCCATGGGACACGCTTGTCCTTCTTTTCGGCAGCTGGACATGTTGAGCCACATCATGCCGAAGACTTGGTAGAGTGGATGACCAAGCCCTCCTCCTCCTCCTCATCCTCTCTCACCCAGGCTCAGGGTACTGGCAAAGCAGCTGCCAAAGCGTCATCTTCCCTGGTATCAATGTCAGACTCATCATCAGTCACTCCTTCCCTAGACCCACCATGTCCTCTTCCTGAGGAGTCCCCCGAACTGTTTGAGCACAGTGTTGGGTACATGCTCCAGGAGGATGCCCAGCGTTTCGAAGGGTCTGATGATGAAACCCAGCTACAGGAAGGCAGTAGCGTGAGAGCAGACAGAGGGGATGCTCAAGAAGGACACCAATCTGGCAGTCATGTTCCAGCAGCTGCAGCATACTGCCAGATTGGCTCCAGTGATGAGGAGGGAGGGGATGATGAGGTCACTGACTCCACGTGGGTGCCTAATAGTAGAGAGGAGGAGGAGGAGGATGAGGAGGAGGCACATCTCCAACGAGGCAGGATGCCCTTTGGTGGCCAGCGTAAGGGCAGTACACCGACGGAATCACACCGCAGAGCTCCGCCTGTGCAGGGCGCTGCCTCTGCCCGTCATTCAAAAAGTTCCTTGGTGTGGGCCTTTTTTGAGGCTAGTGCATCAGATCGCACAGCTGCTGTTTGCAACATATGTCTCAAGCGTATATCGCGTGGCCAAAACATCAGCCGCTTGGGTACCACATGCCTGACCAGACATATGTTGACCTGCCATGCAGCTCGTTGGCAAGCCTACCTCAAAGACCCACACCAAAGAACAAAGCGGACCTCTCCTTGCACCGCATCAGCTGGGATCTCCAACCCCACTATAACTTCAGTCCTCTCTGAAACATGCACTGAGAGGAATGAAGGTGTAGAATTAGGTGTGTCACAGCCAAGTACTTGCGGCCACTCTGCTAGCAGTACACCGACGTCCGATTCTAGCAGGCAAATTTCCCTGCCCCAGCTGCTGGACCGTCGAAAGAAGTTCACTCCCAGCCATCCACATGCCCAGCGGTTGAATGCTAGCTTGGCTAAATTGCTAGCGCTTCAACTGCTGCCTTTTCAGTTGGTAGACTCGGCCCCCTTCCGTGAGTTTGTGCAATGTGCGGTTCCTCAGTGGCAGGTTCCCAAACGCCACTTTTTCTCATGGAAGGCTATTCCGGCTCTCTACCGGCATGTGGAAGGCAATGTCTTGGCCTCGCTGGACAGGGCGGTCAGCGGTAAGGTGCATATTACCGCTGACTCATGGTCCAGCAGGCATGGACAGGGACGTTACCTTTCTTTCACGGCCCATTGGGTCACTCTTTTGGCAGCTGGGAAGGATGCAGGACAAGGTGCAGTAGTGTTGGAGGTTGTTCCACCGCCACGCCTCCAAAATGCTACTACTGGTTGTGACACACCTCTCTCCTCCACCCCCTCCTCTTCTTCTTCCTCCATGGCCTCTTCCTGTGGTTTGTCCTATGAACCAGCGGTGCTCCGTAGCCGTTCACGGGGCTACGCAAGTACGCAGGCAAAAATATGCCATGCCGTGCTTGCGCTGGTGTGTTTGGGGGACAGAAGCCACACTGGGGCAGAGGTCCTGTCTGCTCTGCAGGGCCAGGCCGAGAGGTGGTTGACGCCACGCCAGCTTAAGCCAGGAATGGTGGTTTGCGACAATGGCACCAACCTCCTCTCCGCCCTCCGACAGGGACAACTGACCCATGTGCCCTGTGTGGCTCATGTCCTTAACCTGGTGGTGCAGCGGTTCTTGGGCAGGTACCCGGGCTTACAAGATGTCCTGAGGCAGGCCAGGAAAGTCTGTGTGCATTTCCGCAGATCTTATAATGCCAGTGCTCGCTTGGCTGAGCTGCAAAAGGAGTTGAACCTGCCCAAGAACCGCCTTATATGTGACATGCCCACCAGGTGGAACTCAACGTTGGCCATGCTGCAGCGGCTGCACACGCAGCAGAGGGCCATCAATGAGTACCTGTGCGACTACGGCACCAGGACAGGGTCAGGGGACCTTGGTTTTTTTTCTCCACGCCAGTGGGGCATGATCAGGGATGCATGCACTGTCCTGGCACCATTTGAGGAGGCCACGAGGATGGTGAGCAGTGACAGTGCATGCATCAGTGACACTGTACCTCTTGTCCACCTGTTGGAGCACACGCTGCGTGGAATAATGGACAGGGCACTTGAGGCAGAACAGAGGCAGGAAGAGGAGGACTTCCTTGCCTCTCAAGGCCCCCTTTACCCAGACAGTGTTCCTTCTGTCCCACCCATCGCACTGGAAGAGGAGGAGGAGGAGGAGGAGGATTGTGTCAGCATGGAGGTGGAGGCTGGCACTCAGCATCATCAGCAGCAGTCTTTTAGGGATGATTTACAGTCCCAAGAAACCAGTGGACTTGTACGTGGCTGGGAGGAGGTGGCTGCGGATCATGTCGTCCTTAGTGACCCAGAGGACTCCGGAGCGAATGCCTCAGCAAACCTACGCTGCATGGCCTCCCTGATCCTGCAAAGTCTGCGGAAGGATCCTCGTATTCTTCGGATCAAGGAGAGGGACCATTACTGGCTGGCCACTCTCCTTGATCCACGGTACAAGGGTAAGGTTGCGGACCTTATGTTACCGTCGCAGAGGGAGCAGAGGATGAGACAACTCCGGGAGGCCTTGCAGAAAGGTCTGTGCAACGCGTTCCCAGAGACTGGGAGGTTACAAACTCCTGGTCCTGGACAACGAGTTGCTGAGGCTTCGGCCAGTCAAAGAAGGAGCGGTGGGGAAGGTGGCCGTCTGACCGATGCGTTCAGACAATTCTTTAGTCCGCAGCCCCAAAGTATGATCGGTTCCAGCAACCATCGCCAGCGTCTGATAAACATGGTGCAGGAATATCTAGGGGCAAGGTCAGACTTGGACACCTTCCCCACCGAAAATCCTCTGGCTTACTGGGTCTTGAGGATGGATCACTGGCCAGAGCTTGCACAGTATGCAATTGAGCTACTGGCCTGTCCTGCATCCAGCGTTCTTTTGGAACGCACATTCAGTGCTGCTGGAGGATTTGTCACGGATCACAGGGTGCGCCTGTCCACCGACTCGGTTGATCGACTGACTTTCATCAAGATGAACCAGTCTTGGATCACCACCAGCTACCACACACCTGATGCTGATATAACAGACTAATTGATTTTAACATGTCACATCCCTTCAAGACTGATGCTGATGCTGAGTGCCTGTGCTGTTATGTTGACTGGCTATCCTCCTCCTCCGAGTCCTCAATGATACGATTGATGATGATAGCTTGGAAGATCATTTTTGTTTATGGGTGCCGCCACCAGTGGCTAAGGCCCAATTTTTCAGCCCCTGTTTTACAGGGGCGTGTAATTACAATTTTTTTAGCAATAATTTGCCATAGGGCTCATTGCTGTGCTCCAAGTACAGTATCTGTGAGGGGTTGGAGTGTTGTGGCACCAGTGCCTAAGGCCCAATTTTTCAGCCCCTGTTTAACAGGGGCGTGTCATTACAATTTTTGAAGCAATACTTTGCAACATGGCTCATTGCTGTGCTCCAAGTACAGTATCTGTGAGGGGTTGTAGTGTTGTGCCACCAGTGCCTAAGGCCCAATTTTTGCAATTACAATTCTTGATCTAATAATTCACAGCAGGGCCCATTGCTGCACCCACCAAGAGTAACTCTGAGGGCTTACAGTGTTGTGGCAACGCCACCACCACTACCACCACGAAAGGCCCAATTTTTCAGCCCCTGTTCAAAAGGGGCATGTAATTACAATTCTTGATCTAATAATTCACAGCAGGGCCCATTCCTGCACCCACCAAGAGTAACTCTGAGGGCTTACAGTGTTGTGGCAACGCCACCACCACCACGAAAGGCCCAATTTTTCAGCCCCTGTTCAAAAGGGGCATGTAATTACAATTCTTGATCTAATAATTCACAGCAGGGCCCATTGCTGCACCCACCAAGAGTAACTCTGAGGGCTTACAGTGTTGTGGCAACGCCACCACCACCACCACCACGAAAGGCCCAATTTTTCAGCCCCTGTTCAAAAGGGGCATGTAATTACAATTCTTGATCTAATAATTCACAGCAGGGCCCATTGCTGCACCCACCAAGAGTAACTCTGAGGGCTTACAGTGTTGTGGCAACGCCACCACCACCACCACCGCGAAAGGCCCAATTTTTCAGCCCCTGTTCAAAAGGGGCATGTAATTACAATTCTTGATCTAATAATTCACAGCAGGGCCCATTCCTGCACCCACCAAGAGTAACTCTGAGGGCTTACAGTGTTGTGGCAACACCACCACCACCACCACCACCACGAAAGGCCCAATTTTTCAGCCCCTGTTCAACAGGGGCATGCAATTACAATTCTTGATCTAATAATTCACAGCAGGGCCCATTGCTGCACCCACCAAGAGTAACTGTCAGGGCTTACAGTGTTGTGGCACCAGCACCACCATCAAAGGCCCAATTTTTACTACCACTGTTCAACAATTATATGTAATTAAAATTCCTGATATAATAGTTGACAGCAGGGCGTTCCAGCACCAACCAAGAGTAACTGTGAGTGCTTACAGTGTTGTGCCAACACCAACAACTAAGGGGCCTATTTCTGCAGAGTATATACGGCAGGTCCCTACTTTCAAACATCCAACTTACAAACGACTCCTACTTGCAAACGCAAGAAGACAACAGGAAGTGAGAGGAAATCTACCACTAGGAAGGAAAATTCTCTCCTGTAAGAATAAATATGGGAGAAAGGTGTCTCCTCTGTACTGATGCTTTATCAGCAATCCTTGTTTCAAGAAAAACACCACATTTCAAAAACAGTTGTCATTGGGACGGAAAGTGAGGTGAAATGTTCTGAACAGGGGCACAGACAGCAAAACAAATGTTACAGGGGTGATAACCCTTACCTATGTTTTCCAAAAAGTTTAAAAATAGATTTTTGGGCTGGAGCTACACTTCAACAATGTACCTGTTCAAAATTACAGACAGATTCTACATAAGAACAAACCTACAGTCCCTGTCTTGTATGCACCGCCTGTATACGGCTGTTCAGAGTATATAGGGCCTTTTTTATTTTATGTGCGGGGTTCCCCTTAATATCCATACACGACCCAAAGGGGCTGGTAATGGGCTGGGGTAGGGGGGGGGGGTCATGGGGTAGCTATGCCATTTTTCTTAAAGAATTTCATCCATATTACCGGGACCAGACATTACATTAAAGCCGCAAGCAGTTTTAAATGGCTTTTTTTTCCTTTAGAAGTGTCATTTTGTGCAGGGACAGTTCTAAACACGGGAAACAGGTGGCACTTCACAGGCATACTTTAGACACCCCCCAGGTACGATATTTAAAGGAATATTTGACTTTTTTTTCACTTTATGCATCATTAAAATGACTGCTCCCGAAAAACGACCGTTTTTAAAACTTCTTTTTGCATTGATACATGTCCCCTGGTGCAGAACCCGGGTTCCCAAACCCTTTTTAGGACAATAACATGCATAATAGTTGTTATAATTAGCACTTTAGAATTCGAACGTTCGCATCCATTGTATTTAATAGGGTTCTATTGTTCGTACGAACTTTCGGTCCGTTCGTGGGTTCTGGTGCGAACCGAACCCGGGGGTGTTCGGCTCATCACTACTCAGCACACTTACCAGCCAGCCTGCAAAACAACCAAATTGACCCTGTCTAACAGTTTACATTAAAAACAGAAAGTTTTTTTGCACACATTTACACATATATGCAAAGGCATCAGTGCCCACACCAAGGGACCGCTGTATATACTGTGGTCCTAACTCAAAATTTCCAGAGCCTCCATTGTAGTCACACTATATAAGAATGGCTAGATTAAAGGCAGGTATGCTTGAAGGGAGCCCAACCCTCCTTAAAGGCACAGAGACACACGGGATGCCCAGGGAAGCACAATGGCAGAAAAGGCATCAAGTGCTTCCCTGCACCCAATTGATCCAAGTGTACAAAAATGTGGTAACCACCACAACCTATAACTAGCCTTTTCAACAAGGTGCACATGGAAGGGCAATACACATCACAAACAAACAAAAAATTTCTAAGCACACTTACCGACCAGCCTGCAAAACTGGCCATGTCTAACAGTTTACATTAAAAACAGTGGGTTTTGTTTGCACACATTTGCAAATATATGCGCAAGCTGCAGTGCCCTTATATAGGGCCGTCGGAACAGGACAGGCAAACCAAGCAGCTGTTTGGGGCCCCGACTTGTCCTGGGGCCCCAGCAATGGGCAGCACAGCCAGAGGACTCGAGGAGGCAGCACGGGTGGAGGAGGTAAGACATTCCCCCCCGCATTTCCACTGTAATACTATGTGATCAGGCCCCCCCCTCCCGCGAACGCCCCCCCCCCCTGTCAACAAGTGTCCTGGTGTCCGTGAAAAAAAATGGCAAATGTCCTGCGGCAGCACACCTCCCCCCCCCCATACTGCGGTCCTAACTGTATTTTTTTAGTGCCTCCGTAGTCACACGTAAGACTCCTCAGTGACCTTCTACAGCCATCTTAGTTAGGGCAGTGCTAATAATTAGCCATGCCCTGTTGTTTTGTTGTGCATTTGTGAGTAGGTAGTGTACGGAGAGGGACAGAGAATTAGAGACAGGGAAAGATTCCTCTGTGACGTGGGACAAAGGGCCAGTGCTGTGTGCTGCAGCTAGAGCAGAACTCTAGTACCGCTGCTGCCACGTGTTTTTGGCCTCTTGGATCTGCTGCCTGTATCAGCCACCTGCCAACCCTCCTGCAAATGCTGCCCTGATAAGGCCAACTAAGTCTGTGTTGAGAGCCACTGTTCCTGAGGACACACTGCTGCACAACTGAACTAGACCACAACCTTCCGGTATTAGCGTGGGGTCGTCCATTTTTTTTAACTCCAATATAAAAAAGTGTGGAAACTTTTTGAAGGACCTTCGTATATATTGCTCTGCCACTCCTGTGTCTAAGGACTGTGTAGCATTTGGCTGGGAACCACGTTGTGCCTGAGTGGAGTGTTTCCTGTACCGGTTATTGAGAGTTACTGCACCTGTTATTGAGTATTACTGAACCTGTTACTGAGTGTTACTGTACCCATTACTGAGTATTACTGTACCCATTACTGAGTATTACTGAACCTGTTACTGAATATTACTGAACCTGTTACTGAGTGTTACTGCACCCATTAGTGAGTGTTACTTTACCCATTACTGAGTAATACTGAACCTGTTACTAAGTATTAATGAACCTGTTACTGAGTGCTACCGGGCCTGTTATCACTAGAGATACTGCACCTGTGTAAGACAAAGCTGTTAATGCTAATTTCTGCACTCTGCTTGTGCAAGTATTATTTTTGGAACTGCAGTAAACCAAATACAATATTGTGAAACTGCCTTGGACTCTGAGTGTGCTGTTTCTTTGCGTTGGACACCATACATCTAGCACTGCCCACACACCTTTAATTAACTTAAAGTGGAACTTTACCTAAAAAAAGGAAGGCCCGCTTTTTATCTCTCCCTCCTCCACTACTTATGGATGTTTTTAGTTTTTTTTTCTTCTGCCTATTTCTGACAGGTACCTGCTCCACTCCAACTCCCCCCCCCCCCACCCCACCTGCAACCTCCTGGGACATATAACAAGTCCCAGGGGCTGTGGGTCAATTGAGAAAGTGTAGTAGCATGCATACACAGTGGGAAGCCAGCTGTGAAGTGACAGGAAGTCACAGCTGGCTTCCCACATCCAAGATGGTGGCACTGAGTACCCGAAGCCTGGCAAAGAACAGACCCGGGTGAGGACAAAGTGCATGGTGGAAGTCCTCTTTAAGAAGTAAGTATTCTTTTCCAAAACAGAGCACTGCATATTATTGTACTGAGGACTCAGAAATGCAAAGGCATATTTTTGTCATTTGTCATTAAAGGTTGAGTAACCCATTAAATAAGATCTAAAGATCCAAAAACTGAATGAGAATTAGAATATAAAAAATGGCAGTAGGAAACACCTTTAAATGCAGTTTCCTAATAGTGTGTCCAGGAAGAAACCTCTGTAAACAGACTGACACAAGTTTTTTGAGCCAGGAACATAAAAAGTAGAATTGTATTAATAGAATGAAATACAATGTAGCCATGAGAAGAAAGACACAATAGAGATGGGGACATCAGTACTGGCAGAAAAATTACTGGTAACTATAATGGATGGGTAGAGTTGTTTTATGGGATAAATCGAATTATTGACAGAGAATCGAATTACTGGTGCTCAGCTCATGTCAGCACTTGCAGGATTTATGCTCTTTAAAGAAGCATTAGACTTCCAGTATATTCAACATTGTATAAAATTGCAGGTAAAGGGAAAACAGGAATTAGCATTGCTGGCAAATACAGACCACCAAATAATGATGTTTATGTTTTTTATTTACACCTAAAGATGAATTCCAGGAATGAGTATTTTACACATAGCTACATCAGTCCAGCTTGGACAAATGTAACTATGTATATAAAGTAGTACCTTGGATTACGAGCATAATTTGTTTCAGAAGCATCCTTGTAATCCAAAGCACTCGTATATCAAAGCGAGTTTCCCCATAGGAATAAATGGAAACTCAGATAATTCATTCCAGAATCACTGCTAGTGTATGCAGTATCGCATGTGGCGAGAGATGGGGGGTGCCAGAGACATTCGGAAACCCTCGGAGACGCTCTGTGACCACTCAGAGACGCTCGGGAACTTCTCTGAGCGTCTCCGAGTGGTCTCCGAGCATCGCTGAGTGTCCTCGGCACACCCCACCTCTGGCCACACGTGGTACTGCACACCCCAGAGGCTTGAATCCTGCTCATCTTGCGAGACAACACTTGTAAATCGAGATTTAAAAAAAAAACAGTTCATATTGCGAAACGCTCGTAAACTGCGTTACTTGCAAACCAAGGTTTTACTGTACCATAAAACAAGAGAACTCACCCAAGCTCTACCGCAAAATGGTACAGGTGTGTGTACAGAGTGTCAGGGCTCTTGCTAATGAAGTTCACAGTAATAGCTAAGTGCAATACCTGGAAGACCCTACCATTGACTCCGGTTGGCAGAGTGGGCCTCATAAAAATGACATTCCTCCCCAAATTTTTGTATATTTTTAGGAATACCCCAAGCCCGATCCCTATGACCTTCTTTCACAAACTGGATGGAGTAATCTCTTCCTTTATCTGGGGAGGGAAACCCCCGAGAATATCCAAAGCCAAACTACAACTCCCCCTCTCTTCGGGAGGTCTGTCATCACCGTGCTTTTTAAAATACTATTGGGCAGCGGTTTTGGTCACCACCCGCTGGTGGTTTACCCAAACCCGATCCAACCCCGCAGTTAATCTCGAAGCAGCCATAATGGGGTCCTACTCTGCCCTTACAAATGTGGTATATAGGGGGGTGCGGACTTCCCCTCAGGCCACTACTCCGATGAGGACTACGGTGCAGGTGTGGGACAAAGTCACAGCGACAATTAGGAAACCAAACTCCATTTCCCCTCATATCCCGCTCTGGGGCAACCCTAGGCTCCCACACTTTCGCACCATACCGGACCCCAACTTGTGGGCCAGATATGGAATGACCAAGATCCAACACATTATGCCATCCGGGGTTCTCCTCCCCTTTCCAGTACTAAGGGACACCTACCAGCTCCCCTCGTGGATGCTATTTCGGTATCTTCAACTAAAACATGCCACTCAATCACAATTTCCAGGCAATATCTCAGTGGAACCACATCGGATAGAGAGATTTCTTATCTCTCGGGGAGTCGACAGAATCCTTTCCTCTTTATACCTTAGATTGACATGTGGAGACCCTGGGGGCCCGTCACCCCTGTGTCAAACATGGCAGGGAGACATTCCCTCTTTGACGGAGGAGGAATGGGAGCTGGCTCTACAAAACTATCTCCCCACAGTGATCTCCGCAAAAGATAGATTTATTCAACTTAAATTTATCCACAGGGCTTACTATACCCCTCAACGCCTAGCTAGAATCTACCCCACACAATCTGAGAGGTGCCCCAAGTGCTTACAAGACGTTGGAACGTACTACCACGTGATTTGGGACTGCCAGGCTATACAAAATTATTGGGGGCAGATACTGGCGGAAATTAATACAGTGACTGGTCTCTCAGCATCAGTGGATCCCAAGCTATTGCTTTTGGGACTCACAGACTCCCTGACACACTCCACCCACAAGGGTCTCCTTATATTCTACCTGGTGTTCTACGCTAGAAAAGTACTCCTGCAAAACTGGAAGCTGCCCTCCCCACCAACGATTGCTCAATGGCGTACACTAGTAGACTCAGTCCTCCCGATATACAAGCTGACATATAAAGGACGGAAATGCCCGCAAAAATTTCATAAAATATGGGATCCATGGATAGAAACCCGGGCACTCAATGTTTAGGAATTGGAAGGGGAAGTGAGGGCGGATAGGTTATAGTTCGCCTATGTGACTGTGCTACGGCCCCTTCATATAGTTGATTTTGTGATCTACACCCACTTGGGCAGTATTGGTACTTAATTGGCCAGAACTATCTGGTAACGGAATGCACTCTTATGCTTCCCCAAACCTGACTTAAATATACCTTGTCTCTCCATTCTTAGTAATTTTATAAGAAAACCATGTGACATGTTACTCTGTTTGACCATGTGCCTTACCGATGAATGAATCAGATGTAATGACATAATTGACATTGTATGTACTCTTTTTGTTTTCTAATAAAAACATTTCTGTTAAAAAAAAAAAATGAAGTTCACAGTGAATCCATAGCAAGTACAAGCCGGGGACGTGACAGCTTCTTCATTGAAAACCTTTTATTTGAGCATTATAGCAGTAACAGAATCTAAAAATTCTGACGTGTTACTATGAGGAAGGCTTAGGCCGATACGTGTCAGCATTCTTGGATTCTGTTACTGCTATAGTGCTCAAAAGTTTTTCAATGAAAGAGCTGTCGAGTCGCTGCCTTGTACTTGCTATGGATTCTATGTATGGATTCTGGATTCTATGTACAGTATAGACCATAACAACATGGCCTGGGGAATGCCCAGGGAAAAACCAAGCCTACTTACCGACCAGCTCGCTGACAACCAATTAACCTGTCTAACAGTATGCGTTAAAAACAGGGGTTTGTCCGCACGCATTTGCAAACGCATGCGTGAGCCACAGAGCCACGCCAAGGCCCCCTGGAGTCTGTGGTCCTACACTAACATTGAGTGTCCCCACAATGGAGGCACATGCATTCTGATGGTTAGATGAGGGTAGGTGGACTGAAGGGGAGCCACCCCTCCTTAAAGGTACAGGAGCACACCAAACACCCAGCGTAGCACAATGGCAGCAAAGGTGTTGGTGCACTGCTGGACCAATACAAGCACCACAGGTGAAAACAAAAACATGTCCACCGCCCCATCTATAGCTGGCTATCACGGCAAGTAGCATTGGAAGGCTAAAGCAGATAACAACATGGCCTGGGGAATGCCCAGGGAAAAACCAAGCCTACTTACCGACCAGCTCGCTGACAACCAATTAACCTGTCTAACAGTATGCGTTAAAAACAGGGGTTTGTCCGCACGCATTTGCAAACGCATGCGTGAGCCACAGAGCCACGCCAAGGCCCCCTGGAGTCTGTGGTCCTACACTAACATTGAGTGTCCCCACAATGGAGGCACATGCATTCTGATGGTTAGATGAGGGCAGGTGGACTGAAGGGGAGCCACCCCTCCTTAAAGGTACAGGAGCACACCAAACACCCAGCGTAGCACAATGGCAGCAAAGGTGTTGGTGCACTGCTGGACCAATACAAGCACCACAGGTGAAAACAAAAACATGTCCACCGCCCCCATCTATAGCTGGCTATCACGGCAAGTAGCATTGGAAGGCTAAAGCAGATAACAACATGGCCTGGGGAATGTCCAGGGAAAAACCAAGCCTACCAAACCAACTATCTCCCCACAGTGATCTCCGCAAAAGATAGATTTATTCAACTTAAATTTATCCACAGGGCTTACTATACCCCTCAACGCTTAGCTAGAATCTACCCCACACAATCTGAGAGGTGCCCCAAGTGCTCACAAGACGTTGGAACGTACTACCACGTGATTTGGGACTGCCAGGCTATACAAAATTATTGGGGGCAGATACTGGCGGAAATTAATACAGTGACTGGTCTCTCAGCATCAGTGGATCCCAAGCTATTGCTTTTGGGACTCACAGACTCCCTGACACACTCCACCCACAAGGGTCTCCTTATATTCTACCTGGTGTTCTACGCTAGAAAAGTACTCCTGCAAAACTGGAAGCTGCCCTCCCCACCAACGATTGCTCAATGGCGTACACTAGTAGACTCAGTCCTCCCGATATACAAGCTGACATATAAAGGACGGAAATGCCCGCAAAAATTTCATAAAATATGGGATCCATGGATAGAAACCCGGGCACTCAATGTTTAGGAATTGGAAGGGGAAGTGAGGGCGGATAGGTTATAGTTTGCCTATGTGACTGTGCTACGGCCCCTTCATATAGTTGATTTTGTGATCTACACCCACTTGGGCAGTATTGGTACTTAATTGGCCAGAACTATCTGGTAACGGAATGCACTCTTATGCTTCCCCAAACCTGACTTAAATATACCTTGTCTCTCCATTCTTAGTAATTTTATAAGAAAAACATGTGACATGTTACTCTGTTTGACCATGTGCCTTACCGATGAATGAATCAGATGTAATGACATTGTATGTACTCTTTTTGTTTTCTAATAAAAACATTTCTGTTAAAAAAATAAAATGAAGTTCACAGTGAATCCATAGCAAGTACAAGCCGGGGACGTGACAGCTTCTTCATTGAAAACCTTTTATTTGAGCATTATAGCAGTAACAGAATCTAAAAATTCTGACGTGTTACTATGAGGAAGGCTTAGGCCGATACGTGTCAGCATTCTTGGATTCTGTTACTGCTATAGTGCTCAAAAGTTTTTCAATGAAAGAGCTGTCGAGTCGCTGCCTTGTACTTGCTATGGATTCTATGTATGGATTCTGGATTCTATGTACAGTATAGACCATACCTGGCTGATGCCCCTGAAAGCTGGAAATCTCTAAAGTAGATACCACTACTCCAGTACTGTCCTCTTGCTTCTGGGTCCCGTGCTGATCAGCTGCCCTGCTGCATTGTGAACAAAGGAGATCGACTCCATTCAAAGAATTCTTTGCATTTACTGAATGAGTGCAAAGTGTTCTTTGACTGGATGAGGTGGAGATGCGGGGTGGTGATGTCACACTCCCCACCTTGTCCAATCAGAGAATGCTTTGCATTAATCCATAAATAATCAAGCATTTTCTGAATGGCACCTGTGCTAAACAGGCGACCTCCTGTGTTCACAATGCAGCAGGGCAGCCGCTCAGCATGGAACCTGGAGGCAAGTGGAGATCACTGGAGTAATGGTGTCTACTTCAGTGATTTCCAGCTTCAAGAGAGATTGGCCAGATATAGTAAATACCGAGGTACATTGTCTTAGCTGGACAAATGTAACTATGTATAAAAATATCCATATATATGTAGTACTTACCCCCATTTAAGGGACCGGCTGGTTTTGTTTTGGGTCTGCGGCAATTACCTCTCTCGAGTGGATCCCTTAGCTCCATTGTCTAGGCAAAAATCCTTGGAATAAGGCCAATGTCCACACATGAGTAAAACCTAATCAGCAAGGCTTTATTGTTTTTCCTTTGAATCAACTTGAAGAGAGAGAGTAGGAAGTTGAGAGAAGTAGGGGAAGGTTCAGGCACGCAACACTTAAGATACAGTATCTATACTCGTCGCCACTCAAGCCTGAGTGGGCATTGCTCACCCGCATAGTCCCTATGAGAGCGGTCCTAGCAGCCGGGATGGAGCACCGATGTCAGAGACGATGAATGCCTCTTTAGCGAGTTTCCAGGCCTCTTCCCGAGATAGCAGTACCGTCGCTAATCTCCTGGGACTGATCCTCCCCTGGACTCCTTTCCTAAAGATGGGCCCCCTACAAGTGGGCAGCCCGGGATCCTTCTCTGAAGCGTAGGCCCTTGTCAGCGGAGCTGGGCCCACGATGCAGCAACAGGACCTCAGGCTGAAGGTGCCCGAGGCCTAAACACACTCGCGCACCTCGTGCCATGCGGGTCACGAGGCACACTCACTGGACCAGAGGTCCCCCCTTGCGCCTTGGGGTCCCCCTGGAATCGCCTCATGCCTAATGGCGTCAGCCCCTTATGTACCCTCTCCCAGCATGCACAGTGGGTAGACCATGCCCCCTTCACAGCTGCCGAGAGGGAAAATCAAAGGTGCTGTGATACCCCCCGTAGGTTAACCTATGCCGTCGGTGACAGTGCCACCTACAGGCATTGGAGAACACTACTGCCAGGCAGTATCACACCCAGAGCAGAAGCAATATTAAATCATTTATTGGTCCGAGCCCAACTACCGGCTCAGACTACCCCTAACCGCTACACATAGAATTTATTCATCCATACCTTTAGGCTCTGTTCACATCTGGACGTTTGTGATTGTGGGCAAAATCACTGCGATTCTGCTTGCAATCCCAAAAAGCTCTGCAAAACTGTCAAATCACACCATGCTTGTTCAGGTGTCATTCAATTTCAATGGCACCTAAACACAGGAGTGGTTCTGCCGAGATTGTCACACATTAAATCGTGCTGCAATCGCATTGCGCGAAGATTGTCGCTCAAAAAGGAGCAGGAGCTTCTTTTGGCCGACAAACTTTAACCCTATAATGGACAACTACCAAGCCACAATGGCATGCATTGCATCCAGTGCCGGGACAAGGTCATCTAGAGCCCAGGGCAAACATGCCAAACAGTGTGCGCCTATCCCCCCCCTAAGATTTTTGAGCATTATGAGTCAGAAAAAAATCTCCCTACAAAAACATTGAGCACTAATCTGCATGCTTACTCTCCAAGCATAAATCCCCCTCCTCCCAGTACAAATCTGCCCCCCTGCTGAAACCCCCCCAAAATAAAAATTCACCCCTCCTAGCACAAATCCTCTAACCCTAAAATGTCCTATCCTAGTACACGTCTTCTCCCCCCATTTCAAATCCTCCTCTCCCAGCACAAATTGCCCCCACATCCTCACACCTTGCACAAATCATCTTCCCCCATCCCCCTTCCATCACAAATGCCCCTAAATTACCAAAATGTCCCCTCCTAGAACAATACTTATCCCCTGAATCCCCCCGAATTCCCCTTTCCAACACAAATCCCCTCCCCCAATCTCTTTGTTGTGCCCCCCTTCACCTCACATGATACCAAAATGCCCAGGGCAGCCATTCCTCCTGCCCACCCCTTGTCCCGGCCCTGATTGCATTGCGGCACAATTTAACTCAATAGGTGAGTTGGACTGGTGGTCCCACCTAAATAGGAAAAGTCTGCACCCCAAGCTAAAAATGCCGTGGCCACGAATAAGGCATCTCGACCGCAGGATCTGTACAGCTCCGCCCAGCTGTATAGGGACAGTTTTTGTAGCCGCCCTTCTGAAAGAGAATTTACATGATTTTCTCCAGTCACCTAAATACACAGCTTTGTACCTGCCAAAATATTTGTACTCTTGTTCAGTCTTGATCTACCTGATAACCAATGTCTGTTCATTATGAGTCTAATTAGATTCTGATTGTCTAACAGTGCGTCTTATTTCTTTCTTTGCCTGATTTCTGGTGTGTGGGTTATTTGGGGAAATGATATGAAGATATGAAAGTTAATTATGTTGTATTTAAAATGCATGTTATGTTTTTGTAATGAATTTGTAGATGAAATAATCACTATTTTTTAAATTTCACCCTAACTGAAAATCGCCACGAGCGTTCCTCTCACTGAGCTAAAAAATACCACAGCAGTTTTTTGTCTAGACCCCTAAGCAATGTCCTATAAGCTATGTGCGTCTGTCTTCTCCTTCCCATGCTAATTTTGGCATATCAAAACCTGCTCATCATAGTCTTAAAGCAGTATTAAACCAAAAAGCAAACATTTATTATATTGCAGCTTACCAATTCTTAGATGTGATGGCTGCATTCAGGGCCGGATTTCCCACAAGGCCACCGAGGCCAGGCCTCGGGGCGGCACAGCAAATGCCCCCATGAGGGCCGATGACTGGCTAGAATGGAGGAAGCGGAGCCTAATGCTCCGCCTACCCTCCTCTGCGCGCCATCACCTCCTCCCCCCCTGAGCGGGGAATATGAAGTGAGGTGAAGAGGAGAAGAGAGGACGGGAGAAGGAATGTATGGCGGCCCAATGGGGAACCCCCAGCAGCAACACCAAGAATAGCAGAGCCGGGTACTACTTCTTGATCCTCGATCCTCGGCAAGCAGCAAAATATAATGCTCAGTGGATTAAATAAATATTCATAGCCATAGCATAAATAAACTGTAATAAAGTGATTTGTGAACAGTTGTTGCACAAATCACTTTATTACACTTTATTAATGATATCTATGGCTATGCATATTTATAATTTATTTAATCCATATTGAGCACTATATTTAATGCCTGGCATACACGCACAATCGCACATGATGATGATCATCATGTGCGATTGTGCGTGTATGCCAGGCATCAAATATAGTGCTCAATATGGATTAAATAAATTATAAATATGCATAGCCATAGATATCATTAATAAAGTGTAATAAAGTGATTTGTGCAACAAGCTCATTAAACAGTCCACATTCAGTGAAAGTTCACGTACTGCAAAGTTTGCAATGCATTAACTTTCACTGAATGTGGACTGTTTAATGAGCAGGGGCTATTGATGGGTACATTAGCTGCGTTTAATGAGCAGGGGCTATTGATGGGTACATTAGCTGCGTTTGATGGGCACAGTGGCTGCGTTTGATTGGCACAGTGGCTGCGTTTGATTGGCAAAGTGGTGGCAAATGATGGCACAGTGGCTGCGTTTGATTGGTACAGTGGCTGCGCTTGATGGGCACAGTGGCTGCGTTTGATGGGCACAGTGGTGGCAATTGATGGCACAGTGGCTGCATTTGATGGGCACAATGGCTGCATTTGATGGGCACAGTGGTGGCAATTGATGGCACAGTGGCTGCGTTTGATTGGTACAGTGGCTGCACTTGATGGGCACAGTGGCTGCATTTCATTGGCACAGTAGCTGCGTTTGATTGGTACAGTGGCTGCGTTTGATGGGCACAGTGGTGGTAATTGATGGCACAGTGGCTGCGTTTGATATGCACAGTGGCTGCGTTTGATGGGCACAGTGGCTGCATTTGATAGGGGCGGATATGGTTAGAAGAGCCCCTTGCTGTATTGAGAAAAGCATCCGCCCATCATAAAGCACTGGCCATCATGCTATCTCTAACCATATCCGCCCATATCCGCCCTTTTGAGAAAAGCATCCGCTTGCTTGCTGGGGGGGGGGGGGGGGTGTCATTGAAGGAACCGGCCTTCTGGCGGCAAAGGGAGTAAATCCGGGCCTGGCTGCATTAGTTTTCTTTTTTAGGCTTTGTTTCTTCTATTTTTATCTGGTAATCCAGCCAGCAATTCTGTTGTTTTTTTAAAAGCACAAGCTTTCCAGCAGAATGTATCAGTTTACATAGATGAGAGAAACCACCTAACACTGGCAGGGGTGATTAACAATATCAGCTTTTATTTATTTATGCAAAACCTTTATCTCAAAGGGAAAAAAATGGTTTGCTGTAACTGATTATAAAGTGTTTGCTGAAGTTTGGCTTCAATTTGTTAGTGTATCTAAATCTACAAATACATTTAACCAGGGCTTTTTTACACAGCGAAGAGGTGCAGGAACTCCCCCCTTCTGAGTCCCCCCTTGTCTCCACCCCTTACCCCCCTCTGAGCACCATATCTTGGTTCCTCCCCCTCCCAGTACCCCCCCTTTCGGAGAATACAGAACCAAGTATCATTTTGTGTTGCTAAATAGTTTGTATGGAATGTGTTAATGATAACAAGAAAAGCAGTAAAATAGATCCCCTGCAGCCAGCAACAATAGACCCCACCCCAGCAACAATAGGTCCTCCACACAACAATAGACTTCCCCATCAACAATGGACCCACCCCCCCAGCAACAATAGTTCCCCCATGCAACAATAGACCCACCCCCCCACACAGCAACAATGGACTACCCACAACAAAATACAGTAAAACCTCGGATTGCGAGTAATGCGGTTTACGATCTGTTCTAAAAAAAAAAATCCTGACTCGATTTGCGAGCGTCTTGCAAGACAAGCAGGATTCAAGCCTCTGGGGTGTGCAGTACCGCATGTGGCCAGAGGTGGGGGGCGCCGGAGACACTCCGAGATGCTCGGAGACACTTGGAGACACTCGATTTTTGAGTGTCTCCAAGCATCTCTGAGTGTCTCCGAGTGTCTCAGAGTATCTCTGAGTGGTCTCCAAACGTCTCAGAGTGTTTCCGTGTGTCTCCGGCACCCCCCACCTCTGGCAACATGCGGTACTGCATTCACTAGCAGTGACACTGGAACGAATCATCTGAGTTTCCATTGATTCCTATGGGGAAATTCGCTTTGATATATACGAGTGCTTTGGATTACAAGCATTCTTCTGGAACACATTATGCTCGTAATCCAAGGTACTACTGTACCACCCCTAGCAACAAAAGATCAACACCAGCAACATTAGACCCCCCAGCACAACAACAGATCTCCCAGCAGCCTGCATTAATAGACCCTCCAGCAGCCAGCAACAATAGATCTCTCTCTTAAAAGTAGATCCCTGGACTGATACATGTACACTTTTCTATGTATTATGTTCCTAATGTAAAAGAACATCCCTACCAGTAGTGATGAGCCGAACACCCCCGGGTTCGGTTCGCACCAGAACCCGGGAACGGACCGAAAGTTCGTACGAACATTAGAACCCTATTAAATACAATGGATGCGAACGTTCGAATTCTAAAGTGCTAATTATAACAACTATTATGCATGTTATTGTCCTAAAAAGGGTTTGGGAACCCGGGTTCTGCACCAGGGGACATGTATCAATGCAAAAAGAAGTTTTAAAAACGGTCGTTTTTCGGGAGCAGTCATTTTAATGATGCATAAAGTGAAAAAAAAAAAGTCAAATATTCCTTTAAATATCGTACCTGGGGGGTGTCTAAAGTATGCCTGTGAAGTGCCACGTGTTTCCCGTGTTTAGAACTGTCCCTGCACAAAATGACACTTCTAAAGGAAAAAAAAGCCATTTAAAACTGCTTGCGGCTTTAATGTAATGTCTGGTCCCGGTAATATGGATGAAAATCTTTAAGAAAAATGGCATAGCTACCCCATGACCCCCCCCCCCCCCCCCTACCCCAGCCCATTACCAGCCCCTTTGGGTCTTGTATGGATATTAAGGGGAACCCCGCACATAAAATAAAAAAGGCCCTATATACTCTGAACAGCCGTATACAGGCGGTGCATACAAGACAGGGACTGTAGGTTTGTTCTTATGTAGAATCTGTTTGTAATTTTGAACAGGTACATTGTTGAAGTGTAGCTCCAGCCCAAAAATCTATTTTTAAACTTTTTGGAAAACATAGGTAAGGGTTATCACCCCTGTAACATTTGTTTTGCTGTCTGTGCCCCTGTTCAGAACATTTCACCTCACTTTCCGTCCCAATGACAACTGTTTTTGAAATGTGGTGTTTTTCTTGAAACAAGGATTGCTGATAAAGCATCAGTACAGAGGAGACACCTTTCTCCCATATTTATTCTTACAGGAGAGAATTTTCCTTCCTAGTGGTAGATTTCCTCTCACTTCCTGTTGTCTTCTTGCGTTTGCAAGTAGGAGTCGTTTGTAAGTTGGATGTTTGAAAGTAGGGACCTGCCGTATATACTCTGCAGAAATAGGCCCCTTAGTTGTTGGTGTTGGCACAACACTGTAAGCACTCACAGTTACTCTTGGTTGGTGCTGGAACGCCCTGCTGTCAACTATTATATCAGGAATTTTAATTACATATAATTGTTGAACAGTGGTAGTAAAAATTGGGCCTTTGATGGTGGTGCTGGTGCCACAACACTGTAAGCCCTGACAGTTACTCTTGGTGGGTGCAGCAATGGGCCCTGCTGTGAATTATTAGATCAAGAATTGTAATTGCATGCCCCTGTTGAACAGGGGCTGAAAAATTGGGCCTTTCGTGGTGGTGGTGGTGGTGGTGGTGTTGCCACAACACTGTAAGCCCTCAGAGTTACTCTTGGTGGGTGCAGGAATGGGCCCTGCTGTGAATTATTAGATCAAGAATTGTAATTACATGCCCCTTTTGAACAGGGGCTGAAAAATTGGGTCTTTCGTGGTGGTGGTGGTGGTGGTGGCGTTGCCACAACACTGTAAGCCCTCAGAGTTACTCTTGGTGGGTGCAGCAATGGGCCCTGCTGTGAATTATTAGATCAAGAATTGTAATTGCATGCCCCTGTTGAACAGGGGCTGAAAAATTGGGCCTTAGGAACTGGTGGCACAACACTACAACCCCTCACAGATACGTTACTTGGAGCACAGCAATGAGCCCTGTTGCAAAGTATTGCTTCAAAAATTGTAATGACACGCCCCTGTTAAACAGGGGCTGAAAAATTGGGCCTTAGGCACTGGTGCCACAACACTCCAACCCCTCACAGATACTGTACTTGGAGCACAGCAATGAGCCCTATGGCAAATTATTGCTAAAAAAATTGTAATTACACGCCCCTGTAAAACAGGGGCTGAAAAATTGGGCCTTAGCCACTGGTGGCGGCACCCATAAACAAAAATGATCTTCCAAGCTATCATCATCAATCGTATCATTGAGGACTCGGAGGAGGAGGATAGCCAGTCAACATAACAGCACAGGCACTCAGCATCAGCATCAGTCTTGAAGGGATGTGACATGTTAAAATCAATTAGTTTGTTATATCAGCATCAGGTGTGTGGTAGCTGGTGGTGATCCAAGACTGGTTCATCTTGATGAAAGTCAGTCGATCAACCGAGTCGGTGGACAGGCGCACCCTGTGATCCGTGACAAATCCTCCAGCAGCACTGAATGTGCGTTCCGAAAGAACGCTGGATGCAGGACAGGCCAGTAGCTCAATTGCATACTGTGCAAGCTCTGGCCAGTGATCCATCCTCAAGACCCAGTAAGCCAGAGGATTTTCGGTGGGGAAGGTGTCCAAGTCTGACCTTGCCCCTAGATATTCCTGCACCATGTTTATCAGACGCTGGCGATGGTTGCTGGAACCGATCATACTTTGGGGCTGCGGACTAAAGAATTGTCTGAACGCATCGGTCAGACGGCCACCTTCCCCACCGCTCCTTCTTTGACTGGCCGAAGCCTCAGTAACTCGTTGTCCAGGACCAGGAGTTTGTAACCTCCCAGTCTCTGGGAACTGTCAGGGTCACCTGTGGCCAGGTGACAGATGCACACCGTAGGGGGACAGGAGTGCACCGCGAGGTAGTGAACCCTATGGCTGGCTTCTGTGGATAGGAAACTGGGTGGTTGTGGAAAGCGGGACCAGAGGAGCACAACCGGGATCCCAACGGAAGCGAGAGCCAAGATTCCCCAGGGCGCGGAGTCTAAGACCCAGCTGGTCTTCTCCAGGGCCTCTAGTGGTGAGGATGTTACGCTGCAGGCTGGGACCAGGTCGCGGCCCCTGGAGTTTCCTAGCTCACGCCCCGTAGGATAAGGGGAAGCAGCAGCACACGATAGAGAGAACCGAATAACAAGCCGAAGGTCAGGGGCCACAAGCAGACAAGGATAACGAAGAACGAGCCGAAGGTCAAGGGTCACGAGCAGACAGGGATGGTCGGGGACAAGCCAATAACGTAACAGAGAGACAGACGTAGCACACGGCAGGCAGGAACCCAAACACACAATGCCTAACAAACACGTTGATCAGCAAAGCAGGCTTGCAGTGCACAGGTTAATATAGTGTTCAGTGATAGGGCCTGGGGTGGAGTCAGGCTGGGAGGAGATTATAAAGGAAGCCAGGTGAAGGAGGTCTGGTCTCTAGATGAACACATGAGGAGGAAGGTAAGATGGCAGACAGACATTAATGCATATCCATGACAGTACCCTCCCTCTTACGAGGCCTCCCCCTTCCCCGCCTGGGCCCAGGTTTAGAGGGAAACTTCAGATGAAACTCCTTTAACAGACGAGGTGCAAAGACCTCAGATGCAGTGATCCAAGACCTCTCCTCAGGACCAAACCCTTTCCAATGAACGAGGTACTGAAGAACGCCTTTACAGAGTCGGGAGTCCAGAATTTGACTGATCTCGTACTCCTGATTATCCTCAGAGACAGGCGCCACGGTAGGAAGAGGACGAGAGAATTTATTGAGGACTAAAGGCTTTAGAAGAGCAACATGAAAGGAGTTAGTGATTTTAAGGCTCTTAGGAATCTGGAGTTTGAAACAAACCGGATTCAGTTTAGCAGTTACCGTGTATGGACCGATGAATCGTGGAGCAAACTTCAGAGAAGGAACTCGGAGCTTGATGTTCCTGGTAGAGAGCCAGACTTTGTCCCCTGGCTGAAGAGAAGGCGGTTTACGCCTGCGGCGGTCGGCAAAGCCTTTGAATTTTTCAGCAGCTGCCCGGAGGGAATCATGAACGTGACCCCAAACGGAATTGAGAGACTCCTGAACCGAAGCCAAAGCTGGAATGTCTGGAGAACAGATCATAGGAAGAGGAAGTTGAGGGTGTTTTCCATAAACTGTGAAAAAGGGTGTCTTCTGCGAACTGGTATTCACATGATTGTTATGGGAGAATTCTGCCCACGGGAGTAGAGAGGACCAATCGTCATGGTGAGAAGACACAAAGGTGCGAAGAAAGACCTCTAACTCCTGATTAACCCTCTCAGTCTGTCCATTGGATTGGGGATGGTAAGAAGAAGAAAAATCCAAGACAATATTGAGGGATTTGCAAAAGGCTCTCCAAAAACGAGACGTGAATTGGACTCCCCTGTCGGAAACAATATGAGAAGGGACCCCATGTAGGCGGAGAATTTCTCGAATGAAAATGGGAACCAAGGCAGGGGCAGAAGGAAGACCAGGAAGAGGAACAAAATGAGCCATCTTGGAGAATCGATCGATTACCACCCAAATGACTGTATTATTCTCAGACAGTGGGAGATCGGTGATAAAATCCATGGCAATATGGGCCCAGGGTTCCTTAGGAATAGGCAAGGGCATGAGGAGACCAGCAGGAGCTTGTGTGGAGGATTTGGACTGAGCACAGACATGACAAGCTTTAACGTAGTCTTTGACGTCTGAGCGGAGATTAGGCCACCAGTAGTGACGACTGATGAGTAGGAAGGATCGGAGGAATCCAGAATGCCCTGCCACCTTGGAATCATGTCCCCAACGAAGGATCTTAGCTCTTAGCTCAGTGGGGACAAAGGTCTTACCAGGCGGAATTTTAGACTTCAGGGTGGTAGAGTGGGCAACAATGCATGAGGTGGGAATGATCGGCTCAGGTTCAGGGGCGGACTCCTCGTCCAAAGTGTCAAATGACCTAGAGAGCGCATCAGCCCGACCGTTGCAGGAACCAGGTTTGTAGGTAATCGTGAAATTAAAACGGGCAAAGAAGAGACTCCACCTGGCCTGTCTAGGATTCAGACGTTTAGCATTCTGTAGATACTGTAAATTCTTGTGATCGGTAAAGATCGTTATGGAGTGAGGGGAACCCTCCAAGAGATGACGCCACTCCTCTAACGCCAATTTAATTGCGAGAAGTTCCCGATCACCGATGGCATAATTCCTCTCTGCCTGAGAATTTTTTTTGGAGAAGAACGCACATGGTTGGCGTCTCTTCTCAAAGATTTGAAGAAGCACAGCTCCCACCCCCATTGAGGAAGCGTCCACTTCAATAAAAAATGCATTCCCAGGATTTGGTCTCCTCAAGAGGGGGCCAGAAACAAAGGCCTGTTTCAGGTTGTGAAATGCAGAGACAGCTTCGGGAGGCCAGTCTCTGGCATTCACACCCTTCTTGGTCAAAGCGATAATAGGCGCGGCAATGGAAGAGTAATTCCTTATGAACTGCCTATAATAATTAGTGAAGCCAAGAAAGCGCTGTGTGGCCTTGAGGCTAGCAGGAAGAGGCCAGTTGGTGATAGCCAAGACCTTCCCAGGGTCCATACGAAGCCCCGAACATGAGACAAAGCACCCCAAAAACAGGACCTCAGAACATTCAAAGGAACATTTCTCCAGCTTGGCATAGAGATTGTTCTCTCTAAGACGTTGAAGTACAGTGCGGACATGGTTTCTGTGGACGAGCAGATTTTCAGAAAAGATCAGAATGTCATCCAGATAGATGACAACAAACTGGTACAGCAGATCTCTGAAGATTTCATTGACAAAGTTTTGAAACACGGCTGGAGCATTACACAGACCAAAAGGCATCACCAGATATTCGTAATGCCCGTCTCTAGTGTTAAATGCAGTCTTCCATTCGTCACCCTCCCGTATTCGAATGAGATTGTACGCGCCTCTGAGATCCAACTTGGTGAAAATGGAGGCACCCTTCAACCTATCGAATAGCTCAGATATTAAGGGTAAGGGGTATCGATTTTTAATAGTAACCGCATTTAAACCCCGATAATCGATGCAGGGTCTTAAGGTACCATCCTTTTTGGCAACAAAAAAGAACCCTGCCCCTGCAGGCGATGAGGATTTCCGGATGAACCCTCTCTCCAGATTCTCTGCTACATACTCCGACATGGCCTGGGTCTCTGGGATGGACAGAGGGTAGGTACGACCCCTGGGTAGAGTTGCTCCGGGGACAAGATCAATAGCACAGTCAAAAGACCTGTGGGGAGGAAGCACCTCAGCTGATTTTTTACAGAACACATCCCGGTAATCGCTGTATGCGGCGGGAAGATCAGAAGAAACAGAAGTGGCAGCAACCGGAAGACTCTCCTTGGGGGTCACCTTGAGAAGACACGACGAGAAACATGAGGAACCCCAGGCCAGGATCTGCCCAGAGACCCAGTCCACATGTGGAGAGTGGAGCTGTAGCCAAGGGAGGCCCAATACAACTGGGGTAGAGGCCTTGGGTAGAATAAGAAAGGATATCCACTCCTGGTGGAGAATCCCTACCGACATCCTAATGGGTAGCGTCTGGAAGCGAATAGGGCCCCCTGGGAGAACAGTGCCATCAATTGCCGAGACTACCAATGGGGTAGTGAGAGGTGAAAGGGTAAGCTTCATAGAAGAAGCAGTTCTCCAATCCATGAAATTGCCGGCAGCCCCGGAATCCAGGTATGCAAGGGTTGACTGAGGAGAAGTGCCTACATGAAGGGACACCGGCAAGAGCAGGCGAGAAGGTGATGTTTCTGGGTCCAATACTCCACCTTCCAAATGTATTAGACCCGAGCGTTTCCCGGACGAAGCGAGCAGGAGTCACGAAAATGACCCTTGCCCCCACAATAGAGGCACAAGCCCAGAGTTCTGCGCCTAGCACGTTCTTCGGGGGTTAGTCTGGTCCGGCCCAGCTGCATAGGTTCTTCAGCAGGTAGAGGATGCTCCACGGAATGAAGGGAGGGGAGCTCAGACTGGCTAGGACCCAGAGAGTGCTGGCGTCTTTTTTCTAAGGACCTCTCTTGAAAACGAATGTCGATCTGGTTGCATAATGAAATTACATCGTCCAGACCGACGGGAATGGCTCTTCCCGCTAATTCGTCTTTCACTCGGTCAGAGAGGCCATGTAAAAAGGTAGCGACCAGGGCCTCATTATTCCAGCTCAATTCAGCTGTGTGGATACGGAACTGAAGAGCATATTGCCCCACTGAACTAGATTCTTGGCGAAGACGTAAGACAGCACTAGCCGCTGAAGAAGCCCGAGCCGGCTCTTCGAAGATATTACGAAAGAGCTTCAAGAATTCGGACAGACTGGAAACCACCGGATCGTTCCTCTCCCACAGGGGGGCAGCCCAGGCCAAAGCTTCACCGGAGAGGAGGGAAATGATATAGGCTACCTTAGCCCGGTCAGATAGGAAGCTTTGAGGCTGAAGCTCAAAATGAATAGTGCATTGGCTGAGAAACCCCCTGCAGGCCTTGGAGTCCCCAGAGAAACGGAACGGAGCTGGCAATCTTAGTGAGTGTGAGGCTGCGACTGGTGCGATAGGTACAGCCGCTGGTTGTACTTGGGGTTGCGGATTCGGGGTTCCCAAGGAGACCTGAAGCTGCTCGAATCGAGAAGCCAGATCCTGGAGGAATCGCATCACCTGGGTCTGATTTGATTCCTGGGTCTCAAGTCTGCGAACTATGCCCTGCAATGGATCATCCGCGGGAAGCGGGATGTCAGCCGGGTTCATGGCTGATCAAACTGTCAGGGTCACCTGTGGCCAGGTGACAGATGCACACCGTAGGGGGACAGGAGTGCACCGCGAGGTAGTGAACCCTATGGCTGGCTTCTGTGGATAGGAAACTGGGTGGTTGTGGAAAGCGGGACCAGAGGAGCACAACCGGGATCCCAACGGAAGCGAGAGCCAAGATTCCCCAGGGCGCGGAGTCTAAGACCCAGCTGGTCTTCTCCAGGGCCTCTAGTGGTGAGGATGTTACGCTGCAGGCTGGGACCAGGTCGCGGCCCCTGGAGTTTCCTAGCTCACGCCCCGTAGGATAAGGGGAAGCAGCAGCACACGATAGAGAGAACCGAATAACAAGCCGAAGGTCAGGGGCCACAAGCAGACAAGGATAACGAAGAACGAGCCGAAGGTCAAGGGTCACGAGCAGACAGGGATGGTCGGGGACAAGCCAATAACGTAACAGAGAGACAGACGTAGCACACGGCAGGCAGGAACCCAAACACACAATGCCTAACAAACACGTTGATCAGCAAAGCAGGCTTGCAGTGCACAGGTTAATATAGTGTTCAGTGATAGGGCCTGGGGTGGAGTCAGGCTGGGAGGAGATTATAAAGGAAGCCAGGTGAAGGAGGTCTGGTCTCTAGATGAACACATGAGGAGGAAGGTAAGATGGCAGACAGACATTAATGCATATCCATGACAGGAACGCGTTGCACAGACCTTTCTGCAAGGCCTCCCGGAGTTGTCTCATCCTCTGCTCCCTCTGCGAAGGTAACATAAGGTCCGCAACCTTACCCTTGTACCGTGGATCAAGGAGAGTGGCCAGCCAGTAATGGTCCCTCTCCTTGATCCGAAGAATACGAGGATCCTTCCGCAGACTTTGCAGGATCAGGGAGGCCATGCAGCGTAGGTTTGCTGAGGCATTCGCTCCGGAGTCCTCTGGGTCACTAAGGACGACATGATCTGCAGCCACCTCCTCCCAGCCACGTACAAGTCCACTGGTTTCTTGGGACTGTAAATCATCCCTAAAAGACTGCTGCTGATGATGCTGAGTGCCAGCCTCCACCTCCATGCTGACACAATCCTCCTCCTCCTCCTCCTCCTCTTCCAGTGCGATGGGTGGGACAGAAGGAACACTGTCTGGGTAAAGGGGGCCTTGAGAGGCAAGGAAGTCCTCCTCTTCCTGCCTCTGTTCTGCCTCAAGTGCCCTGTCCATTATTCCACGCAGCGTGTGCTCCAACAGGTGGACAAGAGGTACAGTGTCACTGATGCATGCACTGTCACTGCTCACCATCCTCGTGGCCTCCTCAAATGGTGCCAGGACAGTGCATGCATCCCTGATCATGCCCCACTGGCGTGGAGAAAAAAAACCAAGCTCCCCTGACCCTGTCCTGGTGCCGTAGTCGCACAGGTACTCATTGATGGCCCTCTGCTGCGTGTGCAGCCGCTGCAGCATGGCCAACGTTGAGTTCCACCTGGTGGGCATGTCACATATAAGGCGGTTCTTGGGCAGGTTCAACTCCTTTTGCAGCTCAGCCAGGCGAGCACTGGCATTATAAGATCTGCGGAAATGCACACAGACTTTCCTGGCCTGCCTCAGGACATCCTGTAAGCCCGGGTACCTGCCCAAGAACCGCTGCACCACCAGGTTAAGGACGTGAGCCACACAGGGCACATGGGTCAGTTGTCCCTGTCGGAGGGCGGAGAGGAGGTTGGTGCCATTGTCGCAAACCACCATTCCTGGCTTAAACTGGCGTGGCGTCAACCACCTCTCGGCCTGGCCCTGCAGAGCAGACAGGACCTCTGCCCCAGTGTGGCTTCTGTCCCCCAAACACACCAGCGCAAGCACGGCATGGCATCTTTTTGCCTGCGTACTTGCGTAGCCCCGTGAACGGCTACGGAGCACCGCTGGTTCATAGGACAAACCACAGGAAGAGGCCATGGAGGAAGAAGAAGAGGAGGGGGTGGAGGAGAGAGGTGTGTCACAACCAGTAGTAGCATTTTGGAGGCGTGGCGGTGGAACAACCTCCAACACTACTGCACCTTGTCCTGCATCCTTCCCAGCTGCCAAAAGAGTGACCCAATGGGCCGTGAAAGAAAGGTAACGTCCCTGTCCATGCCTGCTGGACCATGAGTCAGCGGTAATATGCACCTTACCGCTGACCGCCCTGTCCAGCGAGGCCAAGACATTGCCTTCCACATGCCGGTAGAGAGCCGGAATAGCCTTCCGTGAAAAAAAGTGGCGTTTGGGAACCTGCCACTGAGGAACCGCACATTGCACAAACTCACGGAAGGGGGCCGAGTCTACCAACTGAAAAGGCAGCAGTTGAAGCGCTAGCAATTTAGCCAAGCTAGCATTCAACCGCTGGGCATGTGGATGGCTGGGAGTGAACTTCTTTCGACGGTCCAGCAGCTGGGGCAGGGAAATTTGCCTGCTAGAATCGGACGTCGGTGTACTGCTAGCAGAGTGGCCGCAAGTACTTGGCTGTGACACGCCTAATTCTACACCTTCATTCCTCTCAGTGCATGTTTCAGAGAGGACTGAAGTTATAGTGGGGTTGGAGATCCCAGCTGATGCGGTGCAAGGAGAGGTCCGCTTTGTTCTTTGGTGTGGGTCTTTGAGGTAGGCTTGCCAACGAGCTGCATGGCAGGTCAACATATGTCTGGTCAGGCATGTGGTACCCAAGCGGCTGATGTTTTGGCCACACGATATACGCTTGAGACATATGTTGCAAACAGCAGCTGTGCGATCTGATGCACTAGCCTCAAAAAAGGCCCACACCAAGGAACTTTTTGAATGACGGGCAGAGGCAGCGCCCTGCACAGGCGGAGCTCTGCGGTGTGATTCCGTCGGTGTACTGCCCTTACGCTGGCCACCAAAGGGCATCCTGCCTCGTTGGAGATGTGCCTCCTCCTCATCCTCCTCCTCCTCCTCTCTCCTATTAGGCACCCATGTGGAGTCAGTGACCTCATCATCCCCTCCCTCCTCATCACTGGAGCCAATCTGGCAGTATGCTGCAGCTGCTGGAACATGACTGCCAGATTGGTGTCCTTCTTGAGCATCCCCTCTGTCTGCTCTCACCCTACTGCCTTCCTGTAGCTGGGTTTCATCATCAGACCCTTCGAAACGCTGGGCATCCTCCTGGAGCATGTACCCAACACTGTGCTCAAACAGTTCGGGGGACTCCTCAGGAGGAGGACATGGTGGGTCTAGGGAAGGAGTGACTGATGATGAGTCTGACATTGATACCAGGGAAGAGGATGCTTTGGCAGATGCTTTACCAGTACCCTGAGCCTGGGTGAGAGAGGATGAGGAGGAGGAGGAGGGCTTGGTCATCCACTCTACCAAGTCTTCGGCATGATGTGGCTCAACATGTCCAGCTGCCGAAAAGAAGGACAAGCGTGTCCCATGGCCATGTGCTGATGACAATGCACCGCGTCCACGACCAGCACTGTTGCCCCCAGACACAGAGCCTGCTTGCCCTCTTTTATTGCCTCCTGACTGTCTGCCTCTCCTTGTTTGCCTTCCAGACATTCTAATAGATGGCCTGCAGGGAGATGGGAAAAAAGCAATAAGGGCTACCTTCAGGTGTCCTTCTCTGTCCCTTTACTTAAGGATTTCTAAATATGGTTCAGGATGATTGCTTTTGCACAGAATAGCACAACGACAATTTCCCTGACTGTCCAAAAAACAAGGATTTCAAAGATGGTTGATGAGGACTGCTTTAGCACACTATAGCACAAGGAGAATTCACTCACTGTCCTTCCCAGTCCCTAGAAACAAGGACTTGCACAGTGAAAGAAACTGACACTCTCCCTACCTAGAGTTTTCTGTCCCTAGAAAAAATGTTTTTTTTAAGCACACTATAGCACAAGGAGAATTCACTCACTGTCCTTCCCAGTCCCTAGAAACAAGGACTTGCACAGTGAAAGAAACTGACACTCTCCCTACCTACAGTTTTCTGTCCCTAGAAAAAATGTTTTTTTTAAGCACACTATAGCACAAGGAGAATTCACTCACTGTCCTTCCCAGTCCCTAGAAACAAGGACTTGCACAGTGAAAGAAACTGACACTCTCCCTACCTACAGTTTTCTGTCCCTAGAAAAAATGTTTTTTTTAAGCACACTATAGCACAAGGAGAATTCACTCACTGTCCTTCCCAGTCCCTAGAAACAAGGACTTGCACAGTGAAAGAAACTGACACTCTCCCTACCTACAGTTTTCTGTCCCTAGAAAAAATGTTTTTTTTAAGCACACTATAGCACAAGGAGAATTCACTCACTGTCCTTCCCAGTCCCTAGAAACAAGGACTTGCACAGTGAAAGAAACTGACACTCTCCCTACCTACAGTTTTCTGTCCCTAGAAAAAATGTTTTTTTTTAAGCACACTATAGCACAAGGAGAATTCACTCACTGTCCTTCCCAGTCCCTAGAAACAAGGACTTGCACAGTGAAAGAAACTGACACTCTCCCTACCTACAGTTTTCTGTCCCTAGAAAAAATGTTTTTTTTAAGCACACTATAGCACAAGGAGAATTCACTCACTGTCCTTCCCAGTCCCTAGAAAAAAGGACTTGCACAGTGAAAGAAACTGACACTCTCCCTACCTACAGTTTTCTGTCCCTAGAAAAAATGTTTTTTTTAAGCACACTATAGCACAAGGAGAATTCACTCACTGTCCTTCCCAGTCCCTAGAAACAAGGACTTGCACAGTGAAAGAAACTGACACTCTCCCTACCTACAGTTTTCTGTCCCTAGAAAAAATGTTTTTTTTAAGCACACTATAGCACAAGGAGAATTCACTCACTGTCCTTCCCAGTCCCTAGAAACAAGGACTTGCACAGTGAAAGAAACTGACACTCTCCCTACCTACAGTTTTCTGTCCCTAGAAAAAATGTTTTTTTTAAGCACACTATAGCAGAAGGAGAATTCACTCACTGTCCTTCCCAGTCCCTAGAAAAAAGGACTTGCACAGTGAAAGAAACTGACACTCTCCCTACCTACAGTTTTCTGTCCCTAGAAAAAATGTTTTTTTAAGCACACTATAGCACAAGGAGAATTCACTCACTGTCCTTCCCAGTCCCTAGAAACAAGGACTTGCACAGTGAAAGAAACTGACACTCTCCCTACCTACAGTTTTCTGTCCCTAGAAAAAATGTTTTTTTTTAAGCACACTATAGCACAAGGAGAATTCACTCACTGTCCTTCCCAGTCCCTAGAAACAAGGACTTGCACAGTGAAAGAAACTGACACTCTCCCTACCTACAGTTTTCTGTCCCTAGAAAAAATGTTTTTTTTAAGCACACTATAGCACAAGGAGAATTCACTCACTGTCCTTCCCAGTCCCTAGAAACAAGGACTTGCACAGTGAAAGAAACTGACACTCTCCCTACCTACAGTTTTCTGTCCCTAGAAAAAATGTTTTTTTTAAGCACACTATAGCACAAGGAGAATTCACTCACTGTCCTTCCCAGTCCCTAGAAACAAGGACTTGCACAGTGAAAGAAACTGACACTCTCCCTACCTACAGTTTTCTGTCCCTAGAAAAAATGTTTTTTTTAAGCACACTATAGCACAAGGAGAATTCACTCACTGTCCTTCCCAGTCCCTAGAAACAAGGACTTGCACAGTGAAAGAAACTGACACTCTCCCTACCTACAGTTTTCTGTCCCTAGAAAAAATGTTTTTTTTAAGCACACTATAGCACAAGGAGAATTCACTCACTGTCCTTCCCAGTCCCTAGAAACAAGGACTTGCACAGTGAAAGAAACTGACACTCTCCCTACCTACAGTTTTCTGTCCCTAGAAAAAATGTTTTTTTTAAGCACACTATAGCACAAGGAGAATTCACTCACTGTCCTTCCCAGTCCGTAGAAACAAGGACTTGCACAGTGAAAGAAACTGACACTCTCCCTACCTACAGTTTTCTGTCCCTAGAAAAAATGTTTTTTTTAAGCACACTATAGCACAAGGAGAATTCACTCACTGTCCTTCCCAGTCCCTAGAAACAAGGACTTGCACAGTGAAAGAAACTGACACTCTCCCTACCTAGAGTTTTCTGTCCCTAGAAAAAATGTTTTTTTTAAGCACACTATAGCACAAGGAGAATTCACTCACTGTCCTTCCCAGTCCCTAGAAACAAGGACTTGCACAGTGAAAGAAACTGACACTCTCCCTACCTACAGTTTTCTGTCCCTAGAAAAAATGATTTTTTTTAAGCACACTATAGCACAAGGAGAATTCACTCACTGTCCTTCCCAGTCCCTAGAAACAAGGACTTGCACAGTGAAAGAAACTGACACTCTCCCTACCTACAGTTTTCTGTCCCTAGAAAAAATGTTTTTTTTAAGCACACTATAGCACAAGGAGAATTCACTCACTGTCCTTCCCAGTCCCTAGAAACAAGGACTTGCACAGTGAAAGAAACTGACACTCTCCCTACCTACAGTTTTCTGTCCCTAGAAAAAATGTTTTTTTTAAGCACACTATAGCACAAGGAGAATTCACTCACTGTCCTTCCCAGTCCCTAGAAACAAGGACTTGCACAGTGAAAGAAACTGACACTCTCCCTACCTACAGTTTTCTGTCCCTAGAAAAAATGTTTTTTTAAGCACACTATAGCACAAGGAGAATTCACTCACTGTCCTTCCCAGTCCCTAGAAATAAGGACTTGCACAGTGAAAGAAACTGACACTCTCCCTACCTACAGTTTTCTGTCCCTAGAATTTTTTTTTTTTTTAAGCACACTATAGCACAAGGAGAATTCACTCACTGTCCTTCCCAGTCCCTAGAAACAAGGACTTGCACAGTGAAAGAAACTGACACTCTCCCTACCTAGAGTTTTCTGTCCCTAGAAAAAATGTTTTTTTTAAGCACACTATAGCACAAGGAGAATTCACTCACTGTCCTTCCCAGTCCCTAGAAACAAGGACTTGCACAGTGAAAGAAACTGACACTCTCCCTACCTACAGTTTTCTGTCCCTAGAAAAAATGTTTTTTTTAAGCACACTATAGCACAAGGAGAATTCACTCACTGTCCTTCCCAGTCCCTAGAAACAAGGACTTGCACAGTGAAAGAAACTGACACTCTCCCTACCTACAGTTTTCTGTCCCTAGAAAAAATGTTTTTTTTAAGCACACTATAGCACAAGGAGAATTCACTCACTGTCCTTCCCAGTCCCTAGAAACAAGGACTTGCACAGTGAAAGAAACTGACACTCTCCCTACCTACAGTTTTCTGTCCCTAGAAAAAATGTTTTTTTTAAGCACACTATAGCACAAGCACAAAACACACTGACACTCTCCCTACCTATCCTTCTCTTTCCCTAAACTAAAGGAATCCAGGTTAAGCAAGAAAGAAATAAAAGTCACTGTCCCTGCCTATGCTGCTCTTTCCCTGCTCCGGAACACACTACACTAGGCCGCCGTGCTGGCGGCCTTTTATAGTGTGGGGCGTGTACTAAACACCCTCAGCAATAATTGCCCACAGGCATCCTGCCTGTGGCCAATCATTGCTCTCCTCGCTGCCGGCGCTGTGATTGGCCAAGCATGCGGGGTCACAGTGCATGCTTGGCCAATCACAGCGCCTGGATGACACTGCAATGGCGTAGTGCATTGTGGGCCGTTCGCGTCACTCGAATTTGGCGCGAACGGCCCAAATCGTTCGATCTTCGTCGAACGATCGAACAGCCGATGTTCGAGTCGAACGTATGTTCGACTCGAACACGAAGCTCATCCCTACCTACCAGCAACATAAGACTCCCCAGCAACAATAGATCCCCCACCAGCAACAACAGACCCTCACACAAAAACAGATCCCCACCAGTGACAATAGATCCCCCAGCAGCCAGCATTAATAGACCCTCCAGCACACCCCACACCCCTTTCCATTGCATACATTCAGTGCTGGAGGTTCCAGAACTGGGTTCCCCTGGGTTCAAAAAAGTCCTGCATTTAACACTACCCTCCTCCCCAGACTGACAATGTTGCTGTCTGCTGTGCCCCCTGTGATTATTCCTCCAGAGTGGTGTCTCACTAATATAGGAGGTGTGTTAGTGGCCTGATCAGCAGGTGAAAACAGGGAAAAAAGCAGGGTTGCTACCTCATCCCTTTAAAACCGAACAGAAAAGCCAGTAGAATTTACACCTTTTTTAACCACTTAAGCCCCGGACCAATACGCAGCATAAGGACCATGCCCCTTTTTGCGATTCGGCACTACGTCGCTTTAACTGACAATTGCGCGGTCCTGTGACGTGGCTCCCAAACAAAATTGGCGTCCTTTTTTTCCCACAAATAGAGCTTTTTTTTGGTTGTATTTGATCACCTCTGCGGTTTTCATTTTTTGCGCTATAAACAAAAATAGAGCGACAATTTTGAAAAAAATTACATATTTTTTACTTTTTGCTTTAATAAATATCCCCCAAAAATATATATAAAAACTTTTTTTTCCTCAGTTTAGGCCGATACGTTTTCTTCTACATATTTTTGGTAAAAAAAATCGCAATCGGCGTATATTGATTGGTTTGCACAAAAGTTATAGCGTTTACAAAATAGGGGGTAGTTTTATGGCATTTTTATAAAAAATTTTTTTTTTTTACTAGTAATGGCGGTAATCAGCGATTTTTATCGTGACTGCGACATTATGGCGGACACATCGGACACTTTTGACACATTTTTGGGACCATTGTCATTTTTACAGCGATCAGTGCTATAAAAATGCACTGGTTACTGTAAAAATGACACTGACAGTGAAGGGGTTAACCACTAGGGGCGCTGAAGGGGTTAAGTGTGCCTAGGGGAGTGATTACTACTGTGTGGGGGCGTGGCTACGAGTGACACGTGACCGATCTCCGCTCTGATTACACAGAGCGGAGATCGTGACATTGTCAGTAGGGGAGCGGGGAGATGTTGTGTTTACACTAACATCTCCCCGCTCCATGCCTCCGTGAGACGATCGCGGAGATGCCCGCGGTCCGACTCACGGGGAAGGCAGGGGGGTTGCGATCGTGCCACCGGCGGCGCACGCACAACCCCAACGTCGGTAGTTAAAGGGGACGTACAGGTACGTGATTGTGCCTGTACGTGCCATTCTGCCGACGTATATATACAGTGAGGGGTCCTTAAAGGGGTTGTAAAGGTTTGTTTTTTATTTTCTAAATAGGTTCCTTTAAGCTAGTGCATTGTTGGTTCACTTACCTTTTCCTTAGATTTCCCTTCTAAATGTTTTTTTTCTTTGTCTAAATTTCTCACTTCCTGTTTCTCCTCACTAAACTTCACACCATCATCCGAGTGGTGTGGAGTCAGCCAGAACAGCTTACAGAACAGCATACTGAGGAGGAACAGGAAGTGAGAAATTCAGACAAAGAAAAAAATATATATATATTTAGAAGGTAAATCTAAGGAAAAGGTAAGTGAACCAACAATGCACTAGCTTAAAGGAACCTATTTAGAAAATAAAAAACGAACCTTTACACCCCCTTTAAGTGGTTAATGTAATATCTGCTTGTTAAAATAAGAATCATGTTACCCCAAAATGTAAACTGGTAAAGAAGTCTGAAGGACTCCTAAGTTTATTATTGGATGTTATACCATGTCTTTAAAGTGGAGTTCCACCCAATTTTTTTACTTTTTTTTATTCCACCCCTCACCCCCTTACATGCCACATTTGGCATGTAATTTTTTTGGGGGGGGAGTGGGGGCTTCAGTAGGAGTGGGACTTCCTGTCCCACTTCCTCCTTCCGCCCTGGAGCCGCCTAGGCGATACATCATATCGCCTTGTGGCGGCTCCTCCCTGTAGGCGATCACCTGGGACGTGACAGGTCCCAGGCGATCGCCTGTCCACTCACAGAGCGCTGCGCCGTTCGCGCATGCGCAGTGAGTGCCCGGCCGTGAAGCCGAAAGCTGTCACGGCCGGGTGCCCATACTGTGAATGGACGCGCCGGCAGAGGAAGGGGGAGAGGAGCGGAGCTCCAGGCGGCGCGGCGCTGGACAGTGGAGCAGGTAAGTGTATGTTTATTAAAAGCCAGCAGCTACACTTTTTGTAGCTGCTGACTTTTAATAAACATAAAAAAATGGTGGAACTCCGCTTTAATGAAAAACAAGGGCAGGTTCTATACTACACACTCTCCAACACCTGCCTATAAAATAAGTGATTTCTACAGTTAGTGTTTCCTGCAAACATATTATTTTAGCCTGGGATTTATGGATAACTATGAATACTTACCTGTTCTAATGCCGCGTACACACGACCGTTTTTAATGCAGAGAAAAATGTCATTTTTTTAAAATGGTCATTAAAAAACGATCGTGTGTGGGCTTCAGAGCATTTTTCACGACGTGAAAAACGGCCATGAAAAAATTGGAACATGCTCTAATTTTTCACGTCGTTTTTTACATCGTCGTTTTTCTCGTCATGAAAAACGGTCGTGTGTGGGCTTTAACGACGTGAAAAAAAATGTGCATGCTCAGAATCAATTATGAGACGGGAGCGCTCGTTCTGGTAAAACTAGCGTTCGTAATGGAGATGGCACATTCGTCACGCTGTAACGGACTGAAGAGCATGAGGCAGAAAAGCGCGAATCGTCTCTCACCAAACTTTACTAACATGAAGGGTGGCGCCACCTGAATGGAACTTCCCCTTTATAGTGCCGTCGTACGCGTTGTACGTCACCGCGCTTTACTCGAGCATTTTTTTCCACGATAGTGTGTGAAGCAGGTGATATCGCCACCCAGGTGTACTTCAGGTAAATGCAAGATCATTTTCAGTGACCCCCGGATCCGTGAGAAATCAAAATGACACATGGAAACGGATTTGAGTGTGTTCATTAGATCTCTGGCCTTTATTGAATTTTGAGTGGTTTTTATGTAAAATAAAGATAGGAGGGGCAATGTCTTAACACATACGTTTCTAAAAATAATACAAACTCAGTATATTCTTATCTTGTATTAAACTAGATTCAGCAGTCTACAAGAGCTAAAAGATGACTTTGCTTATACAATCAGGCTGATCCATTAATATCAGTAGCAGGGTGTGACTATATGCAAACTGTCAGTTAAGCTAAGTATGTCAAAGTTCATTTCTACTTAAAATGGAGTTGATTATTTATACATTCTATTACAATCCCCTCTTTTATCACGAACGTGATAATCACAAACCCTGAAGCCCCCGACATTCACCTGGACTACTTTCTCATAAATGTATCATTATCCTAAGCATGTAACAATAAACAGATAATCTCAGCTTCATAGCAATTGTCCATGAAATACAAAGGGGGGAGGGGTGTGACAGTCCTTAAAAGCAAGTGGGAGGGGCATGAAAGCCTTTAGGCCAAATAAAAAAATGTCCCAAGAAAAGCACTAAAAAATATCTTGTATGGCTTCTGAATGTCCAATAAATTCATGAAAGGGAAGGAAAAAGATGTCCACATTATAATTCTCATTCTCCTAAACTTTTCCCAAAACTTTTGGTTCAATTCTGTGTTTACACATATTTTACAGAGATCCTTCTACCCCAAAACCCTGCCTCTTTGTAAGGATAGAACTCGATATCCACAGACAGACGGGAACTGATGCATTGGGCTAGACTTGGGTCTCCGGGCTGGCATATCTGGATCACTTCCTTGTGATGCTCACTGGAATTTCGTAGACCTTGGGCGTGCGTCATGGCTAACCCTCAAGGTGTCGTTCCAGGAATATTTTCCAGCAGGTGTCCGCCTTTACTCATCTCAGCATCTCCCATGGCATTTGAACAACAAAGATGAACAATGAAGATTTCCATGTAAAAGCTGTAGTCATCTCTTCATCCGGATAGGGTATAAGGCAGGGTATAAATGGGGTATAGGGTAGGAATGGGATGGGCATTTCTTCTGGCTGGCTGGGGCGGATATTCCTCATCCAACATGAATAATCACAGAATCTACCTGATCAATTAAGGCCTTAACCATTGGAGGTATTAAAAATAATATTCCTTATTAACTCAAACATAAGTAAAGCATGCAGAAATATAAAATGTTTCTCAGCAACAGTCTTTATTATATAGATTCAATATGTTTAAACTAAACATTTTTCTAATCCAGTATTACAGCAGGACTTCAATAAAACTTAAACAACTTTAGTTTCTTCTATCCCCGGGACCCAAGTTGACCCGAGGAACTCAGAACTGAACATTTTACCCAAACACATATTCTGACTCAGAAGTCAGCCTCCTAACTTTTCAAATATATCTGATCATCAGCAACAAACAAAACATTGATGGATAAACTTCATTACATCATTAACATATCTTCATGATTGAAACTCTGGGAATTCAAAAGGTAAATATATCCAGAATAGTCACTCTGACTATTCAAACAAACTTTCCCATCATATTTCAGTACCTCATGGACTCAATATATGCAGCAATGTATTTCGTGTATCCTGGTTACTTAACCCAAACTTTTAGAGAAATATTTATTATCAGGAACATGGGCCTAATAATTTTTACTCCCTGAACAAGAAAACACAATATAAGACGACTCTTTGTGTACATTTTAAACAAACACTTAAGATATTTTACTAATCAAATAATACCTTGTGCATTCATTAAACACGATACAACCACTTTCTCCTTTTATTCACATCCATTTGGCCACTCCATTCATTCTTCATTTAGAAATGTTTTCCATATTTGCCCTTTGAACATCTTTTAAGCACCTTTTACCATTACTTTTTTTTTTTTTTTTTTTTTATATCTCTCATATTTTTCCCTAGTGCATAGGATTACACAAACCTTAAGTTACTTCCTTTTTCTATACTAACCACAATTCCTCTGGCGTAGCGCCAGGAATACATAACTTCCTTGGATGAGGCTGGCTCACACACCTGCGGTGCATTCGCACTCCGCACTACCCAAAAAAGTGTGAGTTTTCTAGGCAGTGCGGTCCGGCTTACATGCAAATTCAGGGCCATTGACTTCTATGGGAACGCTTCTGAATCGCACATGTCATTCAGTTGTGAACAGTATAAAATCCTGACCTGATCCTGATCAAAAACTGACATGAAGTGCTGAACAACTACTTTGTCAATTAGCTGTGAAAGCAGAGCTCAAACTCGCACTGCATATGTGTGAACCCAGCCCTAAAATTGTATTTAACCAAAAAAAAAGAAAATCAAACATTTTTAAATCCCCAATCATTGTTCATACAGCCTAAACACAAATTAAAACCATTTGCACAAATATCCATTCCCTTGTCTTGTAACAGGCAATGTCCTTATACAATGCAAAAGTTCCCTTTTTTTTTTTTTTTTTCTCAACATCAACAAAACCATAATACCATTCACTGAACACCGGAGCCCAGGGCAATTATATCACATTTGTCGATACTGAAAAGAAAACAATACCTTTTAACTTCAATAAAGTAAGGATAGGCAATTACACAATTAAAACAGTCCCCAAAGTCAGGCTCTAAGGCTCTGTTTCCACTACTGTGAGTTGCTGTGCGACTTGACACATGCGAAGTCGCATGACAAGTCAAAAACCCATGTAATTCAATGGTCCTTGTTTTAATTTGTGCGACTCAAGTCGCAGTGACGCAAAAAGGTTCTTGCACTATTTTGTTCCTACTTCGGTGCAACCTTTTCTCACACTTTTGCATGACATTGCATCAAAAATCGCATTGCAAAGTCGCACTGCAAATCACGCAAATCTGGGGTTGCAATAGTGGAAACAAAACCTAACTGAAATAATCAAAATACCCCATGTATAAGTTGAAATGCTACTCTAAAAAAAAATTGTATCTGATCAGATTCCTCAAAAAAAAACATTTGGTACCAGCGCATACATGTAATTTATCAGTGACGTCACATTCCCCTTTTACTGTTTCCAATTAACTATGCATTGGACATGGGAGTATGTGCCCAACACATTTTATGAATAGACTGACAATAGTTGCAACATCTTAACAATATACATGTATTTTTTAATCTATATAGATAACTTTTCTGAATCAAATCCTTCTTTAACATTTTCTCCACCTCAGCAAGTCTCTCGGACTCGCTGAATATGGAATGCAAATATAGCAGTATGTTTTGCGCAAAAAGCGTTGACGAAGGTATGGTCGGTTGTTTGATCCCCTCTTTCACTTGAAGTGAAATAGCAGATTTATGCAAGCGGACATATACCTCTGTGTATTGTGCTAAATAATACTTTGGATAGGAGGAATCACTCAAATAAAGCACCACACACAGATGAGTACCCTACTCTGTCCCTCTCACCTGCCCACTTTAGCAACGCTCTCCTACTTGGCGGGATCAAAGGACATATCAATTACTCAACAATCCGTTTGCATTCAGAAGAAAAAATAACTTATACTTTAAATTGGAATTCCAAGACAACAACAAACAAACACATAAAATGTAAACATTTTTCTCTGAGCAGATGGAAGAGAATTCCCTATACTAACAACAACTTTCCCTTCTTAAAACCTTGGCTTGTATAGTATAGCAAAAAAACCTTTGTCCCATCTGCACCACAGCGACAACATTTATCATACATACAAAAGTACTTACCACTCTCACGATATTTGGATATAAGCAAGGTAGATTTCTAATACTGTAGACCACTTTGAATGTTTAACCACTTAAGCCCCGGACCATTTGGTAGCTAAAGGACCAGAGGTGAATTCAGAATTTTGCACTGCGCTGCTTTAACTGTAAATTGTGCGGACATGCAATGTTGTACCCAAACGAAATTTGCGTCCTTTTCTTCCCACAAATAGAGCTTTCTTTTAATGGTATTTGATTGCCTCTGCGATTTTAATTTTTTGCGATATAAACGGAAAAAGACCGAAAATTTTGAAAAAAAATGATATTTTCTACTTTTTGTTATAAGAAAAATCGAATAAACTCAATTTTAGTCATACATTTAGGCCAAAATGTATTCAGCCACATGTCTTCAGTAAAAAAAATGTCAATAAGCGTATATTTATCGGTTTGCGCAAAAGTTATAGCGTTTACAAACTAGGGTACATTTTCTGGAATTTACACAGCTTTAAATTTATGACTGCCTATCTCATTTCTTGAGGTGCTAAAATGACAGGGCAGTACAAAACCCCCCCAAATGACCCCATTTTAGAAAGTAGACACCCCAAGGAAATTGCTGAGAGGCATGTTGAGCCCATTGAATATTTTTTTTTTTTGTCCCAAGTGATTGAATAATGACAAAAAATAAATAAAAATTAATAAATTACAAAAAGTTGTCACTAAATGATATATTGCTCACACATGCCATGGTTATATGTGGAATTGCACCCCAAAATACATTCTGCTGCTTCTCCTGAGTACGGGGATACCACATGTGTGGGACTTTTTAGGAGCCTAGCCACGTACGGGACCCCGGAAACCAAGCACCGCCTTCAGGATTTCTAAGGGCGCAAATTTTTGATTTCACTCCTCACTACCTATCACAGTTTTGAAGGCCATAAAATGCCAAAATAGCACAAAACCCCCCCAAATGACCCCATTTTAGAAAGTAGACACCCCAAGGAAATTGCTGAGAGGCCTGTTGAGCCCATTGAATATTTTTTTTTTGTCCCAAGTGATTGAATAATGACAAAAAAAAAATAAAAATTACAAAAAGTTGTCACTAAATGATATATTGCTCACACATGCCATGGTTATATGTGGAATTGCACCCCAAAATACATTCTGCTGCTTCTCCTGAGTACGGGGATACCACATGTGTGGGACTTTTTAGGAGCCTAGCCACGCACGGGACCCCGGAAACCAAGCACCGCCTCCAGGATTTCTAAGGGCGCAAATTTTTGATTTCACTCCTCACTACCTATCACAGTTTTGAAGGCCATAAAATGCCAAAATAGCACAAAACCCCCCCAAATGACCCCATTTTGGAAAGTAGACACCCCAAGCTGTTTGCTGAGAGGCATGGCGAGTATTTTACAGCTCTCATTTGTTTTTGAAAATGAAGAAAGAACATTTTTTTTTTCAATTTTCAAAACTTTGTGACAAAAAGCGAGATCTGCAAAATACTCACAATACCTCTCAGCGAATAGCTTGGGGTGTCTACTTTCCAAAATGGGGTCATTTGGGGGGGTTTTGTGCCATCTGGGCATTCCATGGCCTCCGAAACTGTGATAGGCAGTGAGAAGTGAAATCAAAAATTGACACCCTTAGAAAGCCTGAAGGCGGTGCTTGGTTTTTGGGGTCCCGTACGCGGCTAGGCTCCCAAAAAGTCTCACAATGTGGTATCCCTGTACTCAGGAGAAGCAACAGAATGTATTTTGGGGTGTAATTCCACATATGCCCATGGCATGTTTGAGCAATATATCATTTAGTGACAACTTTGTGCAAAAAAAAAAAAAAATTGTATTTTTTCCGCAACTTGTGTCAACATATAAAATATTCCATGGACTCGACATGCCTCTCAGTATATAGCTTGGGGTGTCTACTTTCCAAAATGGGGTCATTTGGGGGGGTTTTGAACTGTTCTGGCATTTTATACACAACATTAGGAAGCTTACATCCACTCTTCTAACCACTTGAAGACAAAGCCCTTTTTGACACTTTTTGTTTACATGAAAACATATTTTTTTTTGCAAGAAAATTATGTTGAACCCCCAAACATTATATATATTTTTAAAGCAAAGGCCCTACAGAATAAAATGGTGGGTGTTGCATTTTTTTTTTCTACACAGTATTTGCGCAGCGATTTTTCAAACGCATTTTTTTGGGAAAAAATACACTTTTTTTAATTTTAATGCACTAAAACACACTATATTGCCCAAATGTTTGATGATTTTTCAAACGCTTTTTTATTTTTGATGAAATAAAAAAGATGATCTTAGGCCGAGTACATAGATACCAAACATGACATGCTTTAAAATTTCGCACAAACGCGCATTGGCGACAAACTACATACATTTTTAAAAGCCTTTAAAAGCCTTTACAGGTTACCCCGTTAGATTTACAGAGGAGGTCTACTGCTAAAATTACTGCCCTCGATCTGACCTTCGCGGTGATACCTCACATGCATGGTGCAATTGCTGTTTACATATGACGCCAGACCGACGCTTGCGTTCGCCATTGGGCAAGAGCAGGGCAGGACAGGGGTGCTTTTTTTTTTTTTTTTTATTATTAATTTTGCTTTTTTATTTTATTTTTAAACTGTTGCTTCCATATTTATTTATTTTTATCACTTTTATTGTTATCTCAGGGAATGTAAATATCCCCTATGATAGCAATAGGTAATGACAGGTACTCTTTTTTGAAAAAACTGGGGTCTATTGGACCCTAGATCTTTCCTCTGCCCTCAAAGCATCTGACCACACCAAGATCGGTGTGATAAAATGCTTTCCCAATTTCCCAATGGCGCTTTTTATATCCGGGGGGGGACATTCCCTCCCACTGCTTGTAAAAGCAGTCCAGAGGCTAATTAGCCACTAGGGTTGCTTTTACATGAAAGCCGGCCGCTGGCTGAAAAGAATGATACCAAGATGATACCTAAACCCGCAGGCATCATTCTGGTATAAACATTCAAAGTCCAGCAACATACCAGTACGTTGCTGGTCCTTGTTGGACATGTATTGTAATCTTTTTTTTCATGCAGCCTGTTGGCTGAACGAAAAAAAAAGATTGATCGTGGGTATGCCCACCATTAGAATACCGCCCTTCATCCACCCACTTCTAATGATGGGCATACATGCACCATTTATATATGCCGAAGCATGGGGGCATCTTCTCGCAAAAGTTATGCCGCGTACACATGGTCAGACTTTTCCACGGGCAAGCCTCCGTCGGAATTTCGACCGTATATACGCGGCATTAGGAGCAAAATCGCTCCTCCGCTCCTGCTGCCCCAATGCTTTGGCATATATGCTTTTTTTTTTTAACTGTGGTGGTGAAATTACCTCCTACAGCACTGGAGTCGCAGGGATCAGGCCTGTCTCTGCGAACGCTGCAGTTATGTGTGTTGTGTTTTGCAAGTGACAGTGATCGATCGATACTGCACTTCGGTGGCCTGGGCTGGACGGAGGGGCAAAACGCAGGTGCTAGCAGGTATCTGGGCTGATCCCACTAACAGTGCGTTTTTGGGAACCCTAAACTGCTGGGGACGCTAGTATAGATCTGATCAGATCAGATATTGAGCTGATCAGATACTATACCACTAAGGGGGGTGTATGCTTCACACGTGGGTGTTAGCGTTACTGGCACTAACCTGACGCTGCCTGGGGTGTGACGCAGACCCTCTCTGACGCTAAAACCTAACTGATATCACCCGCCGGGCGATCAGGGGGTTAAACCTTTATTGGGTTATATACGGCGGGTGCCCTGACACTATAAAAAGCAAACTAACTAACCAGCGTCACCCGTAACACTTATATGATGATCACTGGTGAAAGGGTTAACTAGGGGCAATTAGGGGGTTAAAACCTTTATTAGGTAATATATGGGGGTACCTGACGCTATATAAAAACCTGACGGCGAACCTAAAAAAAAATTACTGGCTACCTATCTGCATCACCGACACTAAGACAACGATCATAAAAACGATTGCTTAGCGACAGTGGTGATAGGGGTGAAAGGGTTACCTGGGGGGCGATCAGGGGGTTAAACCTTTATTAGATAATATATGGGGGTACCTGACGCTATAAAAACCTGCGGCGAACCTAAAAAAAATTACTGGCTACCGATCAGCATCACCGACGCTAAGACATCGATCAGAAAAATGATCGCATAGTGACGGCGGTGCTAGGGGGTGAAAGGGTTACCTGGGGGGTGATCAAGGGGGTTACACCTTTATTAGGTAATATATGGGGGTACCCGACGCTATAAAAACCTGCGGCGAACCTAAAAAAATTACTGGCTACCGATCAGCATCGCCGACGCTAAGACATCGATCAGAAAAATTATAACTTAGTGACAGTGGTGATAGGGGGTGAAAGGGTTACCTGGGGGGGCGATCAAGGGGGTTAAACCTTTATTAGGTAATATATGGGGGTACCCGACGCTATAAAAACCTGCGGCGAACCTAAAAAAAGTTACTGGCTACCGATCAGCATCACCGACGCTAAGACATCGATCAGAAAAATGATCGCATAGCCACGGCGGTGCTAGGGGGTGAAAGGGTTACCTGGGGGGTGATCAAGGGGGTTAAACCTTTATTAGGTAATATATGGGGGTACCCGACGCTATAAAAACCTGTGGCGAACCTAAAAAAAATTACTGGCTACCGATCAGCATCGCCGACGCTAAGACATCGATCAGAAAAATTATAACTTAGTGACAGTGGTGATAGGGGGTGAAAGGGTTACCTGGGGGGCGATCAAGGGGGTTAAACCTTCATTAGGTAATATATGGGGGTACCCGACGCTATAAAAACCTGCGGCGAACCTAAAAAAAATTACTGGCTACCGATCAGCATCACCGACGCTAAGACATCGATCAGAAAAATGATTGCTTAGTGACAGTGGTGATAGGGGGTGAAAGGGTTATCTGGGGGGTGATCAGGGGGTTAAACCTTTATTAGGGGGGGTTAGGGGGTTACACTGGACCTAAAACTAAATGTAGTGACACTTTTACAGTCACAAATGTCACTGATTGCAGTGATCACTAAATAAATGGTCACTGCAATCAGTGACACTGTGACTGGGGGCTGGGGGGGGCTGGGGGGTGATCTGGGGGTGTCTGGGGGGGGCGATTTATGTGCCTATGTGTCCTGGTGTCAGTGTGCTGTTTTGTGTACTAACCTGCATCTTCTCCTGTACGGCGCTCGGTATACAGGTCCTTCTCAAAAAATTAGCATATTGTGATAAAGTTCATTATTTTCTGTAATGTACTGATAAACATTAGACTTTCATATATTTTAGATTCATTACACACAACTGAAGTAGTTCAAGCCTTTTCTTGTTTTAATATTGATGATTTTGGCATACAGCTCATGAAAACCCAAAAATCCTATCTCAAAAAATTAGCATATCATGAAAAGGTTCTCTAAACGAGCTATTAACCTAATCATCTGAATCAACTAATTAACTCTAAACACCTGCAAAAGATTCCTGAGGCTTTTAAAAACTCCCAGCCTGGTTCATTACTCAAAACCGCAATCATGGGTAAGACTGCCGACCTGACTGCTGTCCAGAAGGCCATCATTGACACCCTCAAGCAAGAGGGTAAGACACAGAAAGAAATTTCTGAACGAATAGGCTGTTCCCAGAGTGCTGTATCAAGGCACCTCAGTAGGAAGTCTGTGGGAAGGAAAAAGTGTGGCAGAAAACGCTGCACAACGAGAAGAGGTGACCGGACCCTGAAGAAGATTGTGGAGAAGGACCGATTCCAGACCTTGGAGGACCTGCGGAAGCAGTGGACTGAGTCTGGAGTAGAAACATCCAGAGCCACCGTGAACAGGCGTGTGCAGGAAATGGGCTACAGGTGCCGCATTCCCCAGGTCAAGCCACTTTTGAACCAGAAACAGCGGCAGAAGCGCCTGACCTGGGCTACAGAGAAGCAGCACTGGACTGTTGCTCAGTGGTCCAAAGTACATTCGGAAATCAAGGTGCCAGAGTCTGGAGGAAGACTGGGGAGAGGGAAATGCCAAAATGCCTGAAGTCCAGTGTCAAGTACCCACAGTCAGTGATGGTCTGGGGTGCCATGTCAGCTGCTGGTGTTGGTCCACTGTGTTTTATCAAGCGCAGGGTCAATGCAGCTAGCTATCAGGAGATTTTGGAGCACTTCATGCTTCCATCTGCTGAAAAGCTTTATGGAGATGAAGATTTCATTTTTCAGCACGACCTGGCACCTGCTCACAGTGCCAAAACCACTGGTAAATGGTTTACTGACCATGGTATTACTGTGCTCAATTGGCCTGCCAACTCTCCTGACCTGAACCCCATAGAGAATCTGTGGGATATTGGGAAGAGAAAGTTGAGAGACGCAAGACCCAACACTCTGGATGAGCTTAAGGCCGCTATCGAAGCATCCTGGGCCTCCATAACACCTCAGCAGTGCCACAGGCTGGTTGCCTCCATGCCACGCCGCATTGAAGCAGTCATTTCTGCAAAAGGATTCCCGACCAAGTATTGAGTGCATAACTGAACATAATTATTTGAAGGTTGACTTTTTTTGTATTAAAAACACTTTTCTTTTATTGGTCGGATGAAATATGCTAATTTTTTGAGATAGGATTTTTGGGTTTTCATGAGCTGTATGCCAAAATCATCAATATTAAAACAAGAAAAGGCTTGAACTACTTCAGTTGTGTGTAATGAATCTAAAATATATGAAAGTCTAATGTTTATCAGTACATTACAGAAAATAATGAACTTTATCACAATATGCTAATTTTTTGAGAAGGACCTGTATGTGAGCGCCCCAGGAGAGATGACATCACTTCCTCCTTCCTGGCAGGCAGGGGAAGCTCTCTCATTCGCCGGGAGCGATCGAGAGGGGGTGGCCGGAATCGAACGGCCGTCCCCTCATGCCGGATCGCTCCCGAAGGTAAAACGACTGCTCACTGTAAAGAAGGGGGGTCCGATCGGACCCCCCAACTATACAAAGGCAATCACGTACATATACGTGATTCTGCCTGTCGGTGCCATTCTGCTGACGTATATTTACAGTGGGCGGTCGTTAAGTGGTTAACCTTAGGGCCAGTTCACACCACATGCAGTCCAGTGAGTTTAAAAAAAATAAAATAAAAATTCTGAAAAAAACGCATGGAAAGCAGGTTATATGGTCTTCAATGGCATAGTTCACACCAGTGCTTGCAGTTCCAGTGCACTTCAGTTCAAGCATGCTGCAACCTTCCTGCACTGGAACGCTGCAAAAATGCATAAAAAACGCACTGGAGGGGTGAAAAAACACTGGACTGCATAAAAATGCACAAAAAAAAACGCACTGGAACGCATCAAAAATGTGCATGTAAAAATACCACCTGGAACGCATACGGACTGCATTTCTATGGTGCAAACCGCCCCCTACAGTCAGTGTATCTACACAACAAATTATCTTATTACATCTATGCGACAGATAGAAAAGCGAAAGTAGGTTGGGTCACCGAAATATAATCCTCATTTACCATTTCAGCTCCTTGCCAAAAGGACTGTCGTGTACACTTTTCTACAGCGTTCCCAAAACGCTTCTATTAGGACCTTCTGAGAGGTACTTTCCAGCGTTCCCAAAACGCTTCTAATTAATTAGGACCTTCTCAAAGGTACTTTACAGCGTTACCAAAACGCTTCTAATTAATTAGGACCTTCTCAAAGGTACTTTCAAAGGCGGATCTTCCCAAATAATCCCCTATACACCAAGGTGTGGTTCGTATCCCTCTTCTAAGTTCTAGATGAAATTTAAATCAGAGCTAAGGTAAGAGAAAACAGTCTGTCTAAAAGACAAAAAGATTCTTCTTACCAAAGGTGATTTTTTCATCTCCACCACTGCCACCATCTGAAGCAGGTGATATCGCCACCCAGGTGTACTTCAGGTAAATGCAAGATCATTTTCAGTGACCCCCGAATCCGTGAGAAATCAAAATGACACATGGAAACGGATTTGAGTGTGTTCATTAGATCTCTGGCCTTTACTGAATTTTGAGTGGTCTTTATGTAAAATAAAGATAGGAGGGGCAATGTCTTAACACATACGTTTCTAAAAATAATACAAACTCAGTATATTCTTATCTTGTATTAAACTAGATTCAGCAGTCTACAAGAGCTAAAAGATGACTTTGCTTATACAATCAGGCTGATCCATTAATATCAGTAGCAGGGTGTGACTATATGCAAACTGTCAGTTAAGCTAAGTATGTCAAAGTTCATTTCTACTTAAAATGGAGTTGATTATTTATACATTCTATTACAGTGTGTAGGCAAGGCAGGCTTGAGAAGAATCACGTCGAGAAAAATGCAGTTTTTTTCAATGACATTAAAAACGGTCGTGTGTACGCGGCATTAATCTCCCTAAATGATGCAACAGGTTAATTGCGATTAGGAAGAAGTGACGTGCATTTCAAGATAATTTTAAACTGTAAGCGTTAAATAGACAGATTGGGATGGAAATACATTTTCACTAGTAATGTTCTGAGCTGATTAAATGAAATGATGTCTTGGCTGAATGAATGAGTCACCACCAGGCACAGATGGATTATGTTACCCACTGACGTCATGCTTTACTAGTGATGATCCCATTTCGGGGAACCTGCTATATAGGAAATGTGAGCTTGGCTGAGTTGATCTTTTCTGCTTTTTGTCTCTCTGCCGTGCATGAAGACAGAGATCAAAGATCTTTTGTACAAGTTCGCCAAGCAAGTAAACATAATATATGAGATCTCATCAACTTCCACTGAAAAGCTCTTCCATAAATAGTTGTTTGTATGCACCGAGAACCCTACGCCTTCTTATGGCTGCTGTAACCAAGGTTGATTTAATTCATGTTAAATGTGTTTTTAACATTAAGGGCTCATGTACACGGCTGTAAGGGGTCCGTACAGCGTCGTGAGCATGCATAAACACTTTCCCAGAACCCTTTACTGCTTCCACAGCCACCTATAGACATCATTTCAAAGATGATTGAGAACAATAAATAGTAGGCGTCTCCTTATTGACTTCTCCATTGTGCTCCAACTACACAAAAACGATACCACGAATAATATATCAGTAGAACAAAACCATTTTAGCTGCTCCTTTAAGTGTGATAAACACTGTGAACTAACAAAAAACACAAATGAAGGTCCCTTGACCCGCCCCGCGCTAAGGAAAGGGAGCCTTGACTGCTGGATGCTTGGCAACCAAGCGGGGCGTCAACATAATCAGGGAGTCGGAGTGGCTCCACTGGGATTGGCAACTATGGCACGAGGTGAGGGGGGTGGTGCCAGAACTCTAGAAAAAGCTATGCAGAGGCACGTCCCACTACTTTCGAAGAATTTGACGTCACAAGAGTTGCCCACCCAGCCGCCCATTGTGTTTTTCGTCTGCGGTTTTACCTGGCCAGCAATTGGCATTACTTTATGGGCTAAGCCCTCAAGTTGAATTACGGGGTCAGTTTAATGCCTGTCTCGCACTGATGGTGGAGACAGGCCTCTTAGACTAGACAGTTTGTTTAGAGATGCTCACGGTGTAAAGCCTCATACACAAGGTCAGACTTTTTGCCAACAAACTTCAAAATTAGCAAGTTTGACAAAAAAATCCGACCGTGTGTAAGCTCCATTGGACAAACTTTTTTGGTTTTCATCGGACAAATGTTCGGTCTGCAAACGGACAAACTTTTTGCCAACAAAAGTCCGATGGAGCAAAGTCCGACCATGTGTACAGAAATCCATCGGACTTTTGTCTGATGGACAAATAAGCATGCCCAGAACCAATGTTAAAATCAACCAAAAATAGCAGAAGTTGTGCCAGCTCAGTGCAAGCTGACACAGTCATCGAAATCCTACGTTACTCCCTAAACCCTGTACACATGAGTCGAATATTGGGCAGTATTTAGTGATGAGCCGAACACCCCCGGGTTCGGTTCGCACCAGAACCCGGGAACGGACCGAAAGTTCGTACGAACATTAGAACCCTATTAAATACAATGGATGCGAACGTTCGAATTCTAAAGTGCTAATTATAACAACTATTATGCATGTTATTGTCCTAAAAAGTGTTTGGGAACCCGGGTTCTGCACCAGGGGACATGTATCAATGCAAAAAGAAGTTTTAAAAACGGTCGTTTTTCGGGAGCAGTCATTTTAATGATGCATAAAGTGAAAAAAAAAAAGTCAAATATTCCTTTAAATATCGTACCTGGGGGGTGTCTAAAGTACGCCTGTGAAGTGCCACGTGTTTCCCGTGTTTAGAACTGTCCCTGCACAAAATGAAACTTCTAAAGGAAAAAAAAGCCATTTAAAACTGCTTGCGGCTTTAATGTAATGTCTGGTCCCGGTAATATGGATGAAAATCTTTAAGAAAAATGGCATAGCTACCCCATGACCCCCCCCCTACCCCAGCCCATTACCAGCCCCTTTGGGTCTTGTATGGATATTAAGGGGAACCCCGCACATAAAATAAAAAAGGCCCTATATACTCTGAACAGCCGTATACAGGCGGTGCATACAAGACAGGGACTGTAGGTTTGTTCTTATGTAGAATGTGTTTGTAATTTTGAACAGGTACATTGTTGAAGTGTAGCTCCAGCCCAAAAATCTATTTTTAAACTTTTTGGAAAACATAGGTAAGGGTTATCACCCCTGTAACATTTGTTTTGCTGTCTGTGCCCCTGTTCAGAACATTTCACCTCACTTTCCGTCCCAATGACAACTGTTTTTGAAATGTGGTGTTTTTCTTGAAACAAGGATTGCTGATAAAGCATCAGTACAGAGGAGACACCTTTCTCCCATATTTATTCTTACAGGAGAGAATTTTCCTTCCTAGTGGTAGATTTCCTCTCACTTCCTGTTGTCTTCTTGCGTTTGCAAGTAGGAGTCGTTTGTAAGTTGGATGTTTGAAAGTAGGGACCTGCCGTATATACTCTGCAGAAATAGGCCCCTTAGTTGTTGGTGTTGGCACAACACTGTAAGCACTCACAGTTACTCTTGGTTGGTGCTGGAACGCCCTGCTGTCAACTATTATATCAGGAATTTTAATTACATATAATTGTTGAACAGTGGTAGTAAAAATTGGGCCTTTGATGGTGGTGCTGGTGCCACAACACTGTAAGCCCTGACAGTTACTCTTGGTGGGTGCAGCAATGGGCCCTGCTGTGAATTATTAGATCAAGAATTGTAATTGCATGCCCCTGTTGAACAGGGGCTGAAAAATTGGGCCTTTCGTGGTGGTGGTGGTGGTGGTGGTGTTGCCACAACACTGTAAGCCCTCAGAGTTACTCTTGGTGGGTGCAGGAATGGGCCCTGCTGTGAATTATTAGATCAAGAATTGTAATTACATGCCCCTTTTGAACAGGGGCTGAAAAATTGGGCCTTTCGTGGTGGTGGTGGTGGTGGCGTTGCCACAACACTGTAAGCCCTCAGAGTTACTCTTGGTGGGTGCAGCAATGGGCCCTGCTGTGAATTATTAGATCAAAAATTGTAATTGCATGCCCCTGTTGAACAGGGGCTGAAAAATTGGGCTTTAGGCACTGGTGGCACAACACTACAACCCCTCACAGATACTGTACTTGGAGCACAGCAATGAGCCCTGTTGCAAAGTATTGCTTCAAAAATTGTAATGACACGCCCCTGTTAAACAGGGGCTGAAAAATTGGGCCTTAGGCACTGGTGGCACAACACTACAACCCCTCACAGATACTGTACTTGGAGCACAGCAATGAGCCCTGTTGCAAAGTATTGCTTCAAAAATTGTAATGACACGCCCCTGTTAAACAGGGGCTGAAAAATTGGGCCTTAGGCACTGGTGGCACAACACTACAACCCCTCACAGATACTGTACTTGGAGCACAGCAATGAGCCCTGTTGCAAAGTATTGCTTCAAAAATTGTAATGACACGCCCCTGTTAAACAGGGGCTGAAAAATTGGGCCTTAGGCACTGGTGGCACAACACTACAACCCCTCACAGATACTGTACTTGGAGCACAGCAATGAGCCCTGTTGCAAAGTATTGCTTCAAAAATTGTAATGACACGCCCCTGTTAAACAGGGGCTGAAAAATTGGGCCTTAGGCACTGGTGGCACAACACTACAACCCCTCACAGATACTGTACTTGGAGCACAGCAATGAGCCCTGTTGCAAAGTATTGCTTCAAAAATTGTAATGACACGCCCCTGTTAAACAGGGGCTGAAAAATTGGGCCTTAGGCACTGGTGGCACAACACTACAACCCCTCACAGATACTGTACTTGGAGCACAGCAATGAGCCCTGTTGCAAAGTATTGCTTCAAAAATTGTAATGACACGCCCCTGTTAAACAGGGGCTGAAAAATTGGGCCTTAGGCACTGGTGGCACAACACTACAACCCCTCACAGATACTGTACTTGGAGCACAGCAATGAGCCCTGTTGCAAAGTATTGCTTCAAAAATTGTAATGACACGCCCCTGTTAAACAGGGGCTGAAAAATTGGGCCTTAGCCACTGGTGGCGGCACCCATAAACAAAAATGATCTTCCAAGCTATCATCATCAATCGTATCATTGAGGACTCGGAGGAGGAGGATAGCCAGTCAACATAACAGCACAGGCACTCAGCATCAGCATCAGTCTTGAAGGGATGTGACATGTTAAAATCAATTAGTCTGTTATATCAGCATCAGGTGTGTGGTAGCTGGTGGTGATCCAAGACTGGTTCATCTTGATGAAAGTCAGTCGATCAACCGAGTCGGTGGACAGGCACACCCTGTGATCCGTGACAAATCCTCCAGCAGCACTGAATGTGCGTTCCGAAAGAACGCTGGATGCAGGACAGGCCAGTAGCTCAATTGCATACTGTGCAAGCTCTGGCCAGTGATCCATCCTCAAGACCCAGTAAGCCAGAGGATTTTCGGTGGGGAAGGTGTCCAAGTCTGACCTTGCCCCTAGATATTCCTGCACCATGTTTATCAGACGCTGGCGATGGTTGCTGGAACCGATCATACTTTGGGGCTGCGGACTAAAGAATTGTCTGAACGCATCGGTCAGATGGCCACCTTCCCCACCGCTCCTTCTTTGACTGGCTGAAGCCTCAGCAACTCGTTGTCCAGGACCAGGAGTTTGTAACCTCCCAGTCTCTGGGAACGCGTTGCACAGACCTTTCTGCAAGGCCTCCCGGAGTTGTCTCATCCTCTGCTCCCTCTGCGAAGGTAACATAAGGTCCGCAACCTTACCCTTGTACCGTGGATCAAGGAGAGTGGCCAGCCAGTAATGGTCCCTCTCCTTGATCCGAAGAATACGAGGATCCTTCCGCAGACTTTGCAGGATCAGGGAGGCCATGCAGCGTAGGTTTGCTGAGGCATTCGCTCCGGAGTCCTCTGGGTCACTAAGGACGACATGATCCGCAGCCACCTCCTCCCAGCCACGTACAAGTCCACTGGTTTCTTGGGACTGTAAATCATCCCTAAAAGACTGCTGCTGATGATGCTGAGTGCCAGCCTCCACCTCCATGCTGACACAATCCTCCTCCTCCTCCTCCTCCTCTTCCTGTGCGATGGGTGGGACAGAAGGAACACTGTCTGGGTAAAGGGGGCCTTGAGAGGCAAGGAAGTCCTCCTCTTCCTGCCTCTGTTCTGCCTCAAGTGCCCTGTCCATTATTCCACGCAGCGTGTGCTCCAACAGGTGGACAAGAGGTACAGTGTCACTGATGCATGCACTGTCACTGCTCACCATCCTCGTGGCCTCCTCAAATGGTGCCAGAACAGTGCATGCATCCCTGATCATGCCCCACTGGCGTGGAGAAAAAAAACCAAGCTCCCCTGACCCTGTCCTGGTGCCGTAGTCGCACAGGTACTCATTGATGGCCCTCTACTGCGTGTGCAGCCGCTGCAGCATGGCCAACGTTGAGTTCCACCTGGTGGGCATGTCACATATAAGGCGGTTCTTGGGCAGGTTCAACTCCTTTTGCAGCTCAGCCAGGCGAGCACTGGCATTATAAGATCTGCGGAAATGCACACAGACTTTCCTGGCCTGCCTCAGGACATCCTGTAAGCCCGGGTACCTGCCCAAGAACCGCTGCACCACCAGGTTAAGGACGTGAGCCACACAGGGCACATGGGTCAGTTGTCCCTGTCGGAGGGCGGAGAGGAGGTTGGTGCCATTGTCGCAAACCACCATTCCTGGCTTAAGCTGGCGTGGCGTCAACCACCTCTCGGCCTGGCCCTGCAGAGCAGACAGGACCTCTGCCCCAGTGTGGCTTCTGTCCCCCAAACACACCAGCGCAAGCACGGCATGGCATCTTTTTGCCTGCGTACTTGCGTAGCCCCGTGAACGGCTACGGAGCACCGCTGGTTCATAGGACAAACCACAGGAAGAGGCCATGGAGGAAGAAGAAGAGGAGGGGGTGGAGGAGAGAGGTGTGTCACAACCAGTAGTAGCATTTTGGAGGCGTGGTGGTGGAACAACCTCCAACACTACTGCACCTTGTCCTGCATCCTTCCCAGCTGCCAAAAGAGTGACCCAATGGGCCGTGAAAGAAAGGTAACGTCCCTGTCCATGCCTGCTGGACCATGAGTCAGCGGTAATATGCACCTTACCGCTGACCGCCCTGTCCAGCGAGGCCAAGACATTGCCTTCCACATGCCGGTAGAGAGCCGGAATAGCCTTCCGTGAGAAAAAGTGGCGTTTGGGAACCTGCCACTGAGGAACCGCACATTGCACAAACTCACGGAAGGGGGCCGAGTCTACCAACTGAAAAGGCAGCAGTTGAAGCGCTAGCAATTTAGCCAAGCTAGCATTCAACCGCTGGGCATGTGGATGGCTGGGAGTGAACTTCTTTCGACGGTCCAGCAGCTGGGGCAGGGAAATTTGCCTGCTAGAATCGGACGTCGGTGTACTGCTAGCAGAGTGGCCGCAAGTACTTGGCTGTGACACACCTAATTCTACACCTTCATTCCTCTCAGTGCATGTTTCAGAGAGGACTGAAGTTATAGTGGGGTTGGAGATCCCAGCTGATGCGGTGCAAGGAGAGGTCCGCTTTGTTCTTTGGTGTGGGTCTTTGAGGTAGGCTTGCCAACGAGCTGCATGGCAGGTCAACATATGTCTGGTCAGGCATGTGGTACCCAAGCGGCTGATGTTTTGGCCACGCGATATACGCTTGAGACATATGTTGCAAACAGCAGCTGTGCGATCTGATGCACTAGCCTCAAAAAAGGCCCACACCAAGGAACTTTTTGAATGACGGGCAGAGGCAGCGCCCTGCACAGGCGGAGCTCTGCGGTGTGATTCCGTCGGTGTACTGCCCTTACGCTGGCCACCAAAGGGCATCCTGCCTCGTTAGAGATGTGCCTCCTCCTCATCCTCCTCCTCCTCCTCTCTCCTATTAGGCACCCACGTGGAGTCAGTGACCTCATCATCCCCTCCCTCCTCATCACTGGAGCCAATCTGGCAGTATGCTGCAGCTGCTGGAACATGACTGCCAGATTGGTGTCCTTCTTGAGCATCCCCTCTGTCTGCTCTCATGCTACTGCCTTCCTGTAGCTGGGTTTCATCATCAGACCCTTCGAAACGCTGGGCATCCTCCTGGAGCATGTACCCAACACTGTGCTCAAACAGTTCGGGGGACTCCTCAGGAGGAGGACATGGTGGGTCTAGGGAAGGAGTGACTGATGATGAGTCTGACATTGATACCAGGGAAGAGGACGCTTTGGCAGCTGCTTTGCCAGTACCCTGAGCCTGGGTGAGAGAGGATGAGGAGGAGGAGGAGGGCTTGGTCATCCACTCTACCAAGTCTTCGGCATGATGTGGCTCAACATGTCCAGCTGCCGAAAAGAAGGACAAGCGTGTCCCATGGCCATGTGCTGATGACAATGCACCGCGTCCACGACCAGCACTGTTGCCCCCAGACACAGAGCCTGCTTGCCCTCTTTTATTGCCTCCTGACTGTCTGCCTCTCCTTGTTTGCCTTCCAGACATTCTAATAGATGGCCTGCAGGGAGATGGGAAAAAAGCAATAAGGGCTACCTTCAGGTGTCCTTCTCTGTCCCTTTACTTAAGGATTTCTAAATATGGTTCAGGATGATTGCTTTTGCACAGAATAGCACAACGACAATTTCCCTGACTGTCCAAAAAACAAGGATTTCAAAGATGGTTGATGAGGAATGCTTTAGCACACTATAGCACAAGGAGAATTCCCCTCACTTTCCTTCTTTGTCCCTAGAAACAAGGACTCGCACAGTGAAAGAAACTGACACTCTCCCTACCTAGAGTTTTCTGTCCCTAGAAAAAATGTTTTTTTAAAGCACACTATAGCACAAGGAGAATTCCCCTCACTTTCCTTCTTTGTCCCTAGAAACAAGGACTCGCACAGTGAAAGAAACTGACACTCTCCCTACCTAGAGTTTTCTGTCCCTAGGAAAAATGTTTTTTTAAAGCACACTATAGCACAAGGAGAATTCCCCTCACTTTCCTTCTTTGTCCCTAGAAACAAGGATTCGCACAGTAAAACACACTGACACTCTCCCTACCTAGAGTTTTCTGTCCCTAGAAAAAATGTTTTTTTAAAGCACACTATAGCACAAGGAGAATTCCCCTCACTTTCCTTCTTTGTCCCTAGAAACAAGGACTCGCACAGTGAAAGAAACTGACACTCTCCCTACCTAGAGTTTTCTGTCCCTAGAAAAAATGTTTTTTTAAAGCACACTATAGCACAAGGAGAATTCCCCTCACTTTCCTTCTTTGTCCCTAGAAACAAGGACTCGCACAGTGAAAGAAACTGACACTCTCCCTACCTAGAGTTTTCTGTCCCTAGAAAAAATGTTTTTTTAAAGCACACTATAGCACAAGGAGAATTCCCCTCACTTTCCTTCTTTGTCCCTAGAAACAAGGATTCGCACAGTAAAACACACTGACACTCTCCCTACCTAGAGTTTTCTGTCCCTAGAAAAAATGTTTTTTTAAAGCACACTATAGCACAAGGAGAATTCCCCTCACTTTCCTTCTTTGTCCCTAGAAACAAGGACTCGCACAGTGAAAGAAACTGACACTCTCCCTACCTAGAGTTTTCTGTCCCTAGAAAAAATGTTTTTTTAAAGCACACTATAGCACAAGGAGAATTCCCCTCACTTTCCTTCTTTGTCCCTAGAAACAAGGACTCGCACAGTGAAAGAAACTGACACTCTCCCTACCTAGAGTTTTCTGTCCCTAGAAAAAATGTTTTTTTAAAGCACACTATAGCACAAGGAGAATTCCCCTCACTTTCCTTCTTTGTCCCTAGAAACAAGGACTGGCACAGTGAAAGAAACTGACACTCTCCCTACCTAGAGTTTTCTGTCCCTAGAAAAAATGTTTTTTTTTAAAGCACACTATAGCACAAGGAGAATTCCCCTCACTTTCCTTCTTTGTCCCTAGAAACAAGGACTCGCACAGTGAAAGAAACTGACACTCTCCCTACCTAGAGTTTTCTGTCCCTAGAAAAAATGTTTTTTTAAAGCACACTATAGCACAAGGAGAATTCCCCTCACTTTCCTTCTTTGTCCCTAGAAACAAGGACTCGCACAGTGAAAGAAACTGACACTCTCCCTACCTAGAGTTTTCTGTCCCTAGAAAAAATGTTTTTTTAAAGCACACTATAGCACAAGGAGAATTCCCCTCACTTTCCTTCTTTGTCCCTAGAAACAAGGACTCGCACAGTGAAAGAAACTGACACTCTCCCTACCTAGAGTTTTCTGTCCCTAGAAAAAATGTTTTTTTAAAGCACACTATAGCACAAGGAGAATTCCCCTCACTTTCCTTCTTTGTCCCTAGAAACAAGGACTCGCACAGTGAAAGAAACTGACACTCTCCCTACCTAGAGTTTTCTGTCCCTAGAAAAAATGTTTTTTTAAAGCACACTATAGCACAAGGAGAATTCCCCTCACTTTCCTTCTTTGTCCCTAGAAACAAGGACTCGCACAGTGAAAGAAACTGACACTCTCCCTACCTAGAGTTTTCTGTCCCTAGAAAAAATGTTTTTTTAAAGCACACTATAGCACAAGGAGAATTCCCCTCACTTTCCTTCTTTGTCCCTAGAAACAAGGACTCGCACAGTGAAAGAAACTGACACTCTCCCTACCTAGAGTTTTCTGTCCCTAGAAAAAATGTTTTTTTAAAGCACACTATAGCACAAGGAGAATTCCCCTCACTTTCCTTCTTTGTCCCTAGAAACAAGGACTCGCACAGTGAAAGAAACTGACACTCTCCCTACCTAGAGTTTTCTGTCCCTAGAAAAAATGTTTTTTTAAATACACTATAGCACAAGGAGAATTCCCCTCACTTTCCTTCTTTGTCCCTAGAAACAAGGATTCGCACAGTAAAACACACTGACACTCTCCCTACCTAGAGTTTTCTGTCCCTAGAAAAAATGTTTTTTTAAAGCACACTATAGCACAAGGAGAATTCCCCTCACTTTCCTTCTTTGTCCCTAGAAACAAGGACTCGCACAGTGAAAGAAACTGACACTCTCCCTACCTAGAGTTTTCTGTCCCTAGAAAAAATGTTTTTTTAAAGCACACTATAGCACAAGGAGAATTCCCCTCACTTTCCTTCTTTGTCCCTAGAAACAAGGACTCGCACAGTGAAAGAAACTGACACTCTCCCTACCTAGAGTTTTCTGTCCCTAGAAAAAATGTTTTTTTAAAGCACACTATAGCACAAGGAGAATTCCCCTCACTTTCCTTCTTTGTCCCTAGAAACAAGGACTCGCACAGTGAAAGAAACTGACACTCTCCCTACCTAGAGTTTTCTGTCCCTAGAAAAAATGTTTTTTTAAATACACTATAGCACAAGGAGAATTCCCCTCACTTTCCTTCTTTGTCCCTAGAAACAAGGATTCGCACAGTAAAACACACTGACACTCTCCCTACCTAGAGTTTTCTGTCCCTAGAAAAAATGTTTTTTTAAAGCACACTATAGCACAAGGAGAATTCCCCTCACTTTCCTTCTTTGTCCCTAGAAACAAGGACTCGCACAGTGAAAGAAACTGACACTCTCCCTACCTAGAGTTTTCTGTCCCTAGAAAAAATGTTTTTTTAAAGCACACTATAGCACAAGGAGAATTCCCCTCACTTTCCTTCTTTATCCCTAGAAACAAGGACTCGCACAGTGAAAGAAACTGACACTCTCCCTACCTAGAGTTTTCTGTCCCTAGAAAAAATGTTTTTTTAAAGCACACTATAGCACAAGGAGAATTCCCCTCACTCTCCTTCTTTGTCCCTAGAAACAAGGACTCGCACAGTGAAAGAAACTGACACTCTCCCTACCTAGAGTTTTCTGTCCCTAGAAAAAATGTTTTTTTAAAGCACACTATAGCACAAGGAGAATTCCCCTCACTTTCCTTCTTTGTCCCTAGAAACAAGGACTCGCACAGTGAAAGAAACTGACACTCTCCCTACCTAGAGTTTTCTGTCCCTAGAAAAAATGTTTTTTTAAAGCACACTATAGCACAAGGAGAATTCCCCTCACTTTCCTTCTTTGTCCCTAGAAACAAGGACTCGCACAGTGAAAGAAACTGACACTCTCCCTACCTAGAGTTTTCTGTCCCTAGAAAAAATGTTTTTTTAAAGCACACTATAGCACAAGGAGAATTCCCCTCACTTTCCTTCTTTGTCCCTAGAAACAAGGACTCGCACAGTGAAAGAAACTGACACTCTCCCTACCTAGAGTTTTCTGTCCCTAGAAAAAATGTTTTTTTAAAGCACACTATAGCACAAGGAGAATTCCCCTCACTTTCCTTCTTTGTCCCTAGAAACAAGGACTTGCACAGTGAAAGAAACTGACACTCTCCCTACCTAGAGTTTTCTGTCCCTAGAAAAAATGTTTTTTTAAAGCACACTATAGCACAAGGAGAATTCCCCTCACTTTCCTTCTTTGTCCCTAGAAACAAGGACTCGCACAGTGAAAGAAACTGACACTCTCCCTACCTAGAGTTTTCTGTCCCTAGAAAAAATGTTTTTTTAAATACACTATAGCACAAGGAGAATTCCCCTCACTTTCCTTCTTTGTCCCTAGAAACAAGGATTCGCACAGTAAAACACACTGACACTCTCCCTACCTAGAGTTTTCTGTCCCTAGAAAAAATGTTTTTTTAAAGCACACTATAGCACAAGGAGAATTCCCCTCACTTTCCTTCTTTGTCCCTAGAAACAAGGACTCGCACAGTGAAAGAAACTGACACTCTCCCTACCTAGAGTTTTCTGTCCCTAGAAAAAATGTTTTTTTAAAGCACACTATAGCACAAGGAGAATTCCCCTCACTTTCCTTCTTTGTCCCTAGAAACAAGGACTCGCACAGTGAAAGAAACTGACACTCTCCCTACCTAGAGTTTTCTGTCCCTAGAAAAATTTTTTTTTAAAGCACACTATAGCACAAGGAGAATTCCCCTCACTTTCCTTCTTTGTCCCTAGAAACAAGGACTCGCACAGTGAAAGAAACTGACACTCTCCCTACCTAGAGTTTTCTGTCCCTAGAAAAAATGTTTTTTTAAATACACTATAGCACAAGGAGAATTCCCCTCACTTTCCTTCTTTGTCCCTAGAAACAAGGATTCGCACAGTAAAACACACTGACACTCTCCCTACCTAGAGTTTTCTGTCCCTAGAAAAAATGTTTTTTTAAAGCACACTATAGCACAAGGAGAATTCCCCTCACTTTCCTTCTTTGTCCCTAGAAACAAGGACTCGCACAGTGAAAGAAACTGACACTCTCCCTACCTAGAGTTTTCTGTCCCTAGAAAAAATGTTTTTTTAAAGCACACTATAGCACAAGGAGAATTCCCCTCACTTTCCTTCTTTATCCCTAGAAACAAGGACTCGCACAGTGAAAGAAACTGACACTCTCCCTACCTAGAGTTTTCTGTCCCTAGAAAAAATGTTTTTTTAAAGCACACTATAGCACAAGGAGAATTCCCCTCACTCTCCTTCTTTGTCCCTAGAAACAAGGACTCGCACAGTGAAAGAAACTGACACTCTCCCTACCTAGAGTTTTCTGTCCCTAGAAAAAATGTTTTTTTAAAGCACACTATAGCACAAGGAGAATTCCCCTCACTTTCCTTCTTTGTCCCTAGAAACAAGGACTCGCACAGTGAAAGAAACTGACACTCTCCCTACCTAGAGTTTTCTGTCCCTAGAAAAAATGTTTTTTTAAAGCACACTATAGCACAAGGAGAATTCCCCTCACTTTCCTTCTTTGTCCCTAGAAACAAGGATTCGCACAGTAAAACACACTGACACTCTCCCTACCTATCCTTCTCTTTCCCTAAACTAAAGGAATCCAGGTTAAGCAAGAAAGAAATAAATGTCACTGTCCCTGCCTATGCTTGTCTTTCCCTGCTCCGGAACACACTACACTAGGCCGCCGTGCTGGCGGCCTTTTATAGTGTGGGGCGTGTACTAAACACCCTCAGCAATAATTGGCCACAGGCATCCTGCCTGTGGCCAATCATTGCTCTCCTCGCTGCCGGCGCTGTGATTGGCCAAGCATGCGGGGTCACAGTGCATGCTTGGCCAATCACAGCGCCTGGATGACACTGCGATGGCGTAGTGCATTGTGGGCCGTTCGCGTCACTCGAATTTGGCGCGAACGGCCCAAATCGTTCGATCTTCGTCGAACGATCGAACAGCCGATGTTCGAGTCGAACGTATGTTCGACTCGAACACGAAGCTCATCCCTAGCAGTATTAATAGAAACCGGTCCAGGCATTTGTCACTTGTGTACAGCAGCCAGTCTGAGGCAAGGCAAGGCTGAAAAAAGGTCTGCCAATCGGCATCAGATGAGCGCTCTCAGCCAATGGCTATTGCCGCGTACCAGGGTTGCCAACTTTCAGTAAATATACAAACAGTTTGTAAAATGTGTACTTTTTGCATCTGTCCTTGAATGTCCATTGCGGACATGTAGGCTGCATGTCTGTAACTGACATTCATGGACAGATGCAACAATTATGGATTTTACAAACTGTTCGTAAATTTACTCAAAGTTGGCAACCCTGCCGCGTACACACGATCGGAATTTCCGACAACAAATGTTCGATGTGAGCTTTTGGTCGGATATTCCGACCGTGTGTAGGCTCCATTGGACATTTGCTGTCGGAATTTCTGACAACAAATGATTGAGAGCCGGTTCTCAATTTTTCCGACCACAAAAGTTCTTGTCGGAAATTCCGACCGTGTGTAGCCATTTCTGACGCACAAAAGTGCTGTGCATGCTCGGAATCAATTTGACGCATGCTCGAAATCATTGTACTTAATTTTTCTCGGCTCGTCGTAGTGTTGTATGTCTCCACATTCTTGACCATCGGAATTTCCGAGCAACATTTGTGCGACCATGTGTATCCATGACACGTTTGAGCCAACATCCGTTGGAAAAAAAAAACACGGTTTTGTTGTTGTACATTCCGATTGTGTGTATGCGGCACATGAGCGCTGACCTGAGTGTTCTGGCGGGGGGGGGGGGGGGAGATCGATGTGCTAACATCGAATTGTTAGTACAGCGGCTCCTCCCAAGCTCCTTCCTTTTTTTTTTTTTTCATTTAGCCCACTGTGTTGACCGAATAAAAACCGCTAGTGTGTACCATGCCAGATTTTCAGGAGAATAAAGAAAAAAAAAGTCCATAGGTGTAGCTGTTTATCATGAATTTCTGCTTTAAAATCACACTAAGCTTCCCATTCTTTCCTACTGTGCTGGGGGAATATGATTGGATGCACACTTATTTTCACAGACACTTGGATAAATAAGTCCTGCGATTTTCTTGTGAATATTACATCCCCTTTGTGTGAATTAATTTACTCTGAAAGTAGAAACCTATTTATAAAGTCTCTAGTGATTTGAGTGAATTCTTGAAGTTCTGTATTCTGGAAACACCGCCTTTGGCAACTCCAGGGTTAGTGTGATACCCTAACATGGCGGCATTGCTTTTTAATCTGCCGAAATGGTCCAATAAATATTTAAAAGGACTGCAGCTGCAGCACATAGAGCTATTTAGGTCAGGCAGAAACATGTAAGTGCTGAGAAATAATTAACCTGTTCACTGTTCTATTAACTCTTCAGTGTCCTCTAAGATTTGTAAATTGGCGCTAACTTGCGTTTCATTGTAGAACAGGGAAATACATCATGGAGTTCCCTCTCTAGAGCGTTGTCACTGTCATCATGTTGTCACTAGATATGAGGAAAATTCTCAGACATCATAGAATGAATTCATTCATGTCAGTGACCTAGTAATACCGCTCTGCTTGAATTATTCATCGGATGATTTGTTCTTGTTTGAAGGATCAATTCAGTGAGGTTCATGCTGAGGTGTTCTATTTGTTTCATCCAGATACTGTATGTTATGCAGCTTTACCTAGAAGACAAATGGCAGTATACTGTGCTTCTGGTGATCAATCTCATTGTCAGGACCATAGGGAGACATATTTTTCTCATAGAGACAAGAAACAGAATATTCTGCCTTGCCTACACTAGTATCGGTTGTTTTTTTTTGTGTGTATACTATAATGCTGCGTACACACGCTCGGAATTTCCGTCAAAAAATGGGAGATTTTGGTCGGAAATTCCGACCGTGTGTAGGCCCCATCGGACATTTTCTGTCGGAATTTCCGACAACAAAAATTTGAGTGTCGGTTCTCAAATTTTCCGACAACAAAACTTGTTGTCAGAAATTCCGAGCGTGTGTACACAATTCCGACGCACAAAATTCCACGCATGCTCGGAATCAAGCAGAAGAGCCGCACTAGCTATTGAACGTCATTTTTCTCGACTCATCGTCCGTGTTGTACGTCACTGCGTTCTTGACGTTCGGAATTTTCGACAACATTTGTGTGACCGTGTGTAAGCAACACAAGTTTGAGCCAACATTCCGTCGGAAATAAATCCACGGTTTTATTGTCGGAATGTCCGATCGTGTGTATGCGGCATAAAGGGGTTTTAGGATGCTATTACTGCAGCACCATGACCTGTTGTCTGCTTCGTTTTCCTTTCCCATGGAGATCGACCCTGGGAAGCAAAAGCTCTCTACTGCTATCAACATTCTTCTTGCACAGCAAAACACCTGATGGGATCAGTCCTGCTTTTCCCTCCTTATCTTTGAGTTTTTAGTCGACTAAATTAATACTATTTTAGTCGACTAAAAGACGACTAAAACTAAAACAATTGAGATGACTAAAATACGACTAAAACTAAAATGGCATTTTAGTCAAAAGACTAAAATGGGACTAAAACTAAAATGCCATTTTAGTCAAAAGACTTATGCCCCATACACACAATCGTTTTTCATGCCGTTAAAAATGCAATTTTTAAAAATGGGCATTAAAACTGATCGTGTGTATGCTCCAGAGCATTTTTAACGACGTGAAAAACGGCCATTAAAAATTTCGAACATGCTCTATTTTTTCACGTCGTTTTTCATGTCGTTTTTTTTAACGACGTGAAAAACGATGGTGTGTATGCTTTGACGAGGTGAAAAAAACGCGCATGCTCAGAATCAAGTATGAGACGGGAACGCGCGTTCTGGTAAAACTAGCGTTTGTAATGGAAATAGCACATTCGTCACGCTGTAACGGACTGAAAAGCAGGAGGCTGAAAAGCGCGAATCGTCGCTCAACAAACTTTACTAACAAGAAGGGTGGCACCATCCGAACGGAACTTCCCCTTTATAGTGCCGTCGTACGTGTTGCACGTCACTGCGCTTTGCTTGAACGTTTTTTTTAAATGATCGTGTGTACGCAAGACAGGCTTGAGAGGAAACGAGAAAAACGTTGGTTTAAAAAATGGCATGAAAAACGATCGTGTGTACGCCGCATAAGACTAAAACTAAATAGAAATTTGGCTTCAAAATTAACACAAGTCTGTAGTGCATGTTCATACCTCAATACCATAAATAATAACATATTCGATTTTTCACTCCAGCAGTATATAATGAGTTTGGACATTGTAGAGAAATGTTAACTAATGCATTACAATTTAATTACACCCATTAGATTTTAGGTGACTAAAATTTGTTTTAGTCGACTAAAATGTACTGGAGATTTAGTCGACTAAATATGACTAAAACTAAAACAATTGCAGAAGACTAAAATGGGACTAAAACTAAAATGCCATTTTAGTCCTAAGACTAATACTAAAACTAAATCGAAATTTGCTGCCAAAATTAACACTGGTACAGGGGCTGTAAGAGGCTGAAACCAAGTCAAATTCAGGTACTTACAACACTGCTTGCATTTAAAGAGTGCATTAAGGATGTATTAAAGTATAACTAATGGCAATTTTTTTTCTTTTTCTTTTTCAATAGAGTGGAGACACCTGTCAGGTTTTTATTGCTGTCTGTGTCCCTGTTATGCCACGTACACACGGCCGGAATTTCCGACAGAAAAAGTCAGATGTGAGCTTTTCATCGGAAATTCCGACCGTGTGTATGCTCCATCAGACTTTGCTGTCGGAATTTCCGACGGACTTAGATAGAGAGCAGGTTCTCTATTTTTCCGTCGGGAAAAATTCTGATCGGAATTTCCTATCGCGTGTACAAATTCCGACGCGCTAAATTTCGACGCATGCTCGGAAACAAATCGACGCATGCTCGGAAACATAGAACGTAATTTTCTCGGATCATCGTAGTCTTTTACCTCACCACGTTCTTGGCAGTCAAAAGTTCACCGAACTTTTGGGTGGCTGTGTGTATGCAAGGCAGGCTTGAGCGGAATTCCGTCGGAAAAACCATCCAATTTTTCCAACGGGAATTCCGCTCGTGTGTACAGGGCATTAGGCAGAGTTACCCTCTCTATTTGTCTTGTTTACTGTTATCATTGAAAGTGAAAGAAAATCACAAATTTTGGGTTGTCCCCAGAACAGGAATTGTGGGGGTATCTTCCAACAGGGACACTGGTTCTGGTGTCCCTGGTAACAACCAGGAATTCCCCCACTTTACAGTAGGGATGCCACCTGTCCGGGATTAACCCAGGGCAGTCCGGGTTTTGAATCATGTGTCCGGGTTTCAGACCACCTGAAACCCTGACACAATATTCATCATGGACTGTGGCTCCCCAAGTAACCAAGTACCACAACCGCAGAGTGCATAGGTGTGTACATGGATCCCACCCTCATACACCGACAGGAGAGGAGAGAGGGCTTGATCTGCTCCTCCTCCTCCCGCCCCTACCACTCTGTCTGCCCACCCACATTCCACTATCCGGCATTCTGTGCCTCAGGAAAGGGATGTGTGGGCTGGAAGTTTGAAGCTCTGCAACCGGCAGATACATTGTGGATGAAAGGTGTCGATGCCTGAGCCTCCATCCTCTGGTGAGTGTCTGTGTCTGTGTCTGAAGTCTCCCCCCCTCCCTCCCTTCTCTCTCCTGCCTCCAAGCGAGTGAGTACCCTAAGGTAAGGTGGACTCAGATGTAAGGGGTGCCCTGTGGACTCTGATGTAAGGGGGGATTTGGGAACCCTAATTTAAGGGGGGGTGCCGGGAACTCTGATGTAAGTGGCAGGTTTGGTTAGCAGCCACAAACCCCATTACATCAGAGTTCCCCTCTACACCAGAGTCCACAGCATTCCCCCTTAAAAATAAAATTTTGCCATGCGCGGCTAAAGTGTTCGGGTTCGGCTTAATGAAAAGGTGGCAACCCTACTTTAGAGGGATTTTATTTTACTTCCTGTTTGGCTATGGGACAGGAAGTGAAGGGAGATCTCCACAACACAGATTGCAAAAAATAAACCTTACAAGGGTTATAACCTTTCCTTACTCTATCCAAAACAAAAAACAAAAAAAAGTTTTGCCTATAGTTCTACTTTAATGATTACTAATCTGCATTAATTTGTGTCTTTTATATCCACCTAGAGTTCAGCCTGAGGTCATAGAAGCATATCTAAATGACCTCCCATAAATCACCCGTAGTTTATTTTATAAGAGCAGTTGTTACTAAAACTATTATGTAATACAGTCTGGGCTTAGTTGATAGGCACATTACACCGTTTCTTACTTTCCAACAGTATAGTTTAATCATTGTGGTTTGGCGCCCACCCATAGTATTATTTACTTTTGAAGCTTTGAGTTCATGTTTCTCAGTCATAAATACATTAAGTTTAAAGCACCAGGACTTCAATTTGTAAAGCTCAGCCTACACTGAGTTATATTATTAAAATAAAGGCATCATCAACCACAATCTGGCACCATAATCTGGCACATGATCAGTTGTGGCTTCCTCGGGGTCTGCAGGCTGGCTAAGGATGTGGTTGACTAGAGGTTTTCTGCTCACTTTACTATCAAAATAAAGCTGGTGGAAATCAAAATTCCTATTTTTCTGTGTCAAATATATTTTATTAAGCACAAAGTTGCGATACAAATTATAGATGATACATTAAATACATCAAAAATAGAGAAGCTCAAATATTCTTATTCCAACAAGTAAATATACTAGTAGATAATTGTGGACAAAGTATGGTATATTAATTAGTTTCCAGTGGTATTAATATTATTGAGTTTTAGAGGTTTTATGCAATTATGAGTAGCTACCAATTTATATATTGTCCTCTGTGAAGCAAAGAGTTATTAATAATACTAAGGGAGCTTCAACATCATAGTAATAAAATAGCAAAAAAAAAACAAAACAAAGGGAAAGGAAAAAATAAATAAATAAAAATAAGTATAAGAAAATAAAATGGAGAAAAAAGAGAGTACTGGAACATAAGGGGCGTCCGCGTGGTCGAGCCAAGAGTCACCTCTCCAATCCAAGAGATGTTGAACAAAGGTATATATAACATACTGATTTGGCTACCATGGCATTAATACCCTATTGAGAAAAAAAGGAAAAAAATTGCGCTCAGGATTAAGAGATGGCAATTACTGGATAGCCCAGATTGCCTTAATTGTGGTCTCAAGCTGCCACTAACCTGATAAACATACTCAGTGAAACAAGAAAAGAAAAATATATATAGTAGCGCTAAACAAAGATTAAATGAAAAAAATTAATCATGAATATTATTTTTAACGTGCTAATCACCACACATATGTGGTGCGTAAAACCCTTATTAGTGACGTATCAATTAATAATAAACAAACCTAAATCTCAATTGACATAACCAATAAATTATGTTATACGTGATACAAATTAATAAACCATACAAATGACATATTATAAGAAGGACGCACAAGGCGTCAATCTATGTGTACACAAATAAAGTCAGTCCAAAAATGATTATTGAAGTGAAGACACCCGTGAAAAACAAATCCAAAATTCCACAGTGCTTGTCTGAAGAGTGATATTGGTTATGTCAATTGAGATTTAGGTTTGTTTATTATTAATTGATACATCACTAATAAGGGTTTTACGCACCACATATGTGTGGTGATTAGCACGTTAAAAATAATATTCATGATTAATTTTTTTCATTTCATCTTGGTTTAGCGCTACTATATATATTTTTCATTAATACCCTATTGTCCAAAGTTGGCGTATTATATACAATCCAGGGCTGCCACATCTTTTCAAACCTGGGGATCATGTCCAGTGCAATAGCGGCCATCTTGGCTTGGGTCATGTTATAATTCATTTTAGCTATAGCTTCATGTAAGACCAATTTAGGTGATTTCCAAGATTTTGCTAGTGTCTGTTTAGCTGCTGTGAAGAGTTGCATAGTTGCCAACAGTCACGGATTGGCCGTGACATTCCTGGAATTCAAACCCTTTTCCCGGATTTATTTTGCCCCGGCCAATGTCCCGGCCAATCCAATTTTTCCAGTTTTCCGTGAATTTGGTCGCCGCCGGCCGCCATGTTCAAGAAGACCAAAACACGGATGTAGTACAATAGAAAATAAAGCCGCTGCGGCGCCTCCCACACCCCGCGCCTCCCTGGGGGTGGGCGGCTCCGCAGCAGCTTTAGCTTCTATTGTACCACATCCATGTTTTGGCTGGCCGGCCGGCCACCCCCCCCCCAGCCAGCCCCGCTGCAGGTCTGTCTGTAATGGAAAGGGTTGGGGGTCAGCAGCGCCACAGCTTAATTTTTTTTTGCAGCCACACTGTCGGCTCCGCCTCTATTTTGTTCCCCCTCGGGGAAGGGGAAACAGTAATGGCGGCCGAGAAGGAGACGCCTGTGGTTAAGGGGGGACTCCGCTTGGGACGCATGTGGTAAGGGGGGACTCCGCTGGGGACACCTGTGGTAAGGGGGGACTCCGCTGGGGACGCCTGTGGTAAGGGAGGACTCCGCTGGGGACGCCTGTGGTAAGGGAGGACTCCGCTGGGGATGCCTGTGGTAAGGGGGGACTCCGCTGGGGATGCCTGTGGTAAGGGGGGACTCCGCTGGGGACGCCTGTGGTAAGGGAGGACTCCGCTGGGGACGCCTGTGGTAAGGGGGGACTCCGCTGGGGACGCCTGTGGTAAGGGGGGACTCCGCTGGGGACGCCTGTGGTAAGGGGGGACTCCGCTGGGGACGCCTGTGGTAAGGGAGGAATCCGGTGGGGACGCCTGTGGTAAGGGGGGACTCCGCTGGGGATGCCTGTGGTAAGGGGAGACTCCGCTGGGGACGCCTGTGGTAAGGGGGGACTCCGCTGGGGACGCCTGTGGTAAGGGGGGACTCCTCTGGGTACACCTGATGTAAGGAAGAACTCCGCTGGGTACGCCTGATGTAAGGAGGGACTCCTCTGGGGACGCCTGATGTAAGGAGGGACTCCGCTGGGGACGCCTGATGTAAGAAGGGACTCCTCCGGGGACACCTGATGTAAGGAGGGACTCCGCTGGGGACGCCTGATGTAAGAAGGGACTCCTCCGGGGACACCTGATGTAAGGAGGGACTCCGCTGGGGACACCTGATGTAAGGAAGGACTCCGCTGGGGACACCTGATGTAAGGACGGACTACGTTGGGGGCACCTGATAGCATCTGGTGGCAGGCGACGTGGCAGGTGACACACTCGGGGCTAACACTGATTCGGCATTATGGTGAGTTGAATGATTTAATTTTATATTAAAATGTAATAAGAGAAATAATGCACTTCAGTCATCCTGACACCATAACAACCATGGTGCCGGGATGATTGAAGAGCTAACAATAGATGTTTGGAGTAATTTTATCTGTTGATTGTTAAACTCTGGAATACACATATTTCTATTGTGGTGTAGGATCTGGGCCTGCTGTCCCTCCATCCTTCCTTCTCTTTCCTTTCCTCCCTCTTTCTTTCTCCCTCCATCCCTCATTTATCTCAGACTCAAACCACACACCCTTTGAGCCACGCCCATTTAAGCCACTCCCACTACTCACATAAAAACACGCCAATTTTTCTCCTACAGTATAACACACCTACAAACGAATGCCCCGTCCCCTAATTATACCAAGGCTCTGCCTACATGTGAAAAAGTGTCACGGATTTTTTCTTTTGCAATGTTGGCAACTATGGAGTTGCACCAACAATTTGAATTGAGTATGTGGAATGGTTTTAAGTTAAGTAGGGCCATTGCAGGATCACGAAGGATTGTTTTCCCTAGTAATTTGGTTGCAATTTTAAATATACCTTTCCAGAATGTTTGTGCTTTAGGACATGACCACCAAATATGAAAATATGTGCCCAAATCCGTACAACCTCTAAAACATTGTGGTGAATAGTTCTGCACATATTTGGCTACCCTGGCTGGTACCAGGTACCACCTTGTCAGGACCTTGTAATTGGCTTCACTAGCTATTATGTTGGGAGAAGCTGTTTTAGTTGTTGACCATATTTGGTTCCATTCTGAAATCTCTAATGTTCGTTCCAAATCCTCCTCCCACTTCCCAACATACGACTGTTTATCACCACAAGAATGTATAAGCATATGTGAGTATATAGTGGATATTGCACCTCTGGCATGGGGATTCAAAATTCCTATTTTTAATGTTCTTCTCTGATGTCACCTCACATGGAGTTTGGCAATGTCGCAAAACAAGCAGACTACATTCCAACAAGTGTCCATATACATCACTCTGACTAGGGAAACACTTGATGTGCAGTAAAGTAGATGTAAAATATCACTAAAATCTCATATACATTTTGGTATGTAAATAAACTGTAGTTTCAAAAGTTGTTTTTAATCTTTTTAAAGCTGCAGCATTCATTGAAAGAATACTTGGTGATCCTGCCATCTTTGTACATCCTTGTTCATGTACTTCCTATTATAGGGTGACAGCTGTCACCCATCTTTGCTACTGTGTTATGACCCTATCACATGTGCCCATGGTGGAGACTACAAGTGGCTGTGCCGACACACAATGCAAAAGCATGGTCTATGGTTGTCACTGGGGTTGAGCTCAAATATGTTTATATCCTAGTCTGAACACACCTGAGCTATCCCGCCAGAAAGCTGTCACTGCACAAAGCCAATCATAAGTGACAGAGTCACCCTCCGCCCCGCAGTCGCATGCATACACACCCTATGTATATGTGTGGCTGCGGGGTGTGGAATACCTCTGCCGCTTATAGTTGGCTTTGTGCAGTGACAGCTTCCTGGCGGGATAGCTCAGGTGTGTTCAGACTAGGATCCAAACATGCCTGAGCTCATCTTTAGTTGTCACTATTCAGATGTCAACGTGGACCGATGTGCAAACAATAATGTAGTGAGTGCATCCAGACAGGAACAGAAAGAGGTTGGAGGAGATCGGCAGCACTGAGAGGAGAAAGTAATAATATAATTTAAAAATTATAAGCCAATAGTCTATGACAGGGGTCTCCAAACTTTCTAAACAAAAGGCTGCTTTACTGTCCATCAGACTCCATCAGACTTTAGGAGGGCCAAGCTGTGGCCAGTTATGCCCCGTACACAAAAGATTGAGAGCAGGTTCTGTATTTTTCCGACAGAAAAAATTCCGATCGGAAAATCCGATCGTCTGTAGCAAGTCCGACGCGCAAAATTCCGACGCATTCTCGGAAACAATTTGACGCATGCTCGGAAGCATTGAACTTAATTTTCTCGGCTCGTCGTAGTGTTGTATGTCACCGCGTTCTTGACGGTCAAAAGTTCATAGAACTTTTGTGTGACCATGTGTATGCAAGCCAAGCTTGAGCGGAATTCCGTCGGAAAAACCATCCAAGGTTTTTCCGACGGAAAATCCGATCGTGTGTACAGGGCATTAGAGTTGAAAATGCCCCAGCGTCAGTGGGAATAGACTGGTTGGTGGTAAGTGGGAGTAAAAAAATGATATGGCGCCTGGTCAGTAGAAGGAGGAACAGTGCCCCATCATTGATGTCAGTGGGAGGAATGGTGCCCCATCATTGATGTCAGTGGGAAGAATGGTGCCCCATCATTGATGTCAGTGGGAGAACTGGTGCCCCATCATTGATGTCAGTGGGAGAACTGGTGCCCCATTATTGGTGTCAGTGGGAAGACTAGTGCCCCATTATTAGTGTTGGTGGGAAGATCAGTGCTCAATCATTGGTGCCAGTGGGGGGGGACTAGTATCCCACCCTTGTTGGTGTCAGTGGAAAGAAAATGCTGCATCATTGGTGTCAGTGGAAGAATTAGTGCCTTATATTAGTGTGGGTAGCAGTCCCCCAAGGGTACAGTAGGTTGACCAGACATCCCCAGTTTCAGGGGACAGTCCCTGGATTGAGGACACTGTCCCCGGACCAAGTCTGTCTCCGGTTTTGCCCCGGATTGGATTTGAACAGGGGCTGGGGCAATTTCAAAGACAGTCAGTGCAGAATAAAAAAAAAGAAAACCTGATTTACACTCCCCCCCGCGCTCCGCCGCTCCTACTAGCTAAGGGGGTGTATTTTTTTCCATTATCTGTGCCCCTTTCTGATGATCATGTGTTGGTCGGAGAGGAGGGAATATTCCTTCAGTTTCGGGTGCATGCCCATTCAGCTCAGCACCGCATGTTCTTCTGCCCAGCCAGCCGCCTGTCTGCTTATCTCCTTGCCTTCCCTGACGGAGCGTTCTTCCTCCGCTCCCCACCCAGTAGTAGCCGGGGCCTGGAGAGTAAAACTTTACAGGCTTTGAGGCAGGCGGTGGCGATGGGCAGGGAGTCGCTGATTGCCGCCATTACTAGTAAAAAAATAAAAATATGTCCCCAGATTTCATTTAAAAAATCTGGTCACCTTTCCCAAGGGCCACATAAAGGCATCCAAAGGGCCACATTTAGCATCTACTAAAACTAAATAAAGTATAATAAAAAAAATAGGAAACAAGCACTTTGTCACTTTATGAACATCCTTATTGCTACATCACTGACTCTGTAAATTATTATTATTATACAGGATTTATATAGCGCCAGCAGTTTACGCAGCTCTTTATAATATGTTTGCTATGTATATACACAGGTGGGTGTGTAGACGCAAAGAACAGGGAGGTATGCAGAGACGACATGACAATGTGACAATGACGGGAATAGTACTTCTCCAGCCTGAGAGTCTATAAATAAGACGTCATGTGGTGTAGTCATAGAGTGCTGTATTACAGAGCCTGGCACCTGTAACCTCAAGATCAGGGATGAGCCGAACACCCCCCTGTTCGGTTCGCACCAGAACCTGCGAACAGACAAAATGTTCGTGTAAACTTTAGAACCCTATTAAATACAATGGACTCGAACGTTCGAAATCTAAAGTGTTAATTATAAAGGCTAATATGCAAGTTATTGTCCTAAAAAGGGTTTGGGGACCCGGTCCTGCCCCAGGGGACATGTATCAATGCAAAAAGAAGTTTTAAAAACGGCCGTTTTTTCGGGAGCAGTGATTTTAATAATGCTTAAAATGAAAAAATAAAAGTGAAATATTCCTTTAAATTTCGTACCTGGGGGGTGTGTATGATATGCATGTGAAGTGGCGCATGTTTCCCGTGCTTAGAACTGTCCCTGCACAAAGTGTCATTTTTGAAAGAAAAAAAGTCTTTTAAAACTGACTCGCGGCTATTAATGAATTGTCGGCTCCCGGCAATACATACAAAAGTCATTGATAAAAATAAAAAAAAAGCGTGGGGGTTCCCCAGAATTCAATTACCAGGCCCTTCAGGTCTGGAATGGATATTAAGGGGAACCCCGCCGCAAATTTAAAAAAAAATTGACGTGGGGTTCCCCCAAATATCCATTCCAGGCCCTTCAGATCTGGCATGGATTTTAAGGGGAACTCCACCCCAAATTTAAAAAAAAATGGCGTGGAGTCCCCCTAAAAATCCATACCAGACCCCTTATCCAAGCACGCAACCTGGCCGGCCGCAGGGGAAAAGGGGGGGACGAGAGAGCGGCCCCCCCTCCCTCCTGAACCGTACCAAGCCACATGCCCTCAACATGGGGAGGATGTCCCCATGTTGATGGGGACAAGGGCCTCATCCCCACAACCCTTGCCCGGTGGTTGTGGGGGTCTGCGGGCAGGGGGCTTATCGGAATCTGGAAGACCCCTTTAACAAAGGGGACCCCCAGATCCCGCCCCCCCCCCCCTATGTGAATTGGTAAGGGGTACATTGTACCCCTACCATTTCACGAAGAAAGCGTAAAAAAATGTTTAAAAAAACACACAAACACCTTGAAAAAGTCCTTTATTTAAAAAAAAAAAAAAAAAAAAAACAGCGGTGAAATCCAGTGTCCCGCGGCGATCCCGATGTCCAGCGCTGTCCTTCATTGGTTGTGCCTGAGCGGACCTGATGGGGAACTCCCTCTCAGTATTTTAAATGTATAGACCCGCCCCTTCTAAAGTTCCCCATCAGGTCCGCCAGCGGACCAGATGCGGAACATGAGAAGGGGCGGGTCTATACATGTATTACCAAAGTGAGAGCAGTCCCCCATCAGGTCCGCCCCCTCGGTATGTCGGACCCGCCTACGTCATTGGCTTGAGCGGGGAACTTCCTTCACTATGTAAATTTAAATTACACAGTGAAGGAAGTTCCCCGCTCAAGCCAATGACGTAGGCGGGTCCGACATACCGAGGAGGCGGACCTGATGGGGAACTTCTCTCACTGTGGTAATACATGTATAGACCCGCCCCTTCTCATGTTCCGCATCTGGTCCGCTGGCGGACCTGATGGGGAACTTTAGAAGGGGCGGGTCTATACATTTAAAATACTGAGAGGGAGTTCCCCATCAGGTCCGCTCAGGCACAACCAATGAAGGACAGCGCTGGACATCGGGATCGCCGCGGGACACTGGATTTCACCGCTGGAATGTTTTTTTTTTTTTTTAAATAAAGGACTTTTTCAAGGTGTTTGTGTGTTTTTTTTTACAATTTTTTACACTTTCTTCGTGAAATGGTAGGGGTACAATGTACCCCTTACCAATTCACATAGGGGGGGGGCGGGATCTGGGGGTCCCCTTTGTTAAAGGGGTCTTCCAGATTCCGATAAGCCCCCTGCCCGCAGACCCCCACAACCACCGGGCAAGGGTTGTGGGGATGAGGCCCTTGTCCCCATCAACATGGGGACATCCTCCCCATGTTGAGGGCATGTGGCTTGGTACGGTTCAGGAGGGAGGGGGGGCCGCTCTCTCGTCCCCCCCTTTTCCCCTGCGGCCGGCCAGGTTGCGTGCTCGGATAAGGGGTCTGGTATGGATTTTTAGGGGGACTCCACGCCATTTTTTTTTAAATTTGGGGTGGAGTTCCCCTTAAAATCCATGCCAGATCTGAAGGGCCTGGAATGGATATTTGGGGGAACCCCACGTCAATTTTTTTTTTAATTTGCGGCGGGGTTCCCCTTAATATCCATTCCAGACCTGAAGGGCCTGGTAATTGAATTCTGGGGAACCCCCACGCTTTTTTTTTATTTTTATCAATGACTTTTGTATGTATTGCCGGGAGCCGACAATTCATTAATAGCCGCGAGTCAGTTTTAAATGCATTTTTTTCTTTCAAAAATGACACTTTTTGCAGGGACAGTTCTAAGCACGGGAAACATGCGCCACTTCACATGCATATTATACACACCCCCCAGGTACGAAATTTAAAGGAATATTTCACTTTTATTGTTTCACTTTAAGCATTATTAAAATCACTGCTCCCGAAAAAATGTCAGTTTTTAAAACTTCTTTTTGCATTGATACATGTCCCCTGGGGCAGGACCCCGGTCCCCAAACACTTTTTAGGACAATAACTTGCATATAAGCCTTTATAATTAGCACTTTAGATTTCTCCCATAGATTTTTCGAATTTGCCGCGAACACCCCAATTTGTTCGCTGTTCGGCGAACGGGCGAACAAGCAATGTTCGAGTCGAACATGAGTTCGACTCGAACTCGAAGCTCATCCCTACTCAAGATACAGAAAGCTACAGTACTGCTTCACCTTAACATACCGTACTTTATGTATAATGCTTCTAAATAAAATCAGCAATGTCATTTTTCTAATATTGATTCAAAATGCTCAATATACCACTGGTGGTTATTTTATCTAGCAGTGAATGTCAAAATAATGTCTGGAACTCCTAGAGAACAGCGCCAATGTAAGCTGTGAGTGGGAGGAGAAATAAGGGGAATCCCATATCAGCAATCTACTTCTCAATTTTCTGTTTTTCTCCTCATTGCCGACTTCTGTATGGTACCCCAGTAAAGCCATGCACCCACCCTTTACAGGGGTTACCTATGGATGTCTGTGCAATATGGTTTGATTATTTGTTAAAGCTCAATTTTAGCTAAAAATAAATAAAATAACTTCCAGCTTTAGTCACACCACTTACCTGTAATGAAGGATGTCCATTGTTGTGCAGGAAGCTGGATCCTGGAGAAATCTTCCTGGTTGTCTGTCCTTTTCCTGTCGCAGTGTAATGGTGACCAGGTTTGGTCCTTGAATGGGTCTGACGAGTCACAGGCTTCTGTCCCTGGTTCACAGATCCTGTTACAAGCAGGGTAATCATGGAAAGAACATTTCTCCGTGGAGGTGTGGGGGGTCCCATCAGAGACAGAAAGAGGGGGGGTCCCATCAGAGACAGGAAGAGGACAGGCATCTCTGCAGTGAAGATTTCTCCAGGATTCAGCTGCCTGCACAACTTGGGGCATTCTTTAAGTGATGTCACTAAAGCTGTAAGAAGTAAACTTTAGCTTTAAAATATAAATAAAAGCAAGACTTTTTTTTAGTTTTGGACAGAGTGGAGAGGGATTAGAATGCCTGTCAGTTTTTTATGTCTGTGCCCCTAGTAGGGAGATTCACCCTCTCTATTTGTTCTTTTTACCGTTATTATCAAAAGTGCAAGCAAAAGAAAGTCCCAAATTTTGGGTTAACACCAGAACAGTAAAAGACGGGAATCTTCCAGTAGGGACACTAGTTCTGGTGACCCTGAAGACACCCTAGGATTCCCTCACTTTGGAGCGATTTCCCCCCACTTCCTGTTTTGGCTATGGGATGGGAAGTGAAGGGAAAAAATGGCATGGGGTTATAACTCTTATACGGCGTACACACGATCGATTTTCATGCCATTTTTTAAACCGACGTTTTTCTCGTCGTATTTTTCATGTTTCCTCTCAAGCCTGTCTTGCGTACACACGATCTTAAAAAAAAACGTTCAAGCAAAGCGCAGTGACGTACAACACGTACGACGGCACTATAAAGGGGAAGCTCCGTTCGGATGGCGCCACCCTTCATGTTAGTAAAGTTTGTTGAGCGACGATTCGCGCTTTTCAGCCTTGTGCTTTTCAGTTACAGCGTGACGGATGTGCTATCTCCATTACAAACGCTAGTTTTACCATAACGAGCGTTCCCGTCTCATACTTGATTCTGAGCATGCGCGTTTTTTTTCACGTCGTTAAAGCATACACACTATCGTTTTTTGCGTCGTTAAAAAAAACGACATGAAAAACGACGTGAAAAAATAGAGCATGTTCGAATTTTTAAATGGCCGTTTTTCACGCCGTTAAAAATGCTCTGAAGCATACACACGATCGGTTTTAATGCCCATTTTTAAAAATGGCATTTTTACGGCATGAAAAACGATCGTGTGTATGGGGCATTATACTATCCAAAAAAAAAATTACCTTTAGTTCTACTTTAAAGGAGAAGTATGGCCAAAGATTTTTTTGGCCATACTTCTCCTATGGATCACAGGAGTGCAGTCCATATTGCACTTCTGTGATCTGTTTTCAGCTGAGAGCAGGTTGAAGCCCGCTGTCGGCAAACGTCACATAGCCAGTCAAGGCTCAAAAAAGATCCCAACCATATGGTTGGTATTCATCGAGAAGCCTGGACCCACACTGGGCTCAGCCTTTCAGTGATCCGCTGAGAGCTTGAGCCAGCCCCTCCTGCCCCCTCCACAGCCCAGTGTTCCAGTGAGCGCTAGATAAGAGAACAAAGAGCCGCAGACTGACAGTCCTGGCTCTCTGCTCAGATCAGAGGGGGAGAACTGAGCGATCAGCTGTTTTTGATCGCTCAGTTCTCTCTGCAGAGTCGGGGGGGGGGGGGACAGATGCAGCATCAGATCGATGTTTCTTCCACCTAGGTGAGTATAACTGTTTAATTTTTTTTTATTATTAATCCTGAACTTCTCAGTTTAACAAGAAGCAAGCTGTAACTATTCTCTACTCTGTCAAAAAAGAGTGCTACTTTGAACCACAATGATTAAATAAATGTATATAGTAATTTTCATATACTGGCATAGCAGAGACAAATGCTAGCAGATGGTCAGTGTATCTCAACAAGCATGTGTACCTAGATTCACTCATTTTCATTACTATGCTCCTCAGCATTCTTGTTTCAGGTCAATTACAGTTACTTGCTAAGTGGTAATACCAGGGGAATAGCATGACAACTTCTGCTTACTAATAACATTTTAGGAAGGGGTAAAAAAGGCAACTCAGCCATATTTCTGTTTAAATTTGAATACCCTTTTCCACATTTACTATTAGTTGTAAGCCAACCCATATTCCTGAACTAGGATAGAAGAAATTAGGACAGCCTGCACCCCAAGCTTGGATGAATCTAATGGATTGTGTATGCAGTTGTTGTATCACCATCACGTGATAGTTTGCGTTTTTTGGGGGTTTTTATTTGATGTGTGCAAAGAGAGATCACACAAATACTTATAAGTATAAAATGTATTAAAGATAATGGCAGATAAAGATAAAGAAAATATTATAAAATTTAACAATAATACTTAACTAAAGATGTTTTTTTCTGCCATGGGTCCCTCTAGTTATAATGGCATGACCACAGACACATGCATGATTGCAAGCTCTGAAGACTAGACAGTTAGTACAAGCTGTGTGTGTGTGTGTGTTATATAGAACTTGTGTAAGAAAATGGTCAATTTCCACTGCAAGCAACACTATGACCTTATAAGGACTTGGTCAGTTTGCAGTAACATTCCTTTGGTATGAGTCAACTAAAGTGACCATCCTTGTCTTGTATAACCCCTTAACCAGGTTTAGAAAAAATAATTAGATATTGTAAGCCAACAATATGAGCCAAATATACAATTTCCCCATCAGCAGTCCACAGGGCAAACCAATTGACTTATGTATGGAGGTACTTTGGACCCCTTAGCAGTTCAGATCCCATATGCAGATTGAACAGCGGATCTACTACTGATGCTGCCTTCCAAAGACCAGATCCCCTATCCATGACTGAGTACATGTTCTAATAGGCAAGTGAGCTTTATACTGACCCATATTTAGATTGTAAGCTCCTTCAGGGTAGGGACTGATGTGAATGTACAATGTATATGTAAAGTGTTGCGTAAATTGACGGTGCTATAGAAGTACCTAAATAATAATAATAATAATAATAATATGCATTAAGATGTAACTACCCCTATTCAGAAATGAAGCAAGAGAACATAGATGGGTAAGTAAACTTTGCAGGGGAGAGGGGAACTATCAGGTCATATTGCCTTGAATGGCCTGCATACAGACATTTGTAGACATTTTATATACCTAGCATAAAATTCCTGGTGATTTTCCACCAATCATTCTGTGCATAGGCGTTTACCCATTTATCCTTGAGAAACCCACATGATTGGGTGAAACATGTCGGAGAAAATACCACGACAGTGGCGCTCTATCGGTTATAGGAAGCGACTGATTTCAGTTATTTTTTCCAAAGGGTGTGCAACCAAATATTAAAGCGATTGTATACCCTCATATACTACTTGCACCTACAGATAAGCCTACATTAAGGCTTACTTGTAGGTGCTTGCAATATCTCCTTAACCTACATGGTTAAGGAGATATTTGCAGAAAATCGGGCACCGATTTCTACGGCGCACGCACGCCGAAGACACCGGCGCAGGCGCACTGAGCGCGCCGGGTCTTGAATGGGAGCCTGCCGGAAAGTGGCGGAATTCGCGCATGCGCGGGATCGTGGCGGCTCCGTGCGCATGCGTGAGAATTACGTCATCGCCGCTCCGGCCAGTCACAGCGCCAGAGCGGCGATACCCGGAAGTCACTCCGGGTATCGTGGCGGAGGAGAGGAACGAGGGTGGGTGTGGGTTCTTCAATCTAAGGTAAGTAGTTGATAATGAGCTAGTATGTTAGTCATACTAGCTCATTATGCCTTTGCCTTGCAGGTTTTTTTTTTTTTTTTTTGGGGTATACAACCGCTTAAAGTTAAGGGTGCCAAGAATTTTGACCAGCCCAGTTTGGAGTTTTGTGTGACATTATGTCCAATTTGCTTTTTTCCTCCCTTTTTTTTTTTTTTTCCATCACACACAAAGGGAATAAACATGTGTATAGCAAAACATGTGTTACTGCAATACTTTTCTGTGAGAAATACTTGTTTTTCTGGAAAAATTTCTGGGGTGCCAACAAATTCGGCCATGACTATATATATATATATATATATATATATATATTTCTACAATGGATGTAGTATAGATAAAAAATAAACTAAACACATCCACCTAGATAGAAAATTACCTCAAGGGACATGTAGAGAACAGATAATGCGACAAGGTCGCATGAAAAGATGCATGATATATATATTAAAAAAAAAAATGGTAATGGCTTGCCATTTGTAATCTCTGCGTACAGGAGAATCATACCACATGTGCAGACTGTGTCATTCCTACCAGAATTCTGTTCATCGTGTGGCACCTCTGGCCCTCGAGGTTATTGATTGAATTAGGACACTTCAGCAGATACAGCTACCTGAAGACATTTCTCATTTTTTTGTGAGTAATCTTTTTCCCTCAGGCCGAGAATCTCGTCAGGAAAAAACTAGTAGTTTTTCTTGACGAGATTCTTGGACAAGAAACTTGTCCCGGCCGAGTGTACACACGCTCAATTCAAAGAACCCGCGGTTCTGAATGGAGCGAACGCGGTGACGTCATCGACTACGACGTGCGTGCGCTCGTCACATTCGATGCCGTCGCCGCCATCTTGCTACACCCTACCTATGCCTAGGAAGCTACCGCGCATGCGTCAAAGTCATTTCGCGCATGCGCGGGTTTCCACGGCGACAGGTAAGTGTACACACACTCGGGTTTCTCGTCGAGAAACAGGCCGAAGAGAAACCCGACAAGAAAATGGAGAATCCTGCCGAGAAAATAGAGAGCAGGTTCTCTATTTTTCTCGTCGAGATTCTTGTCGGTTTTCTTGACGAGAAAACTGAAAGCCGCGTACACACGACGGATTTACTCGGCAAGAAAGCTCTGCCAGCAAGTTTCTTGCTGGTTCTTGCCAAAAAACTTGGTCGTGTGTAAAAGGCTTCAGTGTAATAAATGACTCATTTACCACACAAGCATTGCCTGGCTTTTCACTTGCGATATACGGTAGATCAATGTTTTCCCTGGGGCCACATATGTGCTGATCCCAAAATCATTTCTTGCAGGTTGCAAGGTTACAGTCTTCACCTTGACTGTGCTGCTCTCATGTTCTATCTTTTTTATGACTATTGACATTTATTTTAAAGGGTGTGTTTGCTCAGAAGTGATATTTCAGTGTTTTGGTAGAATCTGGAGTGTGAAAATTAAAGTTTAATCTACATATGCTTTGTTTCCCTTGTTCCCCCTTTCCTCTCTCATCAATATGCTAATGAAATTTTTTGATAAAACCTTTCCGTTTTCATTACATATCTTATCCATTTCAAGACACTTGTTGTTTACAAGTTAAAATCTGTATTTTTTGCTAGGAGATTACTTAGAACCCCCAAACATGATATACATATATTTTTTTAGCAGAGACTCTGGAGAATAAAATGGCAGTCGTTGCCATATTTTATGTCACACGGTATTTGCACGGCGGTCTTTTAAATACAATAAAAAAAATAAATACACGTCACCGAATTAAAAAAATAAAATAAACAGTAAAGTTAGCCCAATTTTTTTGTATATTGTGAAAGATGATGTTACGCCGAGTAAATAGATACCTAACATGTTACGCTTTAAAATTGCGCACACTCGTGGAATGGCGACAAACTACAGTACTTTAAAAATCTCCATAAGCGACGTTTTAAAATTTTTAAACGGTTACCTGTTTAGAGTTACAGAAGAGGTATTTTGCTAGAATTATTGCTCTCACTCTAGCGATCGCGGTGATACCGCACATGTGTGATTTGTACACTGTTTACATTTGCGGGCGCGATTTATGTATGCATATTTTTTTTTGGCTAGAGCTTGCGGGGACGGGGACGCTTTAAGATTTTTTTATTTTTTTTTATTTTACACTGTACCTTAAAAAAATAAAATCTGATCACTTTTATTGCTGTTACAAGGAATGTAAACATCCCTTGTGACAGTAATAGGCAGTGACAGGTACTCTTTATGGAGGGATCTGGGGTCTAAAAGAACCCAAACCTCTCCTCTGCACTTCAAAGTATTCAAAATGCCAAAATCTGCGTTTTTTAAATACTTTGGATTTTTTTAAATTGGTGCCATTGTCTGCCGAGTAAATCGGAAGTTACGTCATGACATCGCCGCATCTCTGTACTTCTTTATGCAATGCAGAGAGATCATGTTATGTACACCATAGAACCCTGCCTACGTATCCTCACCTCTGATAAAATCACCGGAGGAACTATGCAAATATCAACATTCCTTAAATTGGTTGTAAAGTCAGAGAGTAGGATTATTGCCAGCCCCCCTGTTCTAATAAGGTATACTACACAGTGTAAATGTTTTTTTTAAATGATGCTGCTAAATACGTTATTTCAGATCTCCTCTGCGTGCGGTCATGTGACCCCCCCCCCACCCCGCTCTTCTCCCTCGATCCAAGGGCTACAGCTGGAGGGGCTGAGATTCCCCTCTGGCATCAGCCGGGAGGTCACGTAACCGTTGTGCTGTCTGCTCCGCCCCTTCCGCTGTAGTCCCTAGATCAGGGGGGAGAGCGGCAGAAGGTCACGTGACCGCACAGAGGCGATCTGAAATAAGGTATTTAGAAGCATTATTTTAACATTTACACAGTTTAGTATACCTTATTAGAACAGAGGGGCTGGCAGTAATCCTGCTCTCTGACTTTTCTGCCAGCTACTAATAGTGGCAGGAGGGGAGGAGATTGCTCACACACTAGGAGCTGACAGGCAGGGAGGGAGTGGGAGAGAGACTCTAACACAGCGGGATGATGAAGGCACGTAAACTGACCATGGTATTATGGATCAGCAGCCATGATTACCATGGTCAGTTCACCTAGGGGAGGGCACAGGAACAGGGAGGATCAACAAGGTTTTTTACAGCATAGAGAGGGACAGATTAGACAGAAAAAGCACTATGCTGTTTAACCTGATTTAAAAGAACAGAATAATTTTTTTGTAGGGTTACAACCTTTTTAACCACCTCTTGAACATATTGCCCCCTTCATGACCAGGCCTTTTTTTGCTTTTTGGCACTGCATTATTTTAGCTTACAGTTGCGCAGTCATGTGACGTTGTACCCAAATAAAATTTATGTGATTTTTTTTTCCCCACAAATAGAGCTTTCATTTGATATTATTTGTTCCCCACTGTGTTTTTTATTTTTTGCGCTATAAGCGAAAAAAGACCGACAATTTTGAAGAAAGAAAACAATATTTTTTGCTTTCTGCTATAAAACATATCCAATAAGCAAAAGTTAAAGATCAAATGTCTTCATAAATTTAGGCCAACATATATTCTGCTACATATTTTTGGTAAAAGAGATCCCAATATGCGTATATTGATTGGTTTGCACGAACGTTATAGCTTCTACAAACTATGAGATATATACTGGAATTTTTATTGATTTATTTATCTATTTATTTTATTTTACTAGTAATGGTGGTGATCAGCGACTTATAACAGGACTGCGGTAGTATGGCAGGCAATCTGACACTTTGTGGGAACCAGTGACACTAATACAGTGATCAGTGCCTAAAATATACACTGTCATTGTACTAATGACACTGGCTGGGAAGGGGGTTAAAATCTAGGGGCGATCAAAGGGTTAAATGTGTACCTAACAGTGCTTGGTGCATTCACTGTGTGCTGTTTTTAATAAGGGATGTGCCGGCTTTTATTCCCTGCTTTGCAGGGAAACGAGAATCGGCACATCGCTGCTGATAGGAGAGCTCTGTATTGTTTACATTCACAGAGCTCTTTCCTGTCACCCTCTTCGCCGATCATTGGCTGGCACCCGCTGATTGGCTTGTGCTGTTACTAATCACAGCACAGCTGGCACGCTGACCGCATGCGTGGTTCCTACCCGGATGTGCTGGATCACATACTAGATATGTGATCCAGTACAGGAGTGCCGCTCCGTCGCCATACTCATACATGTGGAGGTCAGCAAGCGGTTAAGGGGTGGAAGTAAGTCTGGAGGACCGGGAATTCTTAGGCAACCATCCTAAATATTGGCCACATGTGATGCTGAGCCTCTATGGTAGAAATCCAATGAATGTAAGGGAGCGGGCTAGGGACAGCCAGACCATGGATCAAAGGGCTAGAACAGCATTTCTCGACCAGGGTTCCTCCAGAGGTTGTTAGGAGTCACTCGAGCAATGATTTGTTTCTGCCTCTCAGATGGATAACCACCGATAACAATGATCGTTTTAGCTCTCTGTAAGGGGAGATTCTCCCCAGTGACTACAAATTTAAGGAGCATTCTTCCCACTGACCATCACACTGATGTATCATGACCCGTGAATATAGTAAGTATAAGCAGGGGTTCCCCGAGACCAGAACGTCTTTTTAAGGCTTCCTTTGTGTTAAAATGGTTGAGAACGGCTGAGCTTGATAATGCTGGATGTCTTCCAGGCAGAAGAGAGGTGGGCTCTGTCTGCCTAGTTGCAGTTTTTGATGTACACTGTAAGACGCTCACAATGTGTAGTGAAACCAACCAAAGTTAGCAATTTCTGTACAAGAAAGAAGTCTGTACAACTGTGAGAAGGCTGGAATTCGGCTTTAACACGTTCATGGTTTCTGATATTTCCTGGGCATTCTGAAAGTGACATGTCTGAAATCTAAGGATTGTACATATGACACAGCTATTATGGGTGATCACTTTCCCCAAGTTGTCCTCTTATATGTGTCTTATATTGTGGGGAAATAAACATACCGTATTATAGACGACCCCCTAATTTTAAATTTTAATGTTGGTTTTAAGGTATACTCACTGTATAAGACGACCCCCTTCCGACCAGTCTGTCAGCCTGCTGGATGTGTCTCACAGTATACATACAGTATACCGCGCTGAGCCAATCACGGCGAGCGATGCATTCTATTAATGAATACAAACCTGCTCGGATTGGCAGAGGCTGTTACATCATCAGCCCGCGCCTCTGACTCTCAAAGCCAATCCGAGCAGGCTACTGTATGTAGCCTGCTCGGATTGGCAGAGGTTGTTCCTCCAATCGGAGCAGGCTCTGTATTCAATAATAGAATACATCGCTTGCTGGGTTCGGCTCAGCGGTGTATACTGTATGTATGCAGTATTACAGCACATTCAACGAGGATCAGGAGGGCTGAGATCCAGCACCCGGTGTATAAGACGACCCCCACTTTTTTGAAGTTTTTTTTAGTGTAAAAAGTTGTCTTATACCCCGGAAAATACGGTACATATTAGGAATGAGTGTTTTTTTAAACTATGGATTGGCGCCCAAATTGAGTTTGTAGGCGTGTTTTGTAAAGGGTCATCACTTGACTGGGTACCTAGTTTGTTCAAGTGCAAAATCAGTGAACTAGGGGCCAGTGATTTAACCTGAGAGGTGGTGGGTGGAGAAAATTGCAGAGACCAAGTCTGAGCTCTGCTGCACAGGTAATGCAAGAGGCTAATGCCTCGTACACGCGATCGGATTTCCATCGGACAAAGCCGTGGAATTTTGTGCAAAGGGCGTTGACCTTGAACTTGTTCTGCATACAAACGGCAAAACTTTGTCGGCTAACAAACAGAAACTACGTCGTTTTTCTGCTCTTTGGGCAACTTATGGCAGGGCTTGACAAATTTGCTTGGAATCTAGGAGCCAGCTAAAAAAGTTAGGAGCCAGGAACGCGCACCATACCGCCGAGCTTGCGCGCAGAAGCGAACACATACATGAGTAGCGCCCGCATATGAAAGCGGTGTTAAAACCACACGTGAGGTATTGCTGCGATTGGTAGATCGAGAGCAATAATTCTAGCCCTAGACCTTCTCTGTAACTCAAAACATGCAACCTGTAGAATTTTTTAAACGTCGCCTATGGAGATTTAAAGGGTAAAAGTTTGTCGCCATTCCACGAGCGGATGCAATTTTTAAGTGTGACATGTTGGGTATCAATTTACTCAGCGTAACATTATCTTTCACAATATAAAAAAAAAATTGGGCTAACTTTACTGTTGTCTTATTTTTTAATTAAAAAAAAAAAGTGTATTTTTTCCCAAAAAAGTGTGCTTGTAAGACAGCTGCGCAAATACGGTGTGACAGAAAGTATTGCAATGACCGCCATTTTATTCTCTAGGGTGTTAGAATAAAAAATATATATAATGTTTGGGGGTTGTAATTAGAGGGAAGGAGATGGGGCAGTGGAAACAGACAGGGGAAGCTCCATTAGCATTGCTGGTTGTATGTCATACCAACGGCCACCACAAGATGGCGCCTGATCACAGAAGGAAGCATAGGCCTACAGAGAAGCATAGGCCTGCAGAAGGCCGCAAAGCCGTGGCCTCAATTACCGGTCGGCCTGACGCGATCGCGATTGCGCGGCGTGGGGGGGGGGTTTCACTGGGACACAGGATACCCCAGCTGTGCTGCCCCAGGCGCCAGGTCGCTAATTCTAGTCGCAATGGCGACCTGGCGCCCGGGGATTGTCGAGTCCTGACTTATGGTAATGTTGTCTTATGGTTAGCATTGCTTCTGAGCATGCGTGTTTGTACTTTGGATTTTTTTCCGACGGACTTGTGTACACACGATCGGAAAATCCAACAAGACACATTTGTTGTCGGAAAATTTTAAAGCATGCTATCCCACATTTGTTGTCGGAAATTCCGACAACAATTGTCCGATGGAGCGTACAGTCGGATTATCCGACAAAACCCTGCCATCACACAATTCCCGTCGGAAAATCTGATTGTGTGTACGAGGCATAATACTAGTTCAAATTTAGGGAATTGAATCATTCACATCGGGCGTACACAACGCTACACAGGTGTTCCATGCATCCCCATGTAGGCAATCCCATAGCTGTCAATTGGGACGCAGCAGCTGCACAGACACAGCCACTGATCCCAATATGACATCTATGTGGGCCCATGGCCCTGAAAAACGTATTTGTGTTCTGTATAAATAGCTGCATTACTTTGTCCTTTATATCTACTGGAGTTCTCCTTTCAATAATTTTTTTGTATATGTATGAGAATTTAAATTGAAATGATGCTCAGGAATGTGTTCTCTGTTTTGAATTTTATTTATAACTTAATGCTGGCTTTTAACTTTTTTTCTTTACAAATGCAAAACAATTTAAAAAGATACTCAAATGAAAATAAACACATTGTTTTCCTGTTTTTCAGTTTTTTTTTTTTCTTATATTATATAGCCATTGTTATTTGCCTTTGTAAAACCCATGCTTTGGATCGCCAAAGGTGAGCAAGAACGCACAAGGGTGGCACAGAGCCATCAGGTATTGTAATGCTGCATACACACGGTCGGAATTTCCGACAACAAATGTTCGATGGGAGCTTGTTGTGGGAAATTCCGACCGTAGGCTCCATTGGATATTTGCTGTCGGAATTTCCGACAACAAAAATTTGAGAGCTGGTTCTCAAATTTTCCGACAACAAAGCTTATTATCCGACCGCGTGTACACAATTTCGACGCACAAAAGACCACGCATGCTTGGAATCAAGCAGAAGAGCCGCACTGGCTATTGAACTTAATTTTTCTCGGCTCATCGAACGTGTTGTATGTCACCGCGTTCTTGACGTTCGGAATTTTCGACAACATTTGTGTGACCGTGTGTATGCAAGACAAGTTTGAGCCAACATCCGTTGGAAAAAAATCCACGGTTTTGTTGACGGAATGTCCGAGCGTGTGTACGCGGCATCAGAGTAGATAGAGTCCCAAAAGGTATAAAAAGCCAGCATGACTCTGCCCCCCAGACTCCATTGGTAATTGAAATATCGCTTTTTAGATAGACTGACCCTTTATGAGAAATAATAAGCATTCTTATATCCAAGTTTTGATCTTTAGATTTTTTGTCTTTAACAGCACTGTGTCCTATACTTATTTTCCTATGTGTTTTATATTTTTAGAATACTAAAAATACAATTGGGGTTGTAATTTACAATCCCAATGTACCAATGGCTTGCTTTAATTAAAATAGGGAAACTTGTTACCTGCCCTTATTTTATGCTTAAAAACTATCCAATTCTATGTGGTTTGTGGTTCCCAATGTCAAATTGTCTTCATCTAAAATAGCAAAATCTACTTATGCCTTGTACACACGATCGGATTTTCCGTCGGGATAAACTCCGACGGATTTTTCCGACGGAATCCTGTTCAAGCTGTCATACCAAATTCCGACTGTCAAGAACGCGGTAACGTACAACACTACGACGAGCCGAGAAAAATGAAGTTCAATGCTTCCGAGCATGCGTCAACTTGATTCTGAGCATGCGTGTTTTTTTCTCCATCGGAGTTCCACACAGACGAACGGAATTTCCAATAGGAATTTTTTCCATCGGAAAAAAATAGAACATGTTCTCTTTCTAAACTCCGACGGAAAAAAGTCCGATGGGGCACACACACGGTCGGAATATCTGATGAAAAAATTCTGTCAGACTTTTTTTATTGGAAATACCGATCGTGTGTACAGGGCATTAGAGGAACAAATTTTACTAAACTAAAATATTTCTATCCATAGTGGTACTTGTGGTATTGTAAGACGTATTGCTATTATTAGCTATCAAAAACATTTGTAAGGTTCCATATTACAAGTGGCTTTTTTACCTGGATATATTTTTTAATTCTTGAGACATTTATTATTTCTTAAGTTATTTTCCAGCAGAATGGAATGTTGTGTGATTTGTACAGGTAAGTAATTAGCTGTGATCAATGGAGTACAAGTTGGACAAATAATCAAATGTCTAAACGGTAGCAGAAATTATTCCCCAGGCTATAGTCATAGTGGGCTCTGCTATACAGAAATATTACTATCTGTTCTTCATCATATAAGCCCTTTAAAAGTAGGAATCTATAGTACCTAAATATAGCAATGTCCTGAGGTCTGTTAGCACAGCTCCAGTCAATTACAGAATCAGAAAACGAGAATTTGCTGACATTCTATGAACAGGCTGGGTGATTCATTTAGATTTATTTATGTGTTTATCTGTCTACCATGAGTCATATATAATGCGCTCTTCTGACTATAAAAAAATGATATGCTTTATAAAACAGGCCTCCCGAATCTATTTTGCTTGTAAACAGACAATGACTTTAGGTACCAACCTCCCCTAACCTCAACTACTTACTGTCATTAAAGTGGTAGTTACAGTAAGTCCGCTATATTGTTTTTCTTTTTAGGAGCCCCCAGGTGGGTAATGTCTAATGTGCTAGTATGTACAGCATATTAGCACATTATGGCAGACAAAAGGTGCCCTCCAGCTCGGCAGTGTGGTCAACCCAATGGGCCCCGGCGCTTCAATCTTTGCCCGGTCTTCCTTCAGGGTTCCATGCCTTTACCTATTTGGATAACCGGGCTGCGATACCATCACTCCAGCTCATGTGCACGGGAGTTACATCACCGTGGCACAGATCTAGAGCCATAAATGTCTGCTGAGCTGCACATGCACAGCTCACTGTACATGACCACTGCCAGGCAGGAGGAAGCGTGTATGAACGGTAGGGTCTCTTCTGTCATTAATACTCTGCCTGTCAGCAATTTTTTAAAATTAAGTTTAACCACTTAAAAAAGATTGTAAAGGTTATTTTTTTTTTTAAATAACAAACATGTCATACTTACCTGCTCTGTGCAAGGGTTTTGCACAGAGCGGCTTTGATCATCCTTTTCTGGGGACCCTCGGCGGCGCTCCTGGCTCTGCCACTTCATCGAGTGCCCCCACGGAGAGCAGTGGCGGCTGGTGTTTTTTTTGGGGGGGGGATACCAAACCCCCCCCACGGTGGCCGGTGGCACCTCAACTCCCCCCGCCCGCTCGCTGTTTGCCGGTCGGTCCGGCACTTACCCCATCTAGGTGGCAGTTGGCAGGCAGCGGGCATCGGGCAGCGGACATCAGGCAGCGGGTATCAGGCAGCGGACATCAGGCAGCAGGCATCGGACAGGGGCTCTTGTGTCCTTTCCTCCATCAGGGGAGCCGTGCGTCTCCTCCCCTCCTCCTAGCCATCCGATAGGATCGCCTGTCCTTTCAGCCAATTCGGGAAAAAAAGACCAGATTCCTGATTGGCCGGGAAGAGGATCAGTGTTACAATAGCGAATATTCATTCGCTATTGTAACACACCTGGGTGGGCATGGTTCGCATTCTCTGCGCCCCAAGCCCACCCTATTTTGAAGCCTCTGGCTCTAATCAGGTGCTTCAACCCCCCATTGGAATCCATACATCCGGTGTCCTGCATAGAGGCCGGATGCATGGATAGGGGCATTCCATGGGGACACTCGTGCGGGCCTGCTACAGAGTCCTGGTGATGCGTCCATTGACACAGACAGCATGACTCGGCCCGCCCCCCCCCCCCCCCCCCGCTCCATGAGACTTTGCAACTCCTTTAAGGACTCATTTACACCAACAGGCATGCATTATACTTTGTAAAATATGTACTTGTTGCTGTGCATTGTGTAGGGATGCACAATTTTTTTTCTTTAAGTGTTACTAAACCCAGGACCCTGCATTAACTATATCTGGTCTCCCACAGTACACAGAACATGGAAATGCAATTATTTTAGTAAATATAAACAGCTAAATACCTGGCTTCTGTCAGTGTCCGGCCGAGCACTGGTTAAAGCTTGTAGGAGGAGTTTTCATTCTCCTCTGACTGACCTAGGAGGATGCATGACCCATTGCCCTCTGTCTGTACAGCGCTGATTGGCCCTGTGCCAATCACATGCACTCTCAAAAAAAAAATACTCTCTAGTCAGCTGCCATGCCTTAACCTATGCTTCCAAAGCTGTGTAGTTGGTGGTTGAAGTTGGTTCCATTGGAGGAGGATCGCCTTTCTAGCATAGAAGGCTGCATAGAAGACAAACATTTTTTGGAACTGAGGGGTTTCTAATGTGTCACAGACCCCTAGCAATAGGGGAATAGGGTCACACAGGACCCCTAATTTTCAGTTTTTAGGTAGGTGGGAACAGTCTGTGAATTTAACACTGTTTTAACCCCTTCCCGACCAGTCGCCGCAGTTGTACTGCGGCAGGTTGGCTCCCCTGGGCGAACTGACGTAACTGTACGTCGGTTCGCCTTTTGACCACTAGGGGGCACGTGCGCGCCGCCGGAGCCGATGCGAGTGCCCGTCGGGCGCGATGCCTGCAGGGCAACCGCGATCACTTGTGACAGAGCGAGAACCGGGATCTGTGTGTTTCTCTCAGGGGAGAGGAGACTGATCATGTGTTCATACTAAGTATGAACACCGATCTCTCTCTCTCTCCTCCTAGTCAGTCCCATCCCCCCTACAGTTAGAACACACCTAGGGAACACAGTTAACCCCTTGATCGCACCCTAGTGTTCCCTGCCAGTGACATTTATACAGTAATCAGTGCATTTTTATAACACTGAACCCTGTATAATTATCACTGGTCCCAAAAATGTGTCAAAAGTGTCCAAATTGTCCGCCGCAATATCGCAGTCCCACTAAAAATCGCTGATCGCCGCCATTACTAGTAAAAAAAAAAAAAAATAATAATAAAAATGCCATTAATGTATCCCCTATTTTGTAGACGCTATAAAACTTTTGCGCAAACCAATCAATATACGCTTATTGCGTTTTTTTTTACCAAAAATACGTAGAAGAATACATATCGGCCTAAACTGAGGATTTTTTTTTATTTTTTTATTTTTATTTTATTTGGGATATTTATTATAGCAAAAGAAAAAGATATTGTGTTTTTTTCAAAATTGTCACTCTTCTTTTGTTTATAGCTCAAACAATTAAAACCGCAGAGGTGATCAAATACCACCAAAAGAAAGCTCTATTTGTGGTATTTTAAGACACAGCCATTTAATACCTGTTTTGTTTTACTGAGCTGACTTCAGTAGCTTAAAATCTTATTGCTTGTCATGGTTGATTACCCTTACCGCAACATCACTGTGACGGTCCTGTACTAAGTTCCAAGCATGTAATCATATAAAATGTGGCGTCATAAGGCAGTCAAGAGAATATTATATTTTGAATCTCTTATGAGAAACAGTTTTTATCTCTCCCAAAAATACTGTTAATATTAACAAATATGTTTAAACAGCCACAAGGATGCCGTCAGCAAATAATCAGCAGCTCCTTCAGTATGATACTGTGATGTGGAAGGTACATTATAGAACAGATTGTACGGCTTTGTAGATTTTGGTATAGCTTGGGGGACTGCTTTGATGTTGTGTTTGTCTAGAGGGAGGAGCAGAGACACACTTATTGTACATGAAAATTATAAATTTACTAAAAGGTATGAAAATGTTATAATATAAATTTTTTAACTTAAATTGTTTTTAAATCAAAAGTGGGTATTGCATGTAAAAGAGATACTAATAACACTCATACAAATAAAAGTAAATGACTAACACTTGCCCTGATGTATTTCATATTTGTGTATATTGGATGACTTATTTTTGTATTTTAGCTAGTGTTTCAGAGGTTCATAAACAACATAAGTTTATGGAATAGAATTTTTTACAATGTAAATTTTTTTTACGTTTAAAATTTATAAATGCTAAATATATTTTTATTTTGTAATTTCATAAAACGTTTAAATATTTATTCATGACATATTTTACAAATTATTTTATAGAAACCACCTTTTGTTTAGTGGATTTAAAAAAAAAAAAAATACTGAATGGGAATGGTAAACAATTGGGTTTAATGATTTTCTTGAATTTTTAATTTATGCTTTGCTTCTCTTTCCAATTAAAAGTAATACAATGGGAGTGAGGTAAATGATAATGAGTTTGGGAGGTGATAATGTGTTAGTTTAGATTGCCCTCAGTCATTAGAGCAGAACAGGGCAGAATTAGGTAAAGGCCAACATTCGTATTGAAAGGGAAAAAAGACAAGATTGAGAAGAAAAGATTTGGACAGCTCATGTTCAGTTTAGATTTTCACAGAGTGAGCTTCGTGCCTTGTTTTTTATGAGACGTTTTATAGGATTATAGCTAAACTCCGGGCAGGTATAAAAATGTGCTTGATAACAATGTATTGAACAGAAAAAATTGAATCCAGTTATGTATTCATTAGAAAACCAATACATTTATTTTACATTAGCACAGGCATATGTATGTGAAAATTTCTTGATATTAGCCTAATGTAATCTTCATACAACGGTACTAAGGCAGGACTCAGGGATTTATTTTGTTGCATAGTGTTCTCTGTGAATATGATTACATTAGCGAAAAGAACAGAACAGACCTCATTAATTAACTGCTGCTCATTTGTTGTCCTATGACAGGCAGGATTGGTTCCTGAACCAAGTTGAATTGCTTAGAGCTGAAGTTTGGATATGAATATTTTTGCAGTTACTGTGTATTGGCATCCAGCTTGAACCAATGTAAGTATCCATGTTCCATACCTGGCTGATCCCAGTAGAAACTGGAAATCACTGTAGGCACCACTACCAAGTTGATCGCTGCAAGGTTTTGGGTCCTGTGCCATCACTGGCCCACTTCTCCCCCTTGTCCTATCAGAGAACCTGGAAGCTAGTGGTGACCACTGTAATAGCGGTTTGCATTGGGATTGGCCAGGTATGGAACATATATACTTAAATTGGTCCAAGCAAAAATATGCATACTTAAACTTTAGCTTTAACCACTTCAGCCTCGAAAGGATTTACCCCCTTAATGACCAGGCCATTTTTTTGCGATACGGCACTGCATCGCTATAACTGACAATTGCGCGGTCATGCAATGCTCTACCCAAACAAAATTGATGCCCTTTTTTCCACACATATAGGGCTTTCTTTTGGTGGTATTTGATCACATCTGCGGTTTTTATTTTTTGCTCTATAAACAAAAAAGACTGACAATTTTGAAAAAAAAAAAAATGTTTTACTTTTTTTGGTAAACAAAACCGCAATAAGTGTATATTGATTGGTTTGCGCAAAAGTTATAGCGTCTACAAAATTGGGGATAATATAATTCTTTATTCAATTTCTACAAAATAGGGGATAGATTTATGGCATTTTTATTATGTATATATATATATATATATATATATATATATATATATATATATATATATATATATACTGTATATATATATATATATATATATATATATATATATATATATATATACACACATATACTGTATATATATAGATATATATATTTTTTTATTTTTTTATTTTTTTTACTAGTAACAGCAGTGATCAGCGATTTTTAGCAGGACTGCAACATTACAGCAGACAGATCAGACACTGTTGACAGTTTTTGGGACCAGTGACATTTATACAGCGATTACTGTATAAATGACACTGGCAGGGGTTAACACTAGGGGGCAATCAAGGGGTTAAGTGTGTCCTAGGGAGTTGTTTCTAACTGTGGGGGGAATGGACTGACTGGGAGCACAGAGAGATCGCTGTTCCTAATTACTAGGAACAGACGGTCTCTCTCTATTTCCCTTTCAGAATGGGGATCTGCTTTGTTTACACTGGCAGATCCCCGTTCTGCCTCTCTGTGGAGCGATCGTGGATGGCAGGCGGACATCACGGCCCCCAGCCACAGGCATCAGCTCTGGCGCTGCACACGCCTCGGGCATCGTGCATGCGCCCGCTGTACTGTATCTATTATATAAAGCGCCGTACCGGTACGACGATTTGCGCAATAGAGCCTCCCTGCCACAGTATAACTGCGGTAGCTGTTCGGCAAGTGGTTAAAATTATAACTTTAAGGCAATTTATTTTTTTCTTTTTAGATAGAGTGGCGAGGGATTAGAACACCAATTGTTGTTGCTGTCTGTGCACCCAATAGGGAGATTCACCCTCTCTATTTGTCCTGTTTACCATTACCAGTGAAAGTAAAAGAAAATCCCAAACTTTGGGCTTCCCCCAGGAGATTCCATTAATTTGCAGGGATTTCCTCTCACTTCCTATTTTAGCTGTGGGACGGGAAGTGAAGGTAAATATCCACAATAGGACACAGATGGAAGAAAAAAAATTGACAGGGATTATAACCCTCTCTTACTATATCCAAAAAAAAGAAAAAAAAAAGTTTTGCCTATAGTTCTACTTTTTTTTTTATCTCAAAGATTTTATTGAACAAATATAAAATAAGCTTTAAAAGTCCAAAGCAACACAGTTAGTTACCATAAGAATAAAATACAGAAAAAAGCATCTTCACTGGTAAGGACATTGACAGTATACAAAATTTCAGCCATTAAACAACAAAATAGAGCAATCCAGGCATCTAAAAAAACAGAACCTCCCTTTCCCCCCAGAATCTGCAGTCTGAATGTCGGGTTGGTATTACCTCTTTTATAATTATCAATCCAGAATAAGATCTATTGGAGCTAGACCTGGAACATTTGATAATGGGGCCCAAAGCTTGTCAAATTTCCCGAGGCTACCCCTGTGCTGGTATATATATTTTTCCAGCCTTAAAGTATTACCCATTTGGGCAATCCATTCCTTCACTGTAGGAGGCTCCGTGGACTTGCAGTGCCTCAAAATTAGTTTGCCGGCTTGGAAAAGACCTCTAGCTTTTGCTTGCTTAGGGGCGTCCTCAACAGGAATGTCATCCATTATACCTAATAAACATTGTTTGGGATCCTCCTGGATCTGTACTTGAAAGACCCGGTTAATAGTATTAATAACCTCCTTACAGTATACATGCAGCTTTGGGCATAGCCACAAAAGATGTATCAGATCCCCATGTTCCCTAATACACCTTTAGTCATATATGTATTTTTATTCTGTATTTAGCTGTTTGCCTGGAGTGTGATTTTAAGCAGAGCATGGTGAGCAGAACTACCACAAGAAGTCTCTAGAGGACTATATTTGCCGGCTTATTTAATGAGGCAGTGCAAAGTGCAGTGGTTATGTGTTAAGGGCAGTAAGCCAAAGCAATCATTTCCGTTTACATTAGCTAGATGAATTCTACTTCGTTGCTGTAGTTTGTGCCTAGTGCACTGTAAAATGTTTTATTATTTAAAACTGTTAGCCACTTTGCTAAGTAAATGTACCTTACCATATAATATAATCAATACTATCCACTATTTTATTGGTAACTTTTATTGGTAATAAAGTTTGGTTATCTTTATTGCTAATTAAAATTAAAAATGCAGTTATTGGCAGACCATCAAATTGGTTGGGTCTTCACTTGTAACCCCTCAAAAATCCAGATACTGGTGACCTAAAAAATAATAATATTGAAGCTGAAAACAGACCGATCAGTAACGTTATTAGTATAGAACAAGAAGTACACCGCTCCAGGCAGAATCAGGTGCAAGGTAGATCACAGGTGCAGACCTTGGCTCACCACCGTGGAAGACGAATAAAACAAGAAATTGGCCACACACTAGAACTCCAACATATCTTGATGTCATCTTTATTGTCAAAAGGGTCAGACAGATACAGGCAATGGTAGACGCGTTTCACAAGCGATAGCTTGCTTGTTCACAATCACAACCAACGTTATTAGTATACTGTACATGTATACATTCCTGACAAATCAAAATATATGGCAACAGTAGCATTTAGCTACTATAGCTACCTTATATTAATAAAATGACCCATTTTGATATATGCCTATGCCTAAGATGAGAGGTGCAATCTAGGAAAATGATATCATCAGTCCTCTGACATCACACAGACTGTACATTGGCACTTTGTGTCACACTAAGAATATACGGGCTGGGGGGGGCGTGTCCGGATGTGAGCCGAGGAGGACGTGCTGTAGTGGAGCTCCTCTTATCCTGATGTCTATCCTGTGCCATCCTGAGCCTGTGTAATCTTTGTGTGCCCCCAGAACCCCCATCCTGGTTCCTGGGCACCCCCTGCACTGAACCAAACCTGAATTACTGCTCCCGGCTGGTCTGTTTTCCTGTAATTCGGCCCGCGGCCGGCTTCATACTGCTGGGTGCCGCCGCCCTCTTGCGGCCTATGAGGCCTCCTCATCCTCCGCGCTCAGGTGCCGCGATTGGCGGGAGCGGCAGCCGACTCCTGGACCATCTGTGGGGGCTTGTCAGGCCGGACTGAGCGGGTGTGAGCAGCCAGAGGAGCCGGGTGAGTTACTCCCCCGCACCCGCGGCCCGCCGCCATCTTGCGGCCTGCAAGGCCTCCTCATCAACGCTCGGGTGCCGCGATCGGCGGGACGAGCTGATGCACCATCCTGGGTCATCTGGTTAGGCTGTTTCGGGCTCTGGCCTGGCAGATCTGTGTGCGCCATCTGAAAGCTGCCAGAAGACCCCTGCTTCCCCACACCCTCGGTCGCCGCCATCTTGTGGCCTCTGATGCCAGCTTCATCCTCCAGCCGTGGTAAGCAGGCCACCTTCTTCTTCCTCCCTTGAGCTATAGACTGTCACGCATAGCGGAGGGGGGGGAGTTGCACATTGCCCTGGCCCAGTGCATCTAAACTGAGACTACCCTCATCCTGCTCCCCGGTCCCAGGATCTTTGCCCACAGGCTCCCCATGGCCCCCCTCCACCTCTGCTTGAATATCGGATGGGCCACCCTAGGACCCGCTACTCAAAATCAGGCCTGAAGGCTTCACGCACCCCCCTGCCGGCGGCTGCCTCGTCTGCACAGCGGTCCGCGGCTGCGATGGCGGCCAGTACGCAGGCGGCGGTGGCCCCCACAGGAGCGGAGATCTTGGTGGCCATCACATCCTGCAAAGAAGCCCTGACAGTGAAGATTGACTTCTTGACGGTGGATGTTGGCCTCATCCGCCAGGATATGGATACGTTTCGATCCCGCATCGCGGAGGTGGAGGATAGGGTCTCCACGGTGGAGGATACGGTCCGGACAGACTCCAGGGAGGTCAGGGCCCTGCAGCTACAAGTGAAAGCGCTCCAAGAGCGTGCGATAGACACTGAGAACCGCCTCAGGCAGAACAACATCCGTATACTTGGCTTGCCTGAGAGAGCTGAGGGCCCAAAACCCGCTGAGTTTACTGAACAACTGCTCTCTACTTTGTTTAACCTGGGTGACATGCCGCCCACTTTCGTAGTGGAGAGAGCCCACAGGGTCCCACCACTTCCTCCGAGACCTGGGGCTCCTCCCCGCCCCTTCCTGCTGCAGCTGTTAAATTACCGGGATCGGGACCGCATCCTGGCGGCCGCGCGTGCCATGCCTGAAATTAAATATGAGAATGCCAGATTGCTCTTTTTCCCAGGCTTCTCTCAGGAGGTGCAGCAACGCCGAAAGTCCTTTACTGATGTGCGACGCCGGCTCCGGGAGAAAGGTATCCGCTTTGGCCTCTTGTATCCCAGCAGACTGCGAATCACTGATGGCGACAACACACGTTTTTTTGACACGCCGGCGGCTGCGGCGGTGTGGCTGGACACCCGCTAACTACTTAAGGCCGAGAACCCCTGGTTGACTGCATACAGCAAGGAGCAGCTGAGTATCGCTTTTCTCCTTTAACAGGACTTCCTCATGTTTCTTGTTAAACCCCAGTATTGCCCCTTTTTTATTTTTCCAGTCATTCTTCTCCTTGCATCCCCTTTGTATGTCAGATGGATTTTGCTAGCTGAACTGCCGCTTACTCCTGCTTAAGGAGCTCCAACAGCAACTACTAAATTGCCCCACACTTGAACCGAAGTGACCCCGGTTGTCCCTTGTCTCTCTCCCCACACTTTGGATCCCCCACCCAAAGCCGAGACGGGCTTCCCCGGAGAGTGCTCCCCCACCTCTGGTCCTCCGGGCCAACTTCTTGAGGTCTTAGTGACCTAAGGACTCTATGTTTTTTTCAGTTATGGGATGAAACCCTGCATCAGTTTTTATGGTTCTTTGGCCTATTTTTTTGACCTTTGAGCTAGGTTTGTATGATGTTTGGGTAGGGTGTAATGTGTTCTGGGGAGAAGGGTTTATTTGTTTTGAAATTCTCGATAAGTACTGTATCGCTCAAATGCCTTATTGGTCTCTGACCCAACTGAATATGTGTGCCAATGTTGGGTTTGCTTACATGTGTTGGTTTGATGGGATCATCCTGCTCCTGTTCCCCCCTGGTGTTCCATGATGGCTCCCTCAGATGTTGAGCTACTGACCGTTTTGTCGTGGAACGTCAGGGGGCTTAACTCCAAATATAAAAGGTCACTGTTATTCCAATATTTGAAACTGCACAATCCCCACATAGTGCTGCTGCAGGAGACGCACTTAACTGGTAGCAAGGTTCTGGCTCTGAAAAAACCCTAGGTGCTAAGGGCGCTTCATGCGACCTACTCTTCATACTCTCGAGGGGTGTCTATACTGATTAGCAAACGCGTACCTTGTGTGATTCATGATGTTCATCTGGATCCCCAGGGGAAATATGTTATGGTAGTGTTGAGTGTTTATAACATGAAGTATGTTATTGTGAATGTCTATCTGCCTCCCCCGAGTCAGATACAGATTCTGTACACACTCTATGAGAGGCTGGCTCCGCATTGCCCAGCACAGGTTCTGTTCATGGGAGATTTTAATGCTACGCTGTCCCGTGACCTGGACAGGCCTTCCCCCCAATCTACCTTTAATTCGGATCTCGGAACGTAGGCTCAGGCCACAGAGTTCCAGGAGGCATGGAGATGGCTTCACCCCCATTTTAGAATGTATTCATGCTTTTCAGCCACATTTCGAACCTCCTCCCGCATTGATCTGGCTTTTGTCAATAACACCATGTTGGCTAACATTCAAGACGCATGCTACCTTCCCTCTGGCCTCTCTGACCACCACCCACTTAAATTGACCATTAGGACCACCAGGTCGCGGAACAAAGCCCTTTGGAGGTTACAACCCCATTGGATTAATAACGAGGCGGTCCATGACAGGGTCTTTTCTCCCTTGGGGGACTATTGGGCACACAATGCGGGGTCGGCCTCCCTGGAGATGACCTGGGACGCCTCCAAGGCTCACAGCAGGGGTCAATATATCTCGGCTGTGGCGGCGGTGAAGGCGGAGCTGGGAGACAGGGTCTCTGACCTGCAGCGCAAGGTGGATGAGGCCTTGACTCAATATTCAGCCTCGGCAACGGCCCCTAATTTTGAGCACCTTTCGTCGCTTAGGCGAGAACTACATCTCCATGTTTCAGATATCACTAGGCTTGGTATACAACGTAGCAAACAGGAATACTTTGAGCATGGAGACAAAAATAGCAAACTACTAGCGCTGCTGGCTCAGCAGGACAGGCCCTCAGCGGTAATATCAGAAATCCTCACGACGGATGGCATTGCTGTCACCTCTCAGGAGGATATTCTATCTGCATTCACCACGTTTTATACCTCTCTGTATGTTTCTTCACTTCCTGACGGGTTTGACCCTGCACCTATGATCTCTCTGTTGGACATACTGGCCCTGGGATGGCTCTCTGACTCGGAGAGGCAACTCCTTGTCTCGGAGATCACTCCAGAAGAAGTCGCACTGGCCATTAAGTCCTTCCTGGCAGGTAAGACCCCAGGGCCGGATGGCCTGCCCATAGAGTATTATAGGGCCCATACAGAATTACTCGCCCCCAAACTAGCACAGATGTTCCAAGCCTGTTTGCAACAGGACTCCTTACCGCCCTCTATGAGAGAAGCCCATGTCGTTCTCATTCCAAAGCCTAATAAAGACCCTAAACTGTGCACATCCTACAGGCCAATCGCACTTCTCAACTGTGATCTCAAAATTTTAACCAAGTTGCTGGTCACTAGACTCAATACAGTAATAAAATCTTTGATTGACTATGATCAAATGGGCTTTATGCCCGGCAGGTCTACGGACATTAATATCCGTAGATTGTTCTCCAATATACATGCACCCCATACTAACCAGGGTACTAGGACCATTGCCTCCCTGGATGTGGAGAGGGCATTTGACACGGTGGAGTGGGTCTATCTGTGGGAGGTGCTTAGAAGAATGGGTTTCCCGCTGAAATTTATAGGTTGGATGCGCACACTCTATACTGGTCCCACGGCGTGCATTAAGCTGAATGGCTCCCTGTCTCCTCCGTTCCCCCTGCAGAGGGGCACCAGACAGGAATGTCCTCTCTCCCCGGCCCTCTTCGCCCTGGCCATGGAACCTATTGCTGAGGCCCTCAGGAGCTCGGCCGAGGTCCGTGGTCTTAGGGTGGGCTGACTGGAGGAGAGAGTGGCTCTCTATGCGGATGATCTGCTGCTTTTTTTGAATGACGCTGGTGACTCTCTGCGGGGCGCACTCGGTGTCATAGATGCCTTCTCCGCCTTCACGGGGTTGAGAGTGAACTGGCACAAGTCTCAGTTGTTTCCAGTGGATGCGGGAGCCAGGTCCTCCTCACCCTCCTCTCTCCCACTTCAGTGGGTTGAACAGTTCACTTATTTAGGGGTTGTTGTCTCAAGGGAGAGTGGGGACTTTGTGCGGCTCAATCTTGACCCTGTCTTGGCAGTCATTAAAACGAAGCTAAAGGCGTGAAGTAATCTTCCTCTTTCTCTCATTGGGCGCATTAATCTTCTCAAGATGAAAGTCCTCCCTAAACTTACATACATCTTTCGGAACTCCCCACAATGGCTGACTAAAGTTTTCTTTAATTCCCTCAGGCAACTCTTCCTCTCCTTTATTTGGGGGTTTTTCAGTTTTTCATATAATTAGGGATGTGGTGACTGACAACATTTACAGTTCTGCAATCGTTGGTTTTCTTTTCCTCCTTTATTTGGGGGCCCAAACCACCTAGATTCAAATATACCACCTTGACCAGGCCTGTGGATAGTGGGGGCTTGGCTCTCCCTGATTGCCACAAATATAACTTGGCTACTCAGCTTGTGACCGCCCACTGGTGGCTGCAGTCGGACCTGACCAACTCTGCAACGGTGTTGGAGGCGGCCATAGTGGGGTCTTTGGAGGCACTGGAGGGTTTGTTATTCAGGGGGCCTAAAACGCCTCACAATCTCACCCCTTCGATGCGTACCACTATGCGGGCATGGAAGGCGGGTGAGGCGCTGAGGGCACACCAGCTGAACTCCTGGTCTCCTCACACCCCCCTGTGGCTGAATCCTAACCTATCGCATTTCAACACTATCCCGGATCCACAGGCCTGGGCCAAATACAAAATACTGACCCTTAAACATATTGTCACTAACCTCCTTTCACACTTTATGCACCAAATTTAATGTGCCGACACGGGCTCATTTTAGGTATCTTCAAATTGCTCATGCCTACAGGTGTCAATTTTTGGGCCAACCAGTTGAACTGGTATACTCTGAGTTATAATCCACCCTCCGAGTAAAGAACCTGGAGAAACCCACGTCTCAGCTCTATGGATCCCTGCTGGTTGCGTCCGTCCCCGAGCTGTCCTCCCTCCGCAGGAAATGGGTGGAGGACATACTGGGGCTGGATGAGGACGACTGGAGGAAGATTTGGGACTCTCCCTTCTCCCCTCTGGTCTCAGCAAGGGACAAATTGGTCCAATACAAAATTGTACATAGAGCTCACTACACACCTCACAGGTTGCACCAGATGTCGCCGGCGCATTCTCCGGCGTGCTGGCGCTGTTCCTATCAACCGGGGGACTTTTTCCACATTTTCTGGGTTTGCCCGGCAATCGCACTTTATTGGAAAGAAGTACTCCTGGTGATTACTAGGGTCACTAAGACTAGTGTTCCTTATGAACCTATATATTGTTTGCTAGGGCTAGTTGAACAAATGTCGATGGTCAGAGCCAGGAAAATACTCATATCCCTGTTACTATACTATGCTCGCAAAGCCATTACAAAGAACTGGAAACAATCGTCTCCCCCCTCTGTCAGGTTCTGGAAAAGCCTAGTGAATGCCAGTTTGCCCCTATATAAAGCCACCTACTCGGACAGGGGATGCCCACAAAAATTTGAGAAGGTCTGGAGTTGTTGGCTAGATGATAGTACTACGGCAAATGATGCAGTGACCAATACCTAGATTGACAATGTGTTTTTTTTTTTTTTTTAGTTTAGTTTATTGACCCAACTTTTCTCATGTAGCCTTATCTTGTCAATATCAATTTGAGCGCAGATTATCTTGACCTAACCCTCTCCCCACAATTGGGGTTATAGTGTAAGCTAAGTTAGGATGTTTGTGTTTGTACCCTGGTGCGGCGAGTTGCCACAAAGATGAAACTGCCCCTGCGTGGGCAAATGTTAAGCCCCTGCGTGGGTAAATCTACATGCTCATATAAATTTCAATAAAAAAGATTTTGCAAAAAAAATAAAATAATAATATACGGGCTACTATGCAGACACAAGGATATACATGACTGTGTCATCTATGGATCAGTATCTTAGCCTTCCAAGCAGATGCTGGTCTTGGATATGCCTAAACCAAAATGGCACCAACTTTTTTGGCAGAAGCAAAAGCTCCTGTAATGGTTTACATTACCAATCACTGAAGCAAAGTTATCTGTATATATAGTCATGGTTGATGCTGAGCAGGGATGAGTTTCTGGCTCATGCTTTTGGGCGTGTAAGCTGTGGGGCAGGCAATCTCCGGCATGCAGCTCATCGGGCCAGAAATTAAGCTAACAGATTAATTTGGATTTGAACTGAACCCAAGCCAATCACTAATGCTGATAGGGCTATCATTGGTTCAAGAGATACCTGTTATTGAGCAGCTTGCACTACAACTAGGCCTGCAACATGGGCACTTTACCTTACCCAGTGCCTCAGTAGAAGATATGAAATAAAGTGACTAAAGCACTGATAATAATATCAAAATATATATCCCACAGATGTGCAAATATGTGCAACTGTAATGAATAGATTAACAAATGATAAAAGCTGCAATTAGATATATGTTCCAATCACTGTAAATAAAGTATAAATAAATGAATAAATTACGCTAAAATCAACCTATTAATTAACAAAATAATCACATACAAAAGTGCTGGTGCAATGCCACAATGAACACTCATAAATAAAGTGCTGGTGCAATATATATCAATCTAATGAGAATAGATCAAAAGGAATGAGTCCTCATTAATACAGGCAAGCTTATCTTAAAATATCACTGCAGGTGGTTCCTGGCATACAGCCTTCCCCGCAGATTGCTCCACTCGTGAATAGCGGTGCTGGGTAAAAGGTGCTTCACAATCTTGCAGTTCTCAAAAACAAAGGAGACAACGGGATATGCTAGTAATAGTAGGACCGCTGATGTTTAATATGTTCCACTCACATGTACATCCAATAGTAAGGTATACCTTGAAAAGTCACGTGTCTAGTGACGCAACACATAGGGGAGGAGCCTAGTGACGTGACGAGACCCAGGAAGCAGAGGAGGCATCTCTGTGTATCTGACTGTATTATGCGCCCTTACTATTGGATGTACATGTGAGTGGAACATATTAAACATCAGCGGTCCTACTATTACTAGCATATTGCGCTATGTCCTGTTGTCTCCTTTGTTTTTGAGAACTTCAAGATTGCGAAGCATCTTTTACCCAGCACCGCTATTCACAAGTGGAGCAATCTGCAGGGAAGGCTGTATGCCAGGAAACACCTGCAGTGATATTTTAAGATAAGCTTGACTGCAATTTATTCATTTATTTATACTTTATCAGTAGAAGATATATTAGCTGTGAAAAGGTATTCAAGCCACAGCACAGTGTATCTGAACATGCAGAAAAACCTGGATCTCTTGTGTATGGCAGCCTGCTTATCCAAGTAATGCTGTCTATAGATAAACAGAAATGTGGTTTCTTCTTCCCTAGAAAATAATTTGCAATGATGGTTAATATGGTCTAGTCTAGTGAAAAAAATTAAAAAGTTATATACATGTAGCGGGGTCCCTAAATTTAACCCTGCTATACCCAAATTTAGGGGAAGGTTTGAGCTGTAGTTGGGCTCAGACCACCTTAATTGTTACGGCATTCTATTTTACACCGCAGGTAGTATAATGGTGTGTAGTTCCCTGTGGCCTTTGGGTGGCGCTGCCATAATGGGTCAGGGTTGAACCGCTGGTATAATGCTGTGCCTTGGATGTCCTCTCTCGGCAGTTGTGCGGTGGGCGTGGTCAGCCTGCTGTGCACGCCGGGAGAGGATATAAAAGGGGCAGACGCTGCTTGTGAGGGTTTTTTTTGGTGGTTTGGTTCTGGTACGAGCCCAGGGGGCCATCGTGGAGCGTGGCACCTGGCCCTCCGGGCCAGGGGCCCACGTACGCATCAGTCCCAGGCACCTTTAGCCCTGGGGCTGCAGCAACAGCCTTGGGCCCAGCACCTTTAGCTGGGGCCCGTGTCCTGGAAGGAGAAATCCCAGGGTGCCTCTGGCATGGGGGCCCGTTCTGAGATGAGGAGGCCGGGAGAGGACCCTTCTGAAGGACCGGTTAAAAGTTCACGGAGAAGGAAGGGCCCGGTAACTCTCTGGAGGGATTAGATCCATCCAACACCAGAGGATTGGGATTAACGGTTCTGTGGCAGAGAATCTCCTAGTCGCATCTAAAAGGGAAAAACAAAAGAAACGTCCGAGCATCACTTCGGCTGCTAGGATCCGCTTTCATGGGGAACTATCCGGGTGAGCTAAGTCTACTTGAGGAACGAGTAGTGAACCAATAATTTGTCTTGTGCCTGGACTCATATCCAAACTCTTATGCCGCGTACACACGGCCGTTTTTCTTATCGAGAAAAACGTAATTTTTCCCATTCGACGAGAAAAACGATAGTCTGTGGGCTTTCTGTCGTTTTTTTCGACGAGAAAAACGGCATTAAAAACGACGAGAAAAATTAGAACATGTTCTAATTTTTCTCGTCGTTTTTTTCGACATGTTTTCCGCGGCAGTGTTTCCCATAGGGAAACACTGCCGCGGAGCCCACACACGGTCGTTTTTTTCGACCAAAAAAAAAATGACATTTAAAACGACCGTGTGTGGGGGGAGCAAGCTGTTCCTCGTTTTTAACGTCGATTTTCTCGACGGTGTTTTCACCGTCTAAAAAATCGATCGTGTGTACGCGGCATTACTGTCCTGTCTTCTATCCACCCTTTTCTATTCATTGACTCTGCATATTAAGAAATAAACTCTACATTGGAGTTTACTACTGGTATGGACCTTGGAGTTACTTGGGGATATAAAGACTTGTCCTTACATTCTAAGAGATGGGAACCAACTAAAGGGAGAACCTTGCTGCAGGATCCTAGTTTATGACACCGCTTAACCTCTTCACACAAGAGGGTACGGGCACATAGCATGGTGTGCCTTTCCTGCAAGTGAGCCAAAGGCAGGTAAAGAGTACGCGTGTGCTACATACAGTTATATACAACATGTGCAATGTACATTGATCATGCATTGCACTATAAAAGTGAGGCCTCCCCAGCCTCTCTGGGCAGGCTTTCTTTGAAAAACAAAAACAAAAAAAACCCTTCCTTTAGCTCTTAACCGTTTTAACACTTTGTTCTTTGACTTTCTGCCTTTTCCTCCCTTTTCCTCTTATTCCCCCTTTTGCATCACCTACATATGATCACAATTTATCATGTTGAGGATCGCTGTTAATTTTTACATAGTTTTATTTCTATTAAGATTTTAAGATGCAACTTGCTGGTGCTATCCACCCAATGGGGAAAGTGCAAATGGGGTGTACACATTCCTTATTTTGTGAATGTAAGCTGGATATTGATCGCACTTCTAAGTGTCTAACTGTTATATAGTACGTGTATTATCTTTCCTCTGACAAATATTTTCTGATGTACTGGATATTGCTCAAGTCTGATTGTTGACCCTGACACTTACCTGTGTAGCGGGTATTTAAATTTAGGGGGAGCATCTGGGTGGTAGTATGATCCAGATGCACTGATTGTTAGGGAATTTGGGACCATTTTTATTCGTGGAGGACTCCAGTGGTGTGCAGTTCCCTGCGGCCTATGGGTGGCGCTGTCGCCCTGGGTCGGGGTTGAACCATCACTGCAGTGCTGTGCCCTTTTTGTCCTGTTCCGCAGCGGTACTGCGGGGCGGGGAACCTGCTTGACCTGCTGAGACGAGGAGATAAGGGGAACAGACGCCCTCAATGGGGGGTCAGTCGTCGGAGGTGAGAGCCGCACCCAGGCACCTTCAGCTTGGGTGCCGGCGTTCCGGAGTTCCGGACCCAGGTGCCCTTGACCTGGCCTGAGCGGGAGATGGAGTCCATCCCAGGCACCTTCAGCCTGGGGTGAGGAACTACTGAGAAGGCCCGGGGCCCAGTACCTTCGTCTGGGTTCCGCAGGGGTGGAGGAGTCCGAGGGGCCCTAAGGTGTTGGGCGCCCGAATCTGAGACAAGGAGGCCAGGGAGCGTAACCCCTCCGACCAGTCCGGTGCAGCATTGCCGGTGACGGCGGGGCCTCTGGTAACTCTCTTGGAAGGATATCTACCCTCTGACAGGGGCTGCATTTAGTGAAGGTAATTCTGTTCTTTTTTCTACACGGTCGGTGGCAGCGGCTGTGCGCCATAACCGTTGGTGACACTACAATGGTTAGTTCTATTTGAGGATTGTGCCTTGACCTACTCCCCACTTATACTGAACTGTTCTTTGGGTCACAACCTGTCTGCTGTTAAAGGACGATTTATTGCTGTCAGAGAATAAATAAGAGTTGGACCTTTCAGTGGTGTGGAACTTCAGTTACTGGGAGCAAAGGGGGGTCATCTGAAGAACGGACTTGACTCTGGGTTATGCACACAGCCCGAAGGTAAACAGGTGTTGGCTTTCACCTCTACACATTAGAGGACCTAGGCCGTAGTGTACCGCATCCCTCCTCCCTGATCCCCCTAGACAAGACAACAAGCCGAGAAGAATAAGGGGTGAGAGGGGTGAGGCCGCTACACCTGTATCCATACTTTTATATAATTTAAACTATAGTAAAAATATTAAAACGGGAAAAAAATAAAAACTAACCCCAATTCTAGTTCAATTGTGGTAGTGCTATGCCTGAAAGACACTTTCCTATTTGAGTAAGTAGGATAGTTACTATGACCTGATGTGTGTAAATGTCCTTTAAGACATTCAGTTCCCTTGGGCAGCCACATTCTGGCATTCTCAAATTACACCGTGCAATGTGTTCTGAATATCCTATATCTCATGTAAGATTTCAGAGTAATGGTCGGGTCACGTCAATGGTTAACACATGACTTTAGTCTAAAAATTTTAAAACTACTAAATGTTACCACAATATTATACACATTCATGGATTACAGTTTTATTAAAAATCTATGTTCTCACTGATCTACAAAGCACTCATTTGAATTGATAATTTGGACAGGTTATAATATCATGTACCAACATATTTTTGTCTTTACAAGGGGTACATTTTTGACCCCTTTAATAAGAGAGTGTATTGTTTTTATTATTTGCCCATATAATCCTCTGCAACCAATCAGATTTCAGTTTTTTGTAGTTATGACCATATTTTGGGTTTTTCTAAAGAACTCTGGATGAGACATAAACACATAGGGGTTGATTTACTAAAGGCAAATAGACTGTGCACTTTGGAAAGTGCAAGTGCAGTTTCTCCAGAGCTTAGTAAATGAGGTAAAGCTTCACTTTGTAAAGAGTACCCAATCATGTGCAAGGAAAATTAAAAAACAGCATTTTTGTTTGCACATGATTGGATGATAGAAGTCAACAGAGCTTCTGCTCATTTACTAAACTCTGGAGCAACTGCACTTTATAAAGTGCACAGTCTATTTGCCTTTAGTAAATCCACCCCATAATGTATAAGGTACATGTACTGTCCTTTTTATGACTCATTGCTCTCCGTGCACTGCACAATACCTGCAACCCCTGCCCAGTGCTTGTGCTACATTGTAATACTGCCACCTCTCTAGCCATAATACCAAGCTTTAACCACTAGCGGCACGCGCTATAGTCAAATGACGGCTACAGCGCGGACCTGAAAATCCAGGAGGCCGTCAATAGACATCCTCCCCTTTGCGCGCGCGACGCAGCTCCCTGCAGGGCGCGTCCTGTGATCACCGAGTCACTGAGACTCGGGAGTTCACAGATCCGTGTAAGGGATTGGTCCCGGCCTCTTACCTCGTGATCAGCTGTCAGCCAATGACAGCTGATCACATGATGTAAACAAAGGATCGGTAATCTTTTTTTTTTCTCCTCACACTGACAGCGTGAGGAGAAAAAAAAAAGCCGATCACCGGCTTCTGTACCAGGGACATCGGTCCCGAAGAGAAAGAGGAGATTTTGCCTCATGTGTGCCCAAAAAATACCGCCTGCCAGTGCCACCTGCAATTGCCACCTGCCAGTGCCCACAGTGCCACCTATCAATGCCCACAAGTGCCACCTATCAATGCCCACCAGTTGTGCCAATCAGTGCCTCATCAGTGCCACCTAGTAATGCTGCCCTATCAGTGTAACCTACCAGTGCCGATCAGTGCCCATTATTGCCACCCATCAGTGCCCATCACTGCCACCCATCAGTGCCCATCACTGCCACCTATCAGTGCCCATCACTGCCAGCTATCAGTGCCACCTATCAATGCCACCTATTAGTACCACTTCTCAGTGCCCACCAGTGCCACCTATCAAAGCCCTTCAGTGCCACCCATCCGTGCCACCTCTCAGTGTCACCTATCAGTGCCCACCAGTGCCGCCTATCAGTGCCCACCAGTGCCGCCTTATCGGTGCCCATCAATGCAGCCCATCGGTGCCCATCAGTGCAGCCCATCAGTTCCCATCAGTGCAGCCCATCAGTGCAGCCTCATCAGCGTAAATCAATGAAGGAGTAAAATTGCCTGTTTGCAAAATTTTAAAACAAAATATAAAAAAATACTTTTTTTTTTTAATCTGTCTTTTTAATTTTTTTTTAACAAAAAATAAAAACCGCAGACGTGATCAAATACCACTAAAATAAATCTCTATTTGTGGAAAAAAAATTATAAAAATTTCATTTGGGTACAGTGTTGTATGATCGCGCAATTGTCATTCAAAGTGCGTCAGCGCTGAAAGATAAAAAATTTGTCTGGGCAGGAGGAGGTTTAAGTGCCCAGTAAGCAAGTGGTTAAAGTGAAATTCCACCCAAAACGCATGTCATTTTTCTGGGGGGTCGAGGGTACATCGTTTTGACAGGTACCCACTCCTACTTTTGCTCAGATCGCCTAGGCCAGTGATGGTGAACCTTGGCATCCCAGATGTTTTGGAACTACATTTCCCATGATGCTCAACTACACTGCAGAGTGCATGAGCATCATGGGAAATGTAGTTCCAAAACATCTGGAGTGCCAAGGTTCGCCATCACTGGCCTAGGCGATCTGAGCGGAAGTTCTCCTCTTCCCCTCTCTCCCCGCAGTCTTCTGGGACCTGGTATGTGGCAGGACCATTCACAAAAGCACAGCGTGCCTCGCACATACGCAGTGGGCAGCCAGTTGTGAAGCCGAAAGCAGCAAAGCCAGCTGCCCACAGTTAGGAACCCAAAGGCTAGTGAAGAACTAGCCCAGGTGAGGGTGGCGCTGGATTCCTGGACAAGAAAGTGTCTTTATATTAAAAGTCAGCAGCTGCAGGATTTGAAACTGCTGACTGTTCATTTTTTTTATTCCCAGAGTGAACCTCCTCTTTAAAGGGGTTGTAAAGGTTCATTTTTTATTTTCTAAATAGGTTCCTTTAAGCTAGTGCATTGTTGGTTCACTTACCTTTTCCTTAGATTATCCTTCTAAATGTTTTTTTTCTTTGTCTGAATTTCTCACTTCCTGTTTCTCCTCACTAAACTTCACACCATCATCCGAGCGGGGTTTAGTCAGCCAGAACAGCTTACTGAACAGCTTACTGAGGAGAAACAGGAAGTGAGAAATTCAGACAAAGAAAACAAAGAAAAAAAATATTTAGAAGGGAAATCAAAGGAAAAGGTAAGTGAATCAACAATACACTAGCTTAAAGGAACCTATTTAGAAAATAAAAAACGAACCTCTACAACCCCTTTAAGTACTGTATATGCGACCCAATCATTAAACTCTTAATTAAGCATTAACATGTTTTTAAATTTGAAAAATAGCTTTCAATATTTTATAAATCTGCAGCTTTCATCAAATCTAGTTATCCTGCCATTAAAGTCCCCTTTGAGGCACCTTTTTTTTTTACAGAGTGACAGCAGGTTGTCTCTGTCCTTCGGGTGTGTTCCACATTTTCGTTCTGTCACACAGGCTTCCAGTGGAGACTACAGGTGTCTATTTCAACACTCATTACAGGTCTGTCCACTGTTATCATCAGGAAACCCACCCAAAGAAATTCCATGTAGACATTGTTGGGGTCAATGCATGTAGACAGGAAGTAGCTGCAAAATAGGCCGCAGGAGATTAACAAAACTGAGATCTAACAAAGGATAAAAATGGGGAAGACAAGTATTTTATTTTGAAATATACTGTGGCCATGCCATGGGAAACGTGAATAGAATTCTAGGATGCATCATTAGAAGGATCACCAGAATAATAGAGAAGGTCCTGATTATTCTATACAGATCTTTATTTAGACTCCTTTTAAAATATTGTGTCCAGTTCTAACTTACAAAAGGATATTGATTGGGTAGAACTAGTCCAGAGTCAGGCAACAAAACTGGTGAAAGGTCTGAAGCATAAAACATATCAGGAGAGACTTCAGAAACTTTATATGTACAGTCCAGGGGAAAGAAGAGAAAGGGGAAACAAATGAATCTTTAAATGCATCACGGAGGTGAACAAGGTTCAGGAGGGCAGTATTTTCAATATGAAGCCAAGGTCAAGAACAAGGAATGATACATGACCTCAAACTAGCAGGATGAAAGTTCAAAACTAATCTTGGAAAGTATTATTTTACTGAAAGAGTAGTTGATGCCTGGAATAGACTTCCAGCATAAGTAGTGAGTAATGCCGCGTACACACGGTCGGAATTTCCGACAACAAATGTTCGATGTGAGCTTATTGTCGGAAAATTCGACCGTGTGTATGCTCCGTCGGACATTTGCTTTCGGAATTTCCAACAACAAAAATTTGAGAGCTGGTTCTCAAATTTTCCGACAACAAAAGTTGTACACAATTCAACGCACAAAAATTCTACGCTTGCTCGGAATCAATTTGACACATGCTCGGAATCATTGAACTTCATTTTTCTCGGCTCGTCGTAGTGTTGTACGTCACCGCGTTCTTGACGTTCGCAATTTTCGACAACTTTTGTGTGACCGTGTGTATGCAAGACAAGTTTGAGCAAACATCCGTCGGAAAAAAATCCACGGTTTTGTTGTCGAAATGTCTGATCGTTTGTACGCGGCATAAGTCAAGACAGAGTATGTGTATTCAAACATAGATCTATACTCAATATAAGACAAAGAACCATATAAATGAAAAAATAAATAAAACATGGGGCATACTTAATGCAATACTTGGTTATTTTTTGCTGTCTCCATTTTTATTGACTATTATACATAGTGCTTTACACATATAAAATACTTCATAGATGGGAATTAACACCTTCTTTAGTCAGTTCTGGAGAGCGTCTTGTAAAGATGTTCAGGATATCGTACTTCAGCTGTGTCATTTATATAATAGAGAATATTTGAAGAATAAAGCATTTTACAAAATGAGAAGATCATTCTGAAAAAATAATCAATACAGCATTAATTTTAGCTGGGAAAAACTTTTTTTTTTTAAATCTGTGAAGCAACACATCGAAACACAAATTTAAATTTGACTTTACAAGCACACCAAAAGGAAGCTGATGAGAGATTTGATTCATTGTGCTTTAATCCCTCTTTACACGACAGATAAAAATGGAAAAAGCATGTACTTCAATATTCTTTATTTCTCTGAAAATGTCACTGGCTCTACCTGCATGTGGAAACCCTCAGGTTCTCAAATCACACAAGGCAGAATGACCTACATTGTTAGCTGAAGACAGGAAGGACAGTGTTGTGTAATATCTGTCCCATTTTATCAAAATCATAGTGTCCGGATCAGAGTCAAGAATGCCGGCGCTGTGGACCCACCTATAATGATGACCTTCCACATTCTTGATGATCTGAGCACTGTGTCTGGAAATTGTCAGTTGAAAAAAAAAAATATATATATTTTTTATTTTTTTATTTATTGGTATTAATTTTTAAATGATAAAAAGTAACTTTTTTACATCATGAGCATGATTCATATCTAGTTATGTCTTATCCATTATCAGATGGCTGAGTCAGTTACTATCAGACAAAGGGAGGGGAAAAGCAAGCAACACTAAACCATTGCACTCTAGGAATGAAATGTTTACTGCAAAGCGAAGATGATATAATATATGTACTGTATATATATATATATATATATATATATACTTATATTTATTGCTGAACAAATTTGGATGGGGTATGTGGAGCTGTGGTATACTCCTTTAGCACTGAACAGTAACAAGAGCAGTGGACATCTCAGTAGGGAAGAGCTTGATGGCAGTAGGACAGTGGATGATGTTAGTCAGAAGAGCAGTGGACGGTGTCGGTAGGGCAGAGATTGACGTTAGTAAGGCAGTGGATGGTGTAAGTAGTTTTTTTTTTACTATTATTTTTTATTTTTACTATTTTATTCTTTAAATTATTTTTTTATAAGATTATTATTTACATGTTTTAGAAGCTCTGTTGTGGGGCTTTGGTGAAATATCAGGGATCTAAAAAGACCCCTGCCCTGATGTTTCCTTTTTGAGATAGAGGAAGGGACTGAGGACAAAAATTCCCCAGTGCCTTTATCTGCAGCCTCGGCTGCACTGGACAGTGAATGAATGGGAAGTGCTCTGTGCTGAGCGCCCCTTTAATAATGGCTCAGAAAATGGACTGCATTTAGACACTGTCAGATATCCCAGGCCAGGCAAGAACCAGTAATGATACACAAGGAATAGTGGATTCTGCACTCACGATTGTACTCACAATGTCCCTGGATACTTGGATGCCTCCTTCAAATATCAGACAGACATTTCTCCAGTGAACTCTCCAGACCAGATCCTCAGTGAAATCCCTTAAATAGTTTCAGAGACTTTCCGCAAACAGGCCACCCAGCTTTAACATAGCTGGAGCCTCAATGAGTACATGTAGAACTTCAGTTGGGTTGCTTGGAAGGGCAGCAGCACTTCAGGTTGGAAACTTCTCCCCACTGGACAAGAACAGGGCTGCCTCAGGCCCCAACCTATTTATGTACTCCCCAACCACCTACTGAGTACCCTCCCCCAGGAATTGATTGAGACAACATAAATATTCAGGCTGTTGATATGCCTCTTCCAACCCACTACTTTCTATTATCCTCCAGAAGGCAGGGGGTAAGCAGTCAACCATGCAGTCAGTGAAGCCCAAAACAGTCAAAAGAAATCACAAGCTGCTCCGCTGATGATTACAGAGGAGCCAAGTAAATTTACCTAGCTTTCCTAGCAACCTATCCAGGATGGTGCTACATATCTGTCTATCTATCTACAATAAATATATATATATATATATATATATATAGCGGGTATACACTTTTCTCTCCATTTAAAACTGGCAGAGACAATAGCGATGTGCAGTTCCTTGCGGCCCAGCAGGTGGCGCTGTCGCCCTGGGCTGGGGTTGAACCATTGCTGTGTGCTGTGCCTCCTTTTTGTCCTCCCTCGGCAGCGGTATGGTGGGGCGGGTAACCCGCTGTGCTTGCTGGGAGAGGGTATAAAGGGGCCGGCCATCTTTATCACGGGGTCGAGTCCCAGGCACCTTCAGCCTGTGGGCGGTGGTTCGTGTCGGTCCTCTAGGTGGCCTAGGCCTAGGCCTCGAGGACGTTCACAGTAGGTATGGTGTTCTTTGGTTGCAACTCAGCATTCTCTCTCCTCCAAACATGACGAGTTGTGTTTCTACCAAACAGTTCTACTTTGGGTTCATCTGACCATATGACATTCTCTGAATCCTCTTTTGGATCATCCAAATGCTCTCTAGCTGTCAGGGTTGTACGTACCTGATCAGCGAGTCCGTTAGAGCAGAGGAAGGTCCCCGTACGGATCCGACTCGATGGCCCCTGGTAGTGCAGACAGGAGGCACGGGAGTGCGGAAGGGTAGGAGAGCCTGAGAGTGGTTACTGGAAGGCAGCTCCGGATCCTGGGTTCAGGAGAGTAGCTGAGCCGGGCTGGCTGCAGGCAGGCAGGTGTGTAGAGCAGCGCAGCTGGGCAGGTGCAGAGAGAGTGGTCAAGACAAGCAGGGTTCGACAACGTTCAGGCAGTATGGTACAGCGGGGTAGGCAAGTTCAGGGTCAAAGACAGGCTGAGGTCGGGTGCAGGCGGATAGCAGGAAAAGTCCAGTAACAAGCCGGGTGGTCAGAAGATCAGGTTTCAGGCAATTAACAGGAGCAGGATACACAGGGGACTGTAGATCAGACAGCACTGGTCTGAAGTGTTCCAGGAGTTTAAATGGGCAAACCGGCGTGCATCGGCGCGCACAATGGCGCATCGGCACATCGGCGCATCAGCGTGCGCAATGACGCACGCACGCGCGTGCACAGGCACGCACGCCCGCAGTCTGGGAAGTGCACCAGCGCGGACAGGAACATGCCCAACATCAGCGTGCATCGGCGCGCGCGAACGCACACCAAAGCGACCACCAACACGCCCGGCAAGGTACGTTCTCTGACAGTGCCCCCCCCTTAAGGGCAGCCTCCGGATGCCCAATTGAGCGATCTTCACGGCATGAGACTTTCTGAAAGCTTGCATGAGTTCCTCCGCATGTATGCCGCTTTCGGGTTCCCAGGAATTATCTTCTGGGCCGTAACCCCTCCACTTAATTAGATATTGAATCTGGTTGTGTCTTTTCCTACAGTCCAGGATTGCCTCCACCTCAAATTCCTCCTCGTTGCCGATCAAAACAGGTTCCGGGGGGCCAGTGTTACGGTCAGCGAAGGGGTTAGGGACAACCGGTTTTAATAGCGTCACATGAAAGACTGGGTGGAACTTCAGGGTGTTGGGTAAGTCGAGCTCATATGCCACATTGTTGATTCTCCTCTTTACCGAGAAAGGTCCCATGAACTTAGGGCCCAACTTCCTTGATGGGCAGGCCATCTTTAGGTTGATTGTGGATAACCACACCTGGTTGCCAGGCTCCAGAATGAGTTCCCCTCTCCTTTTCCTATCAAACATCCTCTTGTTGTACTCCTGGGTCTTGGACATGGTCTCCTGTAGAAGTTTGTTATTGGAGATGAAGAAGTCCATTGTTTCAGACACTGCAGGGATGGTGCATTCGGGTATGGTACTGGGTAAAAAGGAAGGATGGAAACCATAGTTGGCAAAGAACGGGGTTTGCTTAGTGGCAGAGTGCAGGGAGTTATTGTAAGCAAATTCAGCGATGGGAAGCAGAGAGACCCAATTATCCTGGGAAAAGGAGGAAAAGCAACGGAGGTACTGTTCTAAGGTTCGGTTGGTTCTCTCTGTTTGACCATTCGTCTGAGGGTGATAAGCCGAAGAGAATGCCAACTCGATTTCCAGAGAACCACAAAGAGCCTTCCAAAATCTGGAGGTGAACTGGAGACCTCGGTCCGAGACAATACTTGCCGGGACTCCATGGAGCCTCACTATCTCCCTGATAAAAACCTTTGCCGTCTCCATGGCGGAAGGTGTGCCTTTCATGGGCAAAAAATGAGCCATTTTGAACAGCCTGTCGATGACAACAAAGACCGTGGAGAATCCTTCGGACAGAGGGAGCTCCACTATGAAGTCCATCGACACCATCTTCCAGGGTCTTTCAGGGACAGGTAAAGGTTTTAATAGACCCCAGGCCTTCATCCGGCTATTCTTGTTCCGGGAGCAGGTGTTGCATGAGTCCACGTAGTTTTTGCAGTCGCTACCCAGCTGCGACCACTAGAACGTGCGCTTGATTAGTTCGGCCATTTTCAAGGTACCGAAATGTCCGGCCAACTTGTGGTCATGTCAAAGTTCCAGAACAGCTACCCGAAGACCCTCTGGGACCAGAATTTTGCCCTCGTGCCTGATCAGACCATCTTGTGCCCTGACACAGTTCTCCGGAAGAGAGGTCAAGCCCGCAGACGCCTGCCTAATACGGGACATGAGGTCTTCTTGAAGCAGCAGGAAGTTCCCGGCAGGGAGGATGGTGTCAATGGGTAAATTCTCTTCAGGAATGCTGAACATTCGGGACAGTGTGTCCGGTTTAATGTTTTTTGAACCAGGCCTGTAGGTGATGTGGAACAGAAACCTCGAGAAAAAAAGTGCCCACCTTGCCTGCCTTGGTTTCAACCTCTTAGCTGTTCTCAGGTACTCGAGGTTCTTGTGGTCCGTGTAGACCAAAATGGGGTGTGCAGCCCCCTCGAGCAGGTAACGCCACTCCTCTAACGCGGCCTTGATAGCCAGGAGTTCCCGATCTCCCACATCATAGTTCCGTTCCGCAGTGGAAAGCTTGCGCGAGAAGAAGGCCACTGGAAAGAGTAAGGCTTTGGCCCCCTGACGCTGGGATAGCACAGCCCCCACTGCATTTTCAGAAGCATCCACTTCCAGGACGAAGGGTAGTGCAGGGTCAGGGTGCTTCAGGATGGAGGCAGAGACAAATAATTCCTTCAGCTTGTCAAAGGCAGCTTGGGCTCTAGGGGACCAATAGAATCGGTAAAAGTTGAAAAATCCGATGAAGCGCTGGACCCCTTTTTTATCCGTGGGAGCAGGCCAGTCCAGGTTAGCAGACACATTCTGAGGGTCCATTTTAATTGAACTCACATTTCTCCGGTTTGGCGTAAAGTCCATGTTGTCTGAGCCGAACAAGGACATTCCCGGACATGCCTGCGATGGTCGTCTACTGAGGAGGAGAATATCAAGATGTCGTCCAGGTATACTATGACGTACAAGTCCAGGTAATCACGGAAAATGTCGTTGACAAAGTGTTGGAAGGTAGCCGGAGCATTACACAGTCCGAACGGCATAACTAGGTACTCGTAGTGCCCGAATCGCGTGCGGAAGGCCGTTTTCCACTTGTCCCCCTCTCGAATGCAGATCAGGTTGTACGCCCCTTGGAGGTCAAGCTTGGTGAATATGACCGCCGTTCCCAGCCTCTGGAAAAGTTCCGGCACGAGAGGTAATGGGTAACGGTTTTTAATGGTAATTTTGTTCAACTCCCGATAATCAATACAGGGGCGTGGGGAATGGTCCTTTTTTTCAACAAAAAAGATGCCCGCACCTGCAGGCGAGGTGGACGGGCGGATGAACCCTTTTTTTAGGTTGTCATCGATGTAGACCTTCAGGGTGCCCAATTCCTGCTCTGTCAACGGGAAGATCCTCCCAAAGGGTACTTCAGTCCCAGGCAAAAGTTCTATAGGGCAATCATATGGTCTGTGAGGAGGAAGGGTTTCTGCTCCCTTCTTACTGAACACGTCCAAAAAGTCGTGATAAGGCTCAGGGATGGTTTTCTGAAGGTCAGGGTCTGTGTCCAGACAGAGCAGATGAGGACGGTCAGTAGAGGCTTGTTGCAGGCAGTGTTGCTGGCAATAATCTGAGAGGAATTTGACCCTCCCTGTAGTCCAGTCAATATTGGGGTTATGGGCTTGCAGCCAGGGCATCCCCAAAATGACGGGGAATAACGGAGAGGAGATGGCATCCAGACTTAGGAACTCCTGATGGTGGGTTGCCAAGGAGGCCAACAAGGGAACGGTTTCCTGAGTGACAGGGTCGGATTTAATAGTGGAACCATCAGCGAGGTGTACTGCAAGTCCCCGGGATTTCGGCTGCAGGGGAATGTGATGATTGGCAGCAAATGTCAAATCGATAAAGCAGCTGCATGCCCCCGAATCAATTATGGCGGATACTGGGATTGCGGTAGTCCTTCCAGGGGGCTGTAAAGAAATGGAGAGAGCCAAGTGAGAATTTGGGTTAGGCAACAAAGAGGCACAAGTAGAAGAAACAGGCAGGCACTTAAGAATCTTGGCCGGGCAGGATCTCACGTAGTGTCCTGGTTCACCACAGTACATGCACAGATTGTTGCTACGCCTGTGCTGACATTCTTCGGGAGAGAGAGAAGGGCGAAGTAGGCCCAGTTGCATGGGTTCCGGACATAGGCGTGCGCACAGGGTGTGCCAGGTGTGCCCAGGCACACCCTAATCACGCTGTGCAGCACAGATTCCCCCTACTGCCCTGGCTCTCATCTTTCCCCCCGCAGCGCTGCCAGCTTCCCTCCTCTCCTATTGGCTGTTGCTGCTGGGATGTTTTAGGAGCGGGGGAAGGGGCCAGTAAATATGTAATTTACCAGCCCCTTCTCTTTCCAAATGAACACCGTGAGCGATCGGTAGTGTGTGTTTGGGCTTTGGGGTAAGGTGACCAGATTTTTCAAATGAGATCCGGGGACATATTTTTTATTTATTTTTACTAGTAATGGCGGCAATCAGTGACTCTCTGCCCATCGCCACCCACCTCACAGCCTGTTAAAGGGGTTGTAAACCCTTTTTTTTCACCTTAATGCATCCTATAACGTGGGCACCGGGGGGCGGGGCCGAGTCATACATTCGGCGGCTATGGACGCCTAATGAATGACTCGGGAGCACAACCGCATGGTAACCCCCCTGGGAGAACGTTTCTCCTAGGGGGGTTATCTAATGCGGGGAGGAGCCGCGAGAGCCGCCGAGGGACCCCAGAAGTCGGTGTTCGGGGCCACTCTGCAAAACGAGCTGCACAGTGGTGGTAAGTATGATATGTTTGTTATTTTAAAAAAAACGATCCTTTACAATCACTTTAAGTCTTACTCTGCGGGCCCCGGCTACTACTGGGTGGGGAGCGGAGGAAGATCACTCTGCCAGGGAAGGCAAGGAGATAAGCAGGCAGGCGGCTGGCGGGGACTTGATCCAAGGCAGAAGAACATGCGAGCGGAGCTGAATGGGCATGCGCTCGAAATTGAAGAAATATGATCATCAGAAAGGGGCACAGATAATGGAGAAAAATACACCCCCTAAGCTAGTAGGAGCGGCGGAGCGGGGGGTGTGTAAGTCAGATATTTTTTTTTTATTCTGCACTGTCTTTGAAATTGCCCCAGCCTCTGTTCAAATCCAATCCGGGGACAAAACTGGGGACAGACTTTGTCCGGGGACAGTGTCCTCAATCCGGGGACTGTCCCCTGAAACCGGGGATGTCTGGTCACCCTACTTTGGGGTGCACACCCTAATGCAATAGGCTGCGCACACCTATGGTTCCGGGTCATCTAAGGCCGGCGATGGGGAAGCCGGTGGTGCCAGACGGACTGGGTTTGGAACCTTGGGAAGCAACCAGGTGGGTCGGAATTGACTGGAAGTCCTCTCGGAGCGGCGCTCTCTCAGGCGCCGGTCGATCTGAATTGACAGATCTATTAGCTTGTCCAGGGTTTGGGGGACCCTGACTCGTGCTAGCTCGTCCTTGAGCTGATCCGACAAGCCCATCCGAAATTGATAGCGCAAAGCAGCGTCGTTCCATTCCGTGTCGGAACTCCATCGTTTGAACTCGGCCGCATAGTCCTCGGCCGCTCTGCGGCCTTGCAGGAGAGAGTGAAGAACGGATTCTGCGGTAGCAGCTTGTTGCGGATCCTCGTAAAGTTGGGACATAGTGGCAAAGAACGTGGCAAGGGTCTCCAAGGAGGCATCCTTCTGCTCTAGGAGGCGGTGAGCCCAGGCCTGCAGCTCGTCAGTCAGCAGGGAGATGACGAAGCCCACCTTGGTTACCTCCAGAGAAAAGGTGCGGGGTTGCAAGGCGAAGAAAAGTTTGCAGGCGTTGCGGAACGCACGATATTTACTGCGGTCGCCCGCAAACTTCTCGGGTGTAGGGACCCTGGGTTCCGGAGGAAACATGACGACAGAAGGTGTAGCTGAGTATCCCGTGGATGTGGCGCCTTGAGAGCTGGCAGGTGTGGACAGAACTTGTACTCTCTCCTCCAATCTGGTATAGCCGGCTTGGAGGTCTTTCACGGCTTGTGTCAGCCCGTTCAGATGTCTGCACAATTCCTCCATGGGATCCCTTCCCTGCTCGAACTCGGACATGGCTGTCTGATACTGTCAGGGTTGTACGTACCTGATCAGTGAGTCCGTTAGAGCAGAGGAAGGTCCCCCGTACGGATCCGACTCGCGGGCCCCTGGTAGTGCAGGCAGGAGGCACGGGAGTGCGGAAGGGTAAGAGAGCCTGAGAGTGGTTACTGGAAGGCAGCTCCGGATCCTGGGTTCAGGAGAGTAGCTGAGCCGGGCTGGCTGCAGGCAGGCAGGTAGGCAGGCAGGTGTGTAGAGCAGCGCAGCTGGTCAGGTGCAGAGAGAGTGGTCAAGACAAGCAGGGTTCGGCAACGTTCAGGCAGTATGGTACAGCGGGGTAGACAAGTTCAGGGTCAAAGACAGGCTGAGGTCGGGTGCAGGCGGATAGCAGGAAAAGTCCAGTAACAAGCCGGGTGGTCAGAAGATCAGGTTTCAGGCAATTAACAGGAGCAGGATACACAGGGGACTGTAGATCAGACAGCACCGGTCTGAAGTGTTCCAGGAGTTTAACTGGGCAAACCGGCGTGCATCGGCGCGCGCAATGGCGCATCGGCACATCAGCGTGCGCAATGGCGCACGCACGCAACGTGCACACAGGCACGTGCGCCCGCAGTCTGGGAAGTGCACCAGCGCGGACAGGAACATGCCCAACATCAGCGCGCATCGGCGCGCACGAACGCACACCAAAGCGACCACCAACACGCCCGGCAAGGTAGTTCTCTGACACTAGCAAACCTCAGACGGGCCCGGACATGTACTGGCTTAAGCAGGGGGACACGTCTGGCACTGCAGGATCTGAGTCCTTGGAGGCGTAGTGTGTTACTGATGGTAGCCTTTGTTATGTTGGTCCTAGCTCTCTGCAGGTCATTCACTAGGTCCCCCCATGTGGTTCTGGGATTTTTGCTCACCATTCTTGTGATCATTTTGACCCCACGGGGTGAGATCTTGCGTGAAGCCCCAGATCGAGGGAGATTATCAGTGATCTTGTATGTCTTCCATTTTCTAATTATTGCTCCCACAGTTGATTTCTTCACACCAAGCTGCTTGCCTATTGCAGATTCAGTCTTCCCAGCCTGGTGCAGGTCTACAATTTTGTTTCTGGTGTCCTTCGACAGCTCTTTGGTCTTCACCATAGTGGAGTTTGGAGTGTGTCTGTTTGAGGTTGTGGACAGGTGTCTTTTATACTGATAACAAGTTCAAACAGGTGCCATTAATACAGGTAATGAGTGGAGGACAGAGGAGCCTCTTAAAGAAGAAGATACAGGTCTGTGAGAGACAGAAATCTTGCTTGTTTGTAGGTGACCAAATACTTATTTTCCACCATAATTTGCAAATAAATTCTTTCCAAATCAGACAATGTGATTGTCTGGATTTGTTTCCACATTTTGTCTCTCATAGTTGAGGTATACCTATGATGACAATTACAGGCCTCTCTCATCTTTTTAAGTGGAAGAACTTGCACAATTGGTGGCTGACTAAATACTTTTTTGCCCCACTGTATATACACACACACACACACAGTATATGCAGTATATAACTTCAATACGATTTTCTTCATTGTTTACAGAAAAAAATCAGTACAGAACTGTGGGGCTGCTCTCTTAGGAGGATTATTTGGAAGGAAACTTTATGGTACAAGGATCCCCATTGGGTGAAATTTCTTTTTATTCTAGTGATAATAACAAATACAATTCACCCATCACATTTAAATTCATTAACATTTCCCCATCAGCAGCTGCATACAACATAATAGAAAGATTCCAGCAACAAACAAGATTCACCCATCAGCCGCTGCATAACACTTAAAGCGGAGTGTCACCCAAAATAACATCTATATACGAGCACACTCCTTACACTACTAACATGTCCAGTAGCCAAATCTTTTTTTTTTTCTGTTGTACATATCGTATTATGGCTATGTCAATTTCGGCTTCCGGGTACTCACTCCCGCGGGAGTAGGCGTTTCTATTCTCCCGCAATGTAATCTGGGAGTTCGCATGTCCTGCAGAAAAAGTTCCCCGGCGGATAAGGTTCCCCCCCCCCCTGTACTGCGCATGCGCGGCACGAACCTCAACGGAGTTTCCGAAAGTAGCCGAACATGTAGAGCTGTGAGTCGGCTCTACACGGCGCCTGTGCAGTCAGCTCTACACGGCTCTTAGTCATTGCGCAGGCGCCGTGTAGAGCTAACTCGCAGCTCTACATGTTCGGCTACTTTCGGAAACTCCTTTGAGGTTCGTGCCGCGCCTGCGCAGTACAGGGGGGTCCTTTTCCGCCGGGGGGACCTTCTTCGGCAGAACACCGTCCACGGCTTCCAGGAAGTCAGTGCTTGTGGGCTTCACAATGCCCACAAGCAAAATGGAAAATTTCTATAGCTGATTTTAAAAGTTCATCTTTTGCCCGAAAACAGACAGGAGAGGTTTGAAGTCACCAAACACGTGCGTACTAATTGGTGATCTAAAAATACATTGAATGCAACCAAAAACAAAAAAATTATTTGCCGCGGAACCTCCGCATTAAGCAAATTCTTTTTAGAAAATGATGGGACAATTCTGTAAAAAAACAGATGGCAAATTGTGTTTTTGTATTTTTGTATTCAGAATAAATAGAAAATAAAATAATGTTTTCATAATACTACTAATTGTCCCCCATGTTGATATATGTATTACCTATAATGTAAATAATGCCAAAATAATTGCTAAATGAATAGGCACATAGCCAGTGTTGCCAACCTCCCGCAGCACTTTGTACTGACGGAGCACGGTTTTTACGGACAACCTCAAAAATGAGAGAACTCCTATTGAAAACAAAGAGAATCAATATTTAAACAGTATAAACACAATATGGAAACACTGACAATACCCATAACAAGTAATTTGCTTGGTTTACACTGAAAAAGTCAACCCAGCATGACAAATTATCAACTCCTGATATTTACAAATGGTTGTAAAAAAATATAGAATTTTACAAACTGTCCATTGTCCATAAATTTACTGATGGTTGGCAACCCTGCACATAGCTGAGATTTAAAAAATGTTCCTTAGGCCCCTTTCACACTTGTGCGACTTGTCCTGCGACTTGGGACTGCAAAGTCACATGACAAGTCATTCCCTGTGATCTCCAATGAAAACCATTCATATATGTGCGACTTCAAGTTTGGTCTGACTTCCTTGCGAGTTGAGGTCCATAGACCTCAAGTTTACACAGGCATTCCCTGAAATCACGTCAAAATTGTGGCAAGATTGCTCTAATGTTGGCCACAGGGGCAGATAGTTTTCACCAATTTCACCCAGCTTTCATTTTGCAAAACCAAACAAATGTTTTATAATGTTACAAATTAAAAAAGGTTGGTAGTGACTACATTGCCTTTGTTGCCTTGTTATTTCAATTCAAAGTGGCTTAAAGGAGAAGTATGGGATGGGTTAAATAACTAGTACATATCACATTAGTTACATATTAGCTAATCTTTTTTTCCTACCTCTTTTAGTTTTTATAGCAGGTGCACATGAACTTTCCTTCTGCTCACAAAAACGGTCCATTTTCAGTTTGAAAAGTTCTCAGGGGGTGGGAACATCTCCACCAACACACCAACACACCCCATGCCTCTGTCCCCCCTCCCCTAAGAGACATGGCTGTGCTGATAGATAGGGAGGGGGAGGAGGGAGAAGGGAGGGGGAGCAGCTATGCTCTGTGAAGTCTCAGAAACAAGCAGAGGGAGGAGAGACAACATCAATCAAGCAAAATTACAGGAAAGGGGGTGGATCCAGACTCTATATTCACACTATTGTCTGGATGATGCTGTATGAAAGACTGTAGAACCTCCTACAGGTATTTATCTCGATTTTAACAGAATGGGGGCACTTCTGAGAGGGTTGGGAGGGTTTATAGATATCAGCAGCTCACATAGAATAGATGTAAGCAAAAAAAAGGAAACCCATACTTCTCTTTTAAAACTTGTTAAAACTGATAGAAAATTGCCTTGTATATGGGAAGTATACAAGTTATAACTACTACAAATCAGGCCAAAGCTGAAAACATAAATTCACAGATATGGATTTTGTGCATGTTTGCATCTTAAAACAGTAAGGCATCTATTTATATATTCTAGTTCTTTATATAAGAGCATATAACAAAGCAGCTGCGGCTTCTTTAATAATGCACAATTGGCATACTGACACTGTGCATCACTGTTACATAAAGTGAATATTGAATGCCATGTTATGAAGCAGCTGTGACCATGTCCATGGTATATTATATAAATCATTCAGACTTATTTATTTTTGGTGCAGTGTGTGTTTGAGGCAGCATGAACGATTGCACATCATGTAATCCCCATGGAAAGAATTAAGATGTATTTGTAACTGTGAGCCTGCAGTATCTGCCCTTATGTAATAGTATACAAACTGTTCTGATCTAGAGGACTCTTAAAGTGCATGTCAAGCCAGATATTTTCTCAGCCTGGTATAGATTGGAGAGAGATTAAAACCCCTGTCAATTCAAATCTGCAACAGGGACACAGGCAGAAGTAAAAACCTGACAGGGGTCCTGGCCTTACCCTACTCTACTATCTGTATTGCTATTGAAGAGTTCCCCCCAATTTGTGTCTGGGGAAACATTGCCAGAAGGATAGGAAATAAGGTTATTCTCTCAAAGGCTTTGTTCACACCTGTGCCTTGTGGGAACATCCACAAAGTCTTGCACTTTCCTGCCATGCACAAAAATGCACTGGCCTTTTGCAGACTTGCAGCAGTGCCATTCATTCTTAATGGCAACCCCATGCATCCTGCTAGGGCTTGTGTATTCATGTGCACCTGGTATCGCAGTACCAAGTGTTTTGGTGCGGCACAAGTTTTAAAATGGGTTAGGCATGTAGGCAGGTGCAGTCTACTTTCTCCACTGTAGATGGCACTCATCCGCAGTGGCAGTATAGTTAGAGAGGAAGTCAAGGGGAACATGAAAATGACAAGAGTAGCTGATGGTGTGCCAACATCCCTATATTATACAAATGAAGAGAACCCTCATAGTGGGGTGGCAAAAAGTCACTGAACAAAGAATGATGATGGAAAATGGATGGGTGTTTTCCATCATCATTCTTTGTTCGGTGACTTTTTGCCAATATACTGTATCTAGTCCTAGTACCCAATCTATTTTTAATATGTATTGTCCGTTTTTTGTAATTTTTGTGTAACAATAAAGAATTTGTAAACTTTTAATAACCTTTCCAATCTTTTCATTCTACTAATGTACTCTTTGACTTAGTGCCTAAAAAGTCCCACTCTGAGGGTTCTCTCCATTTGTCAAGGGGAACATGGCTCCTCTATGGCTTCCTGGGTCACTGGGGAAGCTATCCTATGTGACTTTAGCTGCGATCTTGGGTCAGGCAGAGCCTATTTAAGGCCATGGCTTCCAGGCATGGCACGCATTTCATGAGTGGGTAGAGCAGGGACAGGTACCCCATCTGATAGGGACAGAACTAGCATCAGGGAAAGGTTCCTAAAGTAGAGGAAAAGCGTAAGGCTTACAACTTCTCTGGACATCTTTCAGCTTGAGCACGAGATCCAGCGGTCAGGCTGCTTTCTGCCCCTCCAAACAGGAGCTGTCAATTCAGCTGAAACCCACTTCACTATATGCTGTTGGACCCATGAGTGCTCCCGGTTGGGCTGTCTTCCCACTAGGTTTATTGTGAGCTGTCTTTGGATTACTTTAATACAAGTTCTTACATCACATTTGGACTGTGTGTGTTATTGCCGCCTCACTACGCTGCACCCCATCTACAAGCATTTCTTTTGCATATCTCTAGTGCGTAGGGCAGCCCATTGATATTAATTGGCTGCCCTAAATGCTGCATGCGAGAATGCAAAGAAATGCACAAAAAGCATGCAAGCTCTTGCGAGGTGTAAGGCCTGAAAGCAGTAAGAACCTGACAGGTTCCTCAGCTATTCTAAACTAAAGAAAAAAATGTCTGGACATTTTAATGTTATTGTGAAGTTATAAGTGTAACTGAAGTTTTACGTTGTTTAATGTTTCTTTTTTCCCACACCATTATATACAGTATTGCAAAAATTAACAAAAGGGAATTTCCAGAAGACATTTTTTTTCTGTCTGTTGGGGACCTATCCCACTTACAGAGATCTGCAATTACCTGGTAGTTAAATCTGGTATTGCATTCTGTATGGCAAACACTGCATGTTTGCAAGTGGACATGTCTGTCATGATGTTGTTTACTAGGAGGCTGTTGGAAGAAAGAAAGAAAAAACAATTCAATAGGAAATTTATATTTAGTGTAATATGTTTTGTTAAGCAGAACTCTACCTAGACCAGGGGTTTCAAACTGGCGGCCCTCCAGCTGTTGCGAAACTACAAGTCCCATACGGCATTGCCAGGCTGACAGTTGCAAGCATGACTCCCACAGGCAAAGGCATGATGGGACTTGTAGTTTTGCAACAGCTGGAGGGCCGCCAGTTTGAGACCCCTGACCTAGACCATTTAGGTAATGGAGAGAAGGGAAAATATAGAAGCAAACTTACTTTACTGTCCTAGTCTTAGTTGTAGAGGGCCAAGTTAACAGCCCTAGGTTGAACATTCCTCAATCCACTATGCCTGCATATATTCATTTAAGAATCTTCCAGAAATATGCTCACACAGACAAGAGTATTGATAGCAGACACAAGGAGAGAGAGCATGGCAAGGGACCCTTATACTGCTTTATTATGGAAACATTTAGAAATGCATGTATGGTATGCAGTAGCAGACTTCGAGATGAATAATGTTCACACACCACTCAAGACATTGCAGTAACACATGGCTGTAAATCCACTGCTCATAAATGACACCCCAGTGCACAATATAATACAGGACAACACACCTGCAACACACCACAACACACATGCACTATAGTGCAAAGCGTTATGAGATAATGTGGAAGTTCTGTATTGCTTCCATTTCCATATGCTAGCAGCCAATTCCAAATGAGTAGGTAGCCATAATGCTACACATTAACATGCAATGCACCACAAAGTTCTGAATGAGCTCTTAAATTATATCCAGTGAAAGCTATTTTTTAGGTTTGTCTACAGTAGAGAATGATGACAATATTTGTCACGTTTTCAGTTGTCTGTGGCCCCACGGGGGGGATTTTTTCTCACTTCTTGATAATGTTGTCTCCAACAATGCACTTTATTAAATGAAACCAATTTGCACATTCGCCACATTTAGTTGTTTTCCAGATGATCTGCTTACTAGATGGCCTTTTGTTATCTCCAAGAGAGCAGCAGTACCTGAATATCACAAGAATATAATGCCAAATGTCAGAATCCTTTTATTGAGGTCTGCTCTGAGCCACATATTTTGCTGTCATCAGAAATTAATATTTTTTTTTAATAACTAAAATACTACCAAATTACTTTTTTAAACGTGTTGGATCATTCGGGAAGATTTCAAGGTAAAATGTTAAAACCGAGTAGTTTGAGGCAAAAGCATGAATCGGAAAGAGATGCACTTTGCACATGGTGTGTCCTCCTCTAAGGCTCCATGTACACTGAAGCTGATAAACTGCAGTTTATTGGCGTTTTGGCGTTTTTTTTAAAAAGCACTTTAACTGCACTCTATGTTAGCCTATGTGTTCATGTACACATAGCGTTTTTTAGCGTTAATGAGCAGTGGAGTTGATGGGCTTTTTTCTGAACGCAACAAATTTGCGTTCAAAGTGCCGTTTTTCGGCGGGAAAAAACGCAAAACGCTGAAAAATGCTAATAAACGCTCAAAAACGCTCATACGCTGGTCGCCAGCATTTCTTTGCCTTTTTTGATCCATTGAAAAAAAAAAAAAAAAAAAGCTAAAAACCGCTACACAGAAAAACACTAATAAACGCTAGTAAAAAACGCTGATAAAAGCTATATTTTAAAGCAGCTTTTTCTGCCAGAAATCTGGCGTTCAAAACGACCGTTTTTGAGCTTCTGTGTACATGGAGCCTAAGGATTAAAACATGTAAATGCATTACATACATAATTCTAATGCAATCAGCATGTGCTACAATCAATTCCCTCTACATGTATAGTCACCATCTGGCTGAAAATCTTATTCAAATTAGCCGACAACTATAGGTAGCCCTAAATGTAAGTGTAAGAAAAAAAAACACATTTTTTTATTTGATTAATTTAAGATGATTTTAAAGTGGGGGAAAGTCTGCTTTAAGTTTAGCAGACAGGCAGCGATTACAAATAATAGTTTCTTTCCAGTATACAAATATGATTCAGCCAGGTTAGAGGAATAGTGCCACATCCCTATTATTAATAAAAATTGTAAGATTATTGGATGGAATTTTTTGAGCACTGTATACATACCAGCATGAACAAATATGAAATACAATGATACATTTTATTTATAAAGAATTAAAGAACAAAGTCCCGATAGACCAGATGAAAACAAGAAGTATGATGATGATATATCCAACAAAATTAGGCCACAGTACAGAGTAATAATAATCAGGCAATGATAGATGCCATCATATAGTAAATAAATCCCAATGCATTTTGATTCTCAAATATAAAGATCTTTGTCAGGGGGTCAATAAGGTGGTGGCCTCTGAAATATGGATAAATATAGAAATCATAATCATGAAAACAATAATATTAATATCAAAAGCTACATTGCATGAGGACACTCACAATCATCAGAAAAATTACTAGAGTCTGGGCACTCCCCAGTGTGGGTGGTCTAACAATGTAGGCTCAAAGAGGCACAGGGGATGCCAATATAGCTATTCTAACTAGATAGAGACCAAACAATACAAACCTGAGATTTACAAAATTGATGCTCATTCTGCTAAATTTTGCTATAACACATAAACAATATAGTCTTCAGGCACTTATGGATGAATCACGGGCAGGGAGAATATGGCTTGGATTTGTTCCAAAAGGGAAAGGGGCCTCTATCCCTGTAGAGGTGCCAATAATGAAAAAAATAAATACAAAAAAGAGCTATTGGTTCTTTTAAAAAGCTACATACAAGTGTAGACCAAAAATTGTAGATAAAATGATCAGATGATCAGATATATGCTTAACCTCCCTGGCGGTATGATTCTGTATGATTTTAGGTGCTGAAAGCGGTACCATTATTTTGCATGGAAACTTGGCATTTTATATTGTAGGCCTGCAATTCTTATGCCGCGTACACACGACCGTTTTCAATGTCATTGAAAAAAACTGCATTTTTCTCGACGTGATTCTTCTCAAGCCTGTCTTGCCTACACACTATCGTGTAAAAAAAATGCTCGAGTAAAGCACGGTGACGTACAACACGTACGACGGCACTATAAAGGGGAAGTTCCATTTGGATGGCGCCACCCTTTGGGCTGCTTTTGCTGATCCTCGTGTTAGTAACGTTTGTTGAGAGACGATTCGTGCTTTTCAGCCTCGTGCTTTTCAGTCCGTTACAGCGTGACGAATGTGCTATCTCCATTACGAACGCTAGTTTTACCAGAACGAGCGCTCCCGTCTCATACTTGATTCTGAGCATGCACATTTTTTTTCACGTCGTTGAAGCCTACACATGGCCGTTTTTCATGACGAGAAAAACAACGACGTGAAAAACGAAGAGAAAAATTAGAGCATGGCCAATTTTTTCATGGCCATTTTTCACGTCATGAAAAATGCTCTGAAGCCCACACACGATCATTTTTAATGACCATTTTAAAAAATTGCATTTTTCTCGTCATTAAAAATGGTCGTGTGTACACGGCATTAGGAATAACTCACTTAAATCTGTCCAAACCAGAGTCTAGTAGATATCCCGGGTATGATAAAGTTTGAAACACAAAATCATAAATTATATTATAATAAATAACTATAAATAAATATAAAAAATAATAATATAAAAATAATAAAAATTATTCAATAATGTAATCAATTCAAAAACACAGAAATTTGCTCAGTTGCAGAATTGTCGCTGTCATTACTTTTAGTGTTTGATGACGAATTTCCCCACAAATCGCTATCGCTCAATTCTACAAGTGATTCTAATTTATTATCGTTGTTTTCTAGCTGGTCTAAAACCACTTTTTGACATAAAGGGACACTTTTTGGTTGCTATGGACAATCTCCAAATTCCACGCAGAAAAATCTGTATTTATAATATAAAAGTGCATGCAGGGCACTGGACAGACAACTAGGGACAAAGGGGATGTGTATTTTTTTTATACAGTACTGTAATCTGTAAGATTACAGTATACTGTATGTGTATTGTGTTTTTACTTTTTTGAATTTGGCGCCGATCTCCACCCCCGTGCGCCGCAACGTTGGAGGGAACGGAGCTCGGCGGGACTGTGTGTGAATCGAGCGAGGAGACAGCTCGCACACACTGCGGGGAGACATCGCAGGATCCAAGGGACAAGGTAAGTAATTCTCCCTGTATCCTGCGATGCAGCCCGAGTCTGGCACGGGGTTACCGCTTATGGTGCTGAAATTCCACCCCGAGCCGGGAATACCGCCAGGGAGGTTAATAATGTCCAGCAGACATTGTGCAGGCATGCCACTCCACAAATGATCAATATTAATGGAAAAGATATACAGTAGTTCTTAGCTTCACAATCTAAAATAAAATATAAGCATAATTATACCTAATAATAAGTATATTGCCCAATGGCAGTTTGTTACTACAAAAATAGGAAAATTACAAAAATAAAGAAAAGTAGAGAAAAACAAGCAACAAGGAACAAAAAGCAAACATATGTGGAGAGAGTTGCTTACCAATATCTGATATTTCAAAAGTATAGGGAGGGTGCCAAAGCTGTATAAATAAAATGTGTACTTTTATTTAATATTTGTTAATGTTGGTATGTACATAATGCCTAAAAAGCCCATCCAATAATCTTACAATTTTCTTTTCAGTATCTTTAAATGTACAGTATAATAAATGTACAGTATAATAATCACAATATTCTTGCTAGCCATAGAGAATGAGTTGATTGTCTTGGCTTTGGATCACACGAGGGAGCTCAAAAGCTCTAGAATGTTTTATTAAAAGTACATTGATACAGCTATGCAGTTCTTAGTGTAAAATTTTAGCACAAATAGTTCATAAGACTCATCATTTTGTCACAGTTGCACTTGTATGCATGCTTACTTGGTGTAGAGACCAATCTTTTGTTATATAAAAAAGAAAAGGCAAATTTATTTTTACTAGTTGTTACCATTTAGGTTCACTATAGCTGGGGTTCAATATTAGCTGATATTTTCATTACATACAAATGTGCATGTCTAAAGTATTGGACCTCTTTTTGTTTCGTCAGGGTTGGTAAAATGCAAAAAAGGGATTTTCATAACAGCTTACCTGTAAAATCCTTTTCTTGGAGTACATCACGGGACACAGAGCGACGTAGTCATTACTAATGGGTTATATAGATACCTTTAGGTGCTGGCACTGGCAACTTCCAAAACCGGAAGTACCCTCCCCTATATAAGCCCCTCCCATCCGGGAGTACCTCAGTTTTGTAGCAAAGCAATAAGTGTCGCCAAAAAAGAGGGGTGGGAGCTCTGTGTCCTGTGATGTACTCCAAGAAAAGGATTTTACAGGTAAGCTGTTATGAAAATCCCTTTTTCTTTTTCGTACATCACGGGACACAGAGCGACTTAGTCATTACTAATGGGACGTCCCAAAGCAATGCCAAATGAGGGGGGGGATACACTATACATAAGCTGGGCGCCATCAGGCATGAGGATCTTTTGCGGCCTGCAACACACTGCGCCCAAAGGCGACATCCTCCTGACTTCTAACGTCCACCTGGTAGAACCTAGTAAACGTGTGTACTGAAGACCATGTTGCGGCCTTACAGATTTGAGCTAGGGAGGCCTGTGATGCACTGCCCATGACGTTCCAACTGCTCTTGTGGAGTGCGCCCTAACTTTGAACGGAGGCGGTCTCCTTTTCAAGCCATAGGCTTGTATTATGACCTGTCGAATCCACTTGGCTAAAGTAGATTTTGATGCTGCCTGACCCTTTCTGGGGCCTTCCGGCAGAACAAACAAAGTATCCGTTCTACGAATCTGAGCAGTGGCTTTTAGATAAGCTTTAACTGCTCTTACTACATCCAAAGAATGCAATAACTTTTCCTCTACCGAGGTAGGTTTGGGAAAAAAAGAAGGAAGAACCACATCTTGGTTCAAATGAAACCTCGATACCACCTTAGGAAGAAAGGCTGGGTGAGGACGTAATACTACTCTGTCCTTATGGACAACCAGATATGGCTCCTTATAGGACATGGCGGCTAATTCCGATACTCTTTTAGCCGAACAAATGGCTACTAAGAAAATCAATTTCCTGGTGAGAAGAACCAAGGAAATGTGCTGCAATGGTTCAAATGGTTGTTTCTGTAGAACCGACAGAACCAGGTTTAAGTCCCATGGACATATGGGAATACTAACCGGAGGGCTAATACGCATCACTCCTTGTATGAAAGCTTTGACTAATGAATGCAAAGCCAAGGGCCTTTGAAAAAATATTGACAAGGCCGAAATCTGACCCTTGATAGTACTCAAGGCAAGCTTCCTATCCACAGCCCACTGTAGGAAGTCCAGAATCCTACCTATTACGTACTTACGCGGATGCCATTTCTTGGCCTCACACCACGCGATGTACGCCTTCCAGATCCTATAATAGATCTGCCTGGATACCGGCTTCCTGGCATTGATCATGGTAGATACCACCGGATTAGAGAGACCTCTCTTTTTTAGAATGTGGGCTTCAATAGCCAGGCCGTCAAACCTAGGGCTTGTAAGGAAGGGCGGTATATCGGTCCCTGCGAAAGCAGGTCCGGACGATGTGGGAGGGTCCAAGGACTCCCCACTGACATCTTTACGATCTCCGCGTACCATGCTCTTCGGGGCCACGCTGGAGCCACCAGAATCACTGGTTTCTTTTCTACCCGGATTCTGCGGATTAATCGTGGTAACAATTGTGGCGGTGGGAATGCATATATCAGCTTGAACTGATCCCAAGGGAACACTAGGGCATCTGAGCCGCAAGCTAGGGGATCCCTTGTGCGAGACACAAATCTGTCCACCTTTGCGTTGAATCTGGATGCTAGCAGATCTACATCCGGTGTTCCCCACCGCTGGCATATTGCCTGGAAAACCTCGGGGTGAAGAGACCATTCCCCCGGGCATAATTGCTGGCGACTTAGAAAGTCCGCTCTCCAATTTTCCACTCCTGGGATGAAAACCGCGGATATGGCTGGGACATATATTTCTGCCCATTTCAGGATGCAATTCGCTTCCCTCTGGGCTGCACGACTCCTGGTGCCACCCTGGTGATTGATATATGCCACTGCTGTGGCATTGTCTGATTGAATTCTGACAGGGGACCCTTGGAGTTTGGATGTCCATGCTACTAGGGCATACCGGGCTGCTCGTATCTCTAAGAGATTGATGGGCAGGGCCTTCTCTGCTTCTGACCACTTGCCCTGGAGAGACCATTGCTCCAGTACTGCCCCCTAGCCTATGAGGCTGGCATCTGTAGTGACCACCTTCCAAGAAACCGGACTGAAGGGTTTCCCTTTTTCCAGATTCTGGGGCACCAACCACCAATGGAGGCTCTTGCGAACGGAAGGGGACAGGGACATTGGTAAGTCTAAAGCCTGAACTTTTTTGTTCCAGGCTGACAGTATGGCCCTCTGCAAGTTCCTTGAATGGAATTGACCGTAGGGTACTGCTTCGAATGAAGCCACCATTTTTCCCAGCAGCCTCATGCACAGGCGTATGGATGGTTTTCTTTTTGTACCCACTAAGTGGGTCAAATCTTTCAAAGACGACACCTTCTCTGGAGGTAAGAAAATCTTTCTCTGATTTGAATCCAGCCTTAGCCCCAAGTATTCCAGACTTTTGACTGGTCTTAGAGCTGACTTGTCTCGGTTGATAATCCAACCGTGATATCCCAGATACTTCATTGTCTCGTGAATAGCTACTTCCAGTTTTTCCACTGAGTGGTCTATTAGTAGCAGGTCGTCTAAATATGCCATTATCGTTACACCCCATGTTCTTAGATTGGCCAATAGTGGGGCCAAAATTTTTGTGAACACTCGTGGTGCTGTGGCCAGACCGAAAGGTAAGGCTCTGAACTGAAAATGGCGCCCTTCTACTGCAAAGCGTAGAAATTTCTGATGGGCCAGAAAGATGGGAATATGCAGATAAGCATCCTTTATGTCGATCGAGGCTAACCATTCCTGCCCTTGTAGGGCGGTGGCCACCGATCGGATCGACTCCATCCGAAAAGTCCTGATATGTAGGAATTTGTTTAGCCCTTTTAGATTTAATATGGGCCTCACATCCCCATTTGGTTTGGGGACTGTGAAGAGGTTTGAGTAAAACCCGAACCCGCATTCTTCCAAGGGAACCTTCATGATTACACCTTGGAGCAATAGTTGTTCTAGTGCCAGAAGGAGGGATCCTCTCTTCTGGGGATCGCTTGGCACGTTTGACCTCATAAAATGGGCAGGAGGAGTGTCTTTTAACTCCAGCTTGTATCCCAGACTTACTGCGGAGATCACCCATCTGTCTCTGATGGTGTCCCGCCAGGTCTCTGTGAACAACTGAAGTCTTCCCCCCACCCGATTGAGTGGGGGCAACCCTTCATGACTTGGGGGGAGGTTTCGTACCTCTCTTGACCCAGGGTTTCTTGTTACCCTGTGATTGTCCCTGATTTCTGCCCCCTGGATTTGACCGCGGAGGCCGTCGGAACTGTTTCACAGCCGATGTGCCAGGGACTGGAGAAGTAGGCCTCTTAAAAGAAGGACTTCTAACTTTGTTCTTAACCGGCAAGAGTGTACTTTTACCGGCAGAAATTTTCTGGATATACTTGTCCAGATCTTCTCCAAATAAGCGTTCTCCATGAAATGGGAAGCTAATCAGCAATTTCTTACAGGGAGCCTCAGCAGACCAGTTTTTGAGCCATAGAAGCCTACGCATATGTACTACAGACAGCGTAAAGCGGGAGGCCTGTTGGATTGTATCCTTTATGGCGTCCACCGCAAAACACAAGGCTCTGGGTAGGTCAGCTAGGGCAAGAGCCTGCTGATCTGGTAAGTCCCTTAAGACTTGTTTCAACTGATCCTTCACTGCTTGGCAGACCCCAATAGCTGCTACTGCAGGTTGTGTCACCATGCTTGCTGTAGAGAAAGCAGATTTTAGTAAAGACTCCAATTTTTTATCTATTGGGTCTTTGAACATTGGAACATTATCTACTGGACATGTCAGTGATTTATTCACAAAAGAGATGGCTGCGTCCACTGTGGGCACCTTCCATTTTTGTATGAACTTATCCTCCATGGGATAGATCACCGGAAATCTCTTGGGGGGAGTAAATATTTTATCAGGATGCTCCCAATCCTGGTAAATAAGCCCTTCCAATAAGGGGTGGATTGGGAAGGAACAGACAGTCTGGGGAGCTTTTAGCGACCCCAGCGAGGAGACAGTAGTGGTTGATGGGTCCGCAAGAGGCATTTTAAATGCTGATCGGACCATGTTAGTCAGAGACTAAACCCATAATCTTTCAGCCTGAGATGCTGAGAAAGGTTCTTCCACTGTTGATTCCTCTATAACCGAATCAACCTCATCCTGATCCCCTTCAGGTAGGTCGATCTCTGTGTGGGGCTGTTCCTCCACTAACAGGTACTCTGAAGGAGGAGACGGAGATCGGACGCGCTTTCCCTGTGACAGGGAAGCAGCGATCAATGCTGTTAATCTCTCTTCCAATCCTCCCAGAGCTGAGGAAAAAACCTCCTCTGTTATATATACAGGAGCAGGTGGACTGGGGACAGCCGCAGCACCAGGTACTCCTGCGGGGTTCCTACGGCTACTAACCTCTGAAATTTCAGGGGAGATTGGTGCAGTGCAAGCATGCCCAAAATCCTCAGAGCCCGATGGAGACCCCTTTTGCTTCTTGGAAGACTTATTTCCAGAGCGTCTGGACGACATATCCTTTAAGCACAGAGCTGAGGTATTCCCGTCGTCATACACCACTTTTACTGGTAATAGTCTAGCACAGTTGCTGCTATATACCAGCTGGTGTCCACTAAAGTGCCTTTCTATGGGGATGCCTGCATCAACCGCCTCTGTGTGCCACCGTTTTGTTGCTAGCTCTGTTTGCATCCAGCTGACACTTGTACTGTGTCTTTTATCCATGCTGGGACGCCTGCACATGCGCAGAAGCGCCACGGCGCGCATCGAGCGTCATCCACCAGCCCCGCCCCTTTTTTTCCCGCTCATCTCTACATAGGAGGCGCGTGCACGCGCGCGCGCCCGTGCGCCTTCGGTGCTTTTTTTGAAAAATAAGCAGGGACTAGGAGCCAGGGCCCTTTTTGCCGGAGGGCCTGTGCGGTGGATGAGCGCAGCAACAGGGCAGAGGAAGTGGATTCCCACAGAGAACTTACCAACTGCCTGGATCTTTTGACTTGAAAAGAAAAAGATCCACATGACAAGAAAAAATGGACCACAGCGGCCTCTAGTGGTTTAACACAGGTACCGCGGTCTCCCTTTTTTTTTTTTTTCTTGACTACTATTAAAATTTTACATTTTCCAGTAGTTACAGGCATGCACAGATATTTAGCGGGAATACCGTTAGGTAACAGACAGAAAGACAAATTAGGCTTGGGGGTCCCCCAATAGAACCAAGTTCCTGGGGGCCCCCACTTACCTCTTCCCCGCCGCAGGACTTTGTTTGGTCCACAGAAGCCCAAACTTCACCTCTCACGGCAGGCATTGTATTTAAACCTTCAGGGACCGAGTTCCCAAGGATTCCACTCTCCTGGACCTGTATAGCACCCTGCACAGACAACATCTTGGTCGTGGGTATGACCAGAGCTCTGGATCCCAGGGTCCAGCCCTCCTAAGAGAGGCATTACAGGCAAAACCTTGCTCTTCTGTTGCAAGGCCCGGGTACCGACCGTTTAGCTATGAAGCTTTTTTGGTCGGATCCGGAACAGCTTACTGAGGCCCATAAAAGAACCTGTACGCAAGCCCAGTGAAAACACATGTTACTCTTTGGCCAACACCTTAGACACTGGCAAAAAACTGAGGTACTCCCGGATGGGAGGTACTTATATAGGGGAGGGTACTTCCGGTTTTGGAAGTTGCCAGTGCCAGCACCTGAAGGTATCTATATAACCCATTAGTAATGACTAAGTCGCTCTGTGTCCCGTGATGTACGAAAAAGAAAAAGAGGTACTTTTTACTCAAAATGATAGTGCAATTTAAAAATAACATGAGCTTTGATGATTCATGTGAAGTGTTTTATTAAATGGTCCACTTTCTGTACTGTATTTGATTTGGAAAATCTGTGCTTGCCACTTGGATGTACTTTACTGTTAATCAAAACAATTTGATAATATAATAAGAGAAGGGCACTGACAGTTTATGAGAAACTGTATTATAATATGATATATATACGCCATAACAACTTTGGGGTCTTTCATAATAACTAGCATACATTACAAAACAAGTGTTTCCTGTAAAAGCCATCAAAAATCACCTCTTATTTTCAGATACAAGTTAGAAAAAACAATGCCCTATTGGTTGCCCTAGAAAATAACCTTGAAAATTATAATAATTTCTAAATTATAATTATTCCATACATTTCTAATTATATCTTGGCTGAAATATGATTATTTCTGCCTTCAATTATTGCAATTGGTCATATGTTTAGAGAATATAACATATTTCAGAAAAAAGGTTTAATAATCTATTTACATCATGTGTATCATAGGAAAATTTGGTGCTAAGTTTGTAAATATAAATTGTCTCTTTGCGATCATACAAGGTATAAATGGGTTTATTGAACAAGTAAAGAGCACCAATGGTGTGTATTCCAGAAACTCATAAGAACCAATCATAAATCATTATTTATGGTGGGTTATGAGTTTTTTAATCCTGGACAAAATCCTTGCAATATGGGTGTTAGAACAATACTTTTATGGGGATATCCTCTTTTTATACCTTTTTGAACAAGTTTGTTTTATTGTTTGCTGGATCAAAGATCTCTTTAGCTTGATGGTATACACAACCTCATATACTAATTTGAAACAAGATAACCTTAACCACTGGCATAACGTCTACCTACCTATGCTAATTTCAGTGAAACAATTAAGATTTTAGTCTACCAGAGTGGTCTAGCTTGTCATCACCACTAAAGCTGGCTAGGCGACCCTTGGTTTTGCTCAGATTTTTTTTTTTCCTCTTTTTCTTCACATTTCACATTCCCTTTATTCACTTCCAGTCAAACAATAAGAACCAGTGTTTGCACACACCTGCCATTCCTTTACATAATTGAGTGATTGCCGATGATTTAAATACTCCCTAAGCGCATGGGATCTCCGACCCCATGATTAAGCTCTGGGAGGTGGAGCGAAGCACATTGGGGGCGTGGCCTGGTTGGAGTTCAGACGGAGGTTGTCACTCTCATCACCATTTTAGGACTGCATGGATGTGCGGCATTAGGGATCACCTCTTTATTCTCCCTTGAGCTAAAGCTGGCTATGCACCAGTAAAATTGCAGAACATTCGGTTGATTTACTAATGGTTCGTGAGGTCAAACCGACATTTATTTTCGACCGCAGTGACGACAACATTTTAAGCAGCAGGATGGGAACTTTTTCTTGAACAAATGAAATGGTAACTGTGAATGTGTTTTTCTTTCAGGAAAAATTGTAAACATTGTAATAAAGTCTGTTTTATATGTCTGGGATTACATTCAAGTAGCAGGTCTGGATGAAATTTAAATTTCTCAAACAGAATTAGTTGACTCAATGATGAAAAGAAAAATGTTCTGCCAAACATTTTTCTACGAACGTTTGAACAAAAATCTAAAATGGCCAGCCTAATGAATTACCACTAAAGAATAAATATTCAAACATCATAGGTGTGCTCAAATAAACTCTGCACCACTCCAGACTGCTGCTCATTTGCTTAGAAGATCACTGCTCCACTGTATAACAAGGTGCACGCCCAGCCTGCCAGCCGTTATTAGAACACACAAAAGAAATCCAGATGTCTGCACTTCTTAATGGTTTTATAGTAAAATATGACACATGGACGTCATGCAATAGTGGGGGACAGAAAAGTATGATACATCTTGCGCCCACTTCTTAACATTGGTGTGTTCTGGCTGGTCAGGGGAAGATTTGCAAGTCCAATTTAAGGATTATACCTGTGGTGGTTGGTGCTCCATGTTTTGTGTGGGGGGGGCGGCAAACATACCCCCCCTTCCTGTTTGGTCGGTCTGTCAGTCAAACCCCCCATCCCCCATCACTCGGTAAACTAAAGACCACCCCCTGTCGCTCGCCCGTCCGCCCACCAGCCCCAAACTTACCCCATATAGGTCGCGGGCAGCTTCGGCTTCCCCCTGCATCTTCTCCTCCTCGGCGGCTTCCTCCTCGGCGGCCAATACCGTTGCTTCTCCTCTCAGCCAATCAGGTCTTAAGACCCGCTTTCTGATTGGCCGGGAGGAGAAGCAGGAAGACAACAGCGAATATTAATTTGCTATTGTCACACAACTGGCTGGGCTCAAGGCGCAGTGCACACACATATTGAGCCTAATGAGCCCTGAGCACACTCTTTTTTTAAGCCTCAGGCTCTAATCGTGCTTCGAAATAAAAAATGAAATCCATGCGTCCAGCGCCCTGCATGTAGATTAGGGGCCGGGCGCATGGATTAGGGGGGCGCTAATGGAGCGGCCGCCAATGTGTCCAAATACTTAGCTTGTGGGTAGTAAGAATGGATGTTATTAACAAGACTAGGAATAGGAGTTACATGCATAGGAATAGTTGTCACTTGTAAGGCAAGGCCCCATCTTTCCTGTGGCCGGGCAGCTTTAGACAGAAAACAGAAAGCTTTTTCTGACTGTTGTGTGAGCATTCACTGGAAATCAGTTTATCAGTGCCTGTGCACACTTTGTAATCTTACAACATCTCAAGCTAAGAGGGGATAATATGCTGTAAATGAGGGCAGTGCAGTCAGATAATGATCCAAAACTGCAGTTAACAATAAAAATAAGACCCTTGTGGATAAGTCTCTGTATGTCTTCCTATGGCTATTACAGTGTTTTCATTCTAGCAATTATGTATTGATGCAACTCTGTATTGTTTGAAAGCAATGTGGTATAAATTAAAGTTTCCCTTTACTCAGTAGAAGGGAATTTGACAATGCTTTATTGTTTGAAAACAACTGCATGGTGAAATGTTGCGCTCAACTGAGCAGTCTATAGAAGTTTCATGGGAATCAATCCTCCATGTTCTCTTAGCTGGCTAGACCCAAGTTATGACTATAGTGGGCTTCTCTAAGGCAAGCTATACATGTTACAGTCTGATTGCACAATGTTCCTTTTTTTTTTTTTTGCCATAACTATGTTGTTAGAAGGCAATCCAGTTTTAAATTTATCCGATGGAAAAAAAAAAACTATAGCAAATTCCGATCGTCTGTGTGGAACTCCATCGGAGAAAAAATCCACGCATGCTCAGAATCAAGTCGACGCATGCTCAGAAGTATTGAACTTAATTTTTCTCGGCTCGTCGGAGTGTTTTATGTTGCGGCGTTTGGGACGGTCAGATTTTTGACTGATGGTGTGTAGGCAAGACTGATGGAAGTCAGCTTCATCAGAATTCCGATGGAAAAATCAATTGGATTTGAATCCATAAGAAATCGGATCGTGTGTACAGGGCTTTAGTTTCCTCGGTCACAGGGAGGCAGCTATCCTATTGGATTCTGGCCCCCCATGTGACTTTGGTGGCCATCTTGGATCAGGCAAAGTCTATTTAAGGTCCTGGGTTTGGTGCACATTTTGCAAGTGGTTAGAGTAGGGACAGGTCACCCGTCTGTCAGGGGCAGTGCTTATCGCCAAGATAAGGTTTTGCAGGAATAGGGAAAGTGCAGGGAAACACCATCCTTCCTGGAAGCCTGTCCATTTGGGTACAGACCATCCAGGCCACATTCCGCTCTCTGAGACAAATGCTGTTGGCACCTCTGAATCACCAGTCTGCTGTCACATTGTCATTACAACTTGTGAGTGCTTCTGGTTGGTTGGCCTTCCCACTGGGTTTGCTTTGTATTGCTAGCCTTCTGTTACAATATAGTCTTGCTGCTGCACTTGGACCCCTTTGTTGTCTTCCCACCGCATCACACTGCACCTGCCCTCAAGCTACTTAGCTACCACTAATTTCTGCAAAGACTTTTAAGGTCGTAGATAGAATTAACTCACCTAATTTGCATAATTCATGTGTGTCATTGATTTACTAAAGCATTAATCTGCAATTGTGTGATGAGGACAATTACAGTCTGCTCCATAACAATCACCTACAGCTTAATCTACAGGAAAGTCACTTCATTGTACACAACTTTCTTTTTCGTACATCACGGGACACAGAGCGACTTAGTCATTACTAATGGGTTATATAGATTACCTTCAGGTGCTGGCACTGGCCAATTCCAAACCGGAAGTACCCTCCCCTATATAAGCCCCTCCCATCCGGGAGCACCTCAGTTTTTTGCCAGTGTCTAAGGTGTTGGCCAAAGAGTAACATGTGTTTTCACTGGGCTTGCGTACAGGTTCTTTTGGGCCTTAGTAAGCTGTTCCGGATCCCACCAAAAAAGCTTCATAGCTAAACGGTCTGTACCCGGGCCTTGCAGCAGAAGAGCAAGGTTTTGCCTGTAATGCCTCTCTTAGGAGGGCTGGACCCTGGGATCCAGAGCTCTGGTCATACCCACGACCAAGATGTTGTCTGTGCAGGGTGCTATACAGGTCCAGGGGAGTGGAATCCTTGGGAACCCGGTCCCTGAAGGTTTAATTACAATGCCTGCAGTGATAGGTGAAGTTTGGGCTTCTGTGGACCAAACAAAGTCCTGCGGCGGGGATCAGGTAAGTGGGGGCCCCCAGGAACTTGGTTTTTTGGGGGACCCCCAAGCCTAATTTGTCTTTCTGTCTGTTACCTAACGGTATTCCCGCTAATATCTGTGTATGCCTGTAACTACTGAAAATGTAAAATTTTAATAGTAGTCAAGAAAAAAAAAAAAAAAAGGACCGCGGTACCTGTGTTAAACCACTAGAGGCCGCTGTAGTCCATTTTTCTTGTCATGTGGATCTTTGGTTTTCTCAAGTCAAAAGATCCAGGCAGTTGGTAAGTTTCTCTGTCCTGTTGCTGCGCTCATCCACCGCACAGGCCCTCCGGCAAAAAGGGCCCTGGCTCCTAGTCCCTGTATGACTTCGAAAAGGGCGCCAATGGCGCACAGGCGCGCGCGCGGGCGCGTGCACGCGCCTCCTATGAAAAAAAAGGGGCGGGGCGGGTGGATGACGCTCGATGCGCGCCACGGCGCTTCTGCGCATGTGCAGGCGTCCCAGCTTGTATAAAGACACAGTACAAGTGTCAGCTGGATGCAAACAGAGCTAGCAACAAACAGTGGCACACAGAGGCGGTTGATGCAGGCATCCCCATAGAAAGGCACTTTAGTGGACACCAGCTGGTATATAGCAGCAACTGTGTTAGACTATTACCAGCAAAAATTGGTGTATGACGACGGGAATACCTCAGCTTTGTGCTTAAAGGATATGTCGTCCAGACGCTCCGGAAATAGGTCTTCCAGGAAGCCAAAGGGGTCTCCATCGGGCTCTGAGGATATTGGGCATGCTTGTACTGCACCAATCTCCCCTGAGAATTCAGAGGTCAGTAGCCGTAGAAACCCCGCAGGAGTGCCTGGTGCTGCGGCTGTCCCCAGTCCACCTGCTCCTGTATATATAACAGAGGAGGTTTTATCCTCAACTCTGGGAGGATTGGAAGAGAGATTAACAGCATTGATCGCTGCTTCCCTGTCACAGGGAAAGTGCGTCCGATCTCCGTCTCCTCCTTCAGAGTGCCTGTTAGTGGAGGAACAGTCCCACACAGAGATCGACCTACCAGAAGGGGATAAGGATGAGGTTGATTCAGTTATGGAGGAATCAACAGTGGAAGAACCTTTCTCAGCATCTCAGGCTGAAAGATTATGGGTTCAGTCTCTGACTAACATGGTCCGATCAGCATTTAAAATGCCTCTGGCGGAACCACCATCCACTACGGTTTCCTCGCTGGGGTCGCTAAAAGCTCCCCAGGCTGTCTGTTCCTTCCCAATCCACCCTTTAATAGAAGGGCTTATTTACCAGGATTGGGAGCATCCTGATAAAATATTTGCTCCCCCCAAGAGATTTCCGGTGATCTATCCCATGGAGGATAAGTTCATAAAAAAATGGAGGGTCCCTACAGTGGACGCAGCCATCTCTTCTGTGAACAAATCACTGACATGTCCAGTAGATAATGTTCCAATGTTCAAAGACCCAATAGATAAAAAATTGGAGTCTTTACTAAAATCTGCTTTCTCTACAGCAAGCATGGTGACACAACCTGCGGTAGCAGCGATTGGAGTCTGCCAAGCAGTGAAAGATCAGTTGAAACAAGTCTTAAGGGACTTACCAGATCAGCAGGCTCTTGCCCTAGCTGACCTGCCTAGAGCCTTGTGTTTTGCGGTGGACGCCATAAAGGATACAATCCAACAGGCCTCCCGCTTTACGCTGTCTGTAGTACATATGCGTAGGCTTCTGTGGCTCAAAAACTGGTCTGCTGAAGCTCCCTGTAAAAAACTGCTGGTTAGCTTCCCATTTCATGGAGAACGCTTATTTGGAGAAGATCTGGACAAATATATCCAGAAAATTTCTGCCGGTAAAAGTTCACTCTTACCGGTTAAGAACAAGGGTAGAAGTCCTTCTTTTAAGAGGCCTACTTCTCCAGTCCCGGGCACATCGGCTGTGAAGCAGTTCCGACGGCCTCCGCGGTCAAATTCAGGGGGCAGAAATCAGGGACAATCACAGGGTAACAAGAAGCCCTGGATCAAGAGAGGTACAAAACCTCCCCCCAAGGCATGAAGCGTTGCCCCCACTCAATCGGGTGGGGGGAAGACTTCAGTTGTTCACAGAGACCTGGCGGGACACCATCAGAGACAGATGGGTGCTCTCCGCAGTAAGTCTGGGATACAAGCTGGAGTTAAAAGGCACTCCTCCTGCCCAATTTATGAGGTCAAACGTGCCAAGAGATCCCCAGAAGAGAGGATCCCTCCTTCTGGCACTAGAACAACTATTGCTCCAAGGTGTAATCATGAAGGTTCCCCTGGAAGAAAGCGGATTCGGGTTTTACTCGAACCTTTTCACAGTCCCCAAACCAAATGGGGACGTGAGGCCCATATTAAATCTAAAAGGGCTAAACAAGTTCCTAAATATCAGGACTTTTCGGATGGAGTCGATCCGATCGGTGGCCACCGCCCTACAAGGGCAGGAATGGTTAGCCTCGATCGACATAAGGGATGCTTATCTGCATATTCCCATCTTTCCGGCCCACCAGAAATTTCTACGCTTTGCAGTAGAAGGGCACCATTTTCAGTTCAGAGCCTTACCTTTCGGTCTGGCCACAGCACCACGAGTGTTCACAAAAATTCTGGCCCCATTATTGGCCAATCTAAGAACACAGGGTGTAACGATAATGGCATATCTAGACGACCTGCTACTAATAGACCACTCAGTGGAAAAGCTGTAAGTAGCTATTCACAAGACAATCAAGTATCTGGAATATCACGGTTAGATTATCAACCGGGACAAGTCAGCTCTAAGAGCAGTCAAAAGTCTGGAATACTTAGGGCTAAGGCTGGATTCAAATCAGAGAAAGATTTTCTTACCTCCAGAGAAGGTGTCGTCTTTAAAAGATTTGACCCACTTAGTGGGTACAAAAAGAAAACCATCCATACGCCTCTGCATGAGGCTGCTGGGAAAAATGGTGGCTTCATTCGAAGCGGTACCCTACGGTCAATTCCATTCAAGGAATTTGCAAAGGGCCATACTGTCAGCCTGGAACAAAAAAGTTCAGGCTTTAGACTTACCAATGTCCCTGTCCCCTTCCGTTCGCAAGAGCCTCCATTGGTGGTTGGTGCCCCAGGATCTGGAAAAAGGGAAACCCTTCAGTCCGGTTTCTTGGAAGGTAGTCACTACAGATGCCAGCCTCATAGGCTGGGGGGCAGTACTGGAGCAATGGTCTCTCCAGGGCAAGTGGTCAGAAGCAGAAAAGGCCCTGCCCATCAATCTCTTAGAGATACGAGCAGCCCGGTATGCCCTAGTAGCATGGACATCCAAACTCCAAGGGTCCCCTGTCAGAATTCAATCAGACAATGCCACAGCAGTGGCATATATCAATCACCAGGGTGGCACCAGGAGTCGTGCAGCCCAGAGGGAAGCAAATTGCATCCTGGAGTGGGCAGAAAAATATGTCCCAGCCATATCCGCGGTTTTCATCCCAGGAGTGGAAAATTGGAGAGCGGACTTTTTAAGTCGCCAACAATTATGCCCGGGGGAATGGTCTCTTCACCCCGAGGTTTTCCAGGCAATATGCCAGCGGTGGGGAACACCGGATGTAGATCTGCTGGCATCCAGATTCAACGCAAAGGTGGACAGATTTGTGTCTCGCACAAGGGATCCTCTAGCTTGCGGCTCGGATGCCCTAGTGTTCCCTTGGGATCAGTTCAAGCTGATATATGCATTCCCACCGCCACAATTGTTACCGCGATTACTCCGCAGAATCAGGGTAGAAAAGAAACCAGTGATTCTGGTGGCTCCAGCGTGGCCCCGAAGGGCATGGTACGCAGAGATTGTAAAAATGTCAGTGAGGAGTCCTTGGGCCCTCCCACATCGTCCGGACCTGCTGTCGCAGGGACCGATATACCACCCTTCCTTACCAGCCCTAGGTTTGACGGCCTGGCTATTGAAGCCCACATTTTGAAAAAGAGAGGGCTCTCTAATTCTGTGGTATCTACCATGATCAATGCCAGGAAGCCGGTATCCAGGCAGATCTATTATAGGATCTGGAAAGCGTACATTACGTGGTGTGAGGCCAAGAAATGGCATCCACGTAAGTACGTGATAGGGAGGATTTTGGACTTCCTACAGTGGGCTGTAGATAGGAAGCTAGCCTTGAGTACTATCAAGGGTCAGATTTCGGCCTTGTCAATATTTTTTCAAAGGCCCTTGGCTTCGCATTCACTAGTCAAAGCTTTCATACAAGGAGTGATGCGTATTAGCCCTCCGGTTAGTATTCCCATATGTCCTTGGGACTTAAACCTGGTTCTGTCAGTTCTACAGAAACAACCGTTTGAACCATTGCAACACATTTCCTTGGTTCTTCTCACCAGGAAATTGATTTTCTTAGTAGCCGTTTGTTCGGCTAAAAGAGTATCGGAATTAGCCGCCTTGTCCTGTAAGGAGCCATATCTGGTTGTCCATAAGGACAGAGTAGTATTACGTCCTCATCCAGCCTTTCTTCCCAAGGTGGTATCGAGGTTTCATTTGAACCAAGATGTGGTTCTTCCTTCTTTTTTCCCCAAACCTAGCTCGGTAGAGGAAAAGTTATTACATTCTTTGGATGTAGTAAGAGCAGTTAAAGCTTATCTAAAAGCCACTGCTCAGATTCGCAGAACGGATACTTTGTTTATTCTGCCGGAAGGCCCTAAAAAGGGTCAGGCAGCATCAAAATCCACTTTAGCCAAGTGGATTCGACAGGTCATAATACAAGCCTATGGCTTGAGAAAGAGACCGCCTCCGTTCAAAGTTAGGGCGCACTCCACAAGAGCAGTTGGAACTTCATGGGCAGTGCATCACCAGGCCTCCCTGGCTCAAGTATGTAAGGCCGCAACATGGTCTTCGGTACACACGTTTACTAGATTCTACCAGGTAGACGTTAGAAGTCAGGAGGATGTCGCCTTTGGGCGCAGTGTGTTGCAGGCCGCAAAAGATCCTCATGCCTGATGGCGCCCAGCTTATGTATCCCTCCCCTCATTTGGCATTGCTTTGGGACGTCCCATTAGTAATGACTAAGTCGCTCTGTGTCCCGTGATGTACGAAAAAGAAAAAGGGATTTTTATAACAGCTTACCTGTAAAATCCTTTTCTTGGAGTACATCACGGGACACAGAGCTCCCACCCCTCTTTTTGGGACACTTATTGCTTGGCTACAAAACTGAGGTGCTCCCGGATGGGAGGGGCTTATATAGGTGAGGGTACTTCCGGTTTGGAATTGCCCAGTGCCAGCACCTGAAGGTAATCTATATAACCCATTAGTAATGACTAAGTCGCTCTGTGTCCCGTGATGTACTCCAAGAAAAGGATTTTACAGGTAAGCGGTTATAAAAATCCCTTTTTTCCGCTTCCTCACTTACTGAAAAAAGATCTGTACCTGAAATATGAAGTGAATAAAAAGGAACAGCAGCCACATTAACTGTATAACAAACTGACAGTCTTTGTAAAAACAATGATCTAAGCTATAATTCTGTCAACCATTTACTGTTACATCCAGAATGTTAACAGCATCACCAAAAAAAAAAAAGACCAATATCACGGATTAGAAAAATGCCTCGCATTGATCGATGATTGGATGACAGAGAGCTCCCTCCAACTCAATGGATCCAAAACAGAACTTCTTTTCCTCCATGCAAACCGAAAGACAAAAGCTAGGGCTTCATGGACACCATCCACCATCCTTGGACAGATCATCACCCCAAGCACCAAAGTCAAAAGCCTCGGAGTCATCTTTGACTCAGAGATGTCGATGGATGCACAAATAGGATCAGTAGTCAGCGGATCCCACCATCTTCTCCGCCTACTGCGTAGACTCATCCCCTTCATCCCGGAGGAGGACACAGCAGTAGTAGTCGGAACAATCATCAATTCCCAACTCGACTACGCAAACTCCCTCTACCTAGGATTACCTAAATACCAGATTTCACGCCTACAAGTCATCCAGAACACTGCAGCCAGACTGGCAACGGGGAAAAACCCCTGGGAACCAATCACCCCGTTCCTGAGAACCCTACATTGGCTAACCGTAAAAGATCGGGTCACATTCAAGACCCCCTGTCTCACCCACAAATGCACACAAGGAAACGCTCCTCAATACTTATGCGAGAAAATAAAACACTACACCCCCAATCACATTCTCCGATCAACTAACCCAAATTTCCTCCACATCCCTAAGTCCTGCTACAAATCTAAAGGAGAACGAAGATTCGCAGTCCAAGGACCACGGCTATGGAACGCTCTACCTACCAACATCCGCATGGAAGAAAACCATCGGGCCTTTAGGAAAAAACTTAAGACCCACCTCTTCTGAAGAATCAGGACGACACCGGATGGAAATAAGCGCCTTGAGACAATTTAGTTCGCATTTGTAGCGCTATACAAGTTACTCACTCACTCACTCACCCAGCATGCATGGTTGCTCTTCTACCTTAGCACACAGTAAGGGCCATTTAATAAGAAAGATCCTGTGACTGGCAAGAACTCACCAGTGACCGGACCACTACCCAGATACCAAGCAATTGTGCTGCAAGTTTAAAAAAATACTTGCTAAGCTATTGCTAGACTTGCCAGGCAAGTTTGTTGCCCAATTGCAGCAAATCCGCATTGCATGACTCCAGATCAACTATCTTTGCAAACAATCTGCAAGTCTGCTGCAGGTTCTGGTTGACTTATGTTGTGCAATAGTCATCCCACCACAGGGGTCACTGTGGCTGAATTTTCATGCTATAGACTTGCAGAGCTCATGCTGTAGACTCACCACTGAAACTTTGCTCTTGCTAGAGACTTGACACACACACATTTGGTACAAATTGGAAAAATGTCAACTGGATCTTGTGCTTTAAGTGCTCTGCAAGTGTACAACATGCCAGTGAAAATGTGCAGGAAGATAACAGACATACAATTCAATACTGCCACAAATTTGTGGTAAGTTATCCTTGCTATCTGAGTAGCTTACCACCTACTTGGACCAGTGAGATATTAGCTAGCAAGAGAGATTCAGACGCATTCCGGACTAGCAAGGGAATGATTCCATAAAGATAAGGGGAAGGCTCTTCTGGTCAGCTTAAGGCTCATGTCATAATAACAATTTGTAGCAGAGATTTGTAGCAGCTACTGATCTTTCTGATTATTTTCCCAGGTGATTTGTAGCTGAATACAGATGATTTGTTGCTGTAGCATCCATTGCAGAGTCCAATGTTTATCTAGGCAGCTACAAATTACTGGTGTGCTATGATCACGAGCAACTGTATTAAATAACATGAACATCCCTCAATGCTTTCCAGTCCATTGCTAGCTCCAAAAGCTGCAAAACTTCAGTTGCTCAGCAACTGAACTACACATTGGGGTAGATTTACTAAACCCGAAGCACTCAGAATCTGGTGCAGCTGTGCATGGTAGCCAATCAGCTTCTAAAGTTAGTTTGTTCAATTAAGCTTTAGGAATAAAACCTGGACGCTGATTGGTTTCTATGCAGAGTTGCATCAGATTTTGCACTTTCCAGTTATAGTAAATAAGCCCCATAGTTTGATATTTCAGCGACACAAACCCTTCATTGACTTCAATTCATTTTTTCTAACATTAAGGAGAGTGATTCTGTACAGTAGTCTGTAGACAAAATTGCCAGTACTACATGGACATAACAGCTTAAAAGATTACAGCACTCAACATAAGTCCACGGAACGTGGCTTTATTGATCACATAAAGGGATGAAAACAGTACACAATAAGGCCATGTTTAGTGTACTTAAAGTGGACCTTTCACCATTTACTGCACTTTCCGAATCCCCCAATCCCTTCTCTTTATTCCACATTCACTTATAATGTTCATATTGTGTGAACTGCATATAGATTGGTTCAGCACCTCCACCCCCAACTTCCTCATTTTTGCTGGTGACATACCTTCAGCCACCTGCAGCATCCTGGAATGATCATGTCACACATCCCAAGAGGCTGCAGATCATTAAATGCCAAGATATCATGAGATTTCATGTCTGCATAGGTAACAACTATGCAGGCCTGAAATCTTACAATACTTTGGCACTTACGTACCTCCAATTCCATAATCTCCTGGGATATTAATATCTCACACCCCGGGAGGCTGAAAGTACATTACTCTTGCTTGGCAAGAATAGAGGAAGTAGGAGGGTGGAGGGGCAAAACACAAAAATTCTTAGCATATGTCTTTTACATACGGAGAAAGTTAAGTTGATGTTGAAAGTAAAGTTTAAGTTGAATAAACTGTGTTGAACCGCTTGCCGAACGCCACACGGACATTTACGTCGACAGAATGGCACGGACAGGCAAATGGGCGTATATATACGTCCCCCTTAAGTTGCCGCTGTGTGGTCGCACGGGCGCCGCCGGCAACGCGCTTGCGACCCTGCCGCGAGCTCCGTGACCGTGCCCGCAGGACCCGCGGACTCGATGTCCGCCGAAGTCCTGCGATCGTGTCACGGAGCTGAAGAACGGGGAGATGTTAGTGTAAACACAACATCTCCCCGTTCTGCCTAGTGACATGTCACTGATCGTCTGTTCCCTGTCATCGGAAAACATCGATCAGTGACGTGTCACGGCAAGCCACGCCCCCTAACAGTTAGAAGCACTCCCTAGGTCACACTTAACCCCTTCAGCGCCCCCTACAGGTTAACCCCTTCCCTGCCAGTTAAATTTACACAGTAATCAATGCATTTTTATAGCACTGATCGCTGTAAAAATGACAATGGTCCCAAAATGGTGTCCGATGTGTCCGCCATAATGTCGCAGTCACGATAAAAATCGCTGATTGCCGCCATTACGAGTAAAAAAAAAATTTTTTAATAAAAATGCCATAAAACTATCCCCTATTTTCTAGACGCTATAACTTTTGCGCAAACCAATAAATAAACGCTTATTGCGTTTTTTTTTACCAAAAATATGTAGAAGAATACGCATCGGCCTAAACTGAGGAAAAAATATGTTTTTTTATATATTTTCGAGGGATATTTATTATAGCAAAAAGTAAAAAATATTGATTTTTTTTTTTAAATTGTCGCTCTGTTTTTGTTTATAGCGCAAAAAATAAAAACCGCAGAGGTGATCAAATACCACCAATAGAAAGCTCTTTTTGTGGGAAAAAAAGGATGTCAATTTTGTTTGTGAGTCACGTCGCACGGCCGCGCAATTGGCAGTTAAAGCAACACAGTGCTGAATCGCAAAAAGTGGCCTGGTCTTTGGCCAGCAAAATGGTCCGGGGCTTAAGTGGTTAAACAACCCCAAGAAACATGTTTAGGATGGTCCTGCAGCTAGGACAGAGCCCTAGGAATGTGTTTATGTATTGTAAAAGAACACATAGAGAGTCCCAGCACATACAGTAACTGGTGTTTAGCACTGTATTAAAAGTGAAAAACACATTCATTAAACTATGGGAGTTGGAAGCACATGTAAGAGACTTCGGTGAGAGATGTCCTTAATATCAGTACCCATCTGCTCTGGGCCAGTGGTAGATACTCCATCTGTACTACTAAGTTCAGTCTCGAATTTCAGCAGCATCTGGCAGGCTGGCGGCACACAATGCTGAGCAGGCAAGTCCATTTCTGGGTCTCATTATACGCCTTATTGGTTACAAATGGGCAAAATTCTGGCTTCCACCATGGCAAATTATATATGCTCCTCATTGCACAATTCTGGAGTACATGCTGTATTGCAGCTACTAGTAATCTTTACATAAGATACAGTACCACACTGGTCGATGGTCATGTGACTTGAATGGTAATAACCTCTAAAGTCTGTAACTGCTATCTATATGCTAGTTGGGGAGATCTCTCCTCATTTCCTATGTAGTTACCAGTCAGAAAGCAAGCCCAGTCTCTCCAAAAGAGACACATACAATAAACACAATTGTGCAGAAGGGTTGAAAACTGGACAGTTTTTTTTTTGTTCACTGCTGTCTGTATGACCACAGAATGGGAATTTAGGAGAAATCATACTTATGGGGAGACACAGAAAGCCCTTTAACTGCTTGAGCCCCAGAAGAATTTACCCCCTTCCTGACCAGAGCACTTTCGCGATACGGCACTGCGTCGCTTTAACTGACAATTGCTCGGTCGTGCTGTGCTGTACCCAAACAAAATTGACGTCTTTTTTTTCCCACAAATAGAGATTTCTTTTGATGGTATTTGATCGCCTCTGCGGTTTTTATTTTTTGCGATATAAAAAAAAAAAGAGCGACAATTTTTAAAAAAAGCAATATTTTTGACTTTTTGCTATAATAAATATCACAAAAAATATATAAAAAAAACAATTTTTTTCTTCAGTTTAGGCCGATATGTGTTCTTCTACAAATTATTGGTAAAAAAAAAATCACAATAAGTGTATATTGATTGGTTTGCGCAAAAGTTATAGCGTCTACAAAATAGCGGATAGATTTATGCCATTTTTATTAGCAATTTTTTTTTACTAGTAATGGAGGCGATCTGTGATTTTTATCATGACTGCGATATTGCGGTGGAGACATCGGACACTTTTGATACTATTTTGCGACCATTGTCATTTATACAGCGATCAGTGCTATAAAAATGCACTGATTACTGTGTAAGTGACACTGGCAGGGAAGGGGTTAAACACTCGGGGGCAATGAAGGGGTTAAGTGTGTCCTAGGGAGTGATTCTAACTGTGGAGGGGATGGGCTACAACTGACATGACAGAGATCACAGCTCCTGATGACAGGGAGCAGTAGATCTCTGTCCTGTCACTAGGCAGAACAGGGAAATGCCTTGTTTACATAGGCATCTCCCCATTCTGCCAGTCTCCGTGACACGATCGCGGGCCACGCGTGGCTTTTTAAAGGGGATGTACCTGTACGCCAATTTGCTCACTGCTGCCATTGTGATGATGTATATCGGCTTGCAGCGGTCGGCAAGTGGTTAAAGATTAATACCCACTCATTTTGGCTATGATTAAGGCTTGTTGCCGAAACGCGTAAGATACTGTATTTTATACACTTTCCGTGCTATAATAAAGTAATTTGTTCAGCAGAGCAAGCTGCAAGATCTCCATTCCACTTTCTCCCACTAATTATGGCTTTTGTTCAGTTTTAAAGCTGAACTTCAGGTTTCCCTTCAGTCTTGTTCATTTGTACAGGTAGTTTACTTTTCACTGCACATTGTAAGTTTCTCAAAATGTGCATTAGAAGTGGCAGCAATTAAAGAGAGCCTGCCTCATTTCTGGGTTAGAGGACATCCAGGGTCATCTCGCCCCTTTCCCAAGGCTTGTATTTTAGGCATTTCTCCGTGGGTACATACTGCCTTAGACATTAGTGCACCGTCCAGCCACAGCAGCTTTCAGCCCCAGAGAGTTTAACAGGCTTCTGGCAGTAGGACAGGGTAGTACACCTGTGCCTTCTGTATGCACCAAATTGTAGGTCGCATGCACTTGTTGGCAGCCTTCATTCAAGGCTCAAGAACTGAGATAGAGGGAGAGACTGCGCCATTTTATTTATTTTGTAATACATTTTTACTGAAGAGGCAAAATGTGGCATAATTCTGCCATTTTACTGCAATTCTCTCATTCTCATGGCCTGAGCCCCACCACTGGAAAATAGTAATGTGCCACATATTCAGCCTTTTAATGATTTTCTTTTACAATGGCAAAAACATCACATTACATTTTCTTTTAGTATATCTTGACTTTCATCTCCATCACTTCAAATCGAGCAACAGCAAATTCACCACAGTGTAGTTAAACAAAGGATGGCCACCCAACTCTTCCATACTCTCACTACAGGTTCCCCACAGGTGGGTCCTCCTCTTGAGTCTGCACAGGCCTACCTTGAAGGGTCCTCTCCTTCAGGCTATACTGTAGGCTTACATACTGTATACCAAGGGTAGTCTTTTTCCCATCACCCTCTGCTCCAGACTCTTTCTGCTTCAGCTTATATAGGATGACTAACTCCACCCACCATACCCACCCAGGGGAGGGACCTCACTAAAAAAGGGGAACTAACCTCTCCTTACACACTGGAGCTTAATGCCTAGTGTCCTTGGGGCCTTATAAATCGGATGTCAGTTTACCAGAAGTTGTACAAAAATTATGCAAATACATATTGTTAAACAATGTGTTACAAATATAAATGTAAAATCACCAGATACAATACAAAGATTGACCACACAGTTGTCAGAGACTGTGTAATATTAAACTGTTTACAAGACTGAAGGCAGTGTGGGATTACTGAGGTAATGTCATGTCACATAATAAATAACTCACACTTTTCTATTTGTCACATCTGTGATGACCCTGTGCTATGTTGCACGTAGCCCTCTTGGGATTCCATAAGAATAGTACTGCTCATGTTTGTCTTTTTTCTATGCCGAACAAATTATTGCAGGAAACTAAAGCTGGTCATACATTATACAATTTTCTTATTCAATTTCCTTTAGATTTACCTTCAACTATGTAGTACAAGGGCCTACCCGACTGCACACAAATTGAAAGTGTTTAGATTTAACCTCATATTATAAGCTTTTGGTAATTCTAAAGGAAGCAAATTGTATAATGAATGGCCAATCTTATGCCGCGTACACACGACCGTTTTTCATGACGAGAAAAATGGCATTTTTTTATTTGGTCATTAAAAACAATCGTGTGTGGGCTCCAGAGCATTTTTCACAACGTGAAAAATGGGCATTAAAAATTTGGAACATGCTCTAATTTTTCTTGTCGTTTTTCACATCGTCGTATTTCTCGTCATGAAAAACGGCCGTGTGTAGGCTTTAACGACGTGAAAAAAACGCGCATTCTCAGAAGCAAGTGATGAGACGGGAGCACTCGTTCTGGTAAAACTAGCGTTCGTAATGGAGATAGCACATTCGTCATGCTGTAACGGACTGAAGAGCACGAGGCTGAAAAGCGCAAATCGTCTCTCACCAAACTTTACTAACACACGGATCAGCAAAAGCAGCCCAAAGGGTGGCGCCATCCGAGTGGAACTTCCCCTTTATAGTGCCGTCGTACATTTCGTACGTCACTGCACTTTGCTCGAGCATTTCTTTTCATGATCGTGTGTAGGCAAGGCAGGCTTGAGAAGAATCACGTAGAGAAAAACGTTGTTTATTTCAATGACATTAAAAACGGTCGTGTGTACGCGGCATTAGGATAGCTAGTCAGATTATGGTGAGGAGGGCCAAAAGCAAATGAAAAGCCCTTCCTCTTATGTAATACAAAGTATTTTATATTAAAAAAATAACTACTACCAATAAGAATAGGCTGCTGAAAATACTGGCACATTTTTTATAAGGCTTTAGATTTGTTCATTTATGTACAGTGAGGGAAAAGGGCATTTGATCCCCTGCTGATTTTATAGGTTTGCCCACTGGCAAAGAAATAATCAGTCAATATTTTGAATGGTAGGTTTATTTTAACAATGAAAGACAGAATAACAACAAAAATATCCAGAAAAACACATTTAAAAAAAGTTATAAATTGATTTGCATTTTAATTAGAGAAATAAGTATTTGGCCCCTTCGCAAAACATGACTTTGTACTTGGTGGCAAAACCCTTCTTGGTGATCACAGAGGTCAGACATTTCCTGTGGTTAGCCACCAGGTTTTCACACATCTCAGGAGGGATTTTGTCCCACTTCTCTTTGCAGATCCTCTCCAAGTCATTAAGGCTTCAAGGCTGATGTTCAGTGACTCGAACCTTCAGCTCCCTCCACATATTTTCTATAGGATTAAGGTCTGGAGACTGGCTAGGTAACTCCAGGACCTTAATGTGCTTCTTCTTGACCCACACCTTTGTTGCCTTGGTCAGGGGTTTGGGTCATTGTCATGCTGCAATACTCATCCATGACCCATTGTATCCCCCCGCATTGTAAAACTGCACTGTGTCCAAAACATGCCCCTAACCACATCTTATAGGCCCACTCCAGACAACAGCTTAAAATTTGCTTTGTAATTAACTTTATAGCAGAAGAATTGGCGATAACAAATTGGAAACATAGAAAAGTGTACTACAAGTGGATTACTTGGAAATCTGAATTCTCTTCCTGATTCCAAAAAGCGATATGTGGAAACATATGCTGTGTCCTCGTACTGGACAATATGGCAGCACATGCCTGGCCCAGTTTAGTGCAGAGTTGATATTTTCATTTTATCTTGGCAGGGTACTAAGCTTCAGTTCTGTTGCCCAGTGTGTTTATCTGCATGGCTGGGCTTTTAGCCATGGTAATAGCTGATACACGGATCGTTTTGCCTGACAACTGGGTTTATTTAAAGATCACTGAAAACCATTTTCCTTCAATAATAGTATTCACAGGCTGCTGAAAGCTTTTCTAGAACTGAACAATTTATATTATTTTAGTGGTTAGCATTTTCATAAAGTACAGAGTCTCAATGTGGTGTTGAATGTATATATCCATAGTTTTTATGCAGAAACTATAATGTATTTTCTGTACATATTTTGTGTTATTATTTTACCATTTATGCAAAATTAATTTTATATAAATATTTGCTTTAATATTGCTTTAATATTTTAATTACTGTGTTTTACACATGGATTTGTACATAGACTTGCACACAGGGTGTGCCGGGCACGCTCTAATCTCCCCATTCACATTAGCATTATTGCTCTGTGTGCCGGCGGGAAGATGGGAAAGATCTCCCTCTTATTGGCTCTGCCACAAGAGAAGCGTCAGAGAGATCAATGTACCAGGGTCATATATAAGTAGACACGCACACACGTGTGTTTGAGCTTTAGAGTGCACACCCTAATGCAATTGGCTGCACACACCTATGGATTTGTAAAAGATTAAAGCTGATTTTCAGGAATTCAGTCACCTTGTAAAATGTTCTGGATAACCAAGGGTTAAGTCCAAAGAGGTGCATACCACCTTGTGAACTCATCTTTTACATTTTTTCAGGGCTCCGGGAGCATAGCTTAGCTGTCACTATACTTCCAGTGCTCCAACACTGGACTTTCCACTGCAGCACCTACAGAGTCACATGCAGCCATGTACCCTCTGTCACTTGTGCAGTCTCAGTTTCCCTCACACAAAATTGATTATTTTACTACCAAATGTGTTATGCTGCAATAAACTTTATTCAACTTCTATATTACTGCATGTGTTTTTTCTTTTTTTTTTGACAAACCATTATAAAGAAAAAAATAGAGGTCAAAAGAGCACTTGTGTGGTTTAGGCCAGTGTTTCTCAATTCCAGTCCTCAAGGCGCCCCAACAGGTCAGGTTTTCAGGATTTCCATTATTTTGCACAAGTGATTTGATCAGTTTCACTGCCTTAGTAATTACCACAGCTTTTTCATCTGAGGGAAATCCTGAAAACATGACCCATTGGGGCGCCTTGAGGACTGGAGTTGAGAAACACTGGTTTAGCCAACCATTTTCTTCATATTAGATGTTTATGGTCTGTGTAACTGGGGCCATGGTAACTTCTCAGTAAGTTGGGAGGTATTGTACAATTGCTCTGAATGAGTGATGGGGGCGTGGCCATGACTGTGCTGTTCTAACTCACGCTTCACACAGTGGTCGCAGACTTTCCGACTGGCCTGCAGCATTCTTGCAGAAATTTCAGAAGCGAAAAAAGGACATATTTTTTTTTACCTTCCCCAAACTACATAGAATACATCTGCTCAAGAGGCTGACTAGAGTACAATAAGTGCTAGCAGTAGCTGCATTCTAAAATAAGATGCATTATTAATAAACTTTAGAAACTTGTCATGCATATACATTATTGATCTCTCTGGCTAAAACCATGTCATGTTTCTCAGCTGGTAACCCAATCTACTAGAAATTAGTGCATGCAAGATGATTTTTCATCCATTGGGAATTTTTGAGCAGGCCTTTGCTTAGTATTCCTTATTGTACAGTGATTGGGAGTGATGGCAACTGCCAGAATTATAGGCTTAAAGTGTTTGTTACCCCACCCGTTTATATTCCTGATATGTGCATGCTGTACCATGTACTTGTATGAAAAAGTATCCTGTTCTCTTTGTATTGCTTCCTTTGTGTGAAATCCCTGTTATTCCAGCCAATCCTTTTGATTTCCTATTAAAAACTGACCACACTAAGCAGGAGAACACACCGTGGTCAGTTCTTTAGCTGTGCTGGGAACTCAGCCTGCTCTCCAATGATCAGACTTGCCCTGACACGCCCCCCCCCTGCACAGCCATTCATTAGGAAGCTCAGTGTGCTGCTGTTTTTCCACCCCAGCTCTTATGCAGCTGAGAACAGAGGGAATGTGATCACTTAGACCCCTTTCACACTGGGGTCATGGCCGCGTTCACAGTAAAGTGCTGTTCGCTTCAGCTTCACCTCTGTTTAAGCAGCGCTTTTCGGCCACTAGCGGGGCACTTTTAACCCCGAAGAAGGGGTTAAAATCTCCTGCGTTGCGGCACTTTCTAAGCACTTTTCAGGCGCTTCGGAAGTGCTACCCATTCATTTCAATGGGCTGTGCGTTTTGGGAGCACTAAATACAATACTCCCAACCCCCGCTAAAGATGCTGCTTGCAGGACTTTTCGTAACGTCCCGCAATCGCACCGCCCCAGTATGAAAAGTCACACTTGAATGAAAGGGAGGCGGATTTCAAGCGCTTAATAGAGGCTATTTCTAGCGCTAAATCACCTGAAAATTGGCCCAGTGCGAAAAGGGTCTTATAAGAAAGGAGAAAAAAGTTTTTTATAATGTTTTATATCCATATACAGATGTTTTGCCTTTCATTTCTATTTGAAACAGAATGGTTTGTTTTACAAGGTGATCATTTACAATCACATTAAATAGATACAGATAAGCGAGGAAATTCATGAACTTGTAGCATTTCTGGCCTGGAGGTTCCCTGGAAAGTGCTATAAACTTGTAAAGTGGTAAAGTTAATTTCTGGAAAAGTGCCAGTGGCAACAGCAAGCCAAGCAAGAATCCCTGAGGTGTCACTACCCTAATCAGGAAGAACTTTACACCTTTCCCTGGATAATATCTAATTGGGAACTATACTACTTCCTTATGAGGCCACATATCACCAGAGCCAGGTATTTCCACCTCATCACCACCTGTCCCTTTGGAACTGGCAGATGGTCCTTTCTACTCCCCCTTACCAGTTTATAGATATGTAGTGGAACCTCACTCTCCCTCTTGCCTATTGTGAATGAATGGCTTGTGTCTAGAGGTACCTGGGAGAGGAGAGTGCAGGAACTCTACGCCAAGCTCTCCCCTCGTGTGTATAAGAGGGTTGAGCAAAGTTAGTTGATTTACCTCCCGGGTCTGTCCACTGCATACGAAGCCTTGGTGTTCCATGGAAACGTGTCTGCCAATAATAGAGCCCCACACCAATCGAAAGTCCAACACTCCTTTATTTCTCGTACAATACGGTGAACACAATCAGTTGAACTTCCAATAACAGACGAACAAGGGGGGTGTGGGTACGAGTAGGCCCAGGCACAACTGAACTCTCCTATTCTTTTTCTAAGAGCGAATAGGCCTGGCGCACGGTCTCTGCCACCGACCGTGAGTTTTGGTCACTGCCACCGACCGGATGAACTGTTGAGGCCCCTGCCACAGGCCTAATAGCAGGCCTCTGCCACTGACCTGATTGAAATAGCTGGACTGCTGCCACCGGTCATTGAACGTGGACTGAACTTCCTCTTTGAACTTGGCCCCTGTTCGGGAAAGATAGCCCTCCGGGCGGTCTCCAGAGGTTCACCCGGCACTGGCAATCTGCTGCACCAGGTCTTCGGGTGAGTCCCTCCTCCGGTCCCTTACGCCTTCGGGATTCGGGTGCCCCACTCCTGGGGCCCCCTAGGATGATCCCTCCCTCGCGGGACCCAGCGGATGGTACTGGGCCCCAGGCCTCCGGCTGAGTACCTCACCCCAGACTGAAGGTGTCTGGGATGGAACACGAACTCCAAGTGTCCAGGCCTAGGCCGCCTGGACACCGACCGCAACCACAGCCCTCAGGCTGAAGGTGCCCGGGACTCGAACCTTGTGGCAAAGATGTCTGCCCCCTTTATACCCCCTCCCCGCCCCGCCGTACAACCGCTGCGAGAGGTCACAAAGGGTACGGCACTGCAGCGATGGTTCAGCCCCAGCCCAAAGTGACAGCGCCACCTGCTGGGCCGCAGGGAACTATGCATCACTGGTGTCTTCACCAGTTTAAGAAGTACATACCCGCTACAGATACTACTAGGTGAATCGAATATTCACCCAACAAAGCAAATAAAAATAATGGGGGTTCCCTCATCTTTACCAGTAGTCTTATTATTACTGAATTTCAGCAAAGCAAATGCTCAAAGAGGCCCTGTGACAAACTTAAAAAAATGAAGATATAAACACAGACAATTCCCTAGCACAGCCCCCTTCCTTCTTGAAAGTTATGGCCCTCTCTTCTTCTTGGATTTTCTAATTACTGTCGGTGCTGGCCCAACTCCTACATACCTCAATTCACCTTCATTCATACCCTTTTAAGTAGCTGTTAGGGAAGGAACTTATGGGAATTTAATAGAATATTACTTGAGTGCCAGCTCTGAGTATGCTCTGAGCATGCTGGGGTTACGGACTAAGGATGAGCAGAGGTTCTGTCCAAACTTAGGTTCAACTCAAAACGAGAAAGTTGTCACTTCTGCCAAATCAGTGCCCAGTCAGCTGCTGCCAGGGCATTCCCTGATCCACAGCTACACACAACAAAGGGGCGTAAAATGGCTACATTTAGTCATTAACAATCTATCACTAACATCACATCCAGGATGGAGGCTTCTAGACATGTGCACTGCCGAAAATTTTTGTCGTTTTCATTTCATTCGTATTTATTTTTTCCCCGTTTTTCGGGTCATTCGTTAGGATTGAAATTCGTTATTTCAAATAAATTCGTAACTTCGGAAAAATTTGAATTAGTTATTTTCCATTCGTTTAGATGCAGTATTCGTAAATTCGAAAATTCGGAAATCTGGAAATTCGAAAAACCGGAACTTTATTCAAAAATAATAACTAACTAACTAATAATAACTAACTATTAAATTATAGGTATTGTAATTTCCGTTCAAATTTGGCTGTTTATGAACGTAACGAATACAAATTTATCCGAAGTTACGAATTATCCGAAATAAGGAATGCCGCAACTAAATGAATGGAATGTAACAAATTAATATTAATAAATAATAATAATAAAACGTTTTAATTATTATTATTATTTATTATTATTCACTCATTACGTTCCTTTCGTTTAGATGCAGCATTCCTTATTTTGGATAATTCGTAACTTTGGATAAATACATATTCGCTACGTTCACTGCAGCCAAATTTGAAAGGAAATTCCAATACCTAGAATTTAATAGTTAGTAATAGTTATTATTATTAGTTAGTTAGTTATTGTTTCGGATTTTTTAATTTTGGGGTTTTCGATCTTATTTTTGTTCTTTTGAATTTTCGGATTTTCATACTTATTTTTGGATTTTCAGATTTTCGAATTTTCGGATTTCAGAATTTACAGGAAAAAAATTGTCAAACGAGTTTTCGGTAATTTGAATATTTCCAAATGATCAAATTTGTTGAATTTCGTCGATAAACAAATTCAGAACTAAACTAATTGCACATGCCTAGGGGCTTTTGAAAGGGAAATAACAAGCATAAAATACATTAAACGCATGTAATCTTATTGGAAGCATTTTGGTGAAATTAATGCTCTGGAGACTCTTTAAAGTTATAACAATATATGCTATGATAATAGTAAATCAATTTTTCTTTTTTAATAGATTCGAAGACGAAGACCAACACCTGCAACATTGGTCCTCAGCAGTGACCAGTCATCTCCAGGTAAATTATAGCACTTCCTACTTCTTTATAGTGATAAACTGTGCAATTACTGTTATTGTTTAAATATACACATACATAAGGTCTTAAAGAGGAAGTAAACCCTGATGGGTTTTACTTCCTCTTTATTACCCTGCAAAGTAATAACTTAATGGGCTAGTATGCATCGCCCTGTCCAGGGAGCCCGCGATGTCGGCACCCAAAGCCGAACTTCGGACTCCCGGGTGCTGCCACCGCCCTTCCTGGTAAGGGAACCAGGCAGTGAAGTCTTTCAGCTTCACTCCTGGTTCCCTACTGCGCATGCACAAGTCATGCTGCACATTCTGATTGGTCCCTGCTGTCTTCTGGGACCTGTGTGTCTCCCAGAAGACAGTGGGGGGAAGGAGGATTTGCCGGACATTGCTCTCCACCTGCGTTCCAAGAAAGCGGAAGTGCCGCGTTACGTTTGATCCCACCAAACGCGTTTCGTCAGTGTGCATCTGACATCATCAGGGGTCACATGATGCGACTTTAATTTTAATTTTATTTTTTTAAATCTTCACATGCTGTTTAGTGTGATTTTAACTAAATAAATATTCTGGATACACTACACCATGAGAGGTCGCCTTTTACGTCTATGTGAGCTGGCACGAGCATCCAGGAACCTAGAAGTAACATCAGCGGTACCTTCCCCAGGCTGTCTCTTTCTCCAGAGGACATAATCAATTATGCTGTTTTTGACTACCTGTAATGGGGGTCAGTACTCTCTGGTGAGTAGGATGTACATATGAATGTTGGTGAAAAGAAGACACACTAGGGGTTATTTACGAAAGGCAAATCCACTTTGCACTACAAGTGCACTGCAAGTGCACTTGGAAGTGCAGTCGCTGTAGATCTGAGGAAAGGAAAATAAAAAACAGCATTTTAGCTTGCACATGATTGGATGATAAAATCAGCAGAGCTTCCCCTCATTTCAGATCTTCAACTCAGATCTACAGCGACTGCACTTCCAAGTGCATTTTCAAGTGCACTTGCAGTGCGCTTGTAGTGCAAAGTGGATTTGCCTTTCGTAAATAACCCCCCCTGAGTCACGGATGGTTTGATCACAGAAATGGTTTTGGACAATACATAGGGGTTGATTTACTAAAGGGAAAAAATACTGTGAACTTTGCAAAGTGCAGTTACACTCTGCAAGAGCCGTTGCTCCCGAGCTTAGTAAATGAGCAGAAACTCTGCTGACTTCCATCATCCAATCACATGCAAGAAAAAATTATTTTATTTTTATTTTCCTTGCACGTGATTGTGTATTCTTTGGAAAGTGAAGCTTTACCTTATTTACAGAGCTCTGGAGCAACTGCGCTTGCAGAGGGCAACTCTGTCTATATGTCTTTTGTAAATCAACACCATAGTTTTTATGGCAATACATTTTTTTGAGACTTCCTTGGAACTTTATAACACTATATTTCACCTATCACTTTATTGTTTCTATGAATGCACATGCACTTTATTCATTTTGAGTGCAGTTAATTAATAATTTTTTCAGTTTATTCCTTGTCAAGCTTTAGGCCCCTTTCACAAGTGCGGACCGTATGTCAGTATTTCATCCATCCGTTTTCGGATGAAGAACGGACATACATGTATCCCTATGGGATAGCGGGTGTCAGCGGATGAACATCCGCTGACACCTGATATCATCCGTCTCCGCTATGGTCCGTTTCTGCAGACGGAGAAAAAAACTATTTTTCCATCCGTCTGCAGAGCAGATCAGACGGTCCGTGTTCATCTGATCCCCCCATAGAGCAGAGTGGAGATCTGACAGGGCGGTCCCTGCACAGTGTGCAGGGACCGCCCTATCATCTGCCGGCTCAGCGAGGATCAAGGGAGCGATCCCCGCTGAGCAAGCGGATGTTAAAGGTATGGATCCTCATGGGATCCGTACGTCTGAAAGGGCCCTTATGCTTTATAACATGCAGCTCTCATTCACAGACATAGTATTTATTAATATTTATAGCATATGATTTATTATTTGTTTGTGCAGTGCTGGGTTAATTTAGTCAGTTAATTTACTAAAAACTTTTATTAGTAAATATTCTACTGTTTAAAGAGGACCTTCAGTCCCCGTAATTATCCCCATCTGCACCGCCATCTTTAAAAGTCTGGCACATGCGCAGATGTGCTGAAAGGCACTACCCATCCTTTGGAAACTGGCAGAGACATATGGCACACCTGCACATGAGTTTCCCCACGCATGAGCAGTCAACCTAATGGCGTCCTCACATACAGTATGCACAGGGAAGACACTACACAAGCGCAGATGTGCTGAAGATTTCTGCTTGGATCCTGAAGGCTGGGCAGAGCCTTTTGCCACATCAGCGCATGCGTGGAATTGAGTGCAACATCATTCTTGCCTAGATGAAAAAGGAGCAGCACAATAAAGTCAAAAGCCTTTGTTATCTAATTGTGAGAGAGGGAGGCTGCTAGAGCCAGATGCAAATAGCTTGTTTTTTGGGGTGAAGATCCACTTTAACCACTTCAGCCCCGGAAGGTTTTACCCCCTTCCTGACCAGAGCACTTTACAATTTGGCATTGCGTCGCTTCAACTGACAATTGCGCGGTTGTTCCACGCTCTACCCAAACAAAATTGGCGTCCTTTTTTCCCCACAAATAGAGCTTTCTTTTGGTGGTATTTGATTACCTTGGCGGTTTTTATTTTTTGCGCTATAAACAAAAAAAGAGCGACAGTTTTGAAAAAAATATATATAGTTTTAACTTTTTGCTATAATAAATATCCCCAAAAGTTTTTTAAAAAAACACATTTTTTCCTCAATTTAGGCCAATATATATTCTTCTACAAATTGTTGTTAAAAAAAATTTGCAATAAGCGTATATTGATTGGTTTGCGCAAAAGTTATAGTGTCTGAAATCTATGGGAAAGATTTTTGGCATTTTTATGGCATTTTTTTTAAAACTAGTAATAGTGTGATCTGCAATTTTTAGCGGTGCTGCAACAATGCGACGGACAGATGAGAGACTTTTGACACTTTTTTGGGACCATTGGCATTTATGCAGCGATCAGTGCTAAAAAAATGCACTGATTACTGTGTAAATGTCACTGGCGGGGAAAGGGTTAACAATAGGGAGCGATCAAGGGGTTAACTGTGTGTTCCCTCTGCATGTTCTACCTGTGTGGTGATGTGAGTGACTAGGAGGGAAGCCATATTGTTTTTCCTATTTTGTAGGAAGAATCGATATGGCTCCTCTCCTCTGACAGCATGGGGATTTGTGGGTTTACACCCACAAATCCCCATGCTGGCGCTCGTGCACATGATCGCGCGTGGCCGGCGGCGATCGTGCCCGCCAGCCACGCGCATCGGGTCCCCCTCCCTGCAGTGCGCCCTCTGGTGTCCGAAAACGGGTAGGAAGTACCCGTACGTGATTTCGCCCAGCAGTGCTATTGTGCCGCAGTTTATCTGCGTGACACGGTCAGCAACTGGTTAAGAGTGATCCCGGATAATAACCATTGCTCTATGGAACTGTTTTATACTGTATATTACATGCTTCTTCCTGTCTACTGTTAAGTTGAAACTGACACATGGATTCTAGCCCTTTCCTGAATGTTAATTGGGAGGTCAGCCTGTTATCCCTATTGAGTGATGTACAATAAAAGCCTGTCAAGAGCACTACAGGCCTGAATAGGTTTATTCACATTGTCTATTGGCATGCGTCCCTTGTGCTTGATAGTGGCATGGCATAAGTGTTTTAGCAGAATTATGAAAAAAATAAATCTAGGCTTTAAAACTGGCAGATCATTTCTTGTGCTGTCAGATTCACTGTGCTATGTATAAATCTGTGTAAGAGTCATCATTCATTTCTATTTCAGATCTGAATATGATTTCTTGCTGCTATTAGAGGAAGTTCACACACAATTATTTATTAAGTATAGTGATTTACTAAAGAAGTAGGGACTGTAAGTTTGCAAAGTGAATGTTTTCTAAGATTAGTAAATAGGTTGAAGCTTTGTTCGCTTTGATCACTCAATCTTTTAAAAGAAAAAAAAAAATCCTGTTTTTTCATTCACCTTGCACATGATTAGGTATTAAAGGTTGAATCGATACTCCTTCAGTAAATCAATTCTAATGTGTGCTACCCAACAGCAACCAACAGAATTTAAAATTTTTAGAATTGTTAAGCATGTGAGCGCCTCAAACATTTTTTTTTTTTATCGGTTGTGGACTGGCCTGTCCAGATTTTAGTTGATAGTGATTGCAAATGTAGCGATACCTCCAACTAAGAAGGCCCCAGATTTAGTTTGGGCCCTGAAGACAGCTCCGCCAACCCCCCGGCAATATACTCGACCCCCTACTGGCACAGCTAGTTCTGACAGCAAAATGTCTATCTTATACTGTATGAGTAATTAAGCACCGAGACAATACTAAAATGAAATAGGTATAGAATTTACTCAAGCTTTAGTTAGGAAAGGGGTTAACATTTATTACAGTTTACAATATATATATATTGCAGAGCCCTGCAACACTAACACACTATGAATATAAAGCTAACAGCAATAAGTGCACCACACGGGCGACCGTTAGTTAGGCGCCCTGTGGCGCAGTAACCATACAAATTAGAAAACCCCACCAGGCCTGGTTCAAACGGCTAAAACTTAGTCTATAGGGGATGATGTTTTTTTCTTCACCGGCAGGTCTTTAACGATGGTGCACATTAACAGAGTATAATTTGTAATCCAATGGGAAAGGTAAAGATGGGATAAACACTTTGCTAGGCGAACTGAGTTCAGCTCTGATAAGGTTCTTCAGTGAAAGTATCAGGAACAACTTGTGGGCCACGGCAGTCTATAGGCCTATTAACAGTAACAGTATATGGTTTGGGCATACGCCCTCTCACCCAACCGGACTGCGGTCCCAGTCCGGGATCTTCCACCGACTGTGTCACACACACACACACAGTCTCTCCAGCGATCGGGTCCCCGATCCAACCAATGCTGTAATAGAGCGAAGTCCGATGCCACCCAGGCTCGCAGAGGGGTGGAAGGCTCTTTGGTGCTGCGCAAGACCTCAGGCTTCAGGCCTTGCACTCCGACACATCTGCACAGGAGGATCAGTCTCTGAAGTCTTGTGTCCCAAAGAGGCCGAGCCCAGCCTCGCCTGCTCCTTTTATAACCCCTCCCATGAGTCTCTGTGATGAAAACATTTCCGAATGGGGTTCTGGGTAATGTAGTCTCTCTCTGTTCTCACTTCAGCAATGTCTTTTCTCTACTTCCTCCCGACTCACCTCTCACCTGGAACTTCTTGGCTGTCTGCATTAAAGGGGAACACCCCGCTACACACTCCCCCCACTTGAACTCTTTGGTCCCCAAAGATAAACCTTAACAAAGACTATGTACAACTCTAGACAATTCTGCGAACGATGTTGGCATAGGGAATTCCCACCAAAACTGAGAGGTAGAATTCCCTTGCCCACAGGTCACATTATTATGGGTGGCCTGCCTAACTGTGCCAGAGAGTAAGCTGGGGTTGCCCTCCACCAAATGGACTGTGGAGGGATCCGGATTTTCAGCACTCCTCCTAGCGGTAACTACAGAGTCTTCCGAGCTATTCCCCATTTGTGGGTAGGTCAGCTTCTTAGGAGGCCGGATGACTCTTCAAGCCCTTTGCTCTCTTGGGATTTCTGGCTCTGGTGCCACAGGCTCCTCTTCCTCTGAGCAACTATCATGGGCATCTTCCCAGTAATCTGCTGAAGGACTAGATGGGATGAACTCTGTGGCTTCTGGGTTCAGTGTTCCATCTGGAGTGTCTTCAGTGGTTGGAAGATCTATAGTGGAAGTTCCTGGAGTTGGGGAAGGCCACAACCAATCAAGTTCTCCTTCTTCATTTTCACTAAGTTGAGAGGCCTCTCCATCTTCGGCTCGGGAGGTCTGCGACCGAGTGTTCAGCCTAGGAGTATCCAGGATAGAGGCCGGTTCAGGGGAGTCTCTCACGGGAGGTATTCTGACTGCCTCAGCAAGTGGGAGCAGGTGGTTTCGATGCCACGTCTTCAGGGGGCCCACCTTTCCTTCCGGCTTCAACTTGTAGACAGGCAGGCCCAGGAACTTCCTACAGATGACATAAGGTTCAGATCTCCATCTATCTGCAAGTTTGTGCTTCCCAGGGACCCCCAGATTGCGTAACAGTACTCGATCCCCGGGCTGTAGGTCTTGTACCCGGACCTTCAAGTCGAAGTTTCTTTTGTTTCGTGCTCCCCTTTGATCTGAGGCCGCTTGAGCTTGTTCATAGGCTACTTTCAGGCTGTGTCTGAGCCTGTCCACATATCCTTTGTGGGATGTGGCTGAGGAATGGTCCAGAGAGGTGCCAAAGGCCAAGTCCACAGGTAGTCTCGCTTCTCTCCCAAACATGAGTCGATATGGGGAGTAGCCTGTAGCATCACTGATGGTGCAGTTGTAAGCATGTACTAGGGCTGCTATGTGTTTGCTCCAATGTTGCTTTTTCTCACTTTCCAGAGTCCCCAACATGTTGAGCAAGGTTCGGTTAAACCTTTCCGGCTGAGCATCTCCTTGTGGGTGGTAAGGTGTAGTTCGAGTCTTCTTGATTCCCAACGAATCCAAGAGTTTCCGGATCAGTTTACTCTCAAAGTCCCTTCCTTGATCTGAATGAAGTCGCTGTGGCAGCCCATAATGGACAAAGTACTTCTCCATAAGTACCTTGGCTACGGTGGAGGCCTTCTGATCTTTGGTTGGGAAAGCTTGGGCATACCGGGTGAAATGGTCGGTTATCACCAGAACATTTCCTAGTCCACTCAGGTCGGGTTCGAGGCAGAGAAAATCAATGCATACCAGATCCATTGGGCCTTGACTTTGTAGATGGCCCATTGGGGCAGCTTGATGGGGTAAAGTCTTCCTCTGGATGCATCGTGCACATGAGTGGCAGTACTCTTCTACCTCTGCCCTCATGCAGGGCCAATAGAACCGACTTCTGACAAGTTGAAAGGTCCTTTCAGCCCCTAGGTGGCCATGATTGTCATGCAGGGCAATCAGAACAGTCTCTCGATGTCTCTCTGGGAGGAACAGTTGCCACTTATCTTCTGAGTCATCAGAGGGGCCCCTTCGGTAGACCACTCCCTGATGTACCTGCAACCTGTCCCATTCTTTCCTCAACAGGCGAGCTTCCTTTGAGGGATGACGCAGGAGTCTGTTTGGATCCTGATTCTCCAGGGCCTCCAGGACCAATCTCCCCATGGGGTCTTCCAATTGGTCACACCTCAACTCCTTCTTGGACAATCTCGGCAGGTTGTCTTCATCCAATTGAGTCACTTCACAGTAGTGTTTTGGGACTCCCACCATGGTAACTCCTATTTCTTCTGCTCTGGAGCCTCCTCTGGCCTGGAATTTAGCTCCTTGACAAAGGGCCCGCACCCCGTCCGGTGCCACTTGGGTCCAATCTTCTACATCACTGGTGGGGGCATGAGATCTCCTGGACAGAGCGTCTGCGTCTCGATTCCCAGCCCCTGGCCTATACTTTAGGCTGAAGTTGAATCCAGACAGTGCGGCCAGCCACCTGTGTCCAGTGGCGTCCAGCTTGGCCATGGTGAAAAGGTAGATAAGGGGGTTGTTGTCGGTCTTCACAGTGAACTCTGCCCGATACAGGTAGTCTTTGAGCTTGTCTACTACCGCCCACTTAAGGGCCAGGAACTCCAGCTTGTGAGTGGGGTAGTTCTTCTCAGAGGGGGTTAGGCTCCTGCTCACATAGGCAACAGGCCGTTGTTGCCCTTCGTGTTCTTGATAAAGTACTCCTCCCAGACCGTCATGACTAGCATCTACGTGTAGTTCATAGGGCTTGGTTGGGTCTGCGTAGGCCAAGACTGGAGCAGTGGTCAGGCTCTCCTTTAATGCCTGGAAGGCCTCTTCACACTTCTGGTTCCACTGATCTCTGACTGACTCTCCTGACTTCCTGGGCCCTGAGTCGTCCTCTTCCCCCTCGGTCTTGAGTAGTTCATTCAATGGTCTGGCAATTCGGGCGAATCCTTCCACAAACCTCCTGTAATAGGAGCAGAACCCCAAGAAGGATCTGAGTTCTGTTACTGTGGTGGGTCGTGGCCAGGAGGTAACTGCCTCCAATTTCTCAGGGTCTGTGGCCACCCCTTCTTCAGACACTATGTGCCCCAGATAGTTCACAGAAGACTGGTAGAACCGACACTTCTCAGGCGAAAGCTTGAGTCCTTCCTCACTGAGTCTTCTCAACACTTTTTCCAACCTCTCTTCGTGTTCTTCCAAGGTTCTCCCAAAGACAATGACATCATCCAGGTATACAAGGACTTCAATAAGGTTCATGTCTCCTACAGTCTTCTCCATGAGACGTTGGAAAGTAGCTGGGGCTCCAGACAGACCTTGGGGCATCCGGTTGAATTCAAAGAACCCCACTGGGGTTATGAAAGCTGTCTTCTCCTTGTCTTCTGGATGCATAGGGATCTGATAGTACCCGCTCTTGAGATCCATAACGCTGAACCATTTGGCTTCAGACAAGCTCTGTAGGGCATCCTCTATCCTCGGAGTGGTGTATTGGTCGGGTATGGTTCTCCTGTTGAGAGTCCTGTAGTCTATACAGAGCCTCAATGACCCATTCTTCTTCCTGACCACCACTATCGGGGAGGCATAGGGGCTTCTAGACTCCCGTATCACACCAGTCCTCTTGAGTTCGGCCAGTTGTTCCCTTAGATCCTCCAGATCTGCTAGTGGGACCCGCCTGACCCTCTCTCTGAAGGGCTTATCTTCCTGGAGGCGGATCCGATGGGTGGCACTCCTTGCACACCCCACATCGAACTCATCTTTAGAGAAGATCTTCTCCCATCTGGTCAACTGGGCCTTGGCTCTCTCTTTCCAAGCTCCTGGCAGATTCGGGTTTTCCATGGACAGCTTCTCCCAAGCATCTCCTCCTTCACCCGTCCTCTTCACTTCTGACAGGGTAACAGGGGCCGCAGGGCTCACCTAGCCTAGCAGCATTCTGGCTGGGATTTCCATGGGGTCTCTGGTAGTGTTTCTAACACTCACTGGAACTCTACAATGGGCCTTCTTCAGGACCTTCAGCGGAATCACTTCCGGTATCACTTCCAGACCTGAGGACTCGCCTCTTGGGTCTGACTCCAGCACGACAAAGGGGCCAGGCTGCTCCCAAGTAAGCTTCACAGTGGCTCTGAGACAGGTTACTTCGCCGGGCTGCAACACTACCCCTTCTCTTCCAAGTCTCCACACCTTCCCTATCCCCTCTCCAGGGGTCTCCTGCTCTTGGACCAGCCGTTGGTAGGCCGTCTTCAGCATGGGATGGATCTTGGTGGCTGCTTGCCCCTCCTCTTTCACTAGAGGGGTCAGGAGTCTTCGGACCAGGTCCGTGTTCATCCCTATTATAAGGGAATTCTTGTTGGCTCCAGGCGGCCTAGGGCACACAACTGCCAGGGTGTCAAACACTTCGGCCTTTCCAGCCACGGATGGGTCAAAGGTCATCTTGATGGGAAGGTAGCCGTCGTAAGGGAAACTCTGGGTTCCAATTCCCCATATTTCCAGCTCTTCTATCTTCTGGATAGGCAGATGACTCAAGTGCCTATAGTAGAAGTCCCGGTATAGTAGGGTCACTTGTGCCCCGGTATCCAAGAGGGCCCTGGTGTAGACTCCCTCCACTTGAAAGGGCACTATCGGAGATGGGCCTACCAGCTTCTCTGGATATGGCCTGGTAGGGGTCACCTTCTTCTGGTCCTTTCCCTTCCGACTCTCTTTCGTCCAGCTCCTTTTGGACTTTAGTCTTTCCTGAGCCTGGTATGCATTGATTTCCCTCCTTTCAATGGGTGTACAGACCCGCTGAGGGATTTTATTGTTTTTCTTAGGTGTGCATCCCCTCTGGGGAATGTTGTGCCCCTTCTGAGGGGTCTTGCCCCCTTTCTCTGGGGTGTATCTCTGTTGAGGAATGTTGTGTTTCCTCCGAGGTGTTTTATTTCCTCTCTTCTTCTGTTTTTCATTCAGTTTGGAGCTCACTGAAGATGATGGGCACCCGGTTGACTCCTTCACCGGGGCCCTCTGAAGTTTTCCGCTGGCTGGCGGTTATTTGTCTTTTTTTTCCTGGGACTGGAACATATGTTTGCAAAATGACCAATCCCTCCGCAGTTGTAACAAATCACCTCTTCTTCCCGATCCTGTAGAGAAGCGGGCGCTGAGGTATTCGGGAACAACTCCTTTCTTGGACTTTCCTTTTCTGGTTTCCTTTGATCTTTCTCCATCAAAGAGGTCAGTATCCCCAACACTTGGGACATCTGCGATTTCAGGGTGTCCACTTCTGCATCTCTTTCGGGGGTCATGGCCGGGCTGACCATCACCACCGGAGGTTTGGTTGGCTCGACTGGCTGTTCCCTCTTTTTCTCCTCCAACATGGCCTCTTCCTCTCTGACCATTCGAATGAGGTCGGGGTATTCCAGGTTCTTCCCGTCCTGTCGGGTGCGCAGCGCCAATGCAATAGGATCCAGGGGCTGAGCTCCCCTCAATACCTGCTGAGCCCGGGCCTCGTCTACCTTCCCTGGGTCGATCCCCTTCTTCAGAATAATTCTATGCAGGATCTTGTCTAGACATCCCATATATTCTGATAGTTTCTCTCCTGTTTTCTGGTAGCAGTGCTCCAGCTGATAGGTGAGCTCGGTAACTTTTTCTGTCCCACCGAACACATTCTGCAAGATGTCCAAGTAGTCCTGTGCAGTACCGTCTTTCCTGCTCATCTTCAGGTTGCGTATGGCATCCAGAGCAGGCCCCTTCAAACTTTCAGCAATTCTCAGTTTCTTGCTGCGTTCTGGAACTTCCCATTCCTCTAAGGCCTGAGTGGTGCCATCTAGCCACTCCTCAAATCCCTCTTCCCCTGAGGGTACAGGTTTCCTCCCTGAGAATATCCAGAGATTTCTGTACCCCGACATCGGGTAATCTGTGGGATTCTTCTTGCACTGGGCCACAATCTCTCTCAGTACAGCGCATAGTTCTGTGCTAAGGGTGGCCGGTGATGATCTGGGACTCTCTGTATCCTTCTGCTTTTCCGCCTTAGGGGATGGCGGGGGAGGTGTCTGTGGAAATGATGGTTTTCTTATTTGGAACCGATCTCCCTTATGTGGCAGCGCATGTGTCAGATAGTAGGTCTGACCATCCATAGCTTGTATGCTCGGGCTTTTAAAATGCTCTGGAATTTCGTCTTTCCACTCTATTAATGCGTATGTATGCGAAGCATGTGGTCTCACATCCATCACCCATGATTTCTGGCATGGTGATAGGGACGTTATTAGCTGCTTTATCGCATCTCTTTGCCAGATCCCCGGGAGTTCAATAACTGCCGCCGCGGCCGGATCTGCGCCAGCCACTGTGTACCACTGTCCTACTTCTAGCGGGTCCATGCCGGTCTTTTGGCGTGTTCGCTTGCTGTATCAGGATCCCGGACGAGAACCCCCACGTGTTGCGATACCTCCAACTAAGAAGGCCGCAGATTTAGTTTGGGCCCTGAAGACAGCTCCGCCAACCCCCGGCAATATACTCGACCCCCTACTGGCACAGCTAGTTCTGACAGCAAAATGTCTATCTTACACTGTATGAGTAATTAAGCACCGAGACAATACTAAAATGAAATAGGTATAGAATTTACTCAAGCTTTAGTTAGGAAAGGGGTTAACATTTATTACAGTTTACAATATATATATATTGCAGAGCCCTGCAACACTAACACTATGAATATAAAGCTAACAGCAATAAGTGCGCCACGCGGGCGACCGTTAGTTAGGCGCCCTGTGGCGCAGTAACCATACAAATTAGAAAACCCCACCAGGTCTGGTTCAAACAGCTAAAACTTAGTCTATAGGGGATGATGTTCTTTTCTTCACCGGCAGGTCTTTAACGGTGGTGCACATTAACAGAGTATAATTTGTAATCCAATGGGAAAGGTAAAGATGGGATAGACACTATGCGAACTGAGTTCAGCTCTGATAAGGTTCTTCAGTGAAAGTATCAGGAACAACTTGTGGGCCACGGCAGTCTATAGGCCTATTAACAGTAACAGTATATGGTTTGGGCATACGCCCTCTCACCCAACCGGACTGCGGTCCCAGTCCGGGAACTTCCACCGACTGTGTCACACACACACACACAGTCTCTCCAGCGATCGGGTCCCCGATCCAACCAATGCTGTAATAGAGCGAAGTCCGATGCCACCCAGGCTCGCAGAGGGGTGGAAGGCTCTTTGGTGCTGCGCAAGACCTCAGGCTTCAGGCCTTGCACTCCGACACATCCGCACAAGAGGATCAGTCTCTGAAGTCTCGTGTCCCAAAGAGGCCGAGCCCAGCCTCGCCTGCTCCTTTTATAACCCCTCCCATGAGTCTCTGTGATGAAAACATTTCCAAATGGGGTTCTGGGTAATGTAGTCTCTCTCTGCTCTCACTTCAGCAATGTCTTTTCTCTACTTCCTCTCGACTTACCTCTCACCTGGAACTTCTTGTCTGTCTGCATTAAAGGGGAACACCCCGCTACACAAAATTGAATAGTTATGGGTGGTCTGGGAAAATATTGATGTTTTGAAGGAAGTAGGAATAATGACTTGGGCTGGGCCTAGATACTGACCAGAGGCCGTGCAATGCACCTACCTGTGTAGGCATCTTTACTATGGAATAAATAATTTGAAGTGCTGTATGTCGTGTCTTTTGGGAGTGGAGCATGTAATTCGTTTTAGGAAAAGCATTTCACCCTAATGGCTCAGCAATCAATGTTCGAGTATTGTCAAGAGGGGTGCAGGGGGACTGGCTTATGGAAATGCAAATAGCAATAATGAGAAAGTTGTTCAGATATCATACAACAGCAGGTATGTTTTTTCCGGCTTATGATGTCTGCTTGTGTTCAATAAGTTTGTTTATAAGGCTGGCCATACATTATACAATTTTATTGTACAATTTTCCTTTAGATTTACCAAAACCATATAATATGAGGTCAAACCTAAACACTTTCAATTTGTATTCAATCAGACAGGCCCTTGCACTACATAAAAGAAAATAAGGACAGAGGGCGCACCAGCCTTGTGCATTACCTTTGTAACATAGAATATATTTATTATATAAGTATTATACTCACAAACACAATGGTAAAATCATGCACGAAAATCCATCCAAGGCCCCATCCTAGAAGGATCCGCTGGCCAGTAGAACCAGGGTGGGATGATGAAAGTCCAAAATGGCTGACGCGTTTCAAGGGTATCCCCTCTTCCTCAGAGCTCGATCATGCCCTTTCTTTAGTGTGCATGCGCCAATGACGTTGGCGCAAGAGTATATAGTAAATATCTCCTAAACCGTGCAGGTTTAGGAGATATTTTCAGTACCTACAGGTAAACCTTATTATAGGCTTACCTATAGGGAAAAGTGGTGTGTAATGCCGCGTACACACGACCGTTTTTAATGTCATTGAAAAAAACTGCATTTTTCTCAACGTGATTTTTCGTGTTTCCTCTCAAGCCTGCCTTGCCTACACACTATCGTGGAAAAAAATGTTTGAGTAAAGCGCGGTGACGTACAACACGTACGACGGCACTATAAAGGGGAAGTTCCATTTGGATGGCGCCACCCTTCATGTTAGTAAAGTTTGTTGAGCGACGATTCGCGCTTTTCAGCCTCGTGCTTTTCAGTCCGTTACAGCGTGACGAATGTGCTGTCTCCATTACGAATGCTAGTTTTACCAGAACGAGCGCTCCCGTCTCATACTTGATTCTGAGCATGCACATTTTTTTTCACGTCGTTAAAGTCCACACACGGCCGTTTTTCATGACGAGAAAAACGACGATGTAAAAAACGACGTGAAAAATTAGAGCATGTTCCAATTTTTTCATGTTCGTTTTTCACGTCGTGAAAAATGCTCTGAAGCCCACACACGATCATTTTTAATGACCATTTTAAAAAATGTAATATTTCTCTTAATTAAAAATGGTCGTGTGTACACGGCATAAGGGTTTACAACCACTTTAACTATGCTTTAAGGATGGTCATACATTATAAAATTTTCTTGTACAGTTTTCCTTTAGATTTACCAAAATCAAATATTAGGTCAAACCTTAACACTTTCAATTTGTATGCAATCAGGCAGGCCCTTGCACTACATAGTTGAAGGTAAATCTAAAGGAAAATGAACAATAAAATGGTATAATGTATGGCCAGCTTATGTTTGTGGGTTAAGCTCCACTCTAAAGGAAACCTATAGTCATGGGGAATTTATTAAGCATGTGCGCCACTTTTCTGGAGGTATGGCCTTTTAAAACTATCCCGATTCAAAAAGCCTTGCCACCAGTTTCAGTAGCTTCTCAAAATGTTATCTTCAAGTAATTCCTAATAGCACCACTTCACTGCACCAAATTCAACAATAATTACCTTCAATTTGCAGATAATGGAACTGGAGGTAATTAAAGAGGAAGTAAACTGTTATGGGCTTTACTTCCTTTTTTGTTCCCTGCAAAGGAAAAGCATAATGTGCTAGTATGCATCGCATACTAGCACATTACGTGACACTTACCTGCAAACAAAGCCTGCACTGTCCCCACTGGAGGCCGCATCCATGTTCGCCCCTCTTCCTTCTGGGGGTGCGGAATCCGGCTCTGTGATGGCCCGGAGTCGCCTGAAGTCATGCGCGGGAGCCGCCAGTCACGGCACTTGCTAGGGACATCATTGGCGCAGTACAAAGTAAATATCTCCTAAACGGCACACGTTTAGGAGATATTAATTGTACCAATAGGTAAGCTTTATTATAGGCTTACCTATAGGTGCAACTTGAAAATGGAGGTTTTCAACCTTTTTTAAGACAAACTCTAAGATGGCATACAGAGACAGGTAGAGTGCGTGTCTCTATATGCTGTGAAGCAGGGCAACATGTTTGCTGCCAATAGCCCACCCCCCCCCCCCCACTATCTCTGGTTGTTAATCGTTGTTTTCTATCTGCACTTAAAGCCCCGTACACACGGCCGGACTTTTGGCCAACAAACTTCATTTTGAGCAAGTTGGACCAACCATCCGACCGTGTGTACGCTCCATCGGACAAACTTTTTTTGCTTTTTTCTAGATTTCATCGGACAAAAGTTGGGTCTGCAAACTGACAAACTTTTGCCCAACAAAAGTCCGATGGAGCAAAGTCCGACCGTGTGTACAGAAAACCATCGGACTTTAGTCCGATGGACAAAACAACTAATGTTAAAATCAACCAACAATAGCAGAAGTTGACCAAAGGGTGGCGGTAAAGAGCAGAAAAGAGCAGAAAAACCACGTGATGTTGCAAAATGTTCTGGGAAAGTTTGCAGAAAAGTCCGAGCGTGTGTATGCTATGGGTGTTCCCGACCAACTCCGTTCGGACCAAAAACCCCGGAAAAGTCTGATGGAAGTCCGACCGTGTGTACAGGGCTTAAGCCTCATACACACGATCGGATTTCCATCGGACAAAGCCGTGGAATTTTGTCCGAAGGGCGTTGGCCGTGAACTTGTTCTGCATACAGACGGCAAAACTTTGTCAGCCAACAAATACGAAACTTTGTGTTTTTTTAGCTCTTTAGCGCCAACCTTTGGGCAACTTCTGCTAATGTTGTGCTATGGTTAGCATTGCTTCTGAGCATGCGTGTTTGTACTTTGGATTTTTTTTCCGACAGACTTGTGTACACATGATCGGATAAACCGACATCACACATTTGTTGTCGGACAATTTTAAAGCATGCTATCCAACATTTGTTGTTGGAAAACCCGACAACAATTGTCCGATGGAGCATAACGACAAAACCCTGCCATCACACATTTGTTGTCGCAAAATCCGATCGTGTCTACGAGGCTTTAGAGTGACCAGTGTTCATTCAGTGCCAATAAATGCGGTCACTACACGTCTTGTGAACTAGCCCTATATTATAGAGATTTGAAGCTTAGCCACTGGAGGGAACTCAACCCAGATACTCTATATCTCTTAAAGGGGTTGTAAAGGTTCATGTTTTTTCACCTTAATGCATTCTATGCATTAGGGGGAAAAAACATCTGATGTTTTCTGGCCCCCCAGCCCCCCGGTTTACTTAACTGAGCCCTCAAAAGTCCAGCGTTTTGAACAAGCAGGCTTCTCGACCGGGCTTTTCAGCTCTTCTCGGCTCATTCATTGGATGATTGATAGCAGCGCAGCCATTGGCTCCCGCTGCTGTCAATCAAACCAATGATGCGGCGCACCAGGGGGGGGGGCCGAGTGATACAGTCAGCGGCTATAGCTGCCGGCTGTATCACGGGAGCATGCCCGCAAGCTAACCCCCTTGGGAGAGAGCTTCCCATGAAGGGGGTTATCTGATGTGGGGAGAAGCCGAGACAGCCGCCTAGGGACCCCAGAAGACCAGGATCGGGGCCACTCTGTGCAAAATGAGCTGCACAGTGGAGGTAAGTATGTTTGTTATTTTTTTTTAAATATTTGAACCTTTACAGCCCCTATTAACACTTGGAATAAGATATCAGTTACATAGGGAATGCATTGTTTTCAGTACCCTGACTTACTCATAGGGTTTGATTTACTAAAGAAATAGAGAATGTAGCTTAGTGAATAAGGTAGTTCTCTATGCCTGCCCACTGCTGACATATACCTAATCTATGTAGAAACAATGAATGTGTTATTTCCTCATATCTTGGGAAATAGTACATTCATTTTTCTTTTCTTCCCAGATCTCACAGATTACCTACAGGAGCAAGCACTGGTGACATAGCCTTTCCAGGGGGCAGCTGTGAGGTTCTGGCCATGTCACCAATGCCTACTGCATACCAGAAATGTTTAAGCTGCATATACCTGAGAATTAGAATAAATCAATTCCATTTAAAGAGAAAAAACAGATCTGTTACAATAGTGCACCAAAAGCTGCATAAGACAAATCTTGCTGTATTTGGTGTAATGCTTAGTTTATATTTATGGACGGGGAGGTGTAAAATCATGCAGTAGATCCACATTTGCGCTGTCCCCACCACTCCCCTTAAGCTGTAAAGGTGTATACACATGTCACGACCAGGATTGCAAATAATCCCTGCTGTTGCAATTGATGGGCAATACTTCCCCTTACCTCCCGTTCACTGTCTATTTTCCCTAAAAGCCTGCCCCACCAGGCCACACCTCTGTGCATTTTGGTTGGAGGTGGTTGCTACATGGTGGTGCAGGCTTTTAGAGGTTAAAACAGGCAGCAAAGAGGCGACATAACGCCTCTGCACCACCTGTCAAACACTTTCTGAAAAGTGATCACCACGGATTGCTGTTCAGGGGGCGAAGCTAGTATAAATGAGCCCTTAATGTTCCTCGATGGTTCTGTTTTTCTGTTCTACATTATGGCTGTAGTACTTGGAAAAATATAGTTAAAATATATTACCTAACCGATAAAGTGACACCCACGTATAGCCCGCATCAATAAGGTTATACGTTTAATGAGAAGATCTTTCTTTTGGGGTTACCTCTAGCAAATGTACCTGCATGTTGAATTGTACTAATTATGCCTTCTTTAATCCTTCACTAATGAGACCATCTGTCTGCATGTCTTTTGCTCAGGGATGCTTGAGTATTTGGAAGTCTTATAATACAATTTTTTTTAAATCAAATTCATTTCGTTCTTATGAAGATCTCCACACCTTGAACAAAGAATGGTTTGCTAAATATTCTATGCAAAGGTGCGCTGGGCTGGGAGCGTTCAGCTCTATACGAGTGACTAATTAGAGTGCTGGTGAAGAGGAGGGTTAATTGCAGCAGCTGTTTGATCTAATAGAAAACCTCTTCTTCATGGAGATGGTTGCAGAGAGAGCCTGTGGGAAAGAATGTAATATCTCATTCTGCTTGACCTGGTTGGATGGGGCAGAAATCAATGTGCAGATCAGAGAAATGTTTTTCTCTAAAATGATCTTTCTCCCTCCTGAGATCCTGCTTAGATATTAAAACATTATCTCTTCCATGGTAATACCCCAGTATATCTGAGTTTAGTCTGGTGTGGTGTCATGTCGGGAAAACAAAAGGGTGCCCTTGCCATTCTGGCTGTGTGGAACATCTGTCAGTAGAACCCTCTGATACATGGCTGGAGGTGAAAGGGGTGATATATAAAAAGCTAAATGTCACATAATTCACTTATCCTCTAAAATGAACACCTCTGTTCCCCTCTAAAATATTTTGTGAATATTACTGTTGCTGATACATAGACATAATTAACCCCTTCCAACCTGGGCCATTGTAAAATGACGCCGGCAACCCTCTCTCCCTCCGGGTGGACGTCATATGATGTCCTGGGTTTGAGGGGGGATATCTGAATGATGCCTGCCGCTAGAGCAGTGGTTCTCAACCTTTCTAGTGCCGTGGCCCGTTGATAAAACTTCCCAAGTTGTGGGGACCCCTAACAGTAGAATTTTCATAGCGTGGGTTGTCAGCACCCAAGGCAAGACAAGTAATTTGTGCCCCTAACCCACGGACATTTAGGGCTCCCTGAGTCCCTTCCACTCGTACAGTATTAAAACTCCTTATGGTACATTTTAGGATGTACCACTCTATGTTCTCCTTTATCTCGCTCTATCTTACTATCTTAATTTCTTGTCCCCCCCCCCAATCCCTCTCTCTAACCGTCTTTCCTGTTCTTTCTCTAATTCTTGCTCCCCCTTTTTCTTTGATCCTTCCCCTCTTTTCCTCTCCCTTGCATGTATTCTCTATTTTTTGGGATGAGTGGCAGTGCTAGGGGGAGTTCTGATCAGCCAGCTTAGGTGCTCTTGATCAAGGTCATCTGCTGATCTGAGAACTGTAAGGGGGACTTTAAATGGCAACTCTAATCACAGGTAGTGTTACTCAATGTGTCTCCAGCTCTGTGGTGTCTCGCAGCAGTGACACCTATGCCGAAATCAGGAGATAGGGTCTCCTCCAGCCCCTCACACTTCACATTTCTCACCAGTCAGCTGACCTCTAGTCTTTGCTCCACAGCTACAGTATGCCGTTAACTGAATGGGCGGCTGAGGGCTCCAGGAACAGCCCAGCTGGGCGGCCACAGGCTCCAGGGACAGCCCTCCACAGCGGCTGCGAAAAGGCTGGGAGAGTGCTGTGGGCTTTAGGAACAGCCCAGGATTTGGTGACCCCTGGCAAATCGTCATTTGACCCCGAGGGGGTCCCGACCCCCAGGTTGAGAACCACTGCGCTAGAGGCATCATTCAGATATCCTTGTTTTCAGCCGGCGATCCTGCGCACCATAAGAACGATCATAGCGGCGGTTCTTATAGGCGGCGGGTGGGGACATCCCCCCTCCCGCCGCCATCCGGTGCTTCTCCGGGCTCTCCCGTGCCATCGGGGACCCGGAGAGAATCGTCCGGCGCCGGTGGTGGGTCACGTAACGAGCATAGAGATGACTGGTGACCAGATGGTCACCAGTCATCTCTATGACCGTCGGAGGCCCGGCGTGATGTGATGACGTCACGCCCGGGTCCTCAAATGTAAACAAAGCCGCCATTGCGGCTGTAAGTATGAGATCAGTGAATTTTTTTTCACGATCTCATGCTTTCCAGCCTGGAGGAGAGATGTGGGGTCTTATTGACCCCACATCTCTCCATAAAGAGGACCTGTCACACACATTCCTATTACAAGGGATGTTTACATTCCTTGTAATAGGAATAAAAGTGATCAAAAAAAAAAAAAAAGTGTAAAAAAAAAAAAGTAAAAAAATAAATAAATAAGTAAAATAAAAAATGTTTTTTTTTTTTTTTTTTTAAACGCCCGTCCCCTATAGCTCGCGCTTAGAAGCGAACGCACACGTAAGTCCCGCCCGCATATGTAAACGCTGTTCAAACCACATATGTGAGGTATCCCTGCGTGCGTTAGAGCGCGTGCAACAATTCTAGCACTAGACCTCCTCTGTAACTCTAACCTGGTAACCTGTAAAAAAATTCAAAGCTTCGCCTATGGAGATTTTTAAGCACCGAAGTTTGGCACCATTCCATGAGTGTGCGCAATTTTAAAGCGTGACATGTTAGGTATCTTTTTACTCGGCGTAACATAAGCTTTCATATTTTACAAAAAAATTGGGCTAACTTTACTGTTTTGTTTTAATTCATGAAACCATTTTTTTCCCCCAAAAAAGGCGTTTGAAAAATTATTGCGCAAATACCGTGCAAGATAAAAAGTTGCAACAACCGTCATTTTATTCCCTAGGGTGTCTGCTAAAAAAAAACATATATAATGTTTGGGGGTTCTGAGTAATTTTCTAGCAAAAGAATGATGATTTGTACATGCAGGAGAGAAGTGCCAGAATAGGCCCGGTATGGAAGTGGTATAAAAAGCCCTGTATGGAAAGGGTTAAATAGAATTATAAAATATATACAGTATGCATCGTAAAAAAATCCCTAATTCTCATATATAAAATATATCTTTATCATTTAAATCCCCTTTTTCCTGTGTAGCAATACCCCCGAAGGGGCCGCTGGTTTAAGATTTGGGCCTGCCGTTACCTTTCTGTTCACCACACTCGTCCCAGGGGTCCCTCTTGAAGAACCCTCATAAATGTCCACACCAATACTTGGTTTATTTTTCTTCAAGAGTTTTATTAAACAGTTCCAACAGAGGGGTAGAGGGATAGGGAAGGTTCAGGTACCTTGCTTTGCGGATCAGGCACAATCTTAGATCCAGAGCAGGGATGAGCCGAACACCCCCCTGTTCGGTTCGCACCAGAACCTGCGAACAGACAAAATGTTTGTGTAAACTTTAGAACCCTATTAAATACAATGGACTCGAACGTTCAAAATCTAAAGTGTTAATTATAAAGGCTAATATGCAAGTTATTGTCCTAAAAAGTGTTTGGGGACCCGGGTCCTGCCCCAGGGGACATGTATCAATGCAAAAAGAAGTTTTAAAAACGGCCGTTTTTTCGCGAGCAGTGATTTTAATAATGCTTAAAATGAAAAAATAAAAGTGAAATATTCCTTTAAATTTCGTACCTGGGGGGTGTGTATGATATGCATGTAAAGTGGCGCATGTTTCCCGTGCTTAGAACTGTCCCTGCAAAAAATGTCATTTTTGAAAGAAAAAAAATGCATTTAAAACTGACTCGCGGCTATTAATGAATTGTCGGCTCCCGGCAATACATACAAAAGTCATTGATAAAAAAAAAAAAAAAAAAAAGCGTGGGGGTTCCCCAGAATTCAATTACCAGGCCCTTCAGGTCTGGCATGGATTTTAAGGGGAACTCCACCCCAAGTTTAAAAAAAAAATGGCGTGGAGTCCCCCTAAAAATCCATACCAGACCCCTTATCCGAGCACGCAACCTGGCCGGCCGCAGGGGAAAAGGGGGGGACGAGAGAGCGGCCCCCCCTCCCTCCTGAACCGTACCAGGCCACATGCCCTCAACATGGGGAGGATGTCCCCATGTTGATGGGGACAAGGGCCTCATCCCCACAACCCTTGCCCGGTGGTTGTGGGGGTCTGCGGGCGGGGGGCTTATCGGAATCTGGAAGACCCCTTTAACAAAGGGGACCCCCAGATCCCGGCCCCCCCTATGTGAATTGGTAAGGGGTACATTGTACCCCTACCATTTCACGAAGAAAGCGTAAAAAAATGTTTAAAAAAACACACAAACACCTTGAAAAAGTCCTTTATTTAAAAAAATAAATAAACATTCCAGCGGTGAAATCCAGTGTCCCGCGGCGATCCCGATGTCCAGCGCTGTCCTTCATTGGTTGTGCCTGAGCGGACCTGATGGGGAACTCCCTCTCAGTATTTTAAATGTATAGACCCGCCCCTTCTAATGTTCCCCATCAGGTCCGCTCAGCGGGCGAGATGCAGAACATGAGAAGGGGCGGGTTTATACATGTATTACCAAAGTGAGAGCAGTTCCCCATCAGGTCCGCCCCCTCGGTATGTCGGACCCGCCTACGTCATTGGCTTGAGCGGGGAACTTCCTTCACTATGTAAATTTAAATTACACAGTGAAGGAAGTTCCCCGCTCAAGCCAATGACGTAGGCGGGTCCGACATACCGAGGAGGCGGACCTGATGGGGAACTGCTCTCACTTTGGTAATACATGTATAGACCCGCCCCTTCTCATGTTCCGCATCTGGTCCGCTGAGCGGACCTGATGGGGAACTTTAGAAGGGGCGGGTCTATACATTTAAAATACTGAGAGGGAGTTCCCCATCAGGTCCGCTCAGGCACAACCAATGACGGACAGCGCTGGACATCGGGATCGCCGCGGGACACTGGATTTCACCGCTGGAATGGTTTTTTTTTTTTTTTTCTTAATAAAGGACTTTTTCAAGGTGTTTGTGTGGTTTTTTTAAACATTTTTTTACGCTTTCTTCGTGAAATGGTAGGGGTACAATGTACCCCTTACCAATTCACATAGGGGGGGGCCGGGATCTGGGGGTCCTCTTTGTTAAAGGGGTCTTCCAGATTCCGATAAGCCCCCCGCCCGCAGACCCCCACAACCACCGGGCAAGGGTTGTGGGGATGAGGCCCTTGTCCCCATCAACATGGGGACATCCTCCCCATGTTGAGGGCATGTGGCTTGGTACGGTTCAGGAGGGAGGGGGGGCCGCTCTCTCGTCCCCCCCTTTTCCCCTGCGGCCGGCCAGGTTGCGTGCTCGGATAAGGGGTCTAGTATGGATTTTTAGGGGGACTCCACGCCATTTTTTTTTTAAATTTGGGGTGGAGTTCCCCTTAAAATCCATGCCAGATCTGAAGGGCCTGGAATGGATATTTGGGGGAACCCCACGTCAATTTTTTTTTTATTTGCGGCGGGGTTCCCCTTAATATCCATTCCAGACCTGAAGGGCCTGGTAATTGAATTCTGGGGAACCCCCACGCTTTTTTTTTTTTTTTATCAATGACTTTTGTATGTATTGCCGGGAGCCGACAATTCATTAATAGCCGCGAGTCAGTTTTAAATGCATTTTTTTCTTTCAAAAATGACACTTTTTGCAGGGACAGTTCTAAGCACGGGAAACATGCGCCACTTTACATGCATATCATACACACCCCCCAGGTACGAAATTTAAAGGAATATTTCACTTTTATTTTTTAATTTTAAGCATTATTAAAATCACTGCTCCCGAAAAAACGGCCGTTTTTAAAACTTCTTTTTGCATTGATACATGTCCCCTGGGGCAGGACCCGGGTCCCCAAACACTTTTTAGGACAATAACTTGCATATTAGCCTTTATAATTAGCACTTTAGATTTCTCCCATAGATTTTTCGAATTTGCCCGCGAACACCCCAATTTGTTCGCTGTTCGGCGAACGGGCGAACAGGCAATGTTCGAGTCGAACATGAGTTCGACTCGAACTCGAAGCTCATCCCTAATCCAGAGGACAAATCGGTTCCACCGGATAGGCCTACCCTCACTGGCCTAGCAACCGGTGCGAAGCTCGCTCAAAGTCTCTGCCACAGACTTGATGAGTGCCGTCGAGTCGTTTCACAATCTTCTGCCACAAGATCGTGCAACAACACTGACACTTTGCAAAAGTTCATTCAGAAAGTACACAGCTGAGGTAAATTGGCCAGGATGCGTCCTTCAAGTGAGTCCCCAATTGTTCCGCTTCTTCCCGCAGGCAATACCACGTAGGACCATCCCTGGACTAGTAGACCCCAGAAACTCCTGGGCCTACTCTCAGTTGCGGAGCCTCGGGCCCCGAGGCCGAGAAACAGCTTGCACATCCCTGAGGCCAGGAGGGCCCTCAGGTCAGGATTCGGCAAACGAACCCCAAAGCGTGGTCTCTGTCCCTTAAGTACCCCTCCCCAGAATGCACAGCGGGTTGACCACGCCCCCTGAGAAAGGAATACCCAAAACATCCAGCCTGCTGCATTTTCAACCTTGACCTGTGGTGACAGTGACACCTACTGTCAAGTGGAAAAACGTGCAACCCAGCTGGACTGAAACAGAACCAACAATTATTTAGCATAATCCTTCTGAGCTGAACTACAGCTCAGACAACTAGATTTAACACATAGCGCCTACCCAACAGGAGCAGGGCGCTACACCTGTATTATTTATAGATGAATTCCAATCATGGTCATTTTAACATAGTCATATTGTTCTAGATTGGATCTTTGTAAGTAGGTTTGTGACAAATATAACTAAAAATCAATCTGCACAGTCAAAATATAGTTCAATAATACAAATAAACCAAGTTGCAGCTATAACCCCATTAGAGTGGACTCACAACACTCCCTATATAGACATCAACAATACATAAATAGTGTAATGCAACCATCAATACTATATATATATATATATATATATATATATATATATATATATATCACCCACTACTTTAAATAGGTGCTAGAAGTAAGATTTTTGTAAGTGCAGGTAAATCTAATAAGGCCCAGCTGTAAGCTAGGCCTGTTTGTTTTGATCTGTGTGGGCTGGGAGTGTCTCAGTGTAGGCTGGGGACTCACAGATAGCGTCATCTTTCGGTTACCTCTCTTCTGCTTCTAGAGGATTCTAGAAAGAGGAAGGACAGAAAAAATACCACTTCTACCACTGCAGTCCAATAGCAGACATAGCTAAGATACAATTCAAAAAGAATATGTACAGCACAGGTGCAAAAGAAAAATCAGGAAAGCAAATATATATAAAAACTCAACACAGGCAAGGTAAGGTGATGCTGCTGTGGGATCAGAGAAGAGACCAGAGATACCTAAAGTGCTGCATGATACTTCTTCAGGACAATAGTACATTCACTACGTGAGTGACAGGCACAATTGGGAAACCTGGAGAGGCATGCCAGAGCGGACTGGGAAAGTGCAGTCGGAGATGGATGTAGAGCCAGCAGGAGAGACTGTGATGTCATGGGCAGTAAAGTCGGGCAGCTGCAGTGAGGAGGGACTGTCACTGTAGTCCACCAAATGTCAGCTAGAACGAAAGACTTTTCTATTTTTGTTGCTACACTAAAGAGGCCCGCGGTCTCTGCCTGCTAAAGCAGTTGCTGAAGCTTAACAGAGTTAGAGTTGGGCCTACCATGTGCTAGCTGTACCAGGAACCAAGTATTGTACAGGAGAGGCAGAGGCAGTCTGCAAAAAAGTGTTGTGCTGGAGAAGACTGGAGCTCTAAAATCCTAAATATGGGTTCCAACTAATAATCCAATCGATTCTACTATTGACGTTGGGCATCCCATAATTTCCCTTACCCGATCAAAGTTCAATATCCCTCAATAAAATACAAAGCAAACATATGGACTGTTCATTGTCTCAAGAGTGACTGGGAAGTGAATGTCTGGCTGGACAGGGTGACAGGTTGACCACAATATCCAGCAGCTCTTACGGGGGTACTGCTACATATAGATATATATCTATATCTATATATAGATATATATATATATATCTATATATAGATATATACATACGCAATACAATAAATATCCAGTACAAAAAAGTAAAATAAAATAGTAAACAAAACAGATAAAAGTCCAACATCCCATGTGCTCTCATATCTTCTCCATAAAAAAACTGAGACATCCATGCTCTCAACCGTGCGATTTCTCAATCTCTGAGGTCAAATATCGCACAAATCTCTGTTTGCCAAAATGGATGCATTTCCCCTTTAAATATGCCTTCATATACTGCTCTCTGTATATCTCCTGTCCAGCTAATCCATATTTAAGTATCATCATACAAAGCAAAGAAGAGAAGGGTTTCCCCACATCCAATTCGCATGTCAGGAGATTGTGACTGCCTACCGGTCCGACCAGAGCCGGTTCACACATGCCTGGAGGGGCTCCGGAGCGAATTGCACAGGAGTCCTGGGCGTCTTCTGGTCTGTTTCAGGTCCGAATTCAGCCCAATATTCGGACTGAAATCAGACCTGAAACTATGAATAGGGACGCACTGGACCCCTGCTGTGAGCAGCTTCGTGTGGCAGTGTGAACCCAGCCTGAACCACTTACAAAACAAGCAGCACAACCAAGTGCAATAATCAGCACTTTACATAAGCTCCAGGCTAAAACTTTGCCGATCTCACTACACAGCATTCCCGGTCTCTGAGTGTGATGACGTCATTGGCTTTAGGCTCTGCCCTCCTATACGCGTTGTGTCCGGTAGGACAGACTTCTTTACCCGGACTTCTTTTTTTTTAAATTCCACTCAGCACAAGTGCCTTTTAGAGAACACTTCTCCATTTTCTCAGTGCATGCAAATAATTCTTTGATTGGATAAAGTGGAGATCATGATGTCACCGCCCTGCCTCTCCACCTTGTCCAATCAGAGACACTTTGCATTTAAAAAGAAAATGTAAAGTATTACCTAAATGGTTCCCATGCTAAGCAAGCAACATACTGTGTTTACAATGCAGCAGGACAGCCACCTGGCATAAGACCCGAAAGCTAGTGGAGATCACTGTAGTAGCGGTGCTTACTACAGTCATTTCCGGCTTCCAGGGGGATCCCACAAATATGGCACATACACACTTACAATGGTCCAAGCTAGAACAATATGACTATGTACAGGTTACCATACCTGAAATTCATTTTTAAAGATAAGCTAAAACAACCTCCTGTGCACTCACTGTAGGACACACACACTGGAGAGCATTGTCAGAAACAAAGGGAGGGCTGCAGAGGTAAGAGGATCTGGAGAACAACTGGCCAACCAAACTACTTAAACCAATACTTTCAACTTCATTCAGGTGGAAATGACGTTATGTATGCTGAAGGAACAGTTGTAGGATTATCTGTCCATAAGAGAATCAGACACCCAGGCTCTACCAATGCACCATAATGTACCTAAAATTGCACAGACCTTTTTTTTTAATCAAAATGCTTAGCAACACACAGCCATGAATATCCATGTGTTGGGGCATACTACAACACAGGTGTGTTGCCATAGACCCCTTTCACACTGGGGCGGTTTGCATGCGCTTTTGCGCTAAAAATAGCGCCTGCAAACCGACCCTAAAAAGCGGCTGCTGTTTCTCCAGTGTGAAAGCCAGAGGGCTTTCACACTGGAGCGGTGTGCTAGCAGGACCGCTCCAAAAGTCCTGCTAGCAGCATCTTCGGAGCGGTGAGAGGAGCGGTGTGTTTACCGCTCCTTCACCGCTCCTTCCCATTGAAAGCAATGGGAAACCGTAGCTATACAGCCGGCAATGCGCCTCTGCAGAGGCGCATTGCCGGCGGTATTAACCCTTTTTTAGCGGGAGGTAAAACCGCACCGCTAGCGGCCGAATACCGCCGCAATTCTGACGGTATAGTGCCGCTAAAAATAGCGGTGCTATACCGCCAGCGCACCTCCCGCCCCAGTGTGAAAGGGGCCTTATTCCAACTGCAACGCAGCAATGCTGTTATGTGTGTCTCTAACCGTTGCTGTGTAAATTAGCTTTCAACATTTTCAAGATTTGAAGTACATAAGGTGTGGTACCAAGGAAATAACAGCTGTTCATAAGAAAAAACTCAGTGAATTTAATCCCACTGTATTCTTTAAATGACAGCGACTGGGGTTGGGGCAAACCATAACATTTCCAGAGGTGATTTTTTTCTTTTGCTGCAACTTCTGACCCCCAAAGCAGTCATATAATTTATTCAAACTCCTGACACTTTTGCTCAAGCTTGATCTACATGCAAATCTGAAGAAAATGTAAAAAACGGCACATGACCTAGTAAGAAAGTTATTGAACCAGAGAATTTATCATAATAGTGGTCTTTAATTTCTAATAAAGTAGCTAATGCCAAATATCCCCAGAATGGTAAAATGAAGTGCCCTTTCCTCTACATTTCATTTAATCAAAAATGACTAGTTTTAACCTTCAGCTTATAATGATCTTATTATCTATGATATGATCTAGAAATCCATCCTACCGAATAGCTGATTAAAGGCTTCATTCTTAAATTGCAAATGGCTCTTAATATTGAGGAAGTAATCTTTTAACATATCTATTTATATGAATCTCTGGAAATACATGTATCTCGTCAATTAATTACTATCGCCATCTAAAGATTAATTTAACTGGGCTCATTACTAATTGAAGATTCCATTACTTCCTTGAAATATATCAGTAGGATCATTAATTAATAACAATGTCTTTGGGGTTTTAAGAAACGTACTGTGTGGCTCCAAAAAAAAAAAAAAATCAGATGTCATTCTCTTAATTAATATTGAATTTTACTTTGCATCATCTTTATCAATCTAAAGACAGTGAAATATGAGGCTGATGGATGTTAGTCTTTTTTTTAACCTTATTAACTATGTAACTATTAACTATGTAAGTATAAAGCCATGATTTCCGGAAGAAAAACTAAACTAAGCACTCTCTGTATTTTAACGTGGAACTACATTTCACCTACACACCACAAACCAAAAATACTATTTAATTCAATTTTAATATCCAAAGCAAACTCACTCATCCATCAATGTTTCTACAGTTTATTTAGTTGAGAACTCACTTTGGAAAACACCCCCTAGCATGGCCATCTTGTGTAAGGGCAGAAGATTCATATAGCATTTACTTCCTGGGATCCACCTGCCCTTAGCTCAGGCTTGCAAGCAGGAGAGGGTGTGCTTAGCTGAGAAAGCCCCTCCTTCCCTACAGAAGACTCCTGAGATGTATCATATCATTTGCCTAGGCATGGAAACCAGGAAGTAACTGAAGAAATGTAAAACAAAGTTTAAAACAAGTAAATATGATATACTTTCCTATCCATTTACAAATACCGGTGCTAGCAGGATTAAAAATAGTCAATGCTGATTGAAAGAGTGAAGTTCCACTTTAAGTAAACCTGTCCTGCCCACCATATAAAGCTCTGGGCTTGAGAAACTGGTCCTCCCAGGCAAAAAGGTTAGTATTTGGAGATAAACAGCACATTGAGCCTGCACTTTACCAGTAATCCCAGTTAATATACTTGTGTGAACCTGATAGGCTTAATGTCTCTCTTCAACTAGATGGCCCTCCTGAATTATGTATCATTTAACCCACTTCCTGTGAGCCAAGGCTCTTATAGACACAGCTTCTGAGGGTGCGTTGTTTAATACATAATTACATGAGTGTAACAATTACATCACTGGACCGGAAAATAATTGCAGAATTACAGTAATTCTAAAGGAAATTATTTAATAAAAACAAAAAACAAATGTGTTATACTTACCTGCTCTGTGCAATGGTTTGACCACGTTCCATGGCTACATAAGAGATGTCAGACAGGGGAGGACGTCACAACAGAGGAAGACAGCATCAGTACAAGAGCAGACTTTCTTTTTTTTAAGCGAGTAACCAGCGGCAGCGAGGAAGAAGACAGCGGCGCGGGAGAAGAGAGCTCTGGGAGAAGACGGCAACGGGAAAGACGATGGCGGGAGAAGATGACTCGGGGATAGGACAGCACCAGGAGAAGACAGAGCTATTTTTTTTTTAATAATGGACTCATCAAAAACCGGCTCTTGATTTTTTTTTTACATTTCACTGCTTTTTTGGTGAATAGGTAGGGGTACAATGTACCCGATACCCATTATACGCATAAACATAGGGGACGGGATCTGGGGTCCACTTATTAAAGGGGGCTTCCAGAGTCCGATAAGCCCCCTGCCCGCAGACCCCAACATCCACTGGCCAGGGTTGTTGGGAAGAGGCCCTTGTCCCCATCAACATGAGGGCAAGGTGCTTTGGCGTGGGGGGGCGCAGAACCCGTCCTGACACAAAGCACCTCCCCATGTTGAGGGCATGTGGTCTGGTATAGTTCAGGAGGGGGGGCGCCCACTCGTCCCCTCCCTTTCCTGACCTGCCGGGCTGCATGCTCGGATAAGGGTTTGATATGGATTTTGTGGGGGACCCCATGTCATTTAAAAAAATAAATAAATGGAACTCACGAGACGATGGCTAAAAGTAGAGATTCCCACCATCAAAGATGTGATAATTACCACGAACCTACATATTTCTTACGAACTTATGTTCGCGGCCTCTCAAGGCACTTATTTATCCAAGTGTCAGACTTGGAACCCATGGGTTGAGTGGTACCATAATGAATACAACCCAACAATTATTAACTAGATCACTTCCTCCTTGTTAGAGGAGGAGGAACATACGCCCCTCGTGCGCCACATACTTTCTCCCCTCCTTTATTTCTTTCTAAACTTTTTTTATTCACTTTTTATCTTATTTTATCTTTTATTTCCCTACATCCTACTGATTCCATATAGGCGAAAAAACTGCTTTACATCACCATTCATATGGATACAATCCGACATTCCTTAGATGGTCCGTTCTACACCAAAGGTAGCGGCACATATGACACACTAGGACCACAACTGTTATAGTGAATCACTAAGTTAAGAACGTAGAATAAGAGATCTGCACAATACAAATTAATAACTACGGGTGTGGGGCCACTCCCTTGGAGCAGTGTGTGCCTAAATGGGGCTCTGGGGGAGTGGACAACATATCCGGGAGCATATCTATGAGCGGACTTTGTTCTACAATGTCAAAATTAGACATATCCTAACTTTAGCAACTGGTTTAGAGAATTAATAGGATAAGCAGTATTAATGATTGTTGAACTGCAATGGATGTTTACCCCTATTCTCTGTTATTGCTGATTATCGGCTACTTCTTTTGTTATAGTCGATGCTCTTGTTAATGTTTTGCAAGCATTACCAATAAAAATCTATTGAAATGAAAAAAAAATAAAAAAAATTCGTGAATTTTTTTAACAGGCACATTTTTTTTATGCATTCAGCTGTCAGCGGGGAAGCCCACTGACAGCTGATGACTCATCCATTGCTGTTTAAAATGCTGTTACAAAAACGCAGAAAGCACAGCAAAAAGAACAACAGAAACACTCAAAAGCAACATGCATAGATGTGAATTGAGCCTTAGTCGATTTGGGTTGTTCTGAAGAACTTCCCAAGGTGATTTCTGTTCAATGTAGCGATGTACAGTGGCAAGAGAGGTAGGAGAAGTAAGCATTTACTCCCTACAAGGAGAGCGTTTTTGTAATTTTAGGTTTGTTAACAGAGTCACTTTAGGCCTCATTCACATGACCATCCAGGGCCATACACCACCCAGATCAGTGTATTTCTGTGACAGGTACAGCCAGGTGTTTTATATCAGCTGTGGACTGGAAGAATGTATGGGCTGCTCACATGTAATCACAGAAGGAGGCCAAGTCAATACCTCAAACTCGTCGTTGTGTTTCACAAACTATTCTTGAACCATTTTTGCAGTGTTGCAGGGTGCATTATCCTGCTAAAAGAGGCCACGGCCATCAGGGAATATTATTTCCATGAAGGGGTGTACTTGGTCAGCAACATTTTTTAAGTAGGTGGTATATTGTCAAGTAACATCCAAATAAATGGCAGGACCCAAGGTTTCCTCAGCAGAACATTGCCCAAAACACACCACACCACACCCCTCACCACATGATGTAAAAGAAAAACATGATTCAGCAGAGCAGGCCACCTTCTTCCATTGCTCCATAGTCCAGTTCTGATGTTCATGTGCCCATTGTAGGCTCACTTGGCTGTGGACAAGGGTCACCATGAGCCCTGAGCACCCTGATTGGTCTGTGGCTACAAGGAACTGTGATGCCCATTTCTTGCGATTTCAACACATCGGCTTCAGGGAGAACATGTTCACTTCCTGCCTAATTTATCCCAACGACTTGCCATTGTAACAAGATAAACAATGTAATTCACGTTACCAGTCAGTGATCTTAATGTTATGGTTGATTGGTGTAAATACACAAGGGACACCAGGATTCAAGTAGATCACACCTGCCTCTTTATTTAAGTTTGATAAATAGGAGTTTAGTTTTATAGTGCTTAGAAATGTTTGAGATTACCTTGGAGAAAGTATGCTATTACCCTAGGCCTAGAGCATGAAAAAGCCCTGGAGAGTGTGAGACATCCCTCACTCCCTGCACTCCCCATATGGACTGATATTGTCATAGACAATTGTTTATGCAGAAAATCCTATCCAAAATCCTGTTGCTAATCCTGCTTTAACTAAAACACGTATTGCGATATAATTATACATGCTGTAATGGTATTGTGTGCACCGGCATTGCAAGGCATTAAAACAAATTAATGTAGCGGCCTCACCCTCTCTCCTTCTTTCCTCGGTTTTGCACACCAACTCATGTCTAGGGGTTCCTGGGTTGTGAGAGTGAGATGCGCCACGGCCCATGTCCTCCCCATTGTAGTAGGGAGGTGAAGGCCACTTCCTGATGTTTCCTCGGGCCGGTGTGTTCTGTGAATGCACTGAGTCTGTAATTGCAAGCTCACCAGCCTCCCCTTTGCTTCCAGTAACTGGAGTTCGCACACCGAAGAAAGGTCCAACACTTGTTTATTTGGCACTCCAATAGCAAAGCACGATAAACAGTTCTTTTAACAGCAGACTGGTTGGGACCTATAACCTTGCCAACGGTGGGATGAGCAGATCAAGGCACTTCCTAACGTTTCAGTTCTATGCCACTATACTATGACCAGCGGCGCCTAAGCCAATCCGGCTGTTACAGAACAGGAAGGATGGGGTCTCTTCCAGCAACCCCTATGAACAGCAATGGAGCCCTCTTCGATACGCTGTGGCCCCTATCAGGGGGATGTGTCCTCCCAAGAGAGTTCCCAGAGGCCCACTGTCACCGGGTTGGTGCTGCTCCGGGTCTCCAGTGGGTAACCTCCCCGGCCTCCTCACCTCAGGTACGAGTCCCTCCGCCCAGGGACCCTCGGACAGTCCACCCTAGCGGGACCCAGTCGAAGGTACTGGGCCCCAGGCCTCCTCGATAGTACCTCACCCCAGGCTAAAGGTGCCTGGGATGGACGCCAACATGACTCCGGACCAGGCCATGGGCACCTGGACCAGACTCCTGGATCTCCCGCACCCAGGCCTAAGGGCCCTGGGTGCGGACCGCAACCCTCCTCCTCCGAGGACCTCCTTCTCCGCAAGACCTCGTGGTAAGCGCGTCTCCCCCTTTTATCTCCTCCCATCAACGGCCCGGCGGGTTCCCCGCCCCAGCCATACCATCTCCAGGAAGGGACAAAACAGGGAGCACTGCGAAGATGATTCTACCTGAAGCCTGTGGGTACCTCGCCACCCACAGGCAAAGGAGAATATTACATCCTCCAATCCTCCACGAAACAAGAAGGGGTCTGAATCCTAACACAATTATACACCTGGGTCACACTATTGCCCAGATGTATCCCATCAATTTGAGGACCCCGCTACATTAAAAAATGAAGATATACCAATTATTTGAGACTACCAGCCTTGAAACATTTTGTATTTGACAATTGTGAAGATTATTACTAAACTAATAGGAATGCATGTTGTTGTAACTTGTTTTGTTTTTTTCTTTTATGAATTTAATACATTTTGTATTTTATCTATGCAGTAGCTAGCCCTCTTTCTTAGCACATATTAAAAAGTCAGTGAATATGTCATTCACCAAACATTCACAGGTGGCTAATTATTTACTGTAATTAAACATATGCACCAGGAGGATTCACCTGCAGCAAATATTTGATAAATGTCACACTCAGTGCTTTATAAATATGCCTCCAAGACCTAATTTACACTAGGGGTGCTCTCTGAAGAGAGATCCGTGTTCAGACCGCTCTTCAGTTAGCATTTGATGGGTGGTGAGGATGCAGGGTCGTAGATAATTTTTTGCTTGGGGGGGATCAGCAGCAGATACTAAGTAAAAGTATTTTCTTTTGTTTCTGTTATAAAATGTTGTAAAATTTAAGTAAATTTTCTCCTTCACTGATGGGCACTGATAAGGCGGCACTGACGGGCACTGATAAGGTGGCACCAATGAGGTGACACTGTTGGTCACTGACGGGCACTGGTATGTGGCACTGATATGCAGCACTAATGGGCATTGATAGGCGGCACTGATGTGCCCTCATGGGTGGCACTGGTGGGCACTGATAGGCGACACTGATGGGCACTGAAAGGCTGCATTGGTTGGTTCTTATGGGTGGTACTGATAGGCGGCACTGCTGGGCACTGATAGGCGGCACTGCTGGGCACTGATACGTGGCACTGATATGCGGCACTGATAAGCATCACTGATGGCACTGGCAGGCATTGCTGATGTGCACTGATTGGCAGCAGCCTGGGCACTGATTGGCAGCTGCCTGGGCACTGATTGGCATATCCCTGGTGGTCTAGGGTAGCATACCTGGTGGTCCAGTGTGGTGGCCATCCCTGGTGGTCCTGGTGGTCCTGGGTGGGCATCCGTGGGGGGGCTGCGCTGATAAACAATCAACACAGACCTCCCTGTCAGAAGAGCAGTCGATTGGCTCTCCTCTACTCGCGTCTGTCAGACACGAGTGAGGAAAAGCCGATCAATGGCTCTTCCTGTTTACATTGTGATCAGCCATGATTGGACACGGCTGATCACGTGGTAAAGAGCCTCTATCTTTACCGAGATCGGTGTAGCGATGTGTCAAACTGACAGACCCACGGGCGCGTGATGGCTGTTATCCTGCTGGATGTCATGTGACGCCCAGTCAGGATAACTGAACCACCACCCAGCCGTCATTCTTCTATAGGCCGGGCGGGAAGTGGTTAAACAAAACAAATTGCGCCAAATTCATAAAGACTGGAAAAAGGAAAAGCTATGTGTTGCTCATAGTAAGCAATCACATCCTTAATTCTATTTTCTCAGATCCTCTGGAAAATCGATCAATTTTGCCATCTTCCAGTTTTTATGAACATTGAGGCTGGCTATTGTCGAGTCTAAGGCCTGGTACTGGCTGAACGAAAATCTAAATAAAACTGAGGGATCAGTGCTCTCTGCCATTGGACTGCTTAACACAGGGTGGTGCACTATAATAGCCAATCTTACTGGGCAGGTGCAAAGGGTACCATCTTGTGGAAGGCAGCACACTCACTGATTTTTTGTTAACCCAGGATACTAGACAAGAGAAGTGGTACTGTGCAGAGTCCATACATACAGAATGTACCTATAAATTTTTGAGCTTGAGAATGAGGGGCATGACAGGGAAAAAGTGCCCTGCGGCGCATGCAGCGCGCCCCTGCAAAAAAAGTGGGTGTGGCCAAACATGATAGTGGGAGGTTTTTAAGGGACATGATTAAACAAAACCTGGGCTTCCTTTTACCTATAAAATATTCTGAAACTCAGGGTCAGAGCGGTAATGGAGCTCTCGGCCCCACCCCTCCCTGCTGACAGAGCCTCCCTCAGCCCAAGCCGAGCCCAACAGCCCAAGTCAGCGCACCCTGGTGGTCGGACGGTGTAACAGCATGCTCAGGCAGCACACAACAACAGCGTGTGTGAGTCAGTGCCTGCAGAGTGCGGCGATGTAGTTGAAGCACACATAACATTATTACTTCTTCACTGATGCTCTGGGGGGGTTTCAACCCCAAAACCCCCCCTTAGCTACGTCCCTGTGAGGAGGCGCTGTATTGCCAACTCACCAACTGCTTTAACCCCTTGAACCCTGCACTGGCGCGCTTGGTAGGGTTGCCACCTCATCCCTTTAAACCCAAAACACATATGTATTATTCTGAGGCTAATTTAATGCAGATAAGGCATCAAGTCAATTTAATTACCACCTTAATCAGCCACAGAACCTGTGTAATAAATTCAGGTATGTGTTCAGTTTTAAAGGGGTGAGGTGGCAACCCTAGCGCTTGGGCACCCCCATTCACTTAAATGGGTCACATTCAGCAGACTGTACTGCCCACTGAATGTGACAGTGGGGATCAGTTTTGTTGAACTACGGTGAAAAGCATCATTGCTGCTGCATTTGTACACTCCTGCACGATGCCTTCTATGGGTTGCCTTTGGAGATGATATTGCCTACCAAAAGTGACCTGTTAAAGTTTGTGAAAATACCTCCGCGCCAACAATGGTAAAAATTATTTAAATAAAAATAAGAATTATATATAAATGCTGCTCCCCTTATAGAGTGAAGTAACTCCTAATGACATATGTGGTGAGATAGGGGGCGCTGTTCATGTGCCACAATGATAATGATTGTGAACCAGTGATGCATACATTAAGTAACATACATATTGAAACATAAATTCAATCTGCTGCATACATATAAGTGAAAAAAAAAATGTCCTTAATAATATCAATAACGTCCCTAAAAATATAGTTAATCAAAGTCCAGTGACAGAAATTCTTGCTGTGTAATGTTGACTGATCCAACATATGATAAAAGATCCTTCACCAAACAACTTTAGAAACGACACCCAAAGTGCAAAGGATAAGTAGTCTGCTTACCAGAAGTATCTGACTTTGTTAGTTAAAAAGAGAGTCAGATAAAGCTTTGGCAGGATAATGCCTGCTCGCAAATGGATATGACAGGAGTTGTATGGGAAAACTTCTTCATCATAGTTAAAGGCTGGATATGTAAAAGATGGTAGACATCCATAGTACTGTATAATACTGTTTTATTTGTAAAAGGTAGATAAAAAAACTAGCCAAATGGCTCCTTACATTAAAAAGTCCCTACCCGGCTGGGGCTGCTGGCTTGTCTAAATCAACCTTGCGTCCACCTCCGTGGATGGCGTGCGTTCCACCGGCCGTGTGCAGCAACCAGAGGCACTGGAAGTGGTGTAGGATACCGTGACCAGGTACCGCCGACGACGTACGTTTCGTAGATTACACCTTTAGGGGGCGTACCTGGTCACCGATGGTCACATTGTGGCACATGAACAGCATCCCCTATCTCACCACATATGACCTGTTAAAGTTGCCTATGACTGTGGCAGTGTGTACATGTTAACTTGCTGTTGAGAGGGTAGTGGTCCCGTCAGGGGAGGTCAAAACCTTAGCATTTCCTGTTACAGGCTGACAACGCTGAGTCACTACCTCACAATTAGCAGCAGCATGCAGTGCGTGCTACTTCAGTTTGCTGTTGAGCTACCCAAGTGACAACCCATAGCCAAATGAAAGAGGACACAAGTTATAGCAGTCTGTTCATACCTTATAATAGACCAGTGATGGCGAACCTTGGCACCCCAGATGTTTTGGAACTACATTTCCCATGATGCTCACGCACGCTGCAGTGTAGTGGAGCATCATGGGAGATGTCGTTTCAAAACATCTGGGGTGCCAAGGTTGGCCATCACTGTAATAGACCAATATTGTCTGTTGATTTTACTAACGTTAATGTTCATACAATATCTCACAAAAGTGAGTACACCCCTCACATTTCTGTAAATATTTTATTATATCTTTTCCTATGACAACACTGAAGAAATTACACTTTTCTACAATGTAAAGTAGTGAGTGTACAGCTTGCATAACAGTGTAAATTTGCTGTCCCCTCAAAATAACTCAACACACAGCCATTAATGTCTAAACCGCTGGCAACAAAAGTGAGTACACCCCTAAGTGAAAATGTCTAAATTGGGCCCAATTAGCCATTTTCCCTCCCCGGTGTCAAGTGACTCGTTGTACTTGGGAAATAGACATTTGCATGCTGCCAGCATTGCTGCAGAGGTTGAAGGGGTGGGGGGGGGTCAACCTGTCAGTGCTCAGACAATACGTTGCACACTGCATCAAATTGGTCTTCATGGTTGTAGTCCCTGAAGGAAGCCTCTTCTAAAGATGATGCACAAGAAAGCCTGCTAACAGTTTGCTGAGGACAAGCAGACTAAGGACATGGATTACTGGAACCATGTCCTGTGGTCTGATGAGACCAAGATAAACCTATTTGGTTTAGCTGTTGTCAAGCGTGTGTGGCGGCAACCAGGTGAGGAGTACAAAGACAAGTGTATCTTGTCTACAGTCAAGCATGGTGGTGGGAGTGTCATGGTCTGGGGCTGCATGAGTGCTGCCGGCACTGGGGAGCTACAATTCATTGAGGGAACCATGAATACCAACATGTACTGTCACATACTGAAGCAGAGCATGAGCCCCTCCCTTCGGAGACTGGGCTGCAGGGCAGTATTCCAGCATGATAACGACCCCAAACACACCTCCAAGATGACCTCTGCCTTGCTAAAGAAGCTGAGGGTAAAGGTGATGGACTGGCCAAGCATGTCTCCAGACCTAAACCCTATTGAGCATCTGTGGGGAATTCTCAAATGGAAGGTGGAGGAGCGCAAGGTCTCTAACATCCACCAGCTCCGTGATGTTATCATGGAGGAGTGGAAGAGGACTCCAGTGGCAACCTTCGAAGCTCTGGTGAACTCCATGCCCAAGAGGGTTAGGGCAGTGCTGGAAAATAGTGGTGGCCACACAAAATATTGAAACTTCAGGCCAAATTTGGACATTTTCACTTAGGGGTGTACTCACTTTTGTTGCCAGCGGTTTAGACATTAATGGCTAGACATGTGCATTCGTTTTCGTCCGAATGCATTTTCGTCCGAATTTCAGCTATTTTCGTTATCGTTTTAACAAACGAAAACGAAAGCACAGAATCCGAAAACCAAAAGATCCGACATAGACAAATGCTTTATTTTCCTTTTCGTTGCTACAACAGTTTGATATAGATAGGAGATTCGACGTGACGCTGACAATAACAATCTGTGTCTATCGAACCTGTGGTCGAATGTGCCTAACGTTAACTCTATTAGTCCAAGATTATTCTACATAGGAGAGAAAAGATTCAACATTATAGAGAGGAAAGATTCGACATAGGAGAGGAAAGATTCGACATAGGAGAGGAAAAAGATTTGACATAGGAGAGGAAAGATTCGACATAGGAGAGAAAAGATTTGACATTATAGAGAGAAAAGATTCGACATAGGAGAGAAAAGATTTGACATTATAGAGAGAAAAGATTCGACATAGGAGAGAAAAGATTTGACATTATAGAGAGAAAAGATTCGACATAGGAGAGAAAAGATTCGACATAGGAGAGAAAAGATTTGACATTATAGAGAGAAAAGATTCGACATAGGAGAGAAAAGATTTGACATTATAGAGAGAAAAGATTCGACATAGGAGAGAAAAGATTTGACATTATAGAGAGAAAAGATTCGACATAGGAGAGAAAAGATTCGACATAGGAGAGAAAAGATTTGACATTATAGAGAGAAAAGATTTGACATTATAGAGAGAAAAGATTCGACATAGGAGAGAAAAAAGATTCGACACAGGAGAGGAAAGATTCGACATAGGAGAGAAAAGATTCGACATAGGAGAGAAAAGATTTGACATTATAGAGAGAAAAGATTCGACATAGGAGAGAAAAGATTTGACATTATAATAGAGAGAAAAGATTCGACATAGGAGAGAAAAGATTTGACATTATAGAGAGAAAAGATTCGACATAGGAGAGAAAAGATTCGACATAGGAGAGAAAAGATTTGACATTATAGAGAGAAAAGATTTGACATTATAGAGAGAAAAGATTCGACATAGGAGAGAAAAGATTCGACATTATAGAGAGAAAAGATTTGACATAGGAGAGAAAAGATTTGACATTATAGAGAGAAAAGATTCGACATAGGAGAGAAAAGATTCGACATAGGAGAGAAAAGATTCGACATAGGAGAGAAAAGATTTGACATTATAGAGAGAAAAGATTTGACATTATAGAGAGAAAAGATTCGACATAGGAGAGAAAAGATTCGACATAGGAGAGAAAAGATTCGACATTATAGAGAGAAAAGATTCGACATAGAGAGAAAAGATCACTGCTTGTGGGCGGAACATTCGACCGGAAATGTATGATTGCAGAGTCGTACAGTTTCGCTGCTCCGTCGAATCTTCTTTGAACATTCGACAGACACCATAAGCCTTCAATGACAGATTCGACCTTAATTAATTCAGATTTTCGGACGAATGCAATTTTTAACGAAAAACAAAATAAATAAAAACGAATTTCGGGAGTAACTTAATAAATTTATTTTTCGGACGAAAACGAAATTCCGAAACAAAATATTTCAGTGTGCACATGTCTATTAATGGCTGTGTGTTGAGTTATTTTTAGGGGACAGAAAATGTACTCTGTTATACAAGCTGTACACTCACTACTTTACATTGTAGCAAAGTGTAATTTCTTCAGTGTTGTCACATGAAAAGATATATTAAAATATTTACAAAAATGAGAGGGATGTACTCACTTTTGTGAGATGCCGTATATCTTTTTCAACATGCAATTTCTGATGTTTGTGTTGTGAAAACCTACCAGGAAGATCTATAAAAAATGCATAGAAACTATAATTTACTAAATGTTATGCTTGGCCTTGAGAAAAAAAAATATATATTTTTAGACCTTCTATATCCTCATTGTTCAGTTTTGCTGGATTCAGATATTTCATTAATGAAGAGTCTGCTTGTGTAATAGACCTTTATGATGTTTTTAAAACTGATACTATCGTGGAGAACATTCAAGTCTACTATTACAGCTAGGATAATTACTGACTCAGAAAACCCATTTAAAATCTTCATGGCGGTACACACTGAGAGGAATGTCTTTTAAAGGCCCACACAATCCTAAATTTCTCCGTTCTACCCATCACCTTCCAATACCTGTAGATTAGAAGCTGCATCAGGACACCTCTGTATGTTGTATGTGGGGCATGCACATGAGAAGTCTTCATCTACGTTTTGCTCAATTGGGTTTTTCGTGTACATGTAGCACAGAGTTTGGGTTTCTAAACTAGTTATAAATGCTGGGTGTTTTTTACCCTAATGTAATCCCAGCATTAAAGAACACCCCAATACAATTGTAAGCCCCCCTTTCCCGAAACACCTATTTTTGTGCTCTTTACTGCTGCCAATTCCAGGCCACTTCCCCCAGAATGCTGGGTTGTTGAGTTTTGCTGGGGGTAGGGAAGTGACAAGCTGCTGCAGCAGTCTTTCATTTTTCCGGTAGAAGGGAAAAGGAGGGAGCAGGGGCATGGCTTTCTGCATGCTGTGTGTGTCTATGGACGCACACAGCTCTGCTTAGGTCCTAGTCTGGATTGCACAGGCATGGGTTTCTCCATGGCAGCCAGCTGGCTAAAGGAGACACCCACAATCAGGGGAAGTTGTTTGGGACCAGCTAGAACAATGGTCATCAACCCTGTCCTCAGGGCCCACTAACAGGCCAGGTTTTATTTATTACCTTGGGGAGATGCAGACTAGAATACCTCAATCACTGAGCAGTAGTGATGAGCTGAACACCCCCGGGTTCGGTTCGCACCAGAACCCGCGAACGGACCGAAAGTTCGCGCGAACATTAGAACCCTATTAAATACAATGGATGCGAACGTTCGGATTCTAAAGTGCTAATTATAACGATTATTATCCATGTTATTGTCCGAAACAGAGTTTGGGAACCCGGGTTCTGCACCAGGGGACATGTATCAATGCAAAAATAAGTTTTAAAAACGGACGTTTTCCGGGAGCAGTCATTTTAATGATGCATAAAGTGAAAAAAAAAAAGTCAAATATTCCTTTAAATATTGTACCTGGGGGGTGTCTAAAGTATGCCTGTGAAGTGCCACGTGTTTCCCGTGTTTAGAACTGTCCCTGCACAAAATAACATTTCTAAAGGAAAAAAAGCCATTTAAAACTTCTTGCGGCTTTAATGCAATGTCTGGTCCCGGTAATATGGATGAAAATCTTTAGGAAAAATGGCATAGCTACCCCATCAACCCCCCCCCCCCTACCCCAGCCCATTACCAGCCCCTTTGGGTCTTGTATGGATATTAAGGGGAACCCCGCACACAAAATAAAAAAGCCCCTATATACTCTGAACAGCCGTATACAGGCGGTGCATACAAGACAGGGACTGTAGGTTTGTTCTTATGTAGAATCTGCTTGTAATTTTGAACAGCTGCATTGTTTAAGTGTAGCTCCATGCCAAATTCCTGTTTTTTAGCTTTTTGGAAAACATAGGGAACGGTTATCACCCCTGTCACATTTTTTTTGCTGTCTGTGCCCCTGTTCAGAACATTTCACCTCACTTTGCGTCCCAATGACAACTGTTTTTGAAATGTGGTGTTTGTATTGAAACAAGGATTAGTGATAAAGCATCAGTAGAGAGGAGACACCTTTCTCCCATATTAATTCTTACAGGAGAGAATTTTCCTTCCTAGGGGTAGATTTCCTCTCACTTCCTGTTGTCTTCTTCCGTTTGCAAGTAGTAGTAGTTTGTAAGTTGGATGTTTGAAAGTAGGGACCTTCCGTATATACTCTGCAGAAATTGGCCCCTTAGGTGTTGGTGTTGGCACAACACTGAAAGCACTCACAGTTATTCTTGGTGGGTGCTGGAACGCCCTGCTGTCAAGTATAATATCAGGAATTGTAATAACATATAATTGTTGATCAGTGGTAGTAAAAATTGGGCCTTTGATGGTGGTGCTGGTGCCACAACACTGTAAGGCCTGACAGTTACTCTTGGTGGGCGCAGCAATGGTCCCTGCTGTGAATTATTAGATCAATAATTATAATTGCATGCCCCTGTTGAACAGGGGCTGAAAAACTGGGCCTTTGGTGGTGGTGGTGGTGGTGATGGTGTTGCTGGTGGCACAACACTGTAAGGCCTGACAGTTACTCTTGGTGGGCGCAGCAATGGGCCCTGCTGTGAATTATTAGATCAATAATTATAATTGCATGCCCCTGTTGAACAGGGGCTGAAAAATTGGGCCTTAGGCACTGGTGGCACAACACTGCAACCCCTCACAGATACTGTACTTGGAGCACAGCAATGAGGCCTGTTGCAAAGTATTGCATCAAAAATTTTAATTACACGCCCCTGTTAAACAGGGGCTGAAAAATTGGGCCTTAGCCACTGGTGGCGTCACCCATAAACCAAAATGATCTTCCAAGCTATCATCGTTAATCGTATCATTGAGGAGGAGGAGGAGGATAGCCAGACAACATAACAGCACAGGCACTCAGCATCAGCATCAGTCTTGAAGGGATGTGACATTTTAAAATCAATTAGTCTGTTATATCAGCATCTGGTGTGTGGTAGCTGGTGGTGATCCAAGACTGGTTCATCTTGATGAAAGTCAGTCGATCAACCGAGTCGGTGGACAGGCGCACCCTGTGATCCGTGACAAATCCTCCAGCAGCACTGAATGTGCGTTCTGAAAGAACGCTGGATGCAGGACAGGCCAGTAGCTCAATTGCATACTGTGCAAGCTCTGGCCAGTGATCCATCCTCAAGACCCAGTAAGCCAGAGGATTTTCGGTGGGGAAGGTGTCCAAGTCTGACCTTGCCCCTAGGTATTCCTGCACCATGTATATCAGACGCTGGCGATGGTTGCTGGAACCGATCATACTTTGGGGCTGCGGTCCCTGTCCCTCAACTCAAGGATTGAAAATATGGAACAGCAAAATTGATTTAGAACAGAATAGCACACTGTCAGTTTCACTCACTGTACCTCTCTGTCCCTCAACTCAAGGATTGAAAATATGGTTCAGCAAAATAGTTTTAGAACACAATAGCACACTGACACTTTCCCTCACTGTAGCTCTCTGTCCCTCAACTCAAGGATTGAAAATATGGAACAGCAAAATTGATTTAGAACAGAATAGCACACTGTCAGTTTCACTCACTGTAGCTCTCTGTCCCTCAACTCAAGGATTGAAAATATGGTTCAGCAAAATAGTTTTAGAACAGAATAGCACACTGACACTTTCCCTCACTGTAGCTCTCTGTCCCTCAACTCAAGGATTGAAAATATGGTTCAGCAAAATAGTTTTAGAACAGACTAGCACACTGTCAGTTTCCCTCACTGTAGCTCTCTGTCCCTCAACTCAAGGATTGAAAATATGGAACAGCAAAATTGATTTAGAACAGAATAGCACACTGTCAGTTTCACTCACTGTACCTCTCTGTCCCTCAACTCAAGGATTGAAAATATGGTTCAGCAAAATAGTTTTAGAACACAATAGCACACTGACACTTTCCCTCACTGTAGCTCTCTGTCCCTCAACTCAAGGATTGAAAATATGGAACAGCAAAATTGATTTAGAACAGAATAGCACACTGTCAGTTTCACTCACTGTAGCTCTCTGTCCCTCAACTCAAGGATTGAAAATATGGTTCAGCAAAATAGTTTTAGAACACAATAGCACACTGACACTTTCCCTCACTGTAGCTCTCTGTCCCTCAACTCAAGGATTGAAAATATGGTTCAGCAAAATAGTTTTAGAACACAATAGCACACTGACACTTTCCCTCACTGTAGCTCTCTGTCCCTCAACTCAAGGATTGAAAATATGGTTCAGCAAAATAGTTTTAGAACACAATAGCACACTGACACTTTCCCTCACTGTAGCTCTCTGTCCCTCAACTCAAGGATTGAAAATATGGTTCAGCAAAATAGTTTTAGAACAGAATAGCACACTGTCAGTTTCACTCACTGTACCTCTCTGTCCCTCAACTCAAGGATTGAAAATATGGTTCAGCAAAATAGTTTTAGAACACAATAGCACACTGACACTTTCCCTCACTGTAGCTCTCTGTCCCTCAACTCAAGGATTGAAAATATGGAACAGCAAAATTGATTTAGAACAGAATAGCACACTGTCAGTTTCACTCACTGTAGCTCTCTGTCCCTCAACTCAAGGATTGAAAATATGGAACAGCAAAATTGATTTAGAACAGAATAGCACACTGTCAGTTTCACTCACTGTACCTCTCTGTCCCTCAACTCAAGGATTGAAAATATGGTTCAGCAAAATAGTTTTAGAACACAATAGCACACTGACACTTTCCCTCACTGTAGCTCTCTGTCCCTCAACTCAAGGATTGAAAATATGGTTCAGCAAAATAGTTTTAGAACAGAATAGCACACTGTCAGTTTCCCTCACTGTACCTCTCTGTCCCTCAACTCAAGGATTGAAAATATGGAACAGCAAAATTGATTTAGAACAGAATAGCACACTGTCAGTTTCACTCACTGTACCTCTCTGTCCCTCAACTCAAGGATTGAAAATATGGTTCAGCAAAATAGTTTTAGAACACAATAGCACACTGACACTTTCCCTCACTGTACCTCTCTGTCCCTAAACTCAAGGATTGAAAATATGGAACAGCAAAATTGATTTAGAACAGAATAGCACACTGTCAGTTTCACTCACTGTACCTCTCTGTCCCTCAACTCAAGGATTGAAAATATGGTTCAGCAAAATAGTTTTAGAACACAATAGCACACTGACACTTTCCCTCACTGTAGCTCTCTGTCCCTCAACTCAAGGATTGAAAATATGGTTCAGCAAAATAGTTTTAGAACAGAATAGCACACTGTCAGTTTCCCTCACTGTACCTCTCTGTCCCTCAACTCAAGGATTGAAAATATGGAACAACAAAATTGATTTAGAACAGAATAGCACACTGTCAGTTTCACTCACTGTACCTCTCTGTCCCTCAACTCAAGGATTGAAAATATGGTTCAGCAAAATAGTTTTAGAACACAATAGCACACTGACACTTTCCCTCACTGTAGCTCTCTGTCCCTCAACTCAAGGATTGAAAATATGGAACAGCAAAATTGATTTAGAACAGAATAGCACACTGTCAGTTTCACTCACTGTAGCTCTCTGTCCCTCAACTCAAGGATTGAAAATATGGTTCAGCAAAATAGTTTTAGAACACAATAGCACACTGACACTTTCCCTCACTGTAGCTCTCTGTCCCTCAACTCAAGGATTGAAAATATGGTTCAGCAAAATAGTTTTAGAACACAATAGCACACTGACACTTTCCCTCACTGTAGCTCTCTGTCCCTCAACTCAAGGATTGAAAATATGGTTCAGCAAAATAGTTTTAGAACACAATAGCACACTGACACTTTCCCTCACTGTAGCTCTCTGTCCCTCAACTCAAGGATTGAAAATATGGTTCAGCAAAATAGTTTTAGAACAGAATAGCACACTGTCAGTTTCCCTCACTGTACCTCTCTGTCCCTCAACTCAAGGATTGAAAATATGGAACAGCAAAATTGATTTAGAACAGAATAGCACACTGTCAGTTTCACTCACTGTACCTCTCTGTCCCTCAACTCAAGGATTGAAAATATGGTTCAGCAAAATAGTTTTAGAACACAATAGCACACTGACACTTTCCCTCACTGTAGCTCTCTGTCCCTCAACTCAAGGATTGAAAATATGGTTCAGCAAAATAGTTTTAGAACACAATAGCACACTGACACTTTCCCTCACTGTAGCTCTCTGTCCCTCAACTCAAGGATTGAAAATATGGTTCAGCAAAATAGTTTTAGAACACAATAGCACACTGACACTTTCCCTCACTGTAGCTCTCTGTCCCTCAACTCAAGGATTGAAAATATGGTTCAGCAAAATAGTTTTAGAACAGAATAGCACACTGTCAGTTTCCCTCACTGTACCTCTCTGCCCCTCAACTCAAGGATTGAAAATATGGAACAGCAAAATTGATTTAGAACAGAATAGCACACTGTCAGTTTCACTCACTGTAGCTCTCTGTCCCTCAACTCAAGGATTGAAAATATGGAACAGCAAAATTGATTTAGAACAGAATAGCACACTGTCAGTTTCACTCACTGTAGCTCTCTGTCCCTCAACTCAAGGATTGAAAATATGGTTCAGCAAAATAGTTTTAGAACACAATAGCACACTGACACTTTCCCTCACAGTAGCTCTCTGTCCCTCAACTCAAGGATTGAAAATATGGTTCAGCAAAATAGTTTTAGAACAGAATAGCACACTGACAGTTTCCCTCACTGTACCTCTCTGTCCCTCAACTCAAGGATTGAAAATATGGAACAGCAAAATTGATTTAGAACAGAATAGCACACTGTCAGTTTCACTCACTGTACCTCTCTGTCCCTCAACTCAAGGATTGAAAATATGGTTCAGCAAAATAGTTTTAGAACACAATAGCACACTGACACTTTCCCTCACTGTAGCTCTCTGTCCCTCAACTCAAGGATTGAAAATATGGAACAGCAAAATTGATTTAGAACAGAATAGCACACTGTCAGTTTCACTCACTGTAGCTCTCTGTCCCTCAACTCAAGGATTGAAAATATGGTTCAGCAAAATAGTTTTAGAACACAATAGCACACTGACACTTTCCCTCACTGTAGCTCTCTGTCCCTCAACTCAAGGATTGAAAATATGGTTCAGCAAAATAGTTTTAGAACACAATAGCACACTGACACTTTCCCTCACTGTAGCTCTCTGTCCCTCAACTCAAGGATTGAAAATATGGTTCAGCAAAATAGTTTTAGAACAGAATAGCACACTGTCAGTTTCCCTCACTGTACCTCTCTGTCCCTCAACTCAAGGATTGAAAATATGGAACAGCAAAATAGATTTAGAACAGAATAGCACACTGTCAGTTTCACTCACTGTACCTCTCTGTCCCTCAACTCAAGGATTGAAAATATGGTTCAGCAAAATAGTTTTAGAACACAATAGCACACTGACACTTTCCCTCACTGTAGCTCTCTGTCCCTCAACTCAAGGATTGAAAATATGGAACAGAAAAATTGATTTAGAACAGAATAGCACACTGTCAGTTTCACTCACTGTAGCTCTCTGTCCCTCAACTCAAGGATTGAAAATATGGTTCAGCAAAATAGTTTTAGAACACAATAGCACACTGACACTTTCCCTCACTGTAGCTCTCTGTCCCTCAACTCAAGGACTGAAAATATGGTTCAGCAAAATAGTTTTAGAACACAATAGCACACTGACACTTTCCCTCACTGTAGCTCTCTGTCCCTCAACTCAAGGATTGAAAATATGGTTCAGCAAAATAGTTTTAGAACAGCATAGCACACTGTCAGTTTCCCTCACTGTACCTCTCTGTCCCTCAACTCAAGGATTGAAAATATGGAACAGAAAAATTGATTTAGAACAGAATAGCACACTGTCAGTTTCCCTCACTGTAGCTCTCTGTCCCTCAACTCAAGGATTGAAAATATGGTTCAGCAAAAGAGTTTTAGAACACAATAGCACACTGACACTTTCCCTCACTGTAGCTCTCTGTCCCTCAACTCAAGGACTGAAAATATGGTTCAGCAAAATAGTTTTAGAACACAATAGCACACTGACACTTTCCCTCACTGTAGCTCTCTGTCCCTCAACTCAAGGATTGAAAATATGGTTCAGCAAAATAGTTTTAGAACAGAATAGCACACTGTCAGTTTCCCTCACTGTACCTCTCTGTCCCTACAAACAAGGATTAGCACAGAATAGCACACTGTCACTGACACTCTCCCTACCTATCCTTATTTGTCCCTAAACACAAGGAATCCAGGATTAGTAAAGGAAAAAAAATGACACTGTTCCTGCCTCTGCTTCTCTTTCCCTGCTCCGGAACACACTACACAAGGCCGCCGCGCTGGCGGCCTTTTATAGTGTGGGGCGTGTACTAAACCCCATCAGCAATAATTGGCCACAGGCAGGATGCCTGTGGCCAATCATTGCTCTCCTCGCTGCCGGCGCTGTGATTGGCCAAGCATGCGGGGTCACAGTGCATGCTTGGCCAATCACAGCGCCTGGATGACACTGCAATGGCGTAGTGCATTGTGGGCCGTTCGCGTCACTCGAATTTGGCGCGAACGGCCCAAATCGTTCGATCTTCGTCGAACGATCGAACAGCCGATGTTCGAGTCGAACGTATGTTCGACTCGAACACGAAGCTCATCCCTACTGAGCAGCAAATGTATTTTAGTTATCTTGCAAACCTTGCCTGTTAATGGGCCCCGAGGACAGGGCTGATGGCCACTGAGCTAGAAGATGTGAAAAGAAAGATTTTAAAGGAATAGAACCATTCTTTTTAGGTTAACGTGAACGTGCAGCTTTCATTCGTCTTGGGGAGATTAAGTGTCACACAGCTCATGTTACAATGACAACTGACAGCTTATAGCCGTCACCTCAGGTGTTCCTGCTTCTCATTTGCTCTTCTGGGATTGGCTGAGAAGACACCTGAGCCTGGATGCTCTCTCCTTCCAGGTCACCGGTGCAGACTCTGCTCTGTATAAAAATGGAACCCTTTATGGCTACTTACATATTTTACACACCATGGAGGAACAAATAAGAGAAGTTCATTGTCAAAGTGAACCTCCTTTGATGTATGTACCAGCGTTACAGATTACAAGGTGGCAAACTAAAACATATAAACCGTTGTTGTTTTCCTTGTGTCTTCCTTTTATCCACTGTCTTCATGCTGCTTAGAACCCTTTCTTTGAAACTACGTTGCCAGCTGACGTCAACAGTGGCCATCTTCTTTTTCTGCTCTGGCCCACCAATGACGTTGGTGCCAGATCTCGCACATATGCAGTAGTGTATTGTTTACACATTGCTATGGCTTTGGTAACGTTGCTGAAGCCATGACAAACAATAATTAGTAAATGTCATCTGAGAAAAAAAAAATGTCAGTGATCTTATGAGATCTTGCATTTTATAGACGAGAGTTCCCTGGGAGGCACTGGTGATGGAACCTTCCCAGGGGACAGTGGTCAGGCCCTGACTATGTCACCAGTGCCCCAATTAACTAGAAGCGGAAAAAAATACAATGTGAGTAACAGAAGAAAGCTTTGATTTAACAAATGACTTGCTTATGTTTTGGAGTCAACATACAGAGATGGATGAACAGTGGATTTAATGGGGGGTCTGCTTTAAGATATACAGTACATAGACTTTTTTTAAATTCTGACTGATATATATATGAGCTATACCAAAGTTAAAAATAAAGATTGTCCATAACTAGCAACTAAGGCACTAATGCCCTGTACACATGACCGGTTTTCCCGTCGGATAAAAAACCGATGGTTTTCCCAATGGGATTCCAGCTAAGCTTGTCTTGCATACACACGCTAAGGCAAAAGTCCGGTGAACTTTTGACTGCCAAGAACGTGGTGACGTAAAAGACTACAAGGAGCTGACAAAATGAAGTACTATGCTTCCGAGCTTGCGTCAAATTGTTTCTGAGCATGCATGTTTTTTTCCCCGTCGGAAAAGCATACAAACGACCGGTTTTCCCGCCAGGATTATTTCCTGACGGGAAAAAAGAGATCCTTCTCTCTTTTTTTGTCCGGCAGTTTTCCCGTTGGAAAAACTGTGATGGAGCATACACACGGCCGGGATTCCCGGCCAAAAGCTCTCATCAATTTTTCTGACGGGAGAATCGGTCGTGTGTACGAGGCATAAGACAGTATAGGAGAAGGGTTTGCGTATCAATAAATCTAAAGGTATTAAGAATGTTTGCATTGATCAATAGATAAGTATAGACTGCCAATCCGTTTCATATAATATTCTGATGCTTAATACATAAATCCATATTAGAAAAATGAACTGCAAATAAGACAAGCACAAAAGGATTACAATGAGTTTATGCGTTGCAACGGGTACTTACATTCCTTTTTTTTTTACCTCAGTCCTAAAACATTTCCTACCTCACTGCCAATTACAACCGGAATATCGTACTCTCTATAAGTAGCTGATATTGGCAGTACCACATGTCAGAAATACACATGAGATGGAGAGCTGGCCTAAGAACAGTGCACCTGCACGTCGTGTAGCCTTCAGCGAGCAAGGGCAATTTATGCTGAGACTAATCATGACCAATTACTGGGCCTTTACAGGAAGGCAGCCAATCAAATTTGTCTGTCATCTACATTGCACCTGTGGCCTTTTTACTGTACACACCAGTCTTAAAAAAAAGAAAGATGATCAGACATAAAATGTTTCCAAAGCAAAATCACAGTTTTGAACTATTGTTGCGCTATAACCAAATACAGTAAATAACATTGAACTGTGACCAAATGAATATACCGTATATACTCGAGTATAGGCCGAGTTTTTCAGCACATTTTTTTGTGCTGAAAATGCCCCCCTCGGCTTATACTCAAGTCTGTGTACATCTTCACATTTGTGTGCCTGATCCTGGCCAGCCATAGGTCTCCTGGACACACATGTAGCCCCACTCTTCCTCTACAAGTGTGCAAAGTTTGTTGCCCGGGGGACCTACGGCCGAGGAGCACCGATTTTTCAAAGCCGGGCACCCCTTCCATAGACTCCCATGTTAAACGGTCATTTCTCCTGTGAATTTGGGGACCCGGTACCGGCCCGCCCTAGGTCCCCTGGACACCAAACTTGGCACACTTCCATAGACTCCCATGTTAAACGTCATTCTAGTCACACAGCGCCAGAGACCAGGTAGGGAAATTGGGCACAGTGAGGCATGGACACAGTGAGGCATAGGCACAGAGAGGCATGGGCACAGTGAGGCATGGGCACAGTGAGGCATGGGCACAGTGAGGCACAGTGAGGCATGGGCACAGTAAGGCACAGTGAGGCATGCATATGGACACCCTAGGCTTATACTCGAGTCAATAAGTTTTCCCATTTTTTTGTGGTAAAAATTAGGTGCCTCGGCTTATATTCGGGTCGGCTTATACTCAAGTATATACGGTATTGAACACATAAATAAAAATAAAAGATATTTTATTTGTTTGTGTTCAATACATGAATTTTGTCACAGTTCACTGTTCTTTCATTTATTTGGTTATAGCGCAACACTATTTTATATATAGGTTTACTAGGAGGGATACTTTCTCTTATGCGTTTGCAGCTCTAATCTTTTTTTATTTTTAATTTTTTTTTAACAAGTGCGCAGTTAACGCTCTTTGCATATATTCAGTGTTGAACTGCAGGATAACACATTGTTTGAAATGACATCTTTGACTCGTACTGCCTTTGCAGACTTTCCTAGAGTGACAAGTATTTTTGGCTCTATAGGTGTTCTGTTCACCTACCAAAACACCAAACATAACATCTTATTATTACAGCAGATTACTGGGAAAAACATTGCATTCATTATCAGTTACTAAAAAAACAAAAAAAACAAAAAAAACAACTCATAGCTAATCAGACTATTCCTCTCTAGAGAGCGCATAACAAAACTTCTTATAATAAAATCTTTTATTTAACAATACACAAGTATTATTGAAGAGACAATACTTACAACAAGTTGCCTACTAATATTATCCATAAAACATGCCAACTGTGCTTAAAAGGAGCAATAAATCACATTCATTACATTAAGTATTAACCCTTTCATGCCTAAGTCTATTTCTGACATTTGTTGCTTACAAGTTAAAATGCATATTTTTTTGCTAGAAAATTACTTAGAACCCCCAAACATTATATATATATATATATATATATATATATATATATATATATATATATATAAAACTGTATATATATATATATATTTGTTTTTATCAGAGACCCTGAAGAATAAAATGTTGATCATTGCAATAACTTAGTCACGCGGTATTTGCGTAGCAGTCTTTCAAACGCAATTTTTGCGGAAAAAATACACTTTCATGAAATAAAAAAAAAACTAAACAGTAAAGTTAGCCCAATTTATTTTTTTTATAATGTGAACGATGATATTACGCTGAGTAAATAGATACATGTCATGCTTTGAAATTGCGCACACTCTAGGAATGGGGACAAACTACGGTACCTAAGGGCGACCCCTTAAAAATAATTTAACGGTTACCAGGTTAGAGTTACAGAAGAGGTATTTTGCTAGAATTATTGCTATCGCTCTAACGATTGCATCAATACCTCACATGTGTGATTTCAACACCGTTTACATATTACGCATGCGGTCTCTTTGCTGTGTGAGCTCGCGGGATAGGAGGTAGTTAAAAAAAATATTTATTTATTTATTTATTTTTTACATTGTCACTTTAAAAAAAAAATCCTGATCACTTTTATTGCTGTCACAAGGAATGTAAAAATCCCTTGTGATAGTAATAGGTGGTGACGGGTACTCTTTATTTTGCACTTCAAAGTATTCAGATCGTCAAAAGCGGCAATTCTGAATACTGTAATTTATTTTTAAATCGGCGCCATTGGCAGCAGAGTAAACCGGAAGTGACATTGTGACGTCGCTTACGTGTTTTTACATAGGAGACTGGAACAAAGCTGTTTCTGGCTTCCAGTCTCAGCCTAGCAGGTGGAAGTGCCGGATCGTGGATTGGGTCTTCCGGTGGGACGGGAGGCCCAAAAAAAGCGGCAGAAGGCTTCTTTAGCATAACAGCCGTGCAGCTTTTAGCCACATCGGTTGTTATCCCTAAAGAGCTGACCACCTGCTCTAAAAAACAGTATAACCCCTTCAAGCCGAGGCCGCATATGTGCGTACGGTCGGCGCTAAGGGGTTTAATAAAGAGCCTTGATTACTGACTCAAAATGCTGTATTAGTATTGTTGAATTATTTTTTCTTTCTTTGAAAATGTGTTAATTTCCTCAGTTCATTCCTGTAGCTGCCAGCAGGGCCACTGATAAGGCGGTATAACCGGTCCTGTTGTACCGAGCCGGGGCCCGATCAACTCAACAGGGGGGCCCAGGCAGCCTCATAGTTCTATACTAACTAAACTGAAAGATGTACTGTATATACTTATCTATTTTCAGGCCACTCTGATATCTAGGATAGGACAAATAAATATGTGCATGGCAAGGGAGAAAATCTATTGCTTTAATTTTTACAATCATTTAAAAATAGAACTATGGCCTAGCTTGTCAATGAGCACATGGCCACACCTAGTCCTGCCCACTGCTTTCTGGATTGACCAGGCAGCCTTTGCTTGCTGAAACCCTCCCACTTTGAGCTGCAGTGTCTGTGAGGGGGAGCATGTGAGACATAGTTACATAGTTAGTAAGGCTGAATAAAGACACCAGTCCATCCCGAGTGAGTGTGGGTGCATGTGTACAATTCTCCCTATCCCTGTACATGCTTATCTATTATATTATTATTTATGGTACCCATATAGCGCCATCAATTTACGCAGCGCTCCACACATACATCGCACATTCACATCGGTCCCTATCCTCAAGATGCCCACAATCCAAGGTCCCCAACTCACATTCATATACTAGGGTCAATTTTGGAAAGAAGCCTATTAACCTACCAGCATGTCTTTGGGGTGTGGGAGGAAACCCACGCAGGCACAGGGAGAACATGCAAACTCCAGGCAGGTAGTGTTGTGGTTGGGATTCAAACCAGCAACCCTTTTTACTGCTAGGCAAGAGTGCTATTCACTACACCACTGTGCCGCCCGAGACATAAATGAAAGTCTGGGATAAACCTAACTAGTCTTAAAAATGCTCCCTTCCCCTCCCTAACACCTATGCTGACTACTCTGTGTAAGAAAGATGTATATACTGACCTTTTTTCAGCCCGCTCTGGTCCGGTCATGTTATCCGGCTCCCCTGTGTCAGTCAGTGGCCACTGCAGGGGAGAGGAGGTATCAACAACAACGGATGGGCCATAGGAGCCTTCGGGCGACATCATCGCACCAGGCTTTAACAGTCGTTATTGAGTGCTGTCTCCTGCCACTGACAGATGGGTAACCTGTGCCTACACTACCCACAGGGACTTAAAAAGGCTCTGCTTATCCAATATGGCCACCTGGACACAGCGCAGCCAACCAGATTGCTGCCTCCAGGAAACCACAGAGAAACTATGTTTCCCCTGACTTCAGGCTGTAATGACGCTCCTATTTGGCGTCACCTACAGTGGAGAAAGCAGACTGCACCTGCCTACAAGACTGTCATACAGGGGCCTTTAGATTAAGGTGACCAGACATCCCCGGTTACCGGGGACAGTCCCCGGATTGAGGACACTGCCCCCGGTCCAAGTCTGTCTCCAGTTTTGTCCCCGTATTGGATTTTAACAGGGGCTGGGGCAATTTCAAAGATAGTCAGTGCAGAATGAAAAAAATTAATTCTGAATTGCACACCCCCGCTCCGCCACTCCTACTAGCTTAGGGGGTGTATTTTTCCCATTATCTGTGCCCCTTTCTGATGATCATGTGCTGGTCGGAGCAGAGGGAATATTTCTTCAGTTTTGGGCGCATGCCCATTCAGCTCCGCTCGCATGTTCTTCTGCCTTGGCTCAAGTCCTGGCCAGCCGCCTGCCTGCTTATCTCCTTGCCTTCCCTGGGGGAGTGATCTTCCTCCGCTCCCCACCCAGTAGTAGCCGGGGCCCAGAGAGTAAGACTTGACAGGCTGTGAGGCGGGCGGCGGCGGCGACGGGCAGAGAGTCGCTGATTGCCGCCATTACTAGTAAAAAAAAAAATACGTCCCCGGATTTCATTTTAAAAATCTGGTCACCTTACTTTAGATCAGGGGTCTCAAACTCAAACTGCCTGAGGGCCACATGACAAGTTTTCATATCCCATGGGGGCCGCATGCAAACTTTTAAAACAATAAACTATACCAGCAATAATATACTATACTATACCCAGCACTGATGTCAGCAAACGCATTATTAACCCCCATCACTGGTGTCAGCAAACGCATTATTAACCCCCATCACTGGTGTCAGCAAACGCATTATTAACCCCCATCACAGGTGTCAGCAAATGCATTATTAACCCCCATCACTGGTGTTAGCAAGCACATTATTAACCCCCATCACTGGTGTCAGCAAACGCATTATTAACCCCCATCACTGGTGTCAGCAAACGCATTATTAACCCCCATCACTGGGTGTCAGCAAACGCATTATTAACCCCCATCACTGGTGTCAGCAAACGCATTATTAACCCCCATCACTGGTGTCAGCAAACGCATTATTAACCCCCATCACTGGTGTCAGCAAACACATTATTAACCCCCATCACTGGTGTCTGCAAACACATAATTAACCCCCATCACTGGTGTCAGCAAACGCATTATTAACCCCCATCACTGGTGTCAGCAAACGCATTATTAACCCCCATCACTGGTGTCAGCAAACGTATTATTAACCCCCATCACTGGTGTCAGCAAACACATTATTAACCCCCATCACTGGTGTCAGCAAACGCATTATTAACCCCCATCACTGGGTGTCAGCAAACGCATTATTAACCCCCATCACTGGTGTCAGCAAACGCATTATTAACCCCCATCACTGGTGTCAGCAAACGCATTATTAACCCCCATCACTGGTGTCAGCAAACACATTATTAACCCCCATCACTGGTGTCAGCAAACACATAATTAACCCCCATCACTGGTGTCAGCAAACGCATTATTAACCCCCATCACTGGTGTCAGCAAACTTATTATTAACCCCCATCACTGGTGTCAGCAAACGTATTATTAACCCCCATCACTGGTGTCAGCAAACACATTATTAACCCCCATCACTGGTGTCAGCAAACGTATTATTAACCCCCATCACTGGTGTCAGCAAACACATTATTAACCCCCGTCACTGGTGTCAGCAAACGCATTATTAACCCCCAGCATTATCCCCCTACACTGCACAAATACCCCCCACACTCCATAATTACCCCCAACACTGCACAAATCCCCCCACACTCCATAAAATACCCCCCACACTGCACAAATACCCCCACACTGCACAATTACCTCCCACACTCCATAAAATGCCCCCACACTGCACAAATAGCCCCACACTACACAATTACCTCCCACACTCCATAAAATACCCCCCAACACTGCACAAATACCCCCCAACACTGCACAAAATACCCCCCACACTGCATAAAATACCCCCCACACTCCATAAAATACCCCCCACACTGCACAAATAGCCCCACTCTGCACAAATAGCCCCACTCTGCACAAATAGCCCCACTCTGCACAAATAGCCCCACACACTCCAAAAAATACCCCCCACATGGCACAAATAGCCCCACACTGCACAAGTACCCCCACACTGCACAAGTACCCCCACACTGCACAAATCCTCCCACACTCCAAAAATACCCCCCACTTTCCATAAAATACCCCCACACTGCACAAATCCCCCCACACTCCATAAAATACCCCCCACACTCCATAAAATACTCCCACATTGCACAAATCCCCCCACACTCCATAAAATACCCCCACACTCTATAAAATCCCCCCACACTCCATAAAATACCCCCCACACTGCACAAATCCCCCCACACTCCATAAAATACCCCCCACACTGCACAAATCCCCCCACACTCCATAAAATACCCCCCACACTGCACAAATAGCCCCACACTACACAATTACCCCCTCCACACTCCATAAAATACCCCATTCACCCCACTAAGGACTTTGCCTCACTCACCTCTCCTGGCAGTCAGGATCGTCTGGCTCCCGAGTCCTCTCCTCCTGGCTTCCACAGAGGCCTAGTGACAGGGCACCCAGAGAACACAATCTCCCGCTCTGAGCAGCAGGACCCTGGATCGGGGCTCTGATCGTCAGTGCTTAGGTGGGCGGGGCGATGGGCGGATCCTTCCTCCGCTCTGTTCTCTCTCTGGGCTGCGGCAGTGTGCAGCGGAGAGGACAGAGGTGATAGAGAGGTAAAGCTCTTCGGCGCCTCCCCCTCTGCGGTGCCTGTGCAAAAAGACGTCCTGGATCAGCGCTGCAGGCCATTTTTAACCAGTCCGCGGGTCGCAAATTGCCCGCGGGCCGGTACTTTGAGACCCCTGCTTTAGATGTACAATAAATTCATGATTACATCTTACTGTCTCTATTTGGTAAAGTAGTTATGCTTACGGATTATGGACTTTTCATTCTGGCAACATGATTCTGGCAATTCAAATCGTAATTTGGCCGCTTCATTTATGACATGGAAACCTGTCATGTTAGAAATAAGTGGATTTCTACTACAGACCTACATAAAATTATTCTTGCTTGCCTGCCAGCTGATGCTAACCTGGGACAAGTATGCAAGAGTTTTACCTTGGTGGTTCTGGATTAGCAGTTCTGAAAATCCTGCCTGATATCAGCAGCCAGGCAGCTAAAGATTTTAGAAGGAGGTCAGCAATGTTGTCAGCCCACACATTTCGCTCATGACACTTTTCTTTGATCTGTAATATAACTTTTAAAGTACTGCCATTATAATAAAAATGTTTTTTTGTTTGTCTCTTTGCTGTCCAGCAGTGAATGCACTGTACATAAGATGTTCTTTGCACTGGCACATCATGCTGTTCTCTTTGATAGACTGATGTGCCCCTAAGTCTTGATGCCTCTGTTGTTGTGATGGGCTTAATATATTTGGCATCTTACTGCTACAGATGGAGCTTTGTATTCAGTGAAAAGTGGGATTTCTCCTATAAAGGGATTAGATTAATCGCAGTCTGATATCCTTAGATCTAGCTCAAACCAACTGCTCCAGCGCTGATTGTTTATAGCGATGGGAATGTTCTGTCAAAGTAGTCTCATTCAAACTATTGCATATGCATTTGTACTTGTACAGTACATTTTTGATTAGATAGTTTTCTACAAATATTGAATCTTTATTGAGTATATTATTTTAGTATTGTGTTACATTCTAATAGAATGCAGTCTATGGGGATAGATGCAGCTGAACATTTATTTGGCAGTTGCTTTTTACTGATAGCCATAGATGTGCGCAGCTTATTGTATTAGGGTGTGCACCCCAAAGCTCAAACACACACGCGTGTGTGTATACTGTATATATAGATATATATCTATATATACAGTATATAGCAGTAGTTCAATGGACCGTGTCAGTAGAGCAGTGGACAATGTCAGTAGGGCAGAGATTGGTGTCGGTAGTTTATTATAAAAAAAATATATTATTACTTTTTTACAATTTTATTATTTTTTACAATTTTTTTTCAAAATAATTTTTTACTTTTATTTTTTACATTTTACATTTACATTTTATTTAGGGGCTTTGTGGGGCTTTGGTCTAAACAGAACCCTGATATCTCACTTTGAGACAGAGAAAGGGACTGAGAAAAAAGGTTCCCCAGTCCCTTTCTCTGCAGCCAAGCAGCAGGGGGGTTCTGGGTGTGCCTAGACACATCTGGCACACCCTGTGCGCACGCCTATGCTGATAGCATAGTACAAGTGGAACTAATAGTAATTGTATGGACTTGTGTTGTCAGACACTGTAGTAAAGATAAACTGCACTCCGGTTGTTGCTCTTAAAAATCTTTTTCATTATTTTATTGAAAAGCCACAGTGTAAACGCAGATAAAATCAGTTGACGCATTTCAGCCTATAAGGCCTTAGTCATAATAATGTTGTCAGACACTGCCTTTTTAAATTTCAATGCAGTGCTGCTCAAATTTAAATGCAAAATGCAGAAAAAGCTACATTTGACCTGCTGCCGGCAATGCAAATACATCTCAATAAGACTTCCTGATAGACAAATTAGGTCAAACACAGCCTCAGAACTGTCTACTATACTACATCCAAGTAAACTGGCAATATGCTGTTTTGTGTTTGACTTGTGTTTGAAATGCACATTGAATACAGGAAACACACCCTGTGTAATCACATTGGTAGCTTTACTAGACATAATCAATAAACAGTTCCAACCTCTGCTGGTGGTATTTGGTAGCAGTATTTACACAGATCTTGACAAATCAGTACTTTATAAAGAACAGTTGGTCATTATTTCAGAACTTTACTTTAACTGCTCAGTAATGATCCTTAAAACAGGCAAACAACTGCACACAAGGGGTATTGTACAGTTTCTTGAGAGAAAAACAGTACAGCCTAATTTGGGAAAAAGGAATCTGTCTTTCTTGGAAAAGTACTCTTTGGAAATCACACTATATTAGATCAAAGAACAACCGTTTCAGTTGGAAGCATATATTGTTATAAAAGAAAAATTTGCGCTAGGTGCAAATTATTAAAGTGCAATAAATGAATAAATCCCTAAAGGAAAACCTGCTGCTAAACACCAAAACAAACCTTGATATAAGGTACAACAAATATAAATATACAAAAAGGTGTAGCGCTGGATGAGCAAAACTGTGTATGGCTATACAGTGAAAAATATATAAGAAAAAGTATCAAAAACATGAGTGAATACTACAAATAAACAATTTAAATGTAGCGGCCTCACCCCGTCCTCTTTAGCTAGGGGTATGTCACGCGACAGAGTGAGGTGCGCTACGGCCCTTGTCCTCCCCATAACTGTGGGTGAGGTGAAGGCCAATATCTGATGTTTCCTCGGGCCGGTGTGTCTTGGGCATGTACCGAGTCTGTTGTGCATAAACCACCAAACCACCATTTGCTCCCATTAACAGAGTCCATACACCGATCACAGTCCAACTGTTGGTTTTATTTCGTATCTCCACATATAGGCAATGCGATGGCAGGATACAGTGGGATGAGCAGGTCGAGGCACTATACTGATCTGGGTCCCTACACCCCCTATGCTATGACCAAGGGTTGCAGGAGTCTTAATTCGAATACCTCCGCTGCGTTGCAGCCCCTATCAGGGGAAGATGTCCTCCAAGAGAATTACCGGAGGCCCATCCGTCACCGGGTTGACGCTGCACCGGAATCTTCGGACGGGTGACCTCCCCAGCCTCCTCACCTCAGATGCGGGTCCCCTCGCAAGGGGCACCCTGGAATCACTTCACCCTTGCGGGACCCAGTCGGAGTCACTGGGTCCCAGGCCTCCTCAATAGTACCTCATCCCAGGCTGAAGGTGCCTGGGATGGAATCCCAGCTTCATTCCGGCCAGGCCTAGGGCGCCTAGGCCGGAACCTTGAACCGCCCACACCCAGGCCGAAGGTGCCTGGGTGCGTGACGAGATGATCCCCGAAGACCTCGTGGCGAGGGCGTCTCCCCCTTTTATCTCCTCCCATCAACACCACGGCGGGTTCCCCGCCCCAGCCGTACCATCTCCAGGAAGGGACATAAAGGGTAGCACTGTGGTGATGATTCTACCTGAAGCCTGTAGGTACTCCGCCACCCACAGGCAAAGGAGAATATAACATCCCCCAATCCTCCACGAATAACAAAAAGGGGTCTAAACCCTGACATAATTACACACCTGGGTCACACTACCCCCAGGTGTATCCCACTAAATCTGAAGACCCCGCTACACACTCCCCCCTGTGATTTGACGCTGGTCCCCAGCGTCAGGTGCACACCCATGTCTCCCAAGGAGTGGTGACATGGAGCAAGCCCCAGAGGCTGTCCCCAAATTTGTGAATACTAAGTGTGCCAAGACCTGCTCAAAAGGGAAAGGAAAAATATAAAACGATAAACTTTTGCATAAAACATCTATTCTGTACACATGTACAATCCCTCCCATCACTGTCTAAGAACCACCCCATACTCAGTAGTCTTGACCGATGAATCTCCTGCAGAAGGGAAACAAAAACAACATCCTAACAATCTGTGTTAACTTGGAATGAATAGGTCTGTCAGCCGAGAGACCCACTCACTCCAATAAGCAAAGTGATGCATGTGTAAAATTTTCAAACAGTCGTTGCACAACACTGCCACCTGGTGACAGCGCCGCGGTCATGACACTTGCCGAGATCTTCCTTCTTCCTGCTTTTCTACACTAACTTTTACCCCCAGAGTCTCTGCCTTTGGCACATGAAGAAGAGGGAGAAAAACAACAGCTCCCAAGTCTCCAGTGAGTGAAAGAAAAGCCCAAATCAAAACAAAAGTAGGGCGCAGTTCTGAGCGTCTGGGAATGTTCCTTCCAGAAAGTTCAACAGCAAACAAAATAGGAGCTCACTTCTCCTACAAGTAAAACCTTGGATCCGGCAAAAACAGGGGCTTCAGGTGCTTGTCAAACACTTCCACTGAATATTCGACATCCTCTCCTTCTTTCCTGCAGATGAGCACCTTATCGCCATGAATATGGCGCCCCAGTCTCTAATCAGCTCTGCAGTCTCTAAACTTTTTAGATACAGGCGGCGAACACGACAGGTATCGCCGGGCATGAGGCACTTTGAGCTTTTCCCATACAAACTCGTCGTACCACCTTTGTCGCAAAACTTCGACTTCATACAATAAGTCCCTGGGCAAGTAGGGGTACTCCCACCCATACTCACAGGCGACTCTCTGGGAGGAAAGTCTCTGCAATCTGGCTAGAGGTGGCATCACATCTCGCTCGCCTTCTCCTGGCTGTACGATGGCCTCCGGGTGCCGAGGTACCTTCACCATCTCGAGTTGCTTTGCCTTTGGTGCCCGCAACGAAGCACGCTGCGTCCCCACTATCGGAGCGGGTGATGTGGTTGAAAGTGGAAGGTCGGCCGGAGGACTAGATTTCCTCGGGAACTCCGGGGCCTGCGCCCGGAGCGTACTGTCTTCTATGGACATGGGGGAATCCTGCGGTTTACACAGCACAGGTAGTGGGCGTCTGTCCCAGCCCTTCCGGTGAAACAGTTCGTCTATTTCTCCGTCATCACCACAGTCTGACAACGACTCTAGGTAGGAGGTGTCATACATCTCGGCGGGAAGGTAGTCTCTAGTAGACGGAAGGCTACCCTCCCTTGCGGGCTCCACCGGCTGTGGACTCCCGACACCTCCAACCAACACCACAGTCCCAGCCCCTAGCTCACCTGGACCTTCTGAAGAACTGGGATGTCCGGGACTCTCTTCTCTACCGGCGCCATCTAGGCCAGGCAAGTGGCGGGGTGAAGCTCGACCACGACCATAGGATGCCTGTACCAGGCCGACTTTCCTCTTCGGAGGTGGCAGCAGGGAATCTGTGGTGACCGAAGCAGTGTCCTCGGATTTCTCTCTTTCCGTCTCTGGTTGGGCAGTCACGTCACCCTGGTCAGCGCGTACGGGGACCTCCGCAAAGGCCTGGATCTCTCCCTCCGGAGTGGCGGTTCCTGTGATGCAGTTGAGGCGAAGGGCCCGGGGCCTTACTGTGGATGATTCGACCTCAAAAAGAAACTCTTTGCACGCTTCACATCGCCCGAACGGCTTTAGTTGGACCACCAGTCCCGAGCATCCGGGACAGATCACACCGAGGGCCTCCGTGTCTCTGCATGAATACAGAGCCAACTGTCCTCGGGGCCTGAGCCTTATCCCCGTATCTGTCAGGGGAGCAACAAATGCAGTCATCTTCATAGGGTAAGATACCGGCATCCACGGAGAGCTTGAATTCATTCCGACCACTTGCTGCTCCATCACGCGCTGACCACGCGCCGGAGTCTCCACGTGTATCTCCACACGTGGCCAGACTCCTCCCACAACTTGCACGTTTTCGCAGGCTTCCGCCAGCCTCCGCCCACAAATTGCGCAGTCATGGGGTGCCTCGTGGCGCAGTGCATTAACAGTCCCCACATGTAGTACTTCACACGGCTGGACCTCTCCCTTTTTACGCTCCTCCGCGTGGGCCTTTCCCGACTTAGGGTCATGTCCACAACTCTGAGCAGGGATGCACTTTGGCCAATCACATGGCCGACCTGCTCGGAACTCCTCCGGGCAGCAAAGTTCAAACACAGACGTTCTCAGTTCCATCGTTAAGACACACACAATCCCGGACGAGCCCCCACGTGTAGCGGCCTCACCCCGTCCTCTTTAGCTAGGGGTATGTCACGCGACAGAGTGAGGTGCGCTACGGCCCATGTCCTCCCCATAACTGTGGGTGAGGTGAAGGCCAATATCTGATGTTTCCTCGGGCCGGTGTGTTTTGGGCATGTACCGAGTCTGTTGTGCAGAAACCACCAAACCACCCTTTGCTCCCATTAACAGAGTCCATACACCGATCACAGTCCAACTGTTGGTTTTATTTCGTATCTCCACATACAGGCAATGCGATGGCAGGATACGGTGGGATGAGCAGGTCGAGGCACTATACTGATCTGGGTCCCTACACCCCCTATGCTATGACCAAGGGTTGCAGGAGTCTTAATTCGAATACCTCCGCTGCGTTGCAGCCCCTATCAGGGGAAGATGTCCTCCAAGAGAATTACCGGAGGCCCATCCATCACCGGGTTGACGCTGCACCGTAATCTTCGGACGGGTGACCTCCCCAGCCTCCTCACCTCAGATGTGGGTCCCCTCGCAAGGGGCACCCTGGAATCACTTCACCCTTGCGGGACCCAGTCGGAGTCACTGGGTCCCAGGCCTCCTCAATAGTACCTCATCCCAGGCTGAAGGTGCCTGGGATGGAATCCCAGCTTCATTCCGGCCAGGCCTAGGGCGCCTAGGCCGAAACCTTGAACCGCCCGCACCCAGGCCGAAGGTGCCTGGATGCGTGACGAGATGATCCCCGAAGACCTCGTGGCGAGGGCGTCTCCCCCTTTTATCTCCTCCCATCAACACCACGGCGGGTTCCCCGCCCCAGCCGTACCATCTCCAGGAAGGGACAAAAAGGGTAGCACTGTGGTGATGATTCTACCTGAAGCCTGTAGGTACTCCGCCACCCACAGGCAAAGGAGAATATTACATCCCCCAATCCTCCACGAATAACAAAAAGGGGTCTAAACCCTGACATAATTACACACCTGGGTCACACTACCCCCAGGTGTATCCCACTAAATCTGAAGACCCCGCTACACAAAGTTCATGTGTGTCAGTGAAAAATATATGAAATATTCTCCTCTATTTAAAGATGATAGGAGTTCTACAGAGTGCAGGTATCCAATGAAAATCATAGGCAAAATGCTCCAACACTTAGTAAAGATCCCGCCACCAAGGTGAAGAATGAAGGCTTACCAGACAGCCTGCGACCACCCTTCTCAGGGGGGGGGTCAAAACAGGCTCAGTAGAGTGATGTTTTACTCCATGGAAGGCAGGATGATTCAGCAGGAACACTTCATCCACAATGGGAGAGTCTCCAGGGACGTTGATTGAACAGCTGGCCAGAACTGGGAGTAGACACTAGACTTGTGCACAACGGAAAAATTTGTTCCGTTTCGGTTCGTTTCTTTCCGGTCCTGTTGATTCGTAATCATTCGTAATTTTGCTAGACGGGATTTTTCGTGTTCGGACTCATTCGTATTTTTGCAAGCGACATTTTTCGTTGAATTTTTTGTTGCTTTATAATTCGTACTTTCGGTAGAGTACGTTGTTTTTCGTTGATTCTGGACACAACTCCTACTTTCGTAACTTTTTTTGGGTTCGTACTTTCGGTAGAGTACGTTGTTTTTCGTTGATTCTGGACACAACTCCTACTTTCGTAACTTTTTTTGGGTTTGTTGATTCGTAATTTTCCGTGTCTCTCTCACAACGACGCTGCCTATTATGCCTAATGTGCTTCGAATGGATTTGTACTTTTCTAAATACATTGCGGTTATTTGTAACGATTCGAAATCTCGTATTTTACTTTCGTTTTTAACATGCGGCTATAGGCTCCGCCCCTGTACACCATTTTGAGAGGGTTCAGCACGGTGAGGGAGAAGCAGAGAGCAGAGCAGAGTGTTATTGTGCTTCGAATGGATTCGAAATCTCGTATTTTACTTTCGTTTTTTACATGCGGCTATAACCTCCGCCCCTGTACACCATTTTGAGAGGGAGTTCAGCACGGTGTGGGAGAAGCAGAGAGCAGAGCAGAGTGAGTGTTATTGTGCTTCGTATGGATTCGTACATTCGTAACTTTTTCATAACGAATTATGCCGAAGACATTCGGGCATTCGCTATTTGCGGTATAATTTATTTCGGATTCGGTCTTATTCGTAATTGCTTTGTTCGGAAATTCGAATGCTTCCGAATGTCCGAAAGTTGCTAAATTCGGACGAATTTCAATTCGTTACGAAACGAATTGCACAAGCCTAGTAGACACACTCTTGGCAGATCAGAGTGGATGTTCCTCAGTAAGTAGGATAAAATCCAAAAGGGAAAGAAAAACTTTCCATAGTGTAGCGTTCATCCATAAAAAAGGGGTTTACTTTCACAAAGTATGCGATACAGAACCTCAAAGTAACAAGTCCTGAGATATTAAAATGCTGGTTAAAAACTCCTTGCAAGGAATAAAAAGCTCCGTATTCTGTCAATCAAACGACCGTTCGCGCGTGCGCAATGCGTTTGGGCGACACGTGCACGCATTGCGCACGCGCGAACGGTCGTTTGATTGACAGAATACGGAGCTTTTTATTCCTTGCAAGGAGTTTTTAACCAGCATTTTAATATCTCAGGACTTGTTACTTTGAGGTTCTGTATCGCATACTTTGTGAAAATAAACCCCTTTTTTATGGATGAACGCTACACTATGGAAAGTTTTTCTTTCTCTTTTGGATTTTATCCTACTTACTGAGGAACATCCACTCTGATCTGCCAAGAGTGTGTCTACTCCCAGTTCTGGCCAGGTGTTCAATCAAAGTCCCTGGAGACTCTCCCATTGTGGATGAAGTGTTCCTGCAGAATCATCCTGCCTTCCATGGAGTAAAACATCACTCTACTGAGCCTGTTTTGACCCCCCCCCTGAGAAGGGTGGTCGCAGGCTGTCTGGTAAGCCTTCATTCTTCACCTTGGTGGCGGGATCTTTACTAAGTGTTGGAGCATTTTGCCTATGATTTTCATCGGATACCTGCACTCTGTAGAACTCCTATCATCTTTAAATAGAGGAGAAGATTTCATATATTTTTCACTGACACACATGAACTTTAAATTGTTTATTTGTAGTATTCACTCATGTTTTTGATACTTTTTCTTATATTTTTTTCACTGTATAGCCATACACAGTTTTGCTCAGACAGCGCTACACCTTTTTGTATATTTATATTGGAAGCATATATTGCCTTCTTATTTTGTCACTTTACAGAATTCCACTTAAGTTTCATAGCTTTAGGGTCTTTCCCTCTTACCGGAATTCTTCTGGAAGAATGACGTAGGCGGGGTCTGACATACCGAGGGGGTGGACCTGATGGGGAACTTCCTTCACTGTGTAATTCATGAATAGACCCGCCCCTTCTCATGTTCCGCATCAGGTCCTTAGCCTTACACCTATTCATTGGCTGAGCGGACCTGATGGGGAACTTTAGAAGGGGCGGGTCTATACATGTAATAGACTGCGGAGGAAGTTCCCCATCAGGTCCGCTCAGGCTTAGCCAATGATGGACAGCGCTGGACATCGGATCGCCGCGGGACACTGGATTTCACCGCTGGAATGTTTTTTTTTTTTAATAAAGGACTTTTCCAAGGTGTTGGTGTGTTTTTTTTTACATTTTTTTGACACTTTCTTCGTGAAATGGTAGGGGTACAATGTACCCCTTACCAATTCACATAGGGGGGGGCTGGGATCTGGGGGTCCCCTTTGTTAAAGGGGTCTTCCAGATTCCGCCCGCAGACCCCCACAACCACCAGGCAAGGGTTGTGGGGATGAGGCCCTTGTCCCCATCAACATGGGGACATCCTCCCCATGTTGAGGGCATGTGGCCTGGTACGGTTCAGGAGGGGGGCGGCGCTCTCTCGTCCCCCCCTCTTTTCCTGCGGCCTGCCAGGTTGCGTGCTCGGATAAGGGTCTGGTATGGATTTTTGGGGGGACTCCACGCCATTTTTTTTCAAATTTGGGGTGGAGTTCCCCTTAAAATCCATGCCAGATCTGAAGGGCCTGGTATGGATATTTGGGGGAACCGCACACATTAATTTTTTTAATTTGCGGCGGGGTTCCCCTTAATATCTATACCAGACATGAAGGGACTGGTAATTGAATTTGGGGGGACCCCCACGCTTTTTTTTTTATTTTTATCAATGACTTTTCTATGTATTGCCGGGAGCCGACAATTCATTAAAGTGGTTGTAAACCCACTTTTTCAACTTGCACCTACAGGTAAGCCTAGATTAAGGCTTACCTGTAGGTGCAAGAAATATCTCCTAAACCTACACGGTTTAGGAGATATTTACTAAAAAGACAGGCGCCGCTGTCTACGGCGCATGCACGCCGTAGACAACGGCGCATTCATGGGGTTAATCCCATTCACAAAATCGGCTACTTCCCAGCAATCGCTGGGCGTAGCTGAATGTGACGGCTCCCGCGCGCATGCGCGGAGTCACGTCTTTGCCGCTCCGGCCAATCACAGCGCCGGAGTGGCGCTGTGATTGGCTGGTGCGGCGATACCCGGAAGTAACATTCCGGCTATCGCCGCAGTGATGTCTGCGTCTGGACAGAGGGACGCGGACTGCTTCAGGGGCCCCGATCTAAGGTAAGTGGTACATAATGAGCTAGTATGCTAGTCATACTAGCTCATTATGCCTTTCTCTTGCAGGTGGGCAAAAAAAAAAAAAAAAAGTTAGTGGGTTTACAACCACTTTAATAGCCGCGAGTGAGTTTTAAATTACTTTTTTTCCTTCAAAAATGACATTTTATGTAGGGACAGTTCTAAGCACGGGAAACATGCGCCACTTTACATGCATATCATACACACCCCCCAGGTACAAAATTTAAAGGAATATTTCACTTTTATTTTTTCATTTTAAGCATTATTAAAATCACTGCTCCCGAAAAAAACGTCTGTTTTTAAAACTTCTTTTTGCATTGATACATGTCCCCTGGGGCAGAACCCGGGTCCCCAATCCCTTTTTAGGACAATAACTTGCATATAAGCCTTTATAATTAGCACTTTAGATTTCGAACGTTCGAGTCCATTGTATTTAATAGGGTTCTAAAGTACACGCAAACATTCTGTCTGTTCGCAGGTTCTGGTGCGAACCGAACAGGGGGGTGTTCGGCTCATCCCTGCTCACAATGCACTTCCTGGATAGCTGTGGCTGGTTGCCATGACAATGACATGTTTCAGAGGTGTGAACCCCCTTCTCAAGTCTCTCAAGTCTCAAGTGACTTGAGAAAGATGAAGCACACCCCAGAAACATTTTGTTTCTGCTTACACTGACAGCTCCTATATGAGCTCTGCAAATCCAGCAGACTGAACTGGAAGTAAGTGCAGCTTCTTTCCTTGATCTATCAGCACAGCACTATGAGCGAAAGGAGAAGTTTTGTGTTACACTGAGCTGCATCTGGCCAGGCTACCAGTGGAGTGGATCATGTTTGAGGCTGTTACATGCACAGTATTCATTTGGAACATGTGAGTGGATTATTTTTCTTTTATGTTTAACATTCAAATAAAGTAAATTATTGCACAAGTCTTTAAACTTCCTTTTGTAATTTTCTTGTCATTTGAAGTTACCTGCATCCCCTTATGTATGGTCTGAGGGAAAGCTGCAAAGGATTTAAGCCTGAAGAAGGGCATTGTATACACTGTGTTTATTGGGATACCTAAGTATTATAAGTGTATAAAGGTATTTGCTGATATGCTCTTTTGAACAGTGGATGCGATACTGTCTTCCATCACACAGTAGAACACATGTGACCATACATTACAATGGTCCAAAGTGTCTTATGTATGATCCACCCAGGGTGGAGTCAGCCTTATCTGCCTCCACATTATATTTGAGTAAGAAGTTCTGGAAAATACATAACTACATACATGATTACACTAACCTCACATTAGTCTAAATCCCTTCTTAAAAAGTATCCATTTGTAGCACTACCCCCGTAGGCACTGAGTATTGCCCAGGTATTCCCCAGTTCTGTACTGACAGCCAGGCTCAAGGTATTTCTGTAGCCAGGTGCACATTCACTTCAGCTTGTTGGAGTCAAAGACCAGTCTAGGGGTGTTTCTAGTTTTATTTTGGAGGAACTTGGATAGAGTAATGCCCCGTACACGCGGTCAGACTTTTGCCCGGCCAAAATCATATTGGAATTCCATCGGAGTAAAAGAGAACTTGTTCTCTATCTAAAATCCATCGGAATTCCTCTGAATTTCCGATGGAAAAACTCAGATGGGGCATACACATGGTCGGAATATCCAATGGAAAAAGTCTGTCTGACTTTTTCCATCGGAAATTCTGATCGTGTTTACAAGGCTTTAGAGGTTTGCAGTAGGATATTTCAAAACAAAACTATGCACAACTTTAGGAATCTAGCTATTCTAAGACAGAGCATTAGGTGAAGTCCCTTGCTGGGAGCAGATGGCAGACTTCTCCTGATTTAGCAGTGTAGGAGTAAAGAAGCTTGAGCAAGTCAGTAAGCAGGTAGACAGAGCTCTTCAGATCACTAGCCAGGGATCTCTTTAGCTGGGCCCTTAGCTGACAAGAGAACAGCAGAGGGGGGTTAACAGCACTAGTCCCTGAGATCCCACAGAGCCTCGCTTAGTGATACCAGACAGATCCTCAGCAAACTTCCCCTTCAGACAGCTTAGAAGAACCAGCACCACTCTTCCATTCCAGTTTCAAGCCTTCAGGTCGCCCACCTGAGGTCGCATGGCAGCAAGTGCTGCTTCCACCCTGGCTGGTGCAATCCACTATGGGAAGGACCCAGATCCCATATGTTCCCCGAATATACATGCCAGCCCCAGCATGCTCAGGGGCACCCTCCATGGTAATTGGCCAGAGCTACATACATATTCATGCTGCCCATTTGCCTAGCTCCAGCCTATGTTCTGGAAAGCTCTATTAGTTTCCAGAATGCAGGAGCGGCCCATGCAAACTTAACAGCACCTAAACATCATGAGCAGTCCTGACTAGTAAATTTCATCACTCTGTTAGGCAGAATGCTAAAGATAACTTTGCCTCTAGCTCCTCCATTAGTAGGAGGAGCAAAATTCACTAACCTAACCATTTACATCCTAGCACCCATACTAAGAGGGTGCTACATATACATAAAGATATCTAAAACATGAAAATGTCCTTTTTGGCAATGATGACTCTTATGCCGCGTACACACAATCGGATTTTCTGTCGGAAAAACCTTGGATGGTTTTTCCAACGGAATTTCGCTCAAACTTGGCTTGGTTTAACATGGTCACACAAATCCTGACGCAAATTCCGACCGTCAAGAACGTGGTGACGTACAACGTGTACGACGAGCCTAGATCAGTGAAGTTCAATAGGCAGTTCGGCTCTTCTGCTTGATTCTGAGCATGCGTGTTTTTTTGCACCTCAGAATTGCATACAGACGATCAGAATTTGCGATGGGAACTTTTCCCGTCGGAAAATTTGAGAACCAGCTCTCAAATTTTTCTTGGCGGAAATTCCGACAGAAAAATTCCGATGGAGCCTACACATGGGCGGAATTTCCGACCAAAAGCTCACATCGGACTTTTCATGTCAGAATTTTCGATCGTGTGTACGCGGCATTAGAGGATCTTCTTTTCATTTGGCCTCTACATCTACTATTTAGTATGTTTAGGGAAATCCAGCCTACCGCAGTAAACTGACACAATTATTTGCTCTCTAATTATGCCGAGAATATTAACACCAAAAATGTCAGATTTTAAATGTAACTATTTTAATGTGCATATTAACATATAGAAGATATATTTTAATGACACTTTTATTTATTTCACCAACAGAAATCGATGAAGAACGGAGCCCAAACCCTTTACAAAAGGTATGATTATTAGTGAACAATAGTGTTAAGGATAAAAAAAAGGCAAGAAATAAAATTATATGTACAGTAAGTCACTAAGGGTCATCCTAACATTAATTAGACTTATGAGAAATGACTTGGGGTACTTTAACTCCCTTTGTACTGAAAAAATCCTGCAAGCAGCATTTTATAAAGTCACTCACTATCTTCCATGCAGCGGCCTAGCTATGTATCTAAGGGCCCAAGGCAATTTTTAAAAACCCAAAGTCATTGTTTACTGACCATGATCCCCCACCAAACACGGTAACAAACTTTAGGGTCAGCTGCTAATACAGTAATATCACTCTTATATTAAAAATGCATGCCACGTGGACCCGTCCATTATGGTGCTTTGCCACACACATGACTAATAGGACAAAATGAAGCAAAATGCTTGTTTACCTATCTAAGTCACGACTGTATGCTCTAAGGATTTGTTAACCCCTAAAGTGTATTCCCTAAGTCCGGTCACATGACATTACATGGAATAAAATTGCTGCTGGCTATATTACTGTGTGAAACCAATATATCACAGCCTGCAAAAAAAACCACAGCCTAGCGACTGCACACTAGGGAATAACAGTGCATAGCATGATTTGTATTCTGTGCAGGATAAAATGTCACTTTACTGATTTACGTGCTTCTGAGATTTAGAATTTAACACCAGGGAAATGCCCAGGAGAATTACTCTTCTGCAAGCTGAAAAATAGTATTATCCTAATATGTCAGCATAATGGCTTATGAATTTCCAACAGCTTCCTCCCACTGGTCAAGAAATGAGATGTCAGAATATAATTAACATGTTTCAAATACCTTTAACTTTCCAAGTAGATAAATTGGAGCATTTTCAGGAGCCTGTACCAATGAGTGCTGGTTCTGTTATTGAACCTGTCTGTAAAGGATTGCCTGGATTGTTGACAAAGGCAAAGCTGATTGATCATGCTAAGAAGTAGGGATGCACCGATACCAGTATTTTAAGACTGAGTACGAGTACCAATACTTTTTCTCAAGTACTCGTCGATGCCAATTACCGATACCTATTTTTATTTTATGGAGCTGATTCACATATGTGTGGGCCGGCCGCAGTGCAATTTTAAAAAGAGTTACCGTGTATACTCGAGTATAAGCCGAGTTTTTCAGCACATTTTTTTGTGCTGAAAATGCCCCCCTCGGCTTATACTCGAGTCTGTGTCGATCTTCAACTTTATGCGTCTGATCCCGGCTAGCCGTAGGTCCCGTGGACCCCAACCTTGGCACACATGTAGCCGCACTCTTCCTCTATAAGTGTGCAAAGTTTGTTGTCCGGGTATACCTACGGCCGGGGAGCACTGATTTTTCAAATCCGGGCACCCCTTCCATAGACTCCCATGTTAAGCGGTTACTTCTCCGGTGATTTTGGGGACCCGGTACTGGTCGGCCCTATGTTCCCTGGACCCCAAACCTTGGCACACATATATCCCCAATCTTCATCTACAAGTGTGCAAAGTTTGTTGTCCAGGGGACCTACGGCCGGGAAGCACCGATTTTTCAAACCTCTTCCATAGACTTACATGTTAAATGTCAGTCCAGTCACACAGCGCCGGAGATCAGGTTGAGATTGGGAACAGTGACAGTGAGGCATGGGAACAGTGAATCACAGTGAGGCATGCACATGGACACAGTGAGGCACAGTGAGGCATGTAGATGGACACCCTAAGCTTATACTCGAGTCAATACTTTTTCCCAGTTTTTTGTGGTAAAATTAGGTGCCTCGGCTTATATTTGGGTTGGCTTATACTCGAGTATATACGGTAGGTATAATTTTCAGTTTGGTTTAGGTGTGATTTCCAGTGTCACCTGAAGCACTGAACAAAATTGCACACTTTTTAGAAATCCCACTGAAACTGGCTCCGCACATAAGTGAACCTGGTCTTATGCCGCGTACACACGATCGATTTTTTCGACGGTGAAAACCCAGTCGAGAAAATCTACATGAAAAACGAGGAACAGCTTGTTCCCCCCACACACGGCCGTTTTAAATTACATTTTTTTTTGGTCGAAAAAAACGACCGTTTGTGGGCTCCCCGGCAGTGTTTCCCTATGGGAAACACTGCTGCGGCAAAAAACGACGGGAATCACGAGAAAAATTAGAGCATGTTGTAATTTTTCTCGTCGTGATTAATGCCGTTTTTCCCGTTGAGAAAAACGTCAAAAAGCCCACAGACGATCGTTTTTCTCGTCCAAAGGAAAAAATTAAATTTTTCTAGACGGGAAAAATGATCGTGTGTACGCGGCTTTACAGTCTGCGGACTTGAAGGTATCGTTTTTAGTATCAGAGCATTTGCACGAGTACACGTACTCGTGCAAATGCTTATGCCGCGTACACACGACCATTTTTCTCGTCGGGAAAAATTAAAATTTTTCTCTTTGACAAGAAAAACGACCGTGTGGGCTTTCCATCATTTTTCCCGACGAGAAAAATGGCAAGAATCATGACGAGAAAAATTAGAACATGCTCTAATTTTTCTCGTCGTGATTCACAGCATTTTTTTCCAGGGAGCCTACACACAGTCGTTTTTCCCGACCAAGAGAAAAAATGTCAGGAAAACCGTCCGTGTGTAGGGGACCAAGCCTCGTTTTTCCCGTCGATTTTCTCAACGGTGTTTTCACCGTCGAGAAAATCGATTGTGTGTACACGGCATTAGTATCGGCACTGATTGTGTGATTGTATGCCAGACCATGCTGTACTTTGCACATCATCACTTGATTTTCCATATTAAAAAAGGTCTATTGCATAGGTTTAATCAACAATTACGTCTAATGTACAATTAAATCTTTAATATATTCTTAATTAAAATCAAGGGATATATAATTATCTCTATAGTGCTTTTTGTGCCCAATGTATTGTATATGTGCCATCCTGGAAACTGACCCTTACATTGATTACATTTCAAACACTTAACCAGAATATTTTTTCTTGTGTAGCGGCCTCACCCCCTCTACATGTTTATCGGTCATCCGATGGCTCTCGTCTAGGGGTACCTGGGTTTCGAGAGTGAGGTGCGCCACGGCCCATGTCCTCCACATGGCTGTGGTTGAGGTGAAGGCCAATTTCATTATCTTCCTCGGGCCAAACGTGCATTGGGTTGCGGAACTTAGCCCTGCTATGCTGGAATCTCCCTTTGCTCCCATTAACAGAGTCCATACACCGATCACAGTCCAACTCTCAGTTTTATTTCGTAGCTCCACAACAACAGGGTAATGGCAGGATACGGTGGGATGAGCAGGCCGAGGCACTAACCTGATTGTAGTCCCCACACCCCCTGTACTATGACCAAGGGTTGCAGGAGTCTTGATTAGAACAACTTCGCTGCGCTGGGGCCCCTATCAGGGGAAGATGACCCTCCAAGGGAGTTACCGGAGGCCCGTCCGTCACCGGGTTGACGCTGCTCCGGAATCTTCAGATGGGTGACCTCCCCGGCCTCCTCACCTCAGATGCGGGTCCCCTCGCAAGGGGCACCCTGGAATCCCTTCACCCTCGCGGGACCCAGTCAAAGTCACCAGGTCCCAGGCCCACGACATAGTACCTCACCCCAGGCTGAAGGTGCCTGGGATGGACTCCAACTCCATTCCGGCCAAGCCTAGGGACCTGGGTCGGAACCCCGAACCGCCCGCACCCAGGCCTAAGGTGCCTGGGTGCGTGAAGAGATGATCCTCGAAGACCTCGTGGTGAGGGCGTCTCCCCCTTTTATCTCCTCCCTTCGACACCACGGCGGGTTCCCCGCCCCAGCCGTACCATCTCCGGAAAGGGACAAAAAGGGTAGCACTGCGGTAGTGATTCTGCCTGGAGCCTGTAGGTACCCCGCCAACCACAGGCCAAGGAGAATATTGCACCACCCAATCCTCCACGAATAACATAAAGGGGTCTAAACCCTGTCACAATTACACACCTGGGTCACACTACCCCCAGGTGTATCCCACTAAATCTGAAGACCCCGCTACACTTGTATGGAAATTATTCAACACATTATGCTTGTCTTTCCAATACAATCAAACATGGAAGTCAATGTCATTGAATAAGCTCATTAGTCTATTTATCAATGATATTATTAATTTTAAGCCTACCAGTTTGGCTTCTGAGGCTATTTCTATAGTGCAAGAATATTACACATTGACTACTAATAATAATACCAATATTGACCCTTGGTCTTAGTAGTTGAGTGAAGCTGGTCACTGGAGCAGAGATCTTGTTCTTATCTTATTTATTTTTCTTCCAAGAAATTGGAGGCTGATTTAGGGTTGAAAATATATTTATTGGTATTTTAACAGTGAGTACATGGAAACATATATGAAGTCACAATCCGTAAGTAGTCACATATAAGTTTGTGCAAAGAGTCAGCCAAACGGCTATCGCCCACAGCATAACTCAGTGTTTCTCAACTCCAGTCCTCAAGGCGCCCCAACAGGTCATGTTTTCAGGCTCTCCATTGTTTTGCACAGGTTATTTGATCAGTTTAACTGCTTTAGTAATTCCCACAGCTGTTTCATCTGAGGGAAATCCTGAAAACATGACCTGTTGAGGCGCCTTGAGGACTGGAGTTGAGAAACACTGGCATAACTCATAATACATAGTTACACAGCAGCAGATTCAGTGACCGGTACTTGGAATAGAAAACGGGTACAGCTAGAAGAGCCCCGTCGTCATATATGGCAGGATTGTAAACAGATACGTTAGGGATTAAGATTAAAACAAAAAAGGGGGAACAAAAAGAGTGGTAATGGGGGTCAGGTGTTGGGAGTGGGGAGGAGTACAGGGGGAGAGGAAGAGGGGAGGAGAGGAAAGGAGATAGAGATGAGAAAAGAGAAAGAAGGACAGAAGAGAGAAAGAAAAGTAGGCAAGGAGAAATTGTAGAAAAGTTTGGAGGCTGATTTAACCACTTAACGACCGCTCACTGTATATGTACGTTGGCAGAATGGCACCGACAGGCACAATCACGTACAGTGTACGTGATTGCCTTTGTACAGTTGGGGGGTCCAATCGGACCCCCCTCCTATACAGTGAGCGGTGGGTATTCGTTGGGGAGCGATCCGAGATGAGGGGACGGCCATTCGATTCCGGCCACCCCCCGCGATCGCTCCCGTCGAATGAAAATGCTCCCTCTGCTGTGTAATGTAAACACAGGCAGAGGAAGCAGGAGGAAGTGATGTCATCTCTCATGCGGCGCTCACATATACCGAGCGCCGTACAAGAGAAGACACACAGGTCAGTGCACTAACACTACACTGACACCAGGACACATAGGAACATAAATCGCCCCCCCAGGCCCCCCCAGATCACCCCCCAGCCCCCAGTCACAGTGTCACTGATTGCAGTGACCATTTATTTACTGATCACTGCAATCAGTGACATTTGTGACTGTAAAAGTGTCACTAAAGTTAGTTTTAGGTCCAGTGTAGCCCCCTAACCCCCCCTAATAAAGGTTTAACCCCTTGATCGCCCCCCAGATAACCCTTTCACCCCCTAGCACCGCCGTCGCTAAGCGATCATTTTTCTGATCGCTGTCTTAGCGTCGGTGATGCAGATCGGTAGCCAGTAATTATTTTTAGGTTCGCCGCAGGTTTTTATACCGTCGGGTACCCCCATAAATTATCTAATAAAGGTTTAACCCCCTTGATCGCCCCCCAGGTAACCCTTTCACCCCCTATCACCACTGTCGCTAAGCGATCATTTTTCTGATCGCTGTCTTAGCGTCGGTGATGCAGATCGGTAGCCAGTAATTTTTTTTAGGTTCGCTGCAGGTTTTTATAGCGTCGGGTACCCCCATAAATGATCTAATAAAGGTTTAACCCCCTTGATCGCCCCCCAGGTAACCCTTTCACCCCTATCATGACTGTTGCTAAGCGATCATTTTTCTGATCGCTGTCTTAGCGTCGGTGATGCAGATCGGTAGCCAGTTATTTTTTTTAGGTTCGCCGCAGGTTTTTATAGTGTCGGGTACCCCCATAAATTATCTAATAAAGGTTTAACCCCCTTGATCGCCCCACAGGTAACCCTTTCACCCCTATCATGACTGTCGCTAAGCGATCATTTTTCTGATCGCTGTCTTAGCGTCAGTGATGCAGATCGATAGCCAGTATTTTTTTTTAGGTTCGCCGCAGGTTTTTATAGCGTCAGGTACCCCCATAAATTATCTAATAAAGGTTTAACCCCCTTGATCGCCCCCCAGGTAACCCTTTCACCCCCTATCACCACTGTCGCTAAGCGATCATTTTTCTGATCGCTGTCTTAGTGTCGGTGATGCAGATCGGTAGCCAGTAATTTTTTTTAGGTTCGCCGCAGGTTTTTATAGCGTCAGGTACCCCCATAAATTATCTAATAAAGGTTTAACCCCCTTGATCGCCCCCCAGGTAACCCTTTCACCCCCTATCACCACTGTCGCTAAGCGATCATTTTTCTGATCGCTGTCTTAGTGTCGGTGATGCAGATCGGTAGCCAGTAATTTTTTTTAGGTTCGCCGCAGGTTTTTATAGCGTCAGGTACCCCCATATATTACCTAATAAAGGTTTTAACCCCCTAATTGCCCCTAGTTAACCCTTTCACCAGTGATCACCATATAAGTGTTACGGGTGACGCTGGTTAGTTAGTTTGCTTTTTATAGTGTCAGGGCACCCGCCGTATATATAACCCAATAAAGGTTTAACCCCCTGATCGCCCGGCGGGTGATATCAATTAGGTTTTAGCGTCAGAGAGGGTCTGCGTCACACCCCAGGCAGCGTCAGGTTAGTGCCAGTAACGCTAACACCCACGCGTGAAGCATACACCCCCCTTAGTGGTATAGTATCTGATCAGATCAATATCTGATCTGATCAGATCAATACTAGCGTCCCCAGCAGTTTAGGGTTCCCAAAAACGCAGTGTTAGCAGGATCAGCCCAGATACCTGCTAGCACCTGCGTTTTGCCCCTCCGTCCAGCCCAGGCCACCCAAGTGCAGTATCGATCGATTACTGTCACTTACAAAACACAACACACATAACTGCAGCGTTCGCAGAGACAGGCCTGATCCCTGCGACTCCAGTGCTGTAGGAGGTGATTTCACCACCACAGTTAAAAAAAAAAAAGCATATATGCCGAAGCATTGGGGCAGCAGGGGCGGAGGAGCGATTTTGCTCCTAATGCCACGTACATACGGTCGAAATTCCGACGGAGGCTTGCCCGTGGAAAAGTCTGACCATGTGTGTGCGGCATAACTTTTTTGCGGGAGGATGCCCCCATGCTTCGGCATATATAAATGGTGCATGTATGCCCATCATTAGAAGTAGGTGGATGAAGGGCGGTATTCTAATGGTGGGCATACCCACCGATCAATCTCTTTTTTCGTTCAGCCAACTGGCTGCATGAAAAAAAAAGATTACAATACATGTCCAACAAGGACCAGCAACGTACTGGTATGTTGCTGGACTTTGAATGTTTATACCAGAATGATGCCTGTGGGTTTAGGTATCATCTTGGTATCATTCTTTTCAGCCAGCGGCCGGCTTTCATGTAAAAGCAATCCTAGTGGCTTATTAGCCTCTGGACTGCTTTTACAAGCAGTGGGAGGAAATGTCCCCCCCGGATATAAAAAGCGCCATGGGGAAATTGGGAAAGCATTTTATCACACCGATCTTGGTGTGGTCAGATGCTTTGAGGGCAGAGGAAAGATCTAGGGTCTAGAAGACCCCAGTTTTTTCAAAAAAAGAGTACCTGTCACTACCTATTGCTATCATAGGGGATATTTACATTCCCTGAGATAACAATAAAAATGATAAAAAAAAAAAATATGGAAGGAACAATTTAAAAATAAAATAAAAAAGCAAAATTAATAATAAAAAAAAAAAAAGCACCCCTGTCCTGCCCTGCTCTTGCCCAATGGCGAAGGCAAGCGTCGGTCTGGCATCATATGTAAACAGCAATTGCACCATGCATGTGAGGTATCACCGCAAAGGTCAGATCGAGGGCAGTAATTTTAGCAGTAGACCTCCTCTGTAAATCTAACGGGGTAACCTGTAAAGGCTTTTAAAGGCTTTTAAAAATGTATGTAGTTTGTCGCCAATGCGCGTTTGTGCGAAATTTTAAAGCATGTCATGTTTGGTATCTATGTACTCGGCCTAAGATCATCTTTTTTATTTCATCAAAAATAAAAAAGCGTTTGAAAAATCGCTGCACAAATACTGTGTAGAAAAAAAAAATGCAACACCCACCATTTTAATCTGTAGGGCCTTTGCATTAAAAATATATATAATGTTTGGGGGTTCAACATAATCTTCTTGCAAAAAAAAATATGTTTTCATGTAAACAAAAAGTGTCAAAAAGGGCTTTGTCTTCAAGTGGTTAGAAGAGTGGATGTAAGCTTCCTAATGTTGTGTATAAAATGCCAGAACAGTTCAAACCCCCCCCAAATGACCCCATTTTGGAAAGTAGACACCCCAAGCTATATACTGAGAGGCATGTCGAGTCCATGGAATATTTTATATGTTGACACAAGTTGCGGAAAAAAGACAATTTTTTTTTTTTTTTTTGCACAAAGTTGTCACTAAATGATATATTGCTCAAACATGCCATGGGCATATGTGGAATTACACCCCAAAATACATTCTGTTGCTTCTCCTGAGTACGGGGATACCACATGTGTGAGACTTTTTGGGAGCCTAGCCGCGTACGGGACCCCAAAAACCAGGCACCGCCTTCAGGCTTTCTAAGGGTGTAAATTTTTGATTTCACTTCTCACTGCCTATCACAGTTTCGGAGGCCATGGAATGCCCAGATGGCACAAAACCCCCCCCAAATGACCCCATTTTGGAAAGTAGACACCCCAAGCTATTTGCTGAGAGGTATTGTGAGTATTTTGCAGATCTCGCTTTTTGTCACAAAGTTTTGAAAATTGAAAAAAAATATATATATTTTCTTTCTTCATTTTCAAAAACAAATGAGAGCTGTAAAATACTCACCATGCCTCTCAGCAAATAGCTTGGGGTGTCTACTTTCCAAAATGGGGTCATTTGGGGGGGTTTTGTGCTATTTTGGCATTTTATGGCCTTCGAAACTGTGATAGGTAGTGAGAAGTGAAATCAAAAATTTGTGACTAGAAATCCTGAAGGCGGTGCTTGGCTTTCGGGGTCCGGTACGCGGCTAGGCTCCTAAAAACTCCCACACATGTGGTATTCCCGTACTCAGGAGAAGCAGCAAAATGTATTTTGGGGTGTAATTCCACATATAACCATGGCATGTGTGAGCAATATATCATTTAGTGACAACTTTTTGTAATTTTTTTTTGTTTTTTGTCATTATTTAATCACTTGGGACAAAAAAAAAAATATATTCAATGGGCTCAACAGGCCTCTCAGCAATTTCCTTGGGGTGTCTACTTTCTAAAATGGGGTCATTTGGGGGGGGGGGTTTGTGCTATTTTGGTATTTTATGGCCTTCAAAACTGTGATAGGTAGTGAGGAGTGAAATCAAAAATTTGCTCCCTTAGAAATCCTGAAGGCGGTGCTTGGTTTCCGGGGGCCCGTACGCGGCTAGGCTCCCAAAAAGTCCCACACATGTGGTATCCCCGTATTCAGGAGAAGCAGCAAAATGTATTTTGGGGTGCAATTCCACATATAACCATGGCATGTGTGAGCAATATATCATTTAGTGACAACTTTTTGTAATTTTTTTTTGTCATTATTCAAACACTTGGGACAAAAAAAAAATATTCAATGGGCTCAACAGGCCTCTCAGCAATTTCCTTGGGGTGTCTACTTTCTAAAATGGGGTCATTTGGGGGGGTTTTGTGCTATTTTGGCATTTTATGGCCTTCGAAACTGTGATAGGTAGTGAGGAGTGAAATCAAAAATTTGCGCCCTTAGAAATCCTGAAGGCGGTGCTTGGTTTCCGGGGTCCGTACGCAGCTAGGCTCCCAAAAAGTCCCACACATGTGGTATCCCCGTACTCAGGAGAAGCAGCAAAATGTATTTTGGGGTGCAATTCCACATATAACCATGGCATGTGTGAGCAATATATCATTTAGTGACAACTTTTTGTAATTTTTATTTTATTTTTAGTCATTATTCAATCACTTGAGACAAAAAAAAAATATTCAATGGGCTCAACATGCCTCTCAGCAATTTCCTTGGGATGTCTACTTTCCAAAATGGGGTCATTTGGGGAGGTTTTGTACTGCCCTGCCATTTTAGCACCTCAAGAAATGAGATAGGCAGTCATAAACTAAAAGCTGTGTAAATTCCAGAAAATGTACCCTAGTTTGTAGACGCTATAACTTTTGCGCAAACCAATAAATATATGCTTATTGACATTTTTTTTACTAAAGACATGTGGCTGAATACATTTTGGCCTAAATGTATGATTAAAATTGAGTTTATTCGATTTTTCTTATAACAAAAAGTAGAAAATATCATTTTTTTTCAAAATTTTCGGTCTATTTCCGTTTATATCGCAAAAAATTAAAATCGCAGAGGCAATCAAATACCATTAAAAGAAAGCTCTATTTGTGGGAAGAAAAGGACGCAAATTTCGTGTGGGTACAACATTGCATGTCCGCACAATTTCCAGTTAAAGCAGCGCAGTGCAAAATTCTGAAATCACCTCTGGTCCTTTAGCTACAAAATGGTCCGGGGCTTAAGTGGTTAAAGAGGAAGTAAATCCTGATGGGTTTTACTTCCTCTTTGTTTCCCTGCTAAGGTAAAGCATAATGGGCTAGTATGCATCGCATACTAGCCCATTATGTGACACTTACCTGCAGGAGAAGCCCGCGATGTCCTCGTCTTCCTCGCTAGCAGAGAGTGTCCATTCTTCACCCCTCTTCCTTCTGGGGCCAAAAACTCCGGCTCTGTGACTGGCCGGAGTCACGTGACGCCTTTAACGGCATGACCCCAGCTTGAAACGGCACAACGTGCCCTTTCAAGATGGCGCATACTCCGTAGAGAGCGTCGTTTGGGGAAATTGCAAATATATCCTAGATCGTGTAGGTCTAGGAGATATTTCAAGCGCCTACAGGTAAGTCTTAATCTAGGCTTACCTGTAGGTTAAAGTGGTTGTAAAGGGTCTACAACTACTTTAAATCAAATGCATCTTCCTAAATCCAAGATATGAGTTTTAAAAGGACTGTTCCTTTAAATATGATTCACATATAATTTCTAAGACGCCTGCAAGGTCATTTTCTGCCCATTTACATGCAACCCTGTTTTACTACTTCCCTTGCCGCCTGTCTTTCCCAAGGTCTGATAATTTTGACTGTGCATGGGGTTCTTCTAGTTAAGAAGAATGAACATGACTATAGTAAGTCAGATAAACTCCATAACCTTCTTACCAGCCAAAATTATAACTTAAACAATAAATGACCAGGCGACAACCATTTTGGGTAAAATTGGCCGCTTGGCCATTTTATTAACAAATTAAACATAACAATAAACCCAACACATCTTTAAATCACCAAAAACCATCCTTTTCAGATATATTTGCACCCTGTTGGAGACAATTGAAGGCATTGACCTTTTTATTTTCTTATACCCGCGTGGCCCTCAAAGATCCCAGCCGCAGTGCACCGGCTCAAGGATCATAACTCTGAACCTTCCCCACGCTGGTACCCATCAACCGATGCCAGCTAAACCACGGTTAGCTGGCATCACCCGAGGATCCCATACCTTGACGGTTCCCCACTTCTGCCAAATTGGTCACATTGTGTACTGCCTCCAAGAATCCCCAACCGCCACCGCCCACAGGTGTGAGACCTTACACCGTTGGACGACCCACACAACGCAGGGCCCTTTGGATGCCATCCTGCAACGCCAAACACCACAAATCAATCCCCACCGCATTTAGATGAACACCATCCCCCCTAAGATACCGAACAGTATCCACTTCAAGGTCCCTATGACGGACCACCATCCCCCCATTGCGCACAACAAACCTGCCCACCTCCTTATTTACTTTGATGCGTGCCTTGTTGATTTTGTCCACTGACCGAGCCCACCTCCAAGACGTGCGGCCAACAATATCGGACCACACCACCTGGGTTTGGGGAAAATCAGTGCGAATACGCAGCACATCAAATTTTATATCCCTCACCAAATGCCGCATGGACCTGACTCCCAAATCATTGCCCCCGACATGCAGCACCAATACATCAGGGGCTCGATCCAGGCGGGAGTATTTATGAACCTCCAGCAGCACCCTGCTCCACAGCATGCCCGGAATCCCGATCCATCGCACCTTCGCCACCTCCCTTGGAACTCCCAACTGGCGGCCGTTCGGCCGAACGTCTGCCCGCAGGGCTCCCCAATGTACATAAGAGTGGCCCATGATCCACACGAGGCCGAGGAATTTTTTGAACACATGGAACCACCACTACCATATCACAGTACCCCCCCCCCACATCCAAACTAACCCATATATCCTAAACACTAAATCATTTGAGGGCGAACATACAGCTTGAAACGTTCAGATTCCCATCGCCCTATTCGTTTGATCACCGACTTATCCAAACCCCACCTGGCTGCCTCCGTGGCAGCCCCGATGCGGAAGGAGTGGGCCGAATAATCCGAAGGGTCGTACCCCCCTTCCACTAAACACTTCTTGAACACCGAACGGAACTGGAACATTGATAAGGACAGACCGTCTTGGTGCACCAAAAACGATCCCCTTACAGGCGGGCGTAGCGCCAAAAACTCCCGTACAGCTGCCACCGGACAAACTAACGCCGACGGTACCTCGTACACGTGAACGTACTTACCCTTTCCCAATTGGTCTGTCTTGGACCGCCTCAGGTATATCGCCACTGCCGCACCCCCACAACAAACATCACCTACCAAAATGCCTCCCCTAGCCTTCCTAGAAGAGCTGACCAGTTCGCTCAACCGGAAAGCTCCATAAAAGGCCAACGTAAAAACTGCCCGAAACAGGCTGGCTTCATAGCTGGAAAAACAAACCCTACTCACCTGACCCAGCAACTGGTGCAACATGGGAAATGTAACCGGGCGCGTGCTGTCACGGGACCTCCTGCCCTTTCTGTAACCCTTCAATGCCTGGCGAACCCCAAACGACTTAGTGGGATCCCCTCCCCCCCATTTTAAACCAAAAAGCCAAGCCAGCAATCTTCTTATCCATGGCCGAGGCCGACACCCCCCTCTCAAAACATAAACCGATGAAGTATAACAATAAAGAGACTACCCCATCCCCTGACACCTGCCCCACTCTATCCTGCAGATCACACCACTCCCGCCAGATCTTTGCATATGCCGACCACGTACCACTGCTCACAGAATTCCGTATCAGACCTGCAATGGTTCCAACGCCAGGTGCCAGAGATGCTGGGAACAAGGAAACCCGTGTTGCTCTGCTCCCGGTGCCAACTCCCGAAACCTGTCCCACTGAAATCGAGACAAAGCATCAGCCACCTCATTAGTCGTCCCCGGAATGTGTACCGCATACAGAAAAACATTAATTTGTAAGCAGTGCAGTACCAAGTAACGCAGCAAGTGCACAACTGGCAACGATGAAGCAGTAACTTTGTAAATCACCTGTACCACCCCCAAATTGTCACAGTGCAGGCGAATCTTCCGATCCCGAAAAATATCGCCCCAAATTTCCAATGCTACCACGACCGGGAACAGTTCCAGCAAAACCAAGTTGCGCAGGAACCCAGCCTCCAGCCAATCCTCTGGCCACTTATCCGCACACCACCGCCCCCCCACATATGCCCCAAAACCGGACGACCCGGCCGCGTCGGTATAAAAATCCAGGTCAAAATTGCTAACGGGGCCCGTCATCCATACTGACCGGCCATTGTACGAATCCAAGAAGACCTGCCAAACACGCAAGTCGTCCCGGTGCTCCCGCTTGAGGGTTATGTAATGCCCAGGGGAAAACACACCCGCTGTGGCGGATTATAGGCGGCGGCAAAACACCTGACCCATCGGAATGATCCGACACGCAAAATTCAGCTTTCCCAACAGGGACTGAAGCTGTTTCAACTGAATTTTCCGTGTAACAGCCACTGAACGTACCGTCGCCCGAAGGTCAAGTAACTTGTCCTCCGGAAGACGGCACTCCATGGCCCGGGAATCGATCACAATGCCCAAAAAACTGATCTCAGACACAGGACCCACCGTTTTTTCTGGCGCCAAAGGGACCCCTGAAACGATCCGCAACATGCTGTAGCGTAGCCAGCAATACCCCGCACACCCCCGACGACGGAGGACCCACGCACAAAAAATCATCCAAGTAATGAATGATAGAATTGATGCCCGACACATCCCGGACCACCCACTCCAGGAATGAACTGAACGTCTCAAACAGCGAGCATGAGACCGAACAGCCCATCGGAAGACAATGGTCAACGTAAAACGAGTCCTGCCAACTGCATCCCAGCAGGTAAAAACAAGAGCCGAAATGCTGCTTCCACATCCGTCTTTGCCATAAGCGCCCCCTTTCCATACCTCCTAACCCAGCACACGGCCGCATCAAATGAAGTATATGACACCGAGCAGGCCTCTGGGTCAATGGCATCGTTGACTGACCCACCCTTTGGAAAGGACAAATGGTGAATTAACCAGAATTTTCCCGGCTCCTTCTTCGGTACCACCCCTAAGGGAGATACTACCAAGTTCGACAATGGAGGGGCCGGGTACGGGCCGGACATGCGGCCCAGTGACACTTCCTTGGCCAACTTGTCCGAAACTACCCCCGGATGCTCCAATGCAGAACGCAAATTCCGCGCCACTGGGGGGATAATTTCCAATGAACACGGAATGCGGAAACCCTCCCTAAAACCCATTTCCAGGAGTCGGGCAGCCGCCCGATCCGGGTACCTATTTAGAAAAGGAAGCATCCTTACTACCATCACCGGAGTCCTCCCTCTTTCCCGAAGCGTCCCCAGCCCGTCCCTTACCTTGTTTAAAACACCTGGACAATGGGTGGCTACCCCCGCAGCCGGAGCACTCGTGCTTGAAACGGCAACCGTTTCCAAACCTACAGGCTCCTTCATTGTACTGCCAACAAACCCCTTTTTTCTTTGCGGCCGACTGCCCTGGGGACTCCGAACCACCGACCTTCCCCTGAAAAAACGTCGTGAGGGAGCGCGCCGAAGACATAAGCTTCATCCATAAACTAATATCTTTATGATCCCAGCGGATAGACGGGCGAACGGCTTTTCGCTGACGAAATTGTTCATCGTACCGCAGCCAAGCCTGCCCACCATAAACCCTGTGAGCCTCCCCAATGGCATCCTGGTAGTAAAACAACGCCGAGCAGCACTCAGGCTGTTTTTCGCCCAGTACGCTAGCTAATATGCCGAACGCCTGAAGCCAGTTAACAAAGGAGCGAGGAATAAGGCGATAACGACGCTTTACTTCCTCTTCCTTTTTTGACTCGTCCGGTTTCACCCTATCCAGGTTAAACTTCTCGAGGGGCAATAAAGAAAAAATCTCCACGTACTCACCTTTCCAGATTTTTTCCCTCACCTCCGACTTGAGATGTGACCCCAATGGACCCTCAAAACACACATACACCTCTCATTTTGCGGCATCCGCCAAACGCACGACGTCTGTTGTTTTTCCGGAATCTTTTTCACTAGCCAGCTTGTCCGCCACTAGGGGAACCACTGGACCCACCGCCCCCCCTTCCGGCGCCTGACCTGCCGCCCCCCCTGACCCCGCTGCTACCACTGGCGTGGACTGAACGGGAACCCACCCGGACACAGGGGAAGAGGTGGCCAGTCCCACCTCAAATTGCTGAACTAGAGAGCGCAAACCTGACAAAAGACCTTCTAATTCCCCCCCTGTACCCGACGGAGCAGCCCCCGTGGCCGCCGCGTGGGGTGCAGGGGTGCTAACCAACACTGGCGGGGGAGGGGGAACACCCTGCCCCCCGCCGCCCCAAACCCCAGCAAACCGCCCAATGCAGCGTGTAAAGAAGAAAAAGTGTTAGCATGTGACTTACCTGGCTGCACAGGAGAAGGTCCCACAGCCGCACGTCCCGTATCCACCGTTGCGTCCGCTTCCCACCGCTTGTCCTCAGAGCTGGAAAGTTCCCCTTCCGACCGGAGGACAGCTGCATCCAGGTGACTTGCCACTGACGGGACCACCAATGAAGAGGCGCCGACTACAGGTCTGGAAGCGCCGTTCCCAGCCCTTGGGCCTCGCAGCACCCGAAACTCCGTGCACAGTTATCCTGCCGCCCTCCATCTGATCTCCGCCCCATGGCCGGAGAGCGGGCACGTCCAGGGGAGCCAAGTTGTGGGGGGGGGACCGCCGGCCGCACAGGACCCCGGGCCGGCGCCCGCGGGCGACCTCTTCCGCGCCGAGCTGCCTCCCTGACCGGAGCATCGCCAAGGGGAGCAGCCGCCCGATCCACTCTTCCGCGACGCGCTGGGGGAACTGCGCCTCGGTCGCCGCCAGACGAGCTCCGCCTACGACGGGGATTCCTCCCAGCGCTACCCCTCGCCGCCGAGATGGGTGTGGAAGCAGGGGTGCCTGGAGGGGCCACCTGAGGTGGGCTCCCAAAATGGCGCTGAGCTCGGGGAGAAGTGGGGGGGAGAAGCGCTCAGGAGGCCTTGACCTCCTAGCACGCCGGCCCCCAGAAGTACCTTCCACCGGATCTTCCACGGGCTCCTGGGCTATGGCTGAGATCTGCTCCTGGATCCAGTCGGCCCCTCGAGATGCTGCCGCGGCGCGTAATTGCGCAATGAAGGTCTCCAAATCCGCCATGATGTGAGAGAGAAGCTGCAGCACGAGCTTCCTCTCAAAACGCTGCCCTGTGAGTGACCTGCACGTTCCCCTGGGCCCCTCCTCCCCCGGGAAAATAGTTGCTCCGGCCACCCCCACTCCCCACACTTCCTCACTCCCCTAACATTTAACCCTTCTGTTCCCTGACTACTCTATTCATGCCAGCCCTCTGCCTATACTTCGTATCAGCTCCGGGCTTCTCTCACTTGGCATGGTACAAGCCATTGACATCTTAGTTGATAGATCTAAAAGACAGAGATCAGTATCACCTTTTCTTTTATTCGTTGACTAGTAGGCTGTGGTAGATGTGTTTGTGCTGCCTCCCCAGTAGCTTGATGAGAAGATCTGTGCAGGAGACAGATGAGGGAGGGAGAATGCTGTTGCCCACCAGAAACGTAATGTTGCACGTCTTTTTTTCTTAGGCTAAGGAAAATTATAAATTTGTTTTAACAAAACAAAAAAAGCATTATTATGTGATGGTCATACACTACTAGCATCCAACTTTGACAACCCACCTTTTGATTTGCTGACTTTGCTGTGTACTTGTTTTAGTCATTTTACATTTGCCATACTTATATAATGTATACATGTATATAATGCAGTATGTATATATATATATATATATATATATATATACTGTGTATATATATATATATATATATATATATATATATATATATATATATATATATGTGTGTGTGTGTGTGTGTGTGGTGATGCCAGTTTTCCAGTGATGAAAACTGATTTGTAACAGATTTTTAAACAGAAATCTAAAGGAGCACAGAAGAAATGTTGGATACTAAGTCATTATTAGAATGTACCGGTAAACTTTTGGTGGAGAGGAATGACATCTATGTATGCTATTGCTATGTGTTTATTATATATTCTGTTTTGGGCTGCCACTGTCGAAGTGAAATGTGACAGTAAGAATACCTCCTGTCTCTTCTTACAGACCACATTATCAATGTCCCCACATCAGAGGAAAAAGGTGTCACGTACAACACCTACAATGAAAGGTACTAAATCATTTTCTGCATGATATTCTAATTTGAGGTTCATTTTTATTTTTATTTTTATCTTGGTCATTTCATATCATCATGATTATATGTAAATCACAAGTGTTTCTAACTGTTAAATTTACTCAAAAAATAAATGTAATATTTGGGCAAAAAATACATCTGGATTCTGGAAGAAAACAAAACTTGCTTTATCCTAAATAAGTTTTCTAGTTATCCTGTAAAGTCATCTAATCCATTTGGAATCTTATTAAAAGACAGAATTTTCATGATCAGCCTCAATTTTATTGATCCCCCTGCCAATTTTTATAATCGTTAGTTATGTTAAAGTGTTACTAAATCCAGGACCCTGCATTCACTATATCTGGTCTCCCACAGTACACAGAACATGGAAATGCAATCATTTAAGTAAATATAAACTGCTAAATACCTTTTCTCATCAGCAGTATATAGCAGTCTTGTGACTTCTATCAGTGCCTGGTTAAAGCTTGTAGGAGGAGTTTTCATACTGCACTAGCTGTCCTATCAGGATGCAGGACCCCTGGCCCTCTGTCTGGACAGTGCTGATCACTGTACTGTCTAGCAATACACACCAAACTGAGCATGTGCAGCCTTACCCCAAGGGCTCTGTCTTATCCGGATATGTTTTGAAGTCAGTGGATACATGATCAAACATCCTTTTTTTACACAATGCAGAGGATTAACCCCTTAGGTTCCACAGTGAGTATAACAAGCATGCTTTACTGCATATACATACTGATTTTACAGTTGTGGGTTTAATAACACTTTAAAACAGTGTTCCGCACAAAAATAAAAATTAATTATACTGCAGCTTCTGGCTTTTAATAAATGGACACTTACCTGTCCTGGAGTCCAGCGATGTTGGCACCCGCAGCTGATGTTTCCATCAGCTGTCGGGTGCTGCCGCTGCCATTGCGGGTAAGGGTACCTGGCAGTGTAGCCTTTCGGCGTCACGCAGGGAAACCTACTGCGCATGCGCGAGGCCCGCTCTTCTCTCCTACTGGCCCGGTGGCCGGGGAGGGAGCTTTCACTTTACAGCCGGGAGCTGGCTGAGGAAAATAGGCTGATGGCTGCTATTATGGACATTTAATCACTTTTAGTACCTTTTAGTACCTGACACTTTTAGTACCCATTTATTGTCTTCCACAAGTTTAACATTACATATGTGATGTTGTAAAGAGCTGCTTTTCTCGCAGTTTTCCACTGTAATGAAAAGAACCCACTCTATCCAGAATCTGACACTTTTGGGAGTGTCAGATTCCTGATCTCCTGCCAGCCACTCACACTGCAGGCCATGTTAGTGACTTAGGAGCTGGTGGATGGAGCCATTGAGTGCCACAAAGGTCCAGAAAATGACACTCCTGGAAGTGTCTGATTCTGAGGTTTCCTAGAATAGAAGATGCTCTTCATTACAGTGGGGAACAGCAGTAAAGGCGAGTCTTTCCAATCTTTGCAAGAGATACTTGAGTTTACATTTTTTATAGTCACACATAGTCGCTTTAAAGAAAGTGGGTGTTAAAAGAGCCTAATACTCTCTGTAGCTCTCTCTCTGTAGCCGTTGTATTACAAAGGGGGAGGCATTTCTGGCATTTCATTTGTTTTCTCATAGCCAAAAAGAAATAAAGATTTTTATTTTTTTTACATTTTCAACGTTCCAAAATGAAAGTTACATTTGTCCCCGAAAATTCACACTTTTTTTTACATGAAGAGAAAATCCATTACATCCCACATAACAAAGTGTAAATTTTACCTCTTATAGAAATCCACAGAGCGTAACAACAAAAACTTGTGATTGCTCAGCTGTCCTGTGATTATAGTTCGTTTAGTTGTTTTCACAGATTTTTGAAGCCTAAAATGTGTTTTACATATTTTTTTGTAGCGCCCATCCCAAAAGGTTGGGACGCTATTTAAGTTTAGAGGGATGTCTGAGCCAGTAGATGGGCTCAGATGGTTGATAATTACATTTAATTTTGCCTCTGTCTCAGTTATGGTTTGCCTGATAGTGATTTCCCTTTTTGTCTGTAGGTGGCGTTGCCACCTCAGGCACCTGTTGGAACGTGGGCAGGCCATGGTGCATTGAGTGGCCCTTCTCGGCAGTAGTGTAGTGGGAGTGGTGAGTCCGCTGTGCCTGCTGGGAGGGGGTACTTAAGGGGCAGACACCATTGTTTGCCCACGCTCTCGCCCCGCAGCCCTCCAGGCGCGAAGTATGTGTGTGTGGTCCTGGTCTCGGGGCCACGTTGGCCCGAGGCTGCATCGCTAGGCCCAGTTGATCTGGCTGGGGCCTACATTCGGAGAGGGGATCCCAAGCTGTCCATCCAAATAGGAGGGAAGTTATCTTGGTGAAGGAGACCAGGGGAGGAGACTGCCAAAGTGCTGCTGTCTCGGGTGAGGCCTGGTAACTTAATCAAGGAGGGATCCACTAGACTATTGTACAAGCCCTGCAGTTCGCCGGATTGTCTTAAAGGCTCTTTAACTGTGAGGCCTCGTACACACGACCGAGTTTCTCGGCAAGAACCAGCAAGAAACTTGCTGGCAGAGATTTTTTGCCGAGAAACTCATTTGTGTGTATGGTTTCTCGTCGAGAAAACCGAAAAGTAACCTCGACGAGAAAATAGAGAACCTGCTCTCTATTTTCTCGTCGAGATTCTCGTTGGCATGTTTCTCGACGAGAAAAGTGAGTGTGTGTACACTTACCTGTCCTCCCGGAAGCCCGCGCATGTTCAAAATGAATACGACGCATGCGCGGTAGCTTCCTAGGCATACGTAGGGTATACCAAGATGGCGGCGACGGCATCGAATGTGATGAGCGCATGCTCGTCGTAGTCGATGACGTCACCGCGTACGCTCCATTCAAAGAACCGCGGGTTCTTTGAATCGAGCGTGTGTACATTCGGCCGGGACAATTTTCTTGTCCAAGAATCTCATCGAAAAAAACGACGAGAATCTCGGCCGTGTGTACGAGGCCTAAGGCTGAAAGTTTGGGACTTTGAAATCCTGTGGCAGAGGATAACTGGACAATCCATTGCTCAACTTCAAACAGGTCTGTGGCAGAGACCTTCTTCACCTTGGGCAGTCTGTGGCAGAGACTGCCCTCTTGCTGATTCGTGTGTCATGCCGTCTGCTAGGCCATGTGAGAGGGGACTATCCGGGTGACCAATGCCCACTCTAGCATTGAAAGTGGTGAGTGACTTTGGACTTCTACCTTTGTCAACTTTTGTGGCGAGTGCCTGAACCTTCCCCTACTCTTCTATACCTTCTACTTCTCAAAGTTTACTGCATAAGAAAATAAAGCCTAACTGTTTGAGGTTTTACATCTGTGTGGACATTGCATTACTACAGACTCTCCTACCCGGACAACGCAGCTGAAGAGGTAACGTGCAAAACCCAAAACTAACCAGCGGCCCTGAAGAGGGTATTGCTACATTTTTATAAAGACAGTTCTGTAAGCTTGTTTTTATACCTTTAAATTTAGGGCTCCAATCACACCTCAGCATTTTGATTTTCTGCAATTCTGCCCATGACTTCAAAACGCCCAGGTGTGAATGAAAAAGCTCAAAATGCACATTTGAGATGCCATTCATTTGAATGGCACTTAAAATCGTGGTGCAGTTCTGCCGTGATTGTGTGAAGCTTGTCACCCCCCAAAAAAGTTCAGGAGCTTTTAAAATCGCGGGCAGAATGGCAGCAAATCTGCCTGTGATTCAAAACATTGAGGTGTGAATGCAGCTTAAACAATAAGTTTTCGAACATGTTACACCCATATTTAGGGTTCTGTGAATTAATGATCTACAAGTATTGTCAGCCCTTGCAGCTGACAGCTTGTAGTCCTCAATGAACTACCAAGGGGCCGATGAGCACTCTAGTTAGTTCATTGATCTTCCTGTCATTCAGTAACTGTCCGCTTGTATTGGAGGTACAGGCGGACAGCTACACAGACAGTCTGCTGAAGCCTGACATTGCACCCATCATCTGCTGATCGTGGGTGCAATGCTCTGCAGGCTCCTAAAAAAAAGATAACAAATGCTAATTTTTTACCTGCAAAAAAATGTGTGTGCGTATATATATATATATATATATATATATATATAATCAGTCAGGTCCATAAATATTGGGACATTGACACAATTCTAATCTTTTTGGCTCTATGCACCACCACAATGGATTTGAAAAAATAAAACGAACAAGATGTGCTTTAACTGAAGACTTTCAGCTTTAATTTGAGGGTATTTACATCCAAATCAGGTGAACAGTGTAGGAATTACAACAGTTTGTATATGTGCCTTTCATTTTTTAAGGGACCAAAAGTAATGGGACAATTGGCTGCTCAGCTGTTCCATGGCCAGATGTGTGTTATTCCCTCATTATCCCATTTACAAGGAGCAGATAAAAGGTCCAGAGTTAATTTCAAGTGTGCTATTTACATTTGGAATCTGTTGCTGTCAACTCTCAATATGAGATCCAAAGAGCTGTCACTATCAGTGAAGCAAGCCATCATTAGGCTGAAAAAACAAAACAAACCCATCAGAGAGATAGCAAAAACATTAGGTGTGGCCAAATCAACTGTTTGGAACATCCTTGAAAAGAAAGAACGCACCGGTGAGCTCAGCAACACCAAAAGACCCGGAAGACCACGGAAAACAACTGTGGTGGATGACCAAAGAATTCTTTCCCTGATGAAGAAAACACCCTTCACAACAGTTGGCCAGATCAAGAACACTCTCCAGGAGGTAGGTGTAGGTGTAGGTGTATGTAGGTGTATGTGTGTCAAAGTCAACAATCAAGAGAAGACTTCACCAGAGTAAATACAGAGGGTTCACCACAAGATGTAAACCATTGGTGAGCCTCAAAAACAGGAAGGCCAGATTAGAGTTTGCCAAACAACATCTAAAAAAGCCTTCACAGTTCTGGAACAACATCCTATGGACAGATGAGACCAAGATCAACTTGTACCAGAGTGATGGGAAGAGAAGAGTATGGAGAAGGAAAGGAACTGCTCATGATCCAAAGCATACCACCTCATCATCAGTGAAGCATGGTGGTGGTAGTGTCATGGCGTGGGCATGTATGGCTGCCAATGGAACTGGTTCTCTTGTATTTATTGATGATGTGACTGCTGACAAAGGCAGCAGGATGAATTCTGAAGTGTTTCAGGCAATATTATCTGCTCATATTCAGCCAAATGCTTCAGAACTCATTGGACGGCGCTTCACAGTGCAGATGGACAATGACCCGAAGCATACTGCAAAAGCAACCAAAGAGTTTTTTAAGGGAAAGAAGTGGAATGTTATGCATTGGCCAAGTCAATCACCTGACTTGAATCCGATTGAGCATGCATTTCACTTGCTGAAGACAAAACTGAAGGGAAAATGCCCCAAGAACAAGCAGGAACTGAAGACAGTTGCAGTAGAGGCCTGGCAGAGCATCACCAGGGATAAAACCCAGCGTCTGGTGATATCTATGCATTCCACACTTCAGGCTGTAATTGACTGCAAAGGATTTGCAACCAAGTATTAAAAAGTGAAAGTTTGATTTATGATTGTTAATCTGTCCCATTACTTTTGGTCCCTTAAAAAGTAGGAGGCACATATACAAACTGTTGTAATTCCTACACCGTTCACCTGATTTGGATGTAAATGCACTCAAATTAAAGCTTAAAGTCTGCAGTTGAAGCACATCTTGTTTGTTTCATTTCAAATCCATTGTGGTGGTGTATAGAGCCAAAAAGATTAGAATTGTGTCGATGTCCCAATATTTATGGACCTGACTGTATATGTATGTATGTATATATATATATATATATATATATATATATATATATATTTTTTTTTTTATTTTTATTTTTTTTATTTTTTTTTAAAGGTGAACTTGTCCTTTTAAGTGTATCTAAAAAACATGCTGTTTAACTTCTTGATAAAATGATTTAGAACCTCTGTCAGATTTTTTTATTACTGTCATTGAACCTATTAGAAAAATGGAAGCTCTCTCTTTTGTCCTGGTGACCACTGTCCAAAATAATCCAAAATCCAAAATGATGAGTTGTTACCAGGACAGGAATAGAGGAGAAGCCTTCCAATGGGGACCCTTGTTTCAGTGGAACCTCTTTACAGGGCATTTTGCTCATATTTCAAGATTTCTTCTCACTTCCTGTTGAGTCTATATGACAGGAAGTGCAGAAAATCTTACACATGAGACACAAACAGAACCTAACGTGGGGTAAACCTTTCCCTACTCCAGTGTTTCATAATTTTTTTCAGACGTGGCACCCTTTAAAAACCTGTATAACCTCATGGCACCCCATTCTAAAATGTAAAAAAAAAAATAATTTTACATAACGCAGCAACATCCACACACTTAAGTCCCCCAAAATTAGAGGCCATTTATTCTAACAGAGCAAATACACCTTTGCACACTGGTACTGACTATTATTTCAGTATTTCTCTTCTCCCTCAAATGTTTCTTCCTCACTCAGGTAACGTGGTCCCCATGCTGGTGGAGAGGGGCAAACAGGGAGCACCCGACATGCTCCTTATCAGCCAATGATGTGTAAATACACTATTGGCTGGATGTAATGCTGCACAATAAAAAAACTGTGCGCGCACGCATTTTTTATTAAAGCTTTCTATGATCTGTACAATGTCATTTGTATGATTGTCACTGTCTGCTAATTCTACTGAGACATCAAAGTCACAGCTATATTGCCACAACTAGATCAGTTATAGAAATCACACTTGAGTGCTTAGATTGGAGAGGCAGAAAGGGGACAGTATTTGTACATTAAAAAATTATGATGCTTTCATCATTTTTCATTAAGTGTACCTGAGCTTAAAAGGTGAAGATTTGCTATGTTATAGGGATCATATAGAAATGGTACTTTGCCTAAGCAACACCCTGAAAATTTTACTTTTTGTCTTGTATTCTCATGAAAAATAGTAGTCCCTCTGCTACTTTCATTAGATTTGGAGTGAGAGTTAATATCAACTGCTCAATGTGCTCCTTTCTGGAGAGAAAGTTGTACCTGGGAACCTGCAGTGCAAGCATATCGCTGCTTCTTTTTCATTTATTCTGTGCTTCCTTCATTGGGGGCAACTCTGACACGATCAAGTCTCTACCAAGATGGCTGCCTCACACAGAGGCATAGTGCCGAACCAGGGCCGAGACAAGGGGGGTGGGGGGGAGGCAGAGGGACACGTGCCCTGGGCGCAGTGTTTCAATGTGTAAGGCCTCGTACACACGACCGGTTTTCTTGGCAAGAAATGACAAGAAAACTGCTGGCAGAGCTTTCTTGCCGAGAAAACCGTGCGTGTGTACGAGGCTTTAAGGTTTCTCGTCAAGAAAACTGCCCAGAATCTCGACGAGAAAAATAGAGAACCTGCTCTCTATTTTCTCGTCGGGATTCTTGTTGGCCTGTTTCCTGACGAGAAACCCGAGAGTGTGTATACTTACCTGTCGCCGCGGAAACCCGCGCATGCTCGAAATGACTTTGACGCATGCGCGGTAGCTTCCTAGGCATAGGTAGGGTGTAGCAAGATGGCGGCGACGGCATTGAATGTGACGAGTGCATGCTCGTCATAGTCGATGACATCACCGTGTTCGTTCCATTCAAAAGAACGGCGGTTCTTTTGAATGAAGTGTGTGTACACTCGGCCGGGACAAGATTCTTGTCAAGAATCTCGTCAGGAAAAACGACGGGTTTTTTCCTGACGAGATTCTCGGCCGTGTGTACTAGGCTTAGGAGTTGGGGCACGGCAAACCCAGGACATGTGTCTCATACATCCTAGAAGCCCCTGGGTTTCAATGCTGTGAGCACTGCTTACAAGCTTATTCACTGGCTGCCGGTGCAAAGCTTCACCCAGCGTCTGGCCAGCAGTTCACTCATCATTGCCGCCTCCCAGGCCAGCACCTCCCACAACCTCGTGAATTCTTACAGCAGGGAGGTCCTTCCCTGAGACTCTGGTAAGGAAAGGAGGGCACAGAGGGAATCACAGCGGGGGAAAGGGGGGGTGTTGGTGTTGGAATGCAGAGGTTAGCAAATAGGCTGGGGTGCAAAGGTAAACCAAGAGGGGGCTTTGGGGTGTGGAGGACAGCAGGGGGGATTTGGGGTGCAGGAGTGAGCAGAGAAAGGACGAGTATTTTTTCTTGTGGGGATAGTTTTTGCTGGTAAGGAGATCTGCTTGAGGAGGGTTATTTTTGGATGGTTTAATGTGTAAGGTTTTTGCTTTTTGTTGAGGGGAGGGTTTGCTTGAATATGGGATTTTTGTTTAGAGGGAGGTACAGGGAATATTTTTTGCTTGGTGAGAATTTTTTACTTAATGGCCGTACTCTGCACTCTGTATAGTGGAAGTGCAGTGGTCGAGAGTGTGCAATTTACGGCACAACATACAGAGTGCAGGCGTCAGGGTTATATAACAATCTGTGTGCATTACATACCCCTACCACCATATTCTGTACAGTGTTATACACTGCATACCTCTTACTGCTGAACATATGTATTTATGGCAGCTGTAGCGTACGTTACATACTCCTGACTACTGCACTCTGTACATTATATACTCCTGCACTTAATATGCTATTAGGTAATTACATGCTCTTGGCAAAAGTGTTTTTTGTCTCAACAGTTTATAATTGATAAGCAGACCCTGACTATTTAAATTAATTTTTTCTTTATGGTAGGGTCAGAAAAAGTGTTAGTTCTTTGTCAATATTTTGTGTGCAGAGAATGCATATGTGATGGAAGAGTATACGTTTTAAGGTGTGTGCCAAGTCAACATTTCTTTCAATTTTTGGATAGGGGAAGGATTAGTACGCCTCTCAGATTTTTAATGCTATGTGGGGCACTGTTAATGAGATTTACCCTCACTTCCTGACCTGCTGACAACAGTTTCACCATACAGGACGCAAAGGGGAATATATGCAAAAGGTATACAGAAATAAAAATATGACAGAGATGCTAGCTTTCCCAGACTCTACTAAGAAAAAAACAAAACTTTTATCTCTATCTGTGTTGCTATTGGAGACTTCACCTCATTTCTTGACTGGTAAAACAATGTCAGCAGGAAGTGAGAGAAAATCTCCCCGAACAGCAGTAATAATCTGACAGGGGTTCTAATCCTTCCCCACTCTGCTCAAAACAAAGAAATAACAATTTTGACTGGACATACACTCTAAAAATGATTGTGCTGTATTTGTAAAAAAAAAAAAAATGATTGTGCTGTGGTTTATTTTTGTCTGTGAGACTCTGGCTTCTGGCACAGTGGTTGGGGTGGGGAGCGCCATTTGGCATTTTCGGCCTGGGTCCTGGATGACCTTAGCCCAGCACTGTGCAGAACAAAGCATGGTAGATGAGTAATGGGGGAAAAGATCAACTGCAGGCAGACCACGGGCAATACTGGTGACTACTAATTTGCAATCTGCTTGCTTTTTTTTGGCACAGCTTCCACATTTCCGGTTCTAGTTAAAGGGGTTGTATGGCTTTGTTTTTTTTTTTTTGTTTTTTTTTTTAAATAACAAACATGTTATACTTACCTCCACTATGCAGTTCGTTTTGCACTGAGTGGCCCCGATCCTCGTCTTCTGGGGTCCCTCGACGGCTGTCTCGGCTCCTTCCCGCAAGAGCTAACCCCCTTCTGGGAAGCGCTCTCCCAAGTGGGTTAGCTTGCGGGCGCTCTCCCGTGTGATACAGTCGGTGGCCATAGCCGCCGATTGTATGGCTCGGCCCCGCCCCCCGGCGGGCCGCATCATTGATTCGATTGACAGCAGCGGGAGCCAATGGCTGCGCTGCTATCAATCATCCAATGAAGAGCCGACTAGAGCTTGGCGAAAGTAACGCGGGATCGCGCACAAGAAGATTCGGGTCTCAGGTAAGCAAAACGGGGGGGCTGGGGGTTCGGTGACAGCAGGATGTTTTTTCACCTTAATGCATAGGATGCATTAAGGTGAAAAAACACAAATCTTTACAACCCCTTTAAGCTTCTCATATAACAGCTGTGACTTGCTGAATGATCATTCCCTAAAGAACAGTAACAAAGGCAAATACATGTGCATCATGCATCCTCTAAAAGTCTGAAATGTTGTTTTAAAACCCGGACTGTCAAAAATATACAGTAAGCAGACAGCATCTTTTTTAGAATACAAAATGATTGTGAATGTCTGTCTCCAGGGAGGCTAACCAGTCAAGCATTCCTTTCTCAATATGGTAAAATAAGTCTGAAATTAGGTGCCGCAAAAGTACATGAGGCTTGGAGCAATTTTGTAATTCCTATATTTACATTTCATTGTACTGGTCCATTTGATTCTGAATGAGTCACCCTTTTTGTGACACAGGAAGCAATCTCAAATGCATGAAAGCTAAAAAGAAAATAGTTTCCATGTACTGAGTCACAGCCTCTCTCCGCTGCTCAGCTGAGCATTACAAAAATTAAGGCTTAGAAAATAGATGATAGATTTGACTGCTAGTAGACATAGTAAAAGCAGAAGAATACCCGGGTACATCATTCTCCCTGATGCTTAATGTTAATATTTAATGTGTTGTGGCTTTTGTCATTTGGCGCTATAAAGGGAGTTTTAAAGTTATGCTCTTATTTTAGGTTCTATTTTGAATGTATTTTTCCTAATGCTTTTTGGCGTTTACTTTGTTAGGTATTATGTTTTTAGGGTGCTTTTCTTACTGAGCCTTCCCCACAGTGATTTGGATTGCATTTATTGAGCTGTTAGAAATCCAGACCCACAATAAAACAGTAAATAAATTAAACAGCTATAAATATGAAAAAATAAATATAAAAAAATTTAATTCTTAATACACAAATGAAATACATATATCACAGCTCTTTTATCTTCCAAAGTGTTTGTATTTATATTCATTCAGTCCAGGCATTTACACAGCTTTATCACACAGCACAGCCAAGTGGAAAGCACCACTTATAGTTAACAAAAATGAATACATTGCAGCTTACTAGTCCTTTGTGATGGCCACATTAGTATTTTTTTCAGGCCTTCTTTATTTTTACCTGTAAATTCTACCAGCACCACACTTTATTTAAAAATAATTCACAATTCGCCAGTGAAAGTGCATGTGAATTCATTCTGTGCAAATGGGGCAAAGAACTGAATGTTATTAGGCTATTTCCCATGCTGGTCAATTGTTTTTCATGACTGCAATGCAACGTCTGTTTTTGTGTTGGAGACATGAAAACAAGATTAGATATGATGGGAAGATACTCCAACTGTTGTCCAACCAGCCTGGAACGCTTTTAATGTAGATAAAGTTGGCACCCAGGTGAGGGTGAATAAAATGTCTCTTTATTTCATCCAAGAAGTACACATGTTCCAAACTGAACCAACAGTCTGGAAAGCAGCTTCTCACTGGCAGAAACAATGGTGTGGCATTGGAATTCAGAGTCAGCCTATCTACTATGCCTTAGTCCCTAATAGTTTCTAATCTGTCATGCAACCGGACCTCCACCTGCTAGGAGTGGCAGTCATATGTCTAGCCTGGCTCTAGCCTGTGCTTGTTATTGAGCCCTAAGCTCAAATTTTTTTATAGAATCCCAGACCAGAAGGGACAAGGCTTACTAAAATAACAGGAGCTGTATATAAACCCTATTGCAATCAACCGGTTCATCTACTAATATACTGGAAGATGACCACTACATACAGAGTAGCACAGACCTAGCTATTTGGCATTGTACATGTGAGATAGTAACAATAGGAGAGAAAAAAGTCTGTCACAAGGATATAGATACACACTTAAGAAGCTATGGGCAGCTTCAGTTAAACTAATAGAACAGAAGTATCCTTGACAAACAGTCTCTGCTTCTGGTCAGGGTGAAGATACAACAGCAGCCCATGTGTGTATAAGGCCATGTGACTCAGTTCTGTCTCTCTCTCCAATTTCTCATTCTGGGGTTTCCAACCCAAACCCACAGAGACAGGAAATGATGTAAATAAACAACTCTGTGAACATCAAGCAGAACAACCACTTAAAGACAGTAGAGGGCAGTTGATCCCTACACAGCAACCTCAATAACAAAGTCTCTGGTATTTCATAATGTCTTTATTTAGGAGTAGTGTTTGGAGTAGTGTTTAAAAAAGAAGTAGAACTGAGTGATCAGACACATCTGATCGTTCAGTTCTCCCCTCTGAGCAGAGAGCCAGGTCTTTTAGTCTTCTACTCTCTGCTCTGCCTCTCCTGTGCTCAATGGAGCGCTGGGCTGTGGAGATGGTTTACAACTACTTTAAATCTAATAAAGAATATTTTTCATGGTGTAGGTGTTTTTATTTATTTACTTTTTGAAAGAGTGACAAGGGCTACTATTTACCCCATAGTCTTTCACCTGCAAGGGGCAGATATCTGGGGGAAATGTACCCTCCCACTCTTAAAGGCATGTGGCCTGGTTCAGGAGGGATTGAGGAGATAAAGGTCTCATCCCCAAATCCTGTCCCCCAAAAGAGAGGTCTGTGTGTGTGTATGGGGGGGAGGGTACTTTAGAATAATTGTACCTCTTGTTACTCAGTAAATAGTAAATGACCCACAACATAAAAAAATAACTTTATTAGAGAAAAATATAAACAATGCCACCAAAATGTAACTCCAAAGTCACCCTTGTTATTTCATTTGAATCACAACCCATCGTCACAACGACCCGATGCCTGACAATATTTAATCACCACTACTCCCGTCACAAATGACAGATCTTCGGCAAACAAACATTAGCCAGGGCTTTAAACAGATGAACTGACCAAATGTAAATTCAATGTTATGTATGTTAATTCATGTGAATCACAACCCGCCGTCGTAACAACCCACTGCCTGAAAATATGCAACCACCACTACTCCTGTCACAAATGACAGATCCACTGCAAATAAACATTAGCCAGGAGTTTAAACAGGTGAACTGCCCAAATATGGCCAGTTTATTCACTGAACTGTGAACAGGTTGGTTTTGGGTCAAACTCATATTTAACCAGATACTGAAACTCATCTCTACTTATAACATACAGTATCTCACAAAAGTGAGTACATCCCCCACATTTTTATAAATATTTTATTATACCTTTTCATGTGACAACACTGAAGAAATTACACTTTGCTACAATGTAAAGTAGTGAGTATAACAGTGTTGGTTTGCTGAAAAAGAAAAGTACCTCTCAGAGCTGTGAGAACTCCAAATGATTGCTCCCACCCTGATATTCAAACAGGTGCTGGCTCTGCACTGATGCATGGGAAAAAAAGGAGCCCTGGACTGCCGCATTCTGAGTTGACAATTTATTCTTCAAAAATGGTTATGTAAAATCCAAAATCAATCCATAAATCCAAAACAAACAAAACAGACAATAGTCATGCAGGGGTAGGTGGCTAACGCGTTTCATCTCAGATATTGACGCTTACTCATAGCTGAGTACTATGAGTAAACGTCAATATCTGACGTGAAACGCGTTAGCCACCTACCCCTGCATGACTACTGTCTGTTTTGTTTGTTTTGGATTTATGGATTGATTTTGGATTTTATATAACCATTTTTGAAGAATAAATTGTCAACACAGAGTGCGGCAGTCCAGGGCTCCTTTTTTTCCCAGTGTTAGTTTGCTGTCCCCTCAAAATAACTCAACACAAAGCCATTAATGTCTAAACCACTGGGAACAAAAGTGAGTACACCCCTAAGTGAAAATGTCCAAATTGGACACAAAGTGTTAATATTTTGTGTGGCCACCATTATTTTTCAGCACTGCCTTAATCCACTTGGGCATGGAGTTAACCAGAGCTTCACAGGTTTCCACTGGAGTCCTCTTCCACTCCTCCATGATAACATTACAGAGTTGGTGGATGTTAGAGACCTTACACTCCTCCACCTTCCATTGGAGGATGCCCCACAGATGCTCAATAGGGTTTAGGTCTGGAGACATGCTTGGCCAGTGCATCACCTTTACCCTCAGCTTCTTCAGCAAGGCAGTGGTCATCTTGGAGGTGTGTTTGGAGTCATTATCATGTTGGAATACTGCCCTGTGGCCCAGTCTCCGAAGAGAGGGGATCATGCTCTGCTTCAGTATGTCACAGTACATGTTGACATTCATGGTTCCCTCAATAAACTGTAGCTCCCCAGTGCCGGCAGCATTTATTCAGCCCCAGACCATGACACTCCCACCACCATGCTTGACTGTAGGCAAGACAAACTTGTCTTTGTACTCCTCACCTGGTTGCCGCCACAAAGGATTGACACCATCTGAACCAAATAAGTTTATCTTGGTCTCATCAGACCACAAGACATGGTTCCAGTAATCCATGTCCTTAGTCTGCTTGTCTTCAGCAAACTGTTTGCGAGCTTTCTTGTGCAACATCTTTAGAAGAGGCTTCCTTCTGGGACGACAGACATGCAGACCAATTTGATGCAGCGTGCAGCGTATGGTCTGAGCACTGACAGGCTGATCCCCCACCCCTTCAACCTCTGCAGCAATGCTGGCAGCACTCATACATCTATTTCCCAAAGACAACCTCTGGATATGAAGCTGAGCATGTGCACTCAACTTCTTCGGTCGACCATGGCGAGGCCTGTTCTGAGTGGAACCTGTCCTGTTAAACCGCTGTCTGGTCTTGGCCACCGTGCTGCAGCTCAGTTTCAGGATCTTGGCAATCTTCTTATAGCCTAAGCCATCTTTATGTGGAGCAACAATTCTTTTTTTCAGATCCTCAGAGATTTTTCTGTCGTGACGTGCCATGTTGAACGTCCAGTGGCCAGTATGAGAGAGTAAGAGCGATAACACCAAATTTAACACACCTGCTCTCCATTCACACCTTATAACACTAATGAGTCACATGACACCAGGGAGGGAAAATGGCTAATTGGGCCCAATTCTGACATTTTCACTTAGGGGTGTACTCACTTTTGTTGCAAGTGGTTTAGACATTAATGGCTGTGTGTTGAGTTATTTTGAGGGGGCAGCAAATTTACACTGTTATGCAAGCTGTACACTCACTACTTTACATTGTAGAAAAGTGTAATTTCTTTAGTGTTGTCACATGAAAAGATATAATAAAATATTTACAAAAATGTGAGGAGTGTACTCACTTTTGTGAGATACTGTATATATACAATATATAAAAGCTGTTTTCTTCGAGTTGATAAAAAAGTTGATAAGCTGTGTTTCAGCATATTGGAGCTGTAGTTTTACACCACCGCCCACTGAGAAACAAGACATTACTGTGTGTGATGTATTGCAGAGTAGAACATACACAACCGCCCACAGAGAAGCATCAAGTCTGCGTACTTGCATTGCTATTCTCACATTGTGGAAGGACGTCAGCTTTTTACACAAGGTATCTTCCTGCAGCAATTGGTTTAATGAGCCATTGCATGTCTAATGTATATAACAGTCATCATTTAGACAAAGCTACTTTAAATTAACCTTGCTTATCTACTATGCGATGCTTGGCTGCATGCGTTTATCAAGGATGTAATTTGCTTACGTAATCCCATTTTACACTGTTTTTTAAAAAATATGTGCCAATAATCACTGCAGAGGAGAGAAATCACTGTGAAATAGTTATTATAAAGTGTTGAGTTATTGTTTTAAAGCAGCTATTAAGAGGGTGTTATAACCAAGCAATCCTTGTAGGAGTAGGCGGAGTGTGTGCTGATAGATTTATTATGATAGAACTTTAGTAGCACACACAATTGTTTCGGATTTTAAGGGAAAGTCCCAAGTTTTGAGAATTTGTACTCCAGTGTTTTTACTTTAGCCTTTACAAGTTATCTTGCCTACCATACCAATTCTGACATTTCTCTCCTACAAAATCATAATTTTTTTGCTAGAAAATTACATAGAACGCCCAAACATTAGACATGTGCACACTGAAATATTTTGTTTCGGAATTTGGTTATTGTCCGAAACATAAATTTATTTAGTTACTCCTGAAATTCCTTTTTATTTATTTTGTTTAGTTAAAAAATGCATTCGTCCGAAAATCCGAATTAATAAGGTTGAATCTGTCATTGAAGGCTTATGGTTTCTGTCGAATGTTGTAACGATAACGAAAATACCCGAAATTCGGACTGAAATGCATTCGGACGAAAACGAATGCACATGTCTACCAAACATTATATGTGTTTTTTTAGCAGAGACCCTAAAGAATAAAATGGCGGTTGTTGCAACTTTTTTTTTCTCACACTGTATTTGCGCAGCAATTTTGAAAACACTTTTTTTGGAAAAAAACAAAACTGTTTAATGCATAAACAAAAACAGCAAATTTAGCCCACTTTTTTTTCATAATGGAAAAGTGATGTTACACCGAGTAAATAGATACCTAAAATGTCACGCTTCAAAATTGCACATGCTCGTGGAATGGTGCCAAACTTTGGTACTTGAAAATCCCCATGGGCGACGCTTTCATTTTTATTTTTTTACAGATTACATGTTTTGAGTACGAGAGAAGGTCTGGGGCTAGAATTATTTCTCTCGGTCTAATGTTTGCAATGATACCTCACATGTGTGGTTTGAACATCATTTTCATATGCAGGTGCGACTTACGTATGCGTTCGCTTATGCGTGCGAGCACACAGGGACAGGTGCACTTTTTTTTATTGTTAATTTTACTTCTATTTTCCTAGTTTGACACTTTCTTTTTAATTTTTATCGCTTTTATTCCTTTTACAAGGAATGTAAACATCCCTTGTAATAGGGATAAGCATAAGAGGTCCTCTTTACAGTGAGATATGGGGTCAATAAGTCCCATATCTCACCTCTGGGCTGGGAAGCCTGAAATAAAAAAATATATATATCTTGGCTTCCCAGTCAAGACAGTGCCATTTTTTCGAATGCAGAGGTGGGACGTCATAACATCGCGCTCTGCCTCTGAACCATCATGGAGATACCAGGGACCATCTGGTCCACAGGAAATCTCTATGGTCAGCATCCGGGGCCAGCGGATCCCTTCTCCAGCTCACCGATGGCAGGGGTGAGTCGGTAGAAGCACCGGAGGGTGGCGGAGTCCCCTCCCACTGCCTGTAAGAATGATCAAGTGGCTAAACAGCCGCTATGATCCTTCTTATGGTGTAGGGATCGCTTTACTCTATAGATTATACTTACATTGATTGCAAAAAGACCACTCCGAAACGTGTTGGAATTGTCAATTGTCAATAATTTTTTATGTAAACCTATCAATATTGCTGTTATATCATGTTTTATATGGTGAGGTAATTTGTACCTTACTCTTTGCAAGTCATCTTTTTACTTCAGTATTTTCCTTGCATATACGTCTGTACTTTATGAAAATGTTTATACAATGAAACTTTATAACTTTTATACCATTCTTGTTTAAATCTCTGTGTCTTTAAAGTCACATCTCTTTAAGGCTCCATGTACACTGAAGCTGATAAACTGCAGTGTTTTGGCGTTTTTTTAAAAAGCCCATTAACTGCACTCTATGTTAGCCTATGTGTTCATGTACACATAGCATTTTTTAGCGTTAATGAGCAGTGAAGTTAATGGGCTTTTTTCTGAACGCAAGAAATTTGTGTTCAAAGTGCCGTTTTTCGGTGGGAAAAAAGGCAAAAAAACACTGAAAAACGCTAATAAACGCTCAAAAACGCTCAAAAACGCTGGTCGCCAGCGTTTTTCAGCGTTTTTGGATCCATTGAAAAAACAAAACAAAAAAACAAAAAAATAAAATAAAATACGCTACACTGAAAAACGCTAATAAATGCTAGTAAAAAACGCTGATAAAAGCTATATTTTAAAGCAGCTTTTTCTGCCAGAAATCTGGCGTTCAAAACAACCGTTTTTGAGCCTCTGTGTACATGGAGCCTTAGGGGGAAACATTTCCATATGTGATAACTATGTGATAGCATGGGCAGGTGACAGGTACTCTTTATGGAGACCTCAGAGGTCTATAATACCTCTAATGTCTCCCCTGCCCTCCAATGCAGCTAATCAAGTACAGATTGTGCTTGATTAGCTGCATCCATGACTACAGTAGCTGAGGAATCACAGCTGTAAACAATTAAGTGATGTAATACACAATGCTTAGAGGATCATTAGAATCAGGGGAGATCAGGAAGCAGATGTTTCCTGATCACCTCCTGCTCTGAAAGTCACCACTATTTACCACAGTCCCAGGTATCCCGATGGAACAGGAGAGTATAGGAACCTCTATATGCAGCGGCAGAGGGGGAGGGGATGGTGGGCTTGAAGGTGTGGCCATTCTTACCACCAATATCACTTTTGATGAATAGACAATCAATGGTTAAAATAGATGGAGACTAGTTCTTACAGGCTAAAAAATGCCTAAAATATGCCTCAAAAATTCTCAAAAACACTTTATTTGAGGATTTAGAGGCATTCTCACTGAGACCAAAAACACCCAAATATGCCTCAAAATGAGCTCATGTAGCTTTTGGAGGATTAGGCATCCAGCTACAGGCATGTGAGCTTTTTTTTTATGAATGGCCACTAATTAATTACATGGGGTTTTGTTTGTTGAGAGTCTTGGAGCCTCAAACTACAAACCGTCCACGCATGAATGGGGCCTTAAGGTGCTCTTACTGCATTCCTGTCACCAAGCAAAGCTGAACTTTAGCCTTTAAAACTTTAAAGCTTGTTTTCACAGGATCTTTCAGCATTAGTTTTATAGTGTTTTGTTAACTGTACTCTGGCCATTTTGAATAATTATCTGTAGTATCCAAATGTAAAATTGTACCAGTTTTCAAAACAGATACCCTACTGCACAGATCGCAAGCCTTCTGCTAGGGCCCTGAGCACTATAAACCTTACTTTCAAGGAACAACTTCCTGGCAAGAAATTGTACTAACTTGAGGCTGGGTTCACACACGTGTCAGTTCAGGTGCGATTCAGGTCTGATTTTTTGCCTGAATTCGCACCTGAACCAAACTCCAACACCCAAACCCCAACACGCACTGGACCCTTTTTAAACCCAGACCGCGACTGCCTTAGACATGTGCGAACCAGCTCCATTGAGAGACGTTCACACCTGTCTGCCATACGAATTGGATGCGTGTGAACCCAGCCTTACTAAGTGCAATTGTACATATTTACATACACTGGCAATAAGGAATACTCAATCAATCCTTTTCTTTATCAGTGCTCATCAAGGTACAAAACCAATAGGCTTTAGTACAGCATAAGGTCAAGGCTAAGAAAAAACATCAGAAGGTAAAATTAAAGCCTCGTACACACGATCGGATATCCTATGGATTCTAATCCGATGGTTTTGTCCATCGGAAATCCAATGAAGCTGACTTCCATCAGTCTTGCCTACACACCATCAGTCAAAAAACCAACCGTTCCAAACGCGGTGACGTAAAACACTCCGATGAGCCGAGAAAAATTAAGTTTAATGCTTCTGAGCATGCATTGACTTGATTCTGAGCATGCGTGGGTTTTTTATCCGATGGACTTGCCCATAGACGATCGGAATTTGCTATCGGTATTTGATCCATCGGAAAAATGTAAAACATGTTCTATTTTTTAAAACCGATGGGAAAAAGACCGATGGGTCCCCATACACGATCGGTTTGTCTGATGAAAAAAGTCCATCGGACTGTTTTCATCTGTAAAACCGATCGTGTGTACAGGGCTTCAGAGGTAGGAATACCATTATGCAACAACAATGTAATCAACAGAAGAAACATAATAGCTGTGCGCTGCCACCTAATAGCAAAAAAACTTAAATATTAATTTGCTACTGCTATCACCTGTCCTATGTGTTCCCACAAAAAGACGAAATCAAGTAATAAAATGTGATAGCGCTGCTGGTGAACCAAATATAGATACTAACTAGATCAACATATAAATAACAATAAATAAAGTAAATAACAAGTTCATAAAATGCACAAAGTTCAATTAAAGTCCATTTGTGACATATATGTGCAAAATCTTCCTATAAAGGTGCAAAAAATTAATTTTCTAATCCAACGTGCTTCACTGAGACTCCACACCATTCTATAAAGTGCTCCCGTCACCGAGTGCAATGCACACTCACCTCCTGGTTAGACCCTGCAAAGGATCAAACACACCTTGCACACAGTGCAATTCTCCTTTAAGAATGGCTTCACAGTGGTCATCAGCGATTCCTGGTATGACTTTTGAATGTCAGACACGCTCTGCACATAGTGCAGTTTCCTTCCAATATGGCTACTTCCAAATTGGCTCCATATTACTTTCCGGCAGTTCCAAAGTGACATAAAAAAACAAAAGTGCCTCTAATGCCACGTACACACGGTTGGAATTTCCGACAACAAATGTTCGATGGGAGCTTGTTGTCGGAAATTCCAACCGTGTGTAATCTCCATCGGACATTTGCTGTCGGAATTTCCGACAGCAAAAATTTGAGAGCTTGTTCTCAAATTTTCCGACAACAAAACTTGTTGTTGGAAATTTCGAGCGTGTGTACACAATCCTGATGCACACAATTCCACGCATGCTCGGAATCAAGCAGAAGAGCCATACTGGCTATTGAACTTCATTTTCCCCGTCACCGCGTTCTTGACGTTCGCAATTTTCAACAACATTTGTGTGACCGTGTGTATGCAAGACAAGTTTGAGCCAACATCCGTCGGAAAAAAATCCATTGTTTTGTTGTCGGAATGTCCGATCGTCTGTACGCGGCATTATAGTGCAGTAACCAGGGTGTTAAGTTGACAGAACCTCACCACCCTAGTTTAAAATACACTCACATTTATTGAAATGGATTAAAACATATAAACAAATTCTATTTGTATCTCACTTGTAGTGAAAGGATTCCACCGCCAGGCTCCACCTCTACTAGTTATGCCACCAACCTCGTGGCTTCATCTGTAATCAACAGCAGATATCAGAGCAATGCCCAGGATAGCTAGGATCAGATTGTGAAGTGCAAGATACAGAGGGATATGACTGGCAGCAGGCAATGAGTTTCATGTGGCGCAGAGGAGGTGGGTAAGCCATTGATGCCAGGAACGATAAAAAATCAGGATAGGAATTGATGGATATTGACTTATTTTATCCTGTGAGGTCCTACTATCTGGTTTTCTTCTCAAGCTTATTGTGGCAGTTGCAGTGATTGTTGAAGCCTGGTCACAATATTGGAAGGTTACTGTGTTTTTCTTCTTCTTGGTGGAAGTTATGGCCTGGAATGTTCTTTAAAAACTGGTGTACAGTAGGTGACCGCGAGAATGTATTTCCATCAGGATCCCATCGCGCAGATTCTCTGCGACAGGGTGCCGACATCTCGCGCTCGCTGCAATAGAGAAGGCTCAGGCCGTGTGCGACGCGACACTATATTGAATGGGTATCCGACATGGATTCCTGCCAATACCAGGCACCGTGTTTGGTATGAATCCTGAGGGGGAACTCCACGCCAAATTTTAAATAAAAAACTGGCATGGGTTCCCCTCAAGGAGCATACCAGGCCCTTCGGTCTGGTATGGATTTTAAGGGGAAAAACGGCGTGGGGGTCCCCCTCAAAATCCATACCAGGCCCTTATCCGAGCATGCAGCCCAGTCAGTCAGGAAAGGGGGTGGGGGCGAGCAAGCGCCCCCCCCTCCTGAACCGTACCAGGCCGCATGCCCTCAACATGGAGGGTTTGGTGCTTTGGGGCAGGGGGGTGCCCTGCAGCCCCCCCATCCCAAAGCACCTTGCCCACATGTTGATGAGGACAAGGGCCTCTTCCCAACAACCCACCCATTCACCTGGAGGAAAAAAGTGTCAAGAAAAAAAAAAAACACTTTTTAAAGTAATTTATTAGGCAGCTCCGGGGGTCTTCTTCCGACTTCGGGGGTCTCTTCTGCTCTCTGGTGCCTTTTTCCTTCAGCCGGGCTCCTCCTCTACCTTCTTCCAGCTCTTTTGCTAGCGGAGGGGCCCGGTCTTCCCCGGAGCATGATGGGACTGTGACGTCATAAGAGGCCTATATAAATCGTTGCGCACCGCGCACCCGGCATTACAGCGGAACAGGAAGCGACGTGTCAACATCGAAGAGGAGAAGAGGGAAGAAGACGACGGGGAAGACCGGGCCCTCCGCTAGCAAAAGAGCTGGAAGAAGATAGCGGAGGAGCCCGGCAGAAGGACAACGGAGAGCGAGAGGAGACGACGGGGAAGACCGGGCCCCTCCGCTATCAAAAGAGCTGGAAGAAGATAGCGGAGGAGCCTGGCAGAAGGACAACGGAGAGCGGGAGGAGACGACAGGGAAGACCGGGCCCCTCCGCTAGCAAAAGAGCTAGAAGAAGATAGCAGAGGAGCCCGGCAGAAGGAAAAAGGCACCGGAGAGCAGAATGAAGAGACCCCCAAAGTCGGAAGAAGACCCCCGTAGCTGCCTAATAAATGACTTTAAAAACCTGTGTAGTGTTTTTTTTTTCTTGACACTTTTTTCCTCCAGGTGAACAATGTACCCCCTACTCATTCACATAGGGTGGGGGTGCGGTATCTGGAGGCCCCCTTATTAAAGGGGGCTCCCGGATTCTGATAAGCGCCCCGCCCACAGACCCCGACAACCAACGGCCAGGGTTGTCGGGAAGAGACCCTTGTCCTCATCAACATGTGGGCAAGGTGCTTTGGGGTGGGGGGGGCCGCAGGGCGCCCACCTGCCCCAAAGCACCAAACCCCCCATGTTGAGGGCATGCGGCCTGGTACGGTTCAGGGGGGGCGCGCTCGCTCATCCCCACCCCCTTTCCTGACCGACCGGGCTGCGTGCTCAGATAAGGGTCTGGTATGGATTTTGAGGGGGACCCCCACGACGTTTTTTTGGCTTAGGGGGTTCCCCCTTACAATCCATTCCAGACCGACAGGAGATTGTGACCGGCTTTCTATAGATCTCTGTTGCGGCTACGGAGCGGATTGCACAGGAGTCCTCTGCGTCTTTGGCTCTGTTTCAGGTCCGAATTCAGGCAAAAATTCATCCCTGATTCGTCCCTTAAACGGAGAACAGGGACACACTGGACACCTGCTACGAGCCGCATCCAGCATCAGTGTGAACCCAGCCTAAAAGACTAATTACGATAACTAGATTACATTGATCAGAAATCAAGCATATTTTGCAATTTGGTTTAAGGTAAAAAAGCATTTTAAATAACAATTAATTTAAAAAATGTTGTTCATGACTATACATTATAATAGGAAGAGATAAAAAAAATCTAATTGTGATGGATCAGGAACAGGAACATGATTAGCGTGCTCGTGATTTGGAGAAGTAATTGATTTTTCTTCTTCTCATGTTGTGCCGATGTCTCAGAATTACTGCAGAGTTTGTACAGCACGGTAGTACAGTGTTTATTAGCAGATTTTAAATTCTACCAAAGTCTTCATTGCACACCTCCCTCAATGTGTGTGGGTGTTCTCTAGGTACTTTGGGCTCCTTCTATATTACAAAAACTTACCAATAGATTATGTGTTAATTTCCCCCTAAGTCACGCATTAGTGCTTGTGTGCTTGGAACATAAAAAGAAGAAGAATTTTAGGATCACACGTACTTATTCCCCAAGCAGATCTGTATTTTGCAGACTGGTAAGTTCCCACTATCGAGTTGCACCTCTTAAAGGCACGTTTAGATTTTGGCTGCTGTTAGCAGCTAACTGTCTTTTATTGCCATGACATAAAATTCAGGACATGAGTAAAGTAAGTTGTATAAAATCCACAGTTCTGTTTTTGCAGTCTTTATCCTTTATCTGTTTTGTGTCCATCCACAAGATACCTATTGCAGTAAAAACAGGTTCAACAATCACATTGCTGCATAGAAAAGCTAGAATGGCCCGCGCCGTTTTCAGTCGATGAGATAGCTTGGTGTTCTTTATACTGTATATTCAAGCAGTATTAAACATAAAAACAAAAATTGAATATATTGCAGTTTGCCAATCCTTAAATACGGTTGCTGTATTAGTTTTCTCGTTTGGATTTTGTTTTCCTTTATTTTTACCTGGTTTCCCCTGTCCAGCAACACACTTAGGGGTTGATTTACTAAAGGCAAATAGACTGTGCACTCTACAAATGCAGTTACTCCAGAGTTTAGTAAATGAGGTGAATACCCAATCACATGCAAGGGAAATGAAAAAACAAAATTTTTGCTTGTACATGATAGGATGAAAGTCAGCAGAGCTCCCCCATCATTCACTAAGGCTGCTTTCACACTGGGGCACGAGCGGCGTCGGCGGTAAAGCGCCACTATTTTTAGCGGTGCTTTACCGTCATTTTTGCAGAGTTATTCGGCCGATAGCGGGGTGCTTTTAACCCCGGCTAGCGGGGGAAAAAGGGTTAAAACCACCTGCAAAGCGCTGCTGCCGCGGTGCCCATTCATTTCAATGGGCAAGAGCGGTGGAGATGTGGTCTACACACCGCTCCTTCACCGCTCCAAAGATGCTGCTTGCAGGACATTTTTTAACGTCCTGCCAGCGCACCACTCCAGTGTGAAAGCCCTCAGGCTTTCACACTGGAATGAATGGAGCCGCTCTTTCAGGGCGCTTTGCAGGCGCTATTTTTAGCATTATAGCGCCTGCAAAGCGCCTCAGTGTGAAAGGGGTCTAAGCTCTGGGGCAACTGCACTTGCAAAGTGTATAGTCTTTTTGCCTTTAGTAAATTAATCCCTTTCTGTCTTACGGTGGCTCCTGTGGAGCTCCTAGAGGAGCAATGGAGCCACTCTTGGACAGCAGCACTGTCTATAGAGGGTAGCGTTGGACAGACTAATAGATTTGGATGGAATTTACATAAGTGACTAAGCAATTAAAGCCTAACCATTTTAACCAGTTACAGAGTTTTTGTTTTTCTTTGGGGATATAGGTTTTACCTCTATGAATAAAAGTTGACCATTGTAAGCACCGCTGTCAGAGTGAAATGGTTTGTCTCGACCCCCTAACTGTCACGTTTGCTGCACACCTTGGTCTGTTAAAGTGGAACTAAAGTCTGCAATAATTATCTTTGCTTCAACAATCCAATACCCACATGGTCCCTCGCTGGTGTCGGCATTTCCTCCCTGACTTCTTCTAGGTACTAGTCATTGCATGTCTCTTCTCCAATAAAGAGCCTGCCTGCTCATGGTTATTTAATTTTAGATTTAAGTACCAGATGAAAAGTAGCAGCAGGATCACCAGATTAAAAAAATTACAAGGTGATAAAAGAAACAAAAATAAATACTTCTTTCATTAATGCTAGTGACAGACTGCCTGCATCATATTTGTCTTTTTTAATTTAGCCTTTTGGGCCAATTTAAGGTACTAGAACAGGAAAGGTCACAAATGCTGCTGCCATTGCTGTTTTGTATACAAATAAAACAATTTGACATGCAAGTGTTTGAAAGGTGACATGATGTCAAACCCAGTGGCGGCTGGTGCTCAAATTTTTTGGGGGGGCGCAAACAAACTGAAAAAAAAAAAAAAAAAACATCAATTGCCGCCACTGTGCCCATTAAACGCAGCCACTGTGCCCAAACGCCACTAGTTTCTCCCCATATACAGCCAGTTTGTCCCCACAATACAGCCATTTTGTCCCCAAAATACAGCCAGTTTGTCCCCAAAATACAGCCAGTTTGTCCCCCATATACAGCCAGTTTGTCCCCCATATACAGCCAGTTTGTCCCCCAATAATACAGCCAGTTTGTCCCCCAATAATACAGCCAGTTTGTCCCCCAATAATACAGCCAGTTTGTTCCCCCAATAATACAGCCAGTTTGTCCCCCCAATAATACAGCCAGTTTGTCCCTCAATATACAGCCAGTTTCCCCCCATTATACAGCCAGTTTCCCCCCATTATACAGCCAGTTTCCCCCATTATATAGCCAGTTTCCATCCAATATACAGCCAGTTTGTCCCCCATATACAGCCAGTTTGTCCCCCATATACAGCCAGTTTGTCCCCCATAATACAGCCAGTTTGTCCCCCATATGCAGCCAGTTTGTCCCCCATATGCAGCCAGTTTGTCCCCCATTATACAGTCAGTTGCCCCACCATTTTACAGCCAGTTGCCCCCCAATATACAGCCAGTTGCCCCCAATATACAGTCAGTTGCCCCCCATAATACAGCCAGTTTGTCCCCCATAATACAGCCAGTTTGTCCCCCATAATACAGCCAGTTTGTCCCTCAATATACAGCCAGTTTCCCCCCATTATACAGCCAGTTTCCCCCCATTATACAGCCAGTTTCCCCCATTATATAGCCAGTTTCCATCCAATATACAGCCAGTTTGTCCCCCATATACAGCCAGTTTGTCCCCCATAATACAGCCAGTTTGTCCCCCATATGCAGCCAGTTTGTCCCCCATATGCAGCCAGTTTGTCCCCCATTATACAGTCAGTTGCCCCACCATTTTACAGCCAGTTGCCCCCCAATATACAGCCAGTTGCCCCCAATATACAGTCAGTTGCCCCCCATAATACAGCCAGTTTGTCCCCAATATGCAGCCAGTTTGTCCCCAATATGCAGCAAGTTTGTTCCCCAAATACAGCCAGTTTGTCCTCATAATGCAGCCAGTTTGTCCCCCCCAGCCCTGCACTTAGCTTCCTCGAGTCAGTGCCGTCCTTCTTCCGTCCTCGATGTCTTCTCCCGCCCTCGATGTCGCTTCAGCCAATCAGGTTACCGGTAACCAGACCCGGTGAACCTGATTGGCCAGGGAACGCACCCCTGTGCGTCCTCTCATTAGATATTTAGAAGCCGATTACAGCCCTCAGGCTGTAGTCGGGAAGCCTATCAGAGCCGCTGGCTCTGATAGGCACTTCTAAGGACCAACCAGACGCTGTGATTCAGATGGCCGGCGCTCAAGGGGCCGGCCATCTGAATAGTGGGCGGCAGCAATACATAGGTTCATGCAATGCATGAACCTATGTATTGTTGTGAGTGACGGCCGGGCGCAGAAGCAAGTGGCGGCGGCGCTTCTGCGCCCACTATGGACGCACCGCCACTCATTGTGTGAAGGAAAGGACATTTAAAAATAAATAAAAATAAAACTCTTAAAGGGCCCATTTTGTTTTTTTTGGTGACCACAGGAGGGGGGGCGGCGCCCGGGCGCCCCTTATGGACGGGCCGCCACTGGTCAACCCTTAACCAATTATCCTACTGTACCAAAGCTTAGTCAAAATAACCTAAAGTGGTTTTGCAAATCTTTGTTGACTTTGCAGCAAACAATCTTGTCTTCTTCAGCTGATTTTGACTGTCCAGCATAATCAGTAAATTGCTGGATGTTTATGTAAATCCAATCTCTAAAATCATATCTAAACTATTGTAGCACACAGACCCTTTTTTCCTGCCTACCTTCACTTGCAGGGGTAAAGGCACACCATGCCACATGCCTGTATCCTGGTATAAGAGGTTGAGCGGTGTTCTTGCAATTTTGGGTCCTGCAGCGGGTTACCTCCCTCCGCTGGTTCTCGCCCCCTAGAGTGTAGGGAAAAGTCTATTCTTCCCCGAAAGAAGGCCAATGTCCAGACAGTATTTAAACTCCAACAGATGAGTTTATTTTCTTTGCTTGAAACAGATTTGGGGAAAAGGTTGAAAACAGCAATAGGATTTGGTAGGCATACAAGTTCAGGCACGCGGCACCTAGTCACCCTATTCTCCACTCAAGCCTGAGTGGGTATTGCTCACCCGTATAGATCCCTCTCACAGTTCTAGCAGCCGGAGTGAAGCACGAACATGACACTTTAGTTTTAGTCCCCTTCAAGGACAAGTTCAGGAGATCCTCTGCCACAGAATCCTTTAGTTCCTGAATTCAGAACTTCCTAACGCCTGTAGATTATAGAAACCATAGGTGCCAATGGGGCATGCTACAGGAGCTCTCTTGCAACTCACGAATCCTTCCCTCTGATAGGCAACCAGGCCTCCCCGAGACCATGACTTCCTTCACCGATCCATTGGACAGGTCCTCCCCCGGTTTCCTCTGTTTCAGAGCGGGCCACCCTCCCTCGGGTTCCCTGGGACTCCAGTGGTTGGTTTGTAGACCCAGTTGAAGGTACTGGGCCTACCTGGAACTCTGCAGCCTTGGGCTAAAGGTGCCCGAGACTCCTCGACCAGTTCACGCACCCCTCGGCCAGCAGGGCCAAAGGGCACGACTTCGCCACCAGGGGTCCTCCTTGGAATCCCCCCAGCACACCACCCCAGATCATGGCGTCTGCCCTTTATGTACCCTCTCCCGGCATGCACAGCAGGCTAAACCCGCCCACCGCACGGTAGCCGAGAGAGGACACCCAACCACACCACAACGCCACCTGTGGTTCTCAAGACCTGGGCAACAGCGCCACCCACAGGACAAGGGGTACTATACTCCAGGCAACATTACAGCAGAGCAGAGTCCATACTAAGCAGAATTGGAGAACCTGAGCCAAACTGTTGCTCAGGCTGCCCTTAAATTTAGAGCATAGCGACCCCAATTTTGGGGGTCCGCTACACATACCCCCCTTGAAAAGCCACTGTCCCCAGTGGCTGGAAGAGATCAGAAAGACCCCTCAATCCTGAGTGGGTTCCGGTCTTTTCCAACTATGTACAGTACTTATGTTAAAATGGTGCCTGAACCAACAATTTGGGAATAGAGTAGGAAGAGAAAAGGAGAGCATGTAAAATATACATCACAGTTTGTATAAAACATACAACATCACAAATTACAATCCCACCCCTCCTAAAATATCGACCCCACCCATTCTCCGGTAGAGTTGATTGCAGATCACCCGCAGAGGGAGAGAAATGGAAAACACAATATACAATTCTAAGATGGGTAGAAAAAAAAAAACACCTCCCCGGAGAGAGATGATTATCCTCGGATATATATATATTCAGTTTGCACTGCTAAGCCTAGCCTCACTGAAATTTAGGCAAAACACCACCACCTAGTGGCAACTTAAGTCTATACACTTCAATGCTGCGCGTGGGCATACATGTATTTCACATGAACTCTTTACCTTGATCACAACGGTTCTCACTTTGGCCCTGACTAAACTACCCCATAGTTCAGTAGACAAGAAAAAAAATGTTTTTCTTTGCGGAGCTGAGGAGAGAGAGAAAAAAACCACAACAACTCTCCGATTCCTTAGTTGAGTTGTTTTCCCTGCTGCGAAGAGTAAAGTCAAAAGTGAGTTCAGGGCAGGCTATTCCTGTGAAACGGAATAAAGAAAAGCACACACAAGTTCCATTTCACAAGTAGTACTGAGGATCCGGGAGAACAAGAGTCTTCCATTGTTTATCTAGGGTCTCTATAGAGTACACGGTATCCTCTTTCTCCTTGCAGCAAATTACCACACAATCTGCATGAATGTGCCAACCATAGCTCCACTCCTTACGGCACCCCTTATAACGATCTGCCATGATAGTAGAACATTTTAGATACCTGCGGCCTCTGTGCACTTCCAGATGATCCCAAATGAAGTCCGCTTACCACCGTTCCTGTAGGCCTCGATTTCAAAGAGCAACTCTTTGGGAACGTAGGGGTATTCCCACCCGTATTCCGCAGCAATTTTCCTATTTAGGAGCCGCTGTAATCGGGCTAAAGGTGGCATGGTCGCCCGATCTCCTGCTACAGGAAGAACGATAGCATCCGGGGACCTTGTTATTTGAACTGGCTCCAACTGTAGCAAAGGTGGCCGCAACGGCAGACGTCCCTCCGTAGCAGTAGGTATGGACAATGCAGGGGCAGGCAGAGCGGGTGTGGGTATGACTTCTTCCTTTAGGGCAGGGGCTTCCACTCTAGGTGTAGTTTCCCCAGAGTCCATTGGCGAGATCTCCCTAAGGCTGCGGGGTGAAGTCACTGGAACTTTTTCCCATCCCTTTTTATTATAGACCTCATCAATCTCGTAGTCATCCCCCACATCTGACGATAATTCCAGATCGGAGGTGTCATACTCCTCTGCCGGCAGATAATTTGTGGTGGACACAGAAACATTGTCTCCAAAAATAGAATGTTTCCGCGGGCTGGCTGTCCACGCATCCCCAGTAGTGTGGGGTATGAGCTTCTTTCCCTTCCCCGGCAAACTCAATGTCACAGTTCCCCCAGCCTCCTTACCGTCCCCTGACGTGGATCTCCTGGAGGTCCCTCCGGCTTGGAGTTCCGGTTCATGCGGGCGCTGGGGCAGGCTTCGACCGCAGCCGCAGGAGGCCTTAACATAGCCCACCTTTCGTTTGGCGGGCGGAATGGAGGTCTCGGTTGTGGCGGAGACAGCATCTGCTCCGGTATCCGCCGACGGCTCTGCAGCAGCTGAGTCATCTCCATTGGCCACATCCGTGGCAGCCAACGCAGTGCGCGTGGGCTCAACTGTGGGAGTACAGGTTTCCTCCTCGGAAGTGATGGCACCCGTAATGTAGTTGATCTGGTAGACCCGGGGTTTCTCAGTGGGTTGGTCTACTTCGAAGAGGAACTCTCCATAGGTTGTGCACCTTCCAAAAGGCCGTTGTTGCACCACTAGTCCTTGACATCTGGGACAGAGCATGCCCAGGGCCTCCGCATCTCTGCAGACATAGAGAGCGTAGCGGCCCCTAGGCTTTAGCAGGATCCCTGTGTCTGTCAGGGGGGCAGTTGAGCGCGTGGGCTCAATTGTGGGAGTACAGGTTTCCTCCTCGGAAGTGATGGCACCCGTAATGTAGTTGATCTGGTAGACGCGGGGGTTTCTCAGTGGGTTGGTCTACTTCGAAGAGGAACTCTCCATAGGTTGCGCACCTTCCAAAAGGCCATAGTTGCACCACTAGTCCTTGACATCTGGGACAGAGCATGCCCAGGGCCTCCGCATCTCTGCAGACATAGAGAGCGAAGCGGCCCCTAGGCTTTAGCAGGATCCCTGTGTCCGTCAGGGGGGCAGTGAGGGAAGCAATGTCCATGGTTGGGGTGGTTTGGAACATCCAAGGTCCCGATGTAACAGAAGTCCATTGAGCAGCGGCCATCTTACTTCTCCTCCAATGATCCAGCTCATACTGTCCCTTTGGCGCCAATGTGCCACGTGCAACACACAAGTTGGCGGGGGCTCCTCCCCCTTTTCTATTGCTGCACGTAGCTCGCGGGCTTTTCCATGTTTGAGGCACGCCCACGAACTACGCAGTTAGAAAAGTCCAGTACAGGCCTTTACCTCCATTTTTCACACAAATGACGCAGTTCAACTTTTCCCAAATGGCCGATTTTTACAGAACCACATCATACACGGGGAAAAATAGTCCAACCTCCAGGGGGTAGCTGCAAAACATCCCGGACTCGAGCCCCCATGTGTAGCACACAGGCCCCTTTTTCCTGCCTACCTTCACTTGCAGGGGTAAAGGCACACCATGCCACATGCCCGTATCCTCCTGGTATAAAAGGTTGAGCGGTGTTCTTGCAATTTTTGGTCCTGCAGCGAGTTACCTCCCTCCGCTGGTTCTCGTCCCTTGAGTGTAGGGAAAAGTCTATTCTTCCCCGAAAGATCGCCAATGTCCAGACAGTATTTAAACTCCAACAGATGAGTTTATTTTCTTTGCTTGAAACAGATTTGGGAAAAAGGTTGAAAACAGCAATAGGATTTAATAGGGAAACAGGTTCAGGCATGCGGCACCTAGTCACCCTATTCTCCACTCAAGCCTGAGTGGGTATTGCTCACCCAGAAAGATCCCTCTCACAGTTCTAGCAGCCGGAGTAAAGCACGAACATGACACTTTAGTTTTAGTCCCCTTCACGGACAAGTTCAGGAGATCCTCTGCCACAGAATCCTTTAGTTCCTGAATTTAGAACTTCCTAATGCCTGTAGATTATAGAGACCATAGGTGCCAATGGGGCACGCTACAGGAGCTATCTTGCAACTAACGAATCCTTCCCTCTGATAGGCAACCAGGTCTCCCCGAGACCGTGACTTCCTTCACCGATCCATCGGATAGGTCCTCCCCCGGTTTTCTCTGTTTCAGAGCGGGCCACCCTCCCTCGGGTTCCCTGAGACTCCAGTGGTTGGTTTGTAGACCCAGTTGAAGGTACTGGGCCTACCTGGAACTCTGCAGCATCGGGCTAAAGGTGCCCGAGACTCCTCAACCAGTTCATGCACCCCTCGGCCAGCAGGGCCAAAGGGCACGACTTTGCCACCAGGGGTCCTCCTTGGAATCCCCCCGGCACACCACCCCAGATCATGGTGTCTGCCCTTTATGTACCCTCTCCCGGCATGCACAGCAGGCTAAACCCGCCCACCGCACGGTAGCCGAGAGAGGACACCCAACCACACCGCAAATGCCACCTGTGGTTCTCCTCAAGACTTGGGCAACAGCGCCACCCACAGGACAAGGGGAACTATACTCCATGCAACATTACAGCAGAGCAGAGTCCAAACTAAGCAGAATTGGAGAACCTGAGCCAAACTATTGCTCAGGCTGCCCTTAAATTTAGAGCATAGCGACCCCAATTTTGGGGGTCCGCTACACTATAATAAATAAGCTTTAAAGTGGAACTACCACCCCCCCCCCCTCCACCACCACCACCACCATCATTTACAATGAAGGAAACTGCTATTTTAGCATCGTTTTGATCTGCAGTTGCCATGGTGCTGCACATTTAATCAGTTATAACACCAGCCCTTGGGTTTGGTTGAAGGCACAAGCAACTGTGACTGTTATAGTTCAATGGGAAACAGTTCAACATTAACATGTTATGTAATTTCAAAAGCTGTTTTCAGTCTATTAATATGAAAATGAAAAGAGAAGAAAACTACCTAAGAGTGAATCCTAAAAGCCCTTACCACATTCCAAAATACAGAGAAATTTGGAGGGGATGCCCCAGGGATTATGCAGGCAAGGGGAAGTACCAGGATATTGGAGATAATAGTACTAAGAATATGTAAAAAAATTTATAATAAAACTTAATAAAATGTATACCGTATATACTTGAGTATAAGCCGAGTTTTTCAGCACATTTTTTTGTGCTGAAAAATGCCCCCCTCGGCTTTTACTCGAGTCACCTTTTTGCGCATGATCGCCCGGACTTTGGGGAGCCAGTAAACTTGGCACACATATAGCTCCACTCTTCCTCTACAATTGTGCAAAGTTTGTTGTCCGTGGGACCTACGGTCGGGGAGCACCGATTTTTCAAATCCGGGCACTCCTTCTATAGACTCCCATGTTAAACGGTCATTTCTCCGGTGACCCGGAACGGTCGGTCGTAGGACCCCTGGACCCGAAATTCGGCACACATGTAGCCCCATTTCTCCTCTATAAGTGTGCAAAGTTTTTTGTCTGTATACACACCGCTCCTTCACCGCTCCAAAGATGCGACTAGCAGGATTTTTTTTCCCGTCCTGCTAGCGCACCACTCCAGTGTGAAAGCCCTCGGGGCTTTCACAATAGAAACACAGTAGTGGCTGCTTAGGGTCGGTTTGCAGGTGCTATTTTTTGTGCAATAGTGCCTGCAAACCGCTCCAGTTTGAAAGGGGTCTTAAAGGTCTTGCTCATACTGTCCAATTTTGCTCATGTCATGACATCTGTAAAGAGTAATGCTGTTTATGATTGAACACTGTATGTTTTGTGCAACCTGTATATTCTTTAAACATAATAAAAATTTACTAAAAAAGTTACAAATTAAAAGAAAAAAAAGGTAATTAAACTCAACTTAGCTGTGCTTGAGTCTCCTATACACTGAGATACCCCTGGATATCCCAAGCGTGGTGATGATGACCTTAAGGCATGTAATGCATTATTCAATAATCCCAACATAAGGCTACAGCTGTTTAGGGCACATACACCCAATCACATGCAGCCTTGTTAGAGACTACCCACATACATTGGGCGGGCATGGTCCTCTGTGGTCACTATCAGGGAGTAGTTGCAGAGAAACAATGATGTGCAGCCAACACTCGAGCGTGTGCATGCAGACAGGAAGGGCTGAAGAAGCCTGGGGGTGACTAACAGCACAAGATGAAAAAAACTGAATTAGGAGGTTTTGTAATGGAGAAAAAAAATTCAATATATATAGGCAGTGCTTTAGGACGGTACTTATACCGAAAGGGTTTACTTTCGGTATATGGGAAAAAGGAACAAGAAAATGAAACACTGTTAACATGTTGGTATTCTGCAGATCATCTTATTTAAGTCCTAGATCAAAGTGGCAATCTTCTTCCCTATACTGCAGAATTTTTTTTTTTTTATCTTTCAATTTTACAGAGCATTTTTTCCTTTGACAATATAATGCATTTCATTGGGGAAGCATTGGGAGTCTAATAGGTCACTGATGTTTTCAGAAAGTGAACATATAACCTGCCCATGCTATCACATAGGACAGTGGCTCTCAACCATAGGCGTGTGCACAGGGTGTGCCGGATGTGCCTAGGCAAATCCTAATTCGGGGGATCGATCTCTATTCTCCTCCTGCAAACAGCTGAAAGGAGTCTTTTGCTCCTCTCCCTCCCACTGGCATTCCGCTGCCACAGGAGGAAAATATAGGGGATTGGTAACAGTAAATGCTTCTCCCTCCGCCCCTTATGTCTCTCTTGTTTCTGCTTCCCGGCCCCATGTGTGCTCCCCTGGTCCCCTCTCCCCCCACAGCTCTGCCAGCTTTCCCTCCTTTCCTCTTTCGCCAGCTGCTATGAGGGATCGTTTCAGGATGGAAAGCGGGGAAGGGGCCATCAAGCCCCTTCCTTCCTAAATGAACACAGTGAGTGTTCAGTACCAACCATTTACTGTCTTCATTTATAACTGAAGCATAGTAAACTGTGTTGTTGTGTAAATGAACAGGAAGCCTTTTAGCACAGAGCACTTCTCAATCATTCACTGTCCAGTGCAGCATGTGTGTTTGAGCTTTGGGGGTGCACACCCTAATGCAATAGACTGTGCACACCTATGCTCTCAACCTTTTTCCAGTCAAAGCACCTTTTAAAAATCTGCACAATCTGGAGGTAGCCCATTCTAAAATATATGAAACTATAATAGTTTTACACAATGCAGCAACATAAATACACTTAGGACAGCTAACATTGGTGTCAATTTATTCTTTCAAATCAAATACACTTTTGCACACTGGCAATGACTAGTATTCCAATGTTTCTATTCTCCTTCAGTTTCTCTCCCTCACTCAGCTGATATGACCCCAGTGGTGACAGAGAGGGACAAACAAGGATGCTGTGCAGGTGCCCAATGTCCTCCTTATTAACCGATGATGTCATTAGTTGCTAGGATACCGACGGCATTGTGTAATTAAAAGGCAGACTTGGCCCACATGTTATCTTGTATACAATTTTTGGGCAATTTTTAGGCATTTTGCCAAGGCACCCCTGAAGAACCATGGAGGCACCCTGACATAGGGGCTAAAAAATTTAAATAAATGTAATAGAATAAATAAAATTTCAAAGAATGCCTAGCCCCCCATTCCCCTACCCAGTGCAGACACATGAATTAAAATGGACACATAGGGCCACATGTGTATGTAAACAACAGTTGTACCACACATATACCACCAATATCAGAGAGAGAACAATACTTCTAGGGCCATCATTCATTGTTAACTCTAAATTGATAACCTTTAATAGTGTCTAACCTCCCTGGCGGTATGACTATTTCAGATTTTAGGTGCTGAAAGCGGTACCATTATTTAGCATTGAAATTTGGCATTTTATATTGTAGGCCTGCAATTCTTAGGAATAACTCACTTAAATCTGTCCAAACAGGAGTCTAGTAGACATCACGGGTATGATAAAGGTCAAAAAACAAAATCATAAATTATAATGTAGCGCCCCTGTACTTTGAGGGGTGCTATGTGCGTAAATGTAGGGGTTGGTCTGAGCTAGTAGCCAGGCTCAGACCGCTTTATTTTATAGGTTCTGTTACTTTGTTTCTGCAGGTGTACTGGTGTGCAGTTCCCTGTGGTCTGTAGGTGGCATTGCCATGACAGGTCAGGGTTGAACCATGGGTGACAGTGCTGTGCCTTAGGGTGTCCTCTCTCGGCAGTAGTACAGTGGGCGTGGTCAACCTGCAGTGCATGCCGGGAGATGATACATAAGGGGCAGACGCCTCCTGGAGTGGGGAGTTCCGAGAGTTCTGGGGTTCCGGAATCCGGGTCACGTGACCTGGCCCTCCAGGCCAGGGGTGCGCGTGTGCATCAGTCCCAGGCACCTTTAGCCTGGGGCTGCAGCTTCGCCATTGGGCCCAGCACCTTTAGCGGGGCTCATCTCTAAAAGGAGGAATCCCAGGGTGCCCCTGAGAGGGGACCCGCTCTAAGAAGAGGAGACCGGGGGAGGACCTTTCTGATGGACCGGTGAGAGTTCACGGAGAAAGAGAGGCCCGGTAAACTTCTGGAGGGATTCCACTATACATCTAAGGCCTTGTAATGTGCAGCAACTTGCACCTGTTCTTGAATTACAAGCGCTGAGAAATTTGGGGCTCAGAGATTCTGTGGCAGAGGATCTCCCGATCGTATCTCCAAGGAAAACTTAAGTGAACGCCCAAGTGTCATTCCGGCTGCAAGGACCGTGAGAGGGGACTATCCGGATATATAGAGACACTGGTGATTTAGTGGTGAGATTAAGTGCCGCGTGCCTGAACCTGCCTCCCTGTTCCTTTATTCTTCAACTCCAACTTTCCTATCCAGTTTTCAGCATAAAGAAAATGCATCTTCCTTCATTAAGTTTTAACCTTGTCTGGACATTGGCCTTATTGGTGCACCTAGAAACAGACTCTTCCCTACACTCTAGGGGTGAGAACCAGCTGAGGGAAGGTAACTCGCTGTGGGACCCAACAATTGTGAACACCGCTCACCCTCTTATTCAAGAAGGAACCTGGGCATTGTGGTACGGTGTGTCCCGCCTTGAGGAGGTAAGGCCAGGGATCCGTGTGCTACAATAATATAATAAATAACTATAAAATAATTATAACAAATAATAATATAATAATAATAAAAGTGTTTTTCAGTGTTTGATGACGAATTTTCCCACAAATCACTATCGCTCAATTCTGCAAGTGATTCTAATTTATTATTGCTGTTTTCTAGCTGGTCTAAAACCACTTTTGACATAAAGGGACACTTTTTGGTTGCTATGGACAATCTCCAGTTTCCAGGCAGAAAGAACAGTTTTTATAATATAAAAGTGCATGCAGGACACTGGACAGACCACTAGGGACAATGGGGGTGTGTTATTATTTGATACAGAATCTGTAAGATTACAGTATACTGTATGTGTATTGTGTGTTTCACTTTTTGAATTTGGCGCCGATCTCCGCCCCCGTGCGTCGCAACGTCGCAGGGAACGAAGCTCGGCGGCACTTGGCACTGTGAATCGACCGAGATGACGGCTCGCTCACACAGCGGGGACACATCGCAGGATCCAGGGAACAAGGTAAGTAACTTCCCCTGTATCCTGCAATGCGATCCCGAGTGGCTCGGGGTTACCGCTTTAGGTACTGAAATTCCACCCCGAGCCAGACTCAGGAATACCGCTAGGCGGGTTAAAGCATCACTTATCAACACCGTTAGGTGACATCGTTATTTCCATTTCATGGAAGTGGCAATTTTGAATTTTGATAGGTTTAGTATCTATTTACTCGACCCAATCCTATATTTTATATTTTACCAAGATTTGCGTTTTATATCCTGTTTGTCTCCACTAAAAAATTTCCTTCAGAAAATGTAGAATTGTTTGGTTGTTCTAAGTTATTTTCTAGCAATAAAATGCTGATTTTAATATGTGTGTGAAAAAGTAAAACATTGCTCTGGAAACAAAGTGGTTAAAATTTCATACTCTCAACTTTGTGGGAACAGTTTGTGGATGGCCCCTTCCTGTTCCAACATGACTGCGCACCAGTGCACAAAGTAAGGCCCATAAAGACATGGATGAGTGAGTTTGGGGTGGATGAACTTGACTGGCCTGCACAGAGTCCTGACCCCAACCCGATAGGACCTTTGGGATAAATTAGAGCAGAGACTGTGAGCCAGGCTTTCTTGTCCACATTTGTGCCTGACCTCACAAATGCACTTCTGGAAGAATGGTCAAACATTCCCATAGACACACTCCTAAACCTTGTGGACAGCCTTCCCAGAAGAGTTGATGTAGTTATAGCTGCAAAGGGTGGGCCAACTCAATATTAAACCCTACGGACTAAGACTGGGATGCCATTAAAGTTCATGTGCATTTGGTATTATAGTGTATGTTGCATTGTACGTTCCTAGGGATTGATGTGAATGTACAATATACTGTAAATGTAAAATACCTGCATATATATATATATATGTAGCGGGTACTTACTTTCCCGCGGTAAATTTTGAATTTTTCAGTGACACCAGTGGTGTGTTCTTGGCGGTCCACCAGGTGGCGCTGTCACCATGGGCCGACGGACGGACATCGCTGTGTGCTGAGCCTCCTTTTTGTCCTCTCTCGGCAGCAGTATGGTGGGGCGGGGAGCCCGCCGTGCTTGCTGGGAGAGGGTATAAAGGGGTCGGCCATCTTTGTCACGGGAGTCTTAGTCCCAAGCACCTTCAGCTTGCGGACGGTGGTTCGTGTTCGTCCTCTAGGCGGCCTAGGCCTAGAGGACCACCGGAGATCGTGTTCCACCCCAGGCACCTTTAGCCCTGGGGTAAGGTACTTGGATGGAGGTCCGGAGCTCAGTGCCCAACACTGAGTTCCGCGAGGGAAGGATCCTAAGGCACTCCGGGGATGGATGCCTGAATCCAAGGTGGGCGTAATGGACCGGGAAGAGCTCCTCATCTGAAGACCCGGTGCAGCAGACTGCCGGTGACGGGTGAGTCTCTTGTCGGAGACCGTCCGGAAGATGAGATCCCCTCGTGCGGAGACAATAGCTCACTCTTGGGGAGGAGAGTGGAGGAACGAATTTGTGTCTGGGCCTAATCGCACCCACACCTCCTTTTCTGTTCTGAAACCAAGGGAGTCCATGTTATGTTCTACAATAAAGGTGTGTTGGACTTTAACTGTGTGGGGCTCAATTTCTGGCAGACGAGGTTCGTGGAGACTCTCGGAGGGAGGATCCAGGTGCACAGCACAGACCCGAAGGTAAAACAACAGAGACATTGCTAACACCACATACTCACCTGTGGTGAAAGCCTGGCGTAGCTCACCCTCTCCCTCCCCTATCATACCCCTAGACCAGAGACAGTGCGAGTTGAACTTTAATAGAGGGGACTGGGGAGAGGGGCCTGCTACATATATATATATATATATATATATATATATATGTATATATATATATATATAGTTACATAGTTAGTCTGGTTGAGAAAAGACACAAGTGCATCTACAGTACAGTAGTTCAACCAATAAAAGGGAAGAAAAAAATAATCCTTTATACACAATCATATAGCCACAGTTGATCCAGAGGGAAAAAAAAAAAAAACAGCAAAGAATGATCCAATTTGCTCCAGCAGGGAAAAATTCCTACCTGATCCCCCGAGAGGCTATGGGATATTCCCTGGATCAACTTCACCTATAAATATTTATATCCAGTTATATTATGTGCAGTTAGGAAAGAATCCAGGCATTTTTTAAAGCAATCTACTAAGCTGGCCAGAACCAGCTCTTGAGGGAGTCTATTCCACATTTTCACAGCTCTTAAGCCTCGTACACACGGCCGGGAATCCCATCAGGAAAAAAACGTTGGTTTTCCTGATGGGATTCCTGGCAAGCTTTTCTTGCAAAGCCGTGCATACAGACGGCCATTCAAAAGGACCGTCGTTCTTTTGAATGGCAAGAACGCGGTGACATCATCGACTATGACGAGCCTGCGCTCGTCACATTCGATGCCGTCGCCGCCATCTTGCTGTAGGGTATGCTACCCTTGTATGTTACCGCGCATGCGTCAAAGTCTTTTCGAGCATGCGCGGGTTTACCTGGGGACAGGTAAGCATACTGACGAACGGTTTTCTCGGCAGGAAACACTCTGCCGAGAATCCCGACGAGAAAATAGAGAGCAGGTTTTCTATTTTTCTTGTCTGGATTCCCGGCAGTTTTCTCGCCGAGAAACCATACATATGCATGGTTTTCACGGCAAAAAGCTCTCCCAGCAGCTTTCTTGCCGAGAAAACCGTGCGTGTGTACGAGGCTTGACTGTGAAGAAACTTTTCTGTATTTGGAGATTAAATCTCTTTTCCTCCAGACGTAAAGAGTGCCCCTTGTCCTCTGTGATATATATATATATATATATATATATATATATATATATATATATATATATATATTATGACATTTTCATTTGCATTCACAGCATAAACAGTGAGTGCAATGTCATTCGATTTATTTAGTGAGCACTAAACCAATGAAAAGGTCGCCATTGTGCTAATTTGCGCTTTCATCAAGCAAACTTAAACTTATCGGAACATTACACTAACAATTTATACAACCTTTGTTTTTCACAATGTAACGTCAAAAGGGGAATAAAGCTCTCCTTAAAAAAAAATGTGTGCGTCCCATTTTGTTACGTTAAAAAAAAATAACATTAATCACATAATATTTTAATCAGCAGACTTTGTTGATTTTATTTTGCATGTAAATATATATAAATTTGTATGTAACTATATGGGATTGGGCACATTACATAAGCACTGTGTGCGAGAAAAATCACCGGAGATGCATTTTTTCCTGATCTTTTGAATGTATATTCCCAATAACAACCAAGAAAAAAATGTATGCATTCAAATCTTCTTCCAAATTAAAACCCTCTCTGTCCATCAAAAAATGATGTGTATTTAATTAGGGTAGACTACAAGCAATATAATGTGCGGAACCGAGACTTTGCCAAAAAAAAAAAAACCTCTGAAACTCGCCCTGTACACACGATCGGATTTCCGATGGAATAAAATCCGATGGAATTTTCCGTCGAAATTCTGATGAAGCTGACTTCCATCAGTCTTGCATACACACCATCAGACAAAATTCCGACCGTCCAAAACGCGGTGACGTAAAACACTCAGACGAGCCGAGAAAAATGTACTTCAATGCTTCTGAGCATGCGTCGACTTGATTCTGAGCATGCGTGGGTTTTTTCTCCGTTGGAGTTCCACACAGACGATCGGAATTTCTTATCGTTTTTTTTTTCCATCGGAAAAATTTAAAACATGTTCTATTTTTTTACACCGATGGAAAAAAGTCTGATGGGGCCCATACACGATCGTTTTTTCCGATGAAAAAAGTCCATTAGACTTTTTTCATCTGAAAAAACGATTGCGTGTACAGGGCATTAGGGAGAAAAAGGCCTACGAACTAAGCAGTTAAAGGGGAGATGGCTCCAGATCGTGGACCTGGGGCACCTGACAGGGGACTAGCTGTATATAGCTCCGGTGTCTGCAAATTCTACCCGATAAATGTAGCACAAGTTTAACCATTTCCATGTAGTTTAGCTCTCAGCATGCATGCCTCCTCTATTATGCAGCTATGACATACTTGCGGAAGGCAAAGAATCACTTAACATTTAGGTCAACTGTGCTGTATTCTTAAATAATTAACAAACAACTTCTTAGTTAGACATGTTTGAATATAGTGACATCTAGTGGTAATTTGAGAAACTAGTGAGTAGTACATACATTGTTTGCCTGTGATCATACATGAAGTTTTTTTGGCCTTGTTGTAAACCTTTGTCTGACCAATACTCTTCCTTTTCAGAACTGCAGCTATTAGCAGATCATCATTTTTGTAAACAAGGCTCGGAAGATGAAAGTACCCCACAGAGCCAGAACAGCGTGGATAACAGGCCCAACTTGGGGTGTTGTTGCCATGGTAACACAGCTCCGATTCACGCGTCTCAGCAGATGAGTTCATGTCGCTGTTTTATGCAGGATGGCCAACAAGAGAATAACTCACCGGGGAGGCAGCAGGATAGTGAGCTAGACTCTTCAGAAGGTAAATAATACAGATATTTTCTCTGCATAGCAAGCTTTCAAATGCCAATAAATGCCACATGTAGTGCAAATGTATTGTGAATATAAAATTACAGTAGTCTAATTTTGATTAATATTTTAAATAATAATTATAAACATTTATTCTCTGTTTGCTTTAAAAAAAAAAAAAAGACAAAATTTCTTAAAGGCTCATTTACACTTGCTTTGGCTTCAACACACATTAACGGCTAGTTTACACTTGCTTCAAAACATGGCTTCGGACAGGCTTTGTTAAAGCTCTCTGAACCCCAGTCAAAGCCCCTGTCACTAAATAAAATGGTAAGCTTACAGACCCGTTTACACCTTGCATTTGCTTTGCTTCAAAAAGTATACCCCATGTTGCTTTAGTACTGCTTCAAAGCGTCTTCAAAGCCCCTATAGAAGTCTATGGCAAAGCTCGCTTGAAGCCCCATCGAAGCCTCATCCAAACCCCATGAAGCCTCATTGAAGCCCCACCGAAACCTCTTTGAAGCTCCACCAAAGCCTTATCAAAGCCCAACCAAAGCCTCATCGAAGCCACACCGAAGCCTCATCGAAGCCACACCGAAGCCTGATCGAAGCCACACCGAAGCCTCATCGAAGCCACACCGAAGCCTCATCGAAGCCACACCAAAGCCTCATCGAAGCTACACCGAAGCCTCATCGAAGCCACACCAAAGCCTCATCGAAGCCACACTGAAGCCTCATTGAAGCCCCACCGAAGCCTCATCGAAGCTCCACCAAAGCCTCATCGAAGCACCAAGCAAAAGCAAGTGCATACCTCCCAACTGGCACGGATTGTGCGGGTTTTACCCGCAGAGGCTCCTCCTTCCCGCACTCCCGCGAGACTATCATGTAACAGCAGGAAACAGCAGCAGGTAAGAGCCCCCCCCCCCGCGATCGGCGCACTAGTATGCCCCCCCCCCGATCGGCGCCCCCCCCCCCGCCGTGCCCCAAACCCCCCCTAAAAAATTTTTTTTGCAAGTCCTTTTTTTTTTTTTAAATGTTCCGGTGGCAACCATCAGAATCCCCCCCCCCCCGCTCAACAACTTGGCAGGGGAGAGGGGACATCAGAATGTCCCGCGAAGGGACTTTACAAAGTTGGGAGGTATGCAAGTGTAAACAGGACTGTAAGCTAACCATTTTATTAAGTGACAGGGGCTTTGACTGGCGTTCAGAGAGCTTTAACAAAGCGTGTCTGAAGACGTGTTTTGAAGCAAGTGTAAACTAGCCCTAACAGAAAAACTGTCTCAAACCACCTGGCTCCTGAATTATTTAAATTGGAAATAAACCCATTTTATTAACTGTATCCCAGAAACGTTACATTCATGGCATGCCTTTAAAGAAGAACTAGTATACTAGTGTGCTTATGTTGGTTCTCAACCAAACTGCCAAATGAGCAAATGGCTGGCATCATAACTGATCACATGTGCAGCACTGTGGCATCTGCAGATCAAACTAAGATGGCAGCTTCCTTGGCAGTAAAGGACAGGAGGATTTAGTTCTGCTTTAGGTAGTTTTAACTGTCACAACACACACCCATCAGTTAGTCAAGGTTTACACTTGTTTGGGTCAGGACTGAGCACAAAATTAGGTGTTTTCCCAACCTATAGTGTAAGGGGGAATCCTTTGGACCCCTGATGTAAAGGGGAACACTGTGGACCCCGATGTAAAGGGGAACGCTAAAGACGGTACACAGTGAGCTCCGGGTCCCCTATAAACAATATACAGGTAGTTCTGGGGCCCCTATAGACAGCACACAGGGACCTCTGGGGCCCTTACAGACAATACACAGGCACCTTTGGGGCCCCTATAGACAGTATGCAGAGAGATGTGTTATAATACCAGACCCAGGCCCCACATAGCTGGCACACAGGTTGGGGGAGGGGAGATCAGTAGGTGAGGGAGGGGAGGTCAGCCTGGATGTAAACAAGGGGAAGTCTCTCAGTCACTTACCAAACTTCCGGCACTAATGTCACTGTCACATTGAGATCCCAGTGCAGGTCACGTGACAGAGTCTGTGAGCAGTGAGCCTTGAGCATGTCCAAACCCATCTGGGGGTCCCGAGCTTGGCCGAGCCTGAGCCCGAGCCGGACGGTTTTGCAACTGTGCATGCGCAGTTCCGAAGCCAGCCCGCAGCCATACTTCTTACGGGCTGCCGCCATCCATAACCGACAGCTGGTAAATTGGACAATTTTTACAAACTGTCTGTTAATGTGTGAACAGTTAGCAACCCTGGTGGTGGGTCATGGTAATGGCAAGAAATATAGCACTAAATTTAAAAAAATTCAATTTTTTACTATTTGGGGCCAGTTTTGCTTTGATAAAAAAAAAAAAAAAAATAGAAGATATCTATTAACATTAACATTTTTATTACATCACATCACACCTTCTGATATTTTTGTTGAATAAATTATTTAAAAGGCACATTCTCCTTGTGTTTTATTCAAGTATATATTACCTTTATTTGTAGGCACTGTTTGTATAAAATTCTAATGTTTGCCTGTTTAAATGTGTTGAGCGGGTAACTAACTAATTTCTATAATAAAAATTTCTATAATAAAATATTGTATGCTTATCCAGAGGACTGAAACCATGTACATTCTCTTTATTTTTAGGAATATCTGCAAAGCTATCAAGTACAGACATAAAAGAGTCAAGAGAGAAAAAGCACAGCAGCCGCATAGCCTTTCTAGAAGACAAATAGTTCCCAAAACAAGAGAACATTAAAGATTTAGTAAGTGTTTCTACATAGAAATTATCATAAAACTGGTTATTGCTAAAGCTATAAAAGGGCACACATTGATGCAGCTATAAATTAATAAAAAATAATATGATTTTTTTTAAATGCAACTAGTGTAAGTACATACATTTGAATACCTCCCAACTTTTCTAATGTCCACTGCGGGACATTCATTCATATTTTTTTCCCCTCGCATTAAAGTTGTTGAGCGGGAGGGGGGGGTGCCGCGGGACACTTAGTACTTAGTTATTTTTATAGGGAGGTGGTTTTCAAAGTTTTGTTGAGCGGGGGGGGGGGGGGGTTGGACTGGGCTACGTGCCGAGGGGACCGCAAACCCACATATCAGACGAGTTACTCCCGCCCGCCCGACATACCTGCTGATCGAAGCCGCTCTGAGTCCCGCCTCGCCTTCCTGCCTGGCGCGCTGAATCTTACCTCCTCCCTCCTCTGGCTCTGTGCGGGAATACAGTGTCCCGCGCGGGAACGTGGGAAAATGGTGTCACTGCGGGAAAAACCCGCAGAATCCGTGCGGGTTGGGAGGTATGCATTTGGCTTAGTATCAGCCTATTTTAATCCCTAGTAATGTAGAACCAAAGCCTAAAGCCTAGTACTGTCAGGGAATCTAGTAGACCAGACTGTGTGACTACACAGAGGAGACCAAAAACGCATGTAAGTGAAATAAAAAGGTGTTTATTTATAAGGTGACAAACAAGTGAAAACAACCAGTGCACAACCAACAGCGAATAGTATATACAAATCAAGGGGAGATACCGTAACCGTAAACAACGCCAAGCCGAGTTCATACACCAGGGGATATCAGCACATGGGTGAGGACGGGAACACAACAGGGCAGGGAGAGGATGGATGGACAGGCTGCGGGGCAGGAATCCAAGGTCAACAGGCAACAGAAGGGGTAGGTCCAGGATGGGCTCAGAATAGGATCAGGTTCGGGTCAGATGCAGGCTCAGGCTCAGGCTCAGGGTCAGATGCAGGCTCAGGAGAGAGAGCTGCCAAGGCGAGCATGTGAGGGCTCGCCGGGTATTTATAGGACTGCAATGATTATCCTTGTGTAACAGCTGAGCGGAGGAAGTGCTGCCTGCCCCACGCTGCCGGAATACACCCGCTGGTGGAAGCCGGTACTACGGCCTATAGATCAGGCATTACCACCAGCAGGTGAGATCATCTATCAAAGTAACTGGCTTCAAGAGGACACCTGCTGGTGGACACTGGTACTGCAATCCATAGGACCAACAGCGCCACCAGCGGGTGAAACCTATCCTGACAAGTACACACCATGAGTTTTATTTATTCTCTCGTTTTAACCCAGCAGGCTGAACAAAAAAAAAACTAACAGCCCCCCCCCCCCCCGCAGAGCTGTTGTGTTCTGACAGAGGTTCGGCCCCCCCCACCACAACACTCCAGCTGATTGGGAGCCAGTCGGCTGCTGGTTTTCCAGCATGCACGTCCGACAGAAGCCGACATGCTGCCATACACGCAGGCCGAATGTCGGACGTTTTTTATTGAACCGGCCGATGTCGCCAGACATTTAGCCTATTTGTACTAGACAGGAGAAGAAAACAGAATGAGATGATCAGTCTGCCGCTACTTTTTTTTACTGTCTAATCATAGGCTGGGGACTGGTAGGTGACAAAGTTAGGTCACTAGGTCTAATGTGTAAATCTTCAGACTGGATAGAAAGTTTTCAAATTATCTGACAAATAAAATATAATTTTTTCTAGCATTATTTGCTATAATCCTAACCTTTCCCATTCTGGAATAGACACACTTTTCCTTGTAAAATCTAAAATATAATAAAACTGTTCTCACACTATTGGGCAGGACAAAGGTACCACAACATGTTGGTTAGCTAGCTTTGTTCTCTCTGTTGGAAGTTACCTAAAAGTGAGGTGTTACCACTGAGGATGTTGTCAGACCTAGCTTGCCATTGTCTTTTATTTAGAATCACTGGGCACATACAAACAGGATTTGATATTTCTAAATTAAAAAAGCAGCATTAAGAACTCTAGGCAAATTGATAAATGCTCAGTTGAGAAAGTGTCTTAGTGTTCAGTATATGCAGGAGAGAAGTGCAGTGGGTGTAATGGGACAGTGTGTGTAGGAGCGGTGCGGAGGGCAGCACACAATGGGGTAAATTCTTTAAATTCCACATGTGATATGCAGGTCACATAACAAATTTTTTAGAAATATCACATAAGAAGATAATAAGAGAGTTAATTAATCAAAGTAAAATATTGAATGTAAGGTAAAAACCGCCCAAATAAAAAAGACATAACTCATTAACCACCCCCCTTCATGACCAGGCCATTTTTTTGCAATACGGCACTGCGTCACTTTAACCACTTGCCAACTGCCCGCCGCCGATTGACGGCGGCAGAATGGCACTCCTGCGCAAATCGCAATAGCTGTACAGCGGCGCTTTAAGGAGTATAGGGGGCGCACGCGCTGCCGCGTCCCTAAGGAGCTGAAGCTCGTGCCCGGCAGCCGCGATCTCAGCCGGGCACCCGCAATCGCCCCTGACAGAGCGAGGATGTGGATTTGTGTGTGTAAACACACAAATCCACGTCCTGTCAGGGGAGAGGAGACAGATCGTGTGTTCCCAGTATATCGGAACACCGATCGGTCTCCTCCCCAAGTCAGTCCCATCCCCCCCACAGTTAGAACACACATTGAGGGAACAAATTTAACCCCTTGATCGCCCCCTAGTGTTAACCCCTTCCCTGCCAGTGACATTTATACAGTAATCAGTGCATTTTTATAGCACCGATCGCTGTATAAATGTCAATGGCCCCAAAAATGTGTCAAAAGTGTCCGATCTGTCCGCCGTAATGTCGCAGTCCCGATAAAAATAGCAGATCGCCGCCATTAGGCCCCTTTCACACTGAGGCGTTTTAGCGCTAAAAATAGTGCTGTAAACGCCTGAAATAATCCTGCCCCAGCATTCTCAATGTGAAAGCCCTGAGGGCTTTCACACTGAGGCGTTGTGCTGGCTGGTGAATTGACTACTTTTGAAATAAATTCCTCATTCATTTTTTTAACTTAAAATTAATGTGGTATTTATCTCTTAGTAAATTTACCCCAGTATGTGTAGAAGCAGTGCAGAGGGTATGAAAGGGGGCAGTATGTTTAGGAACAGTGCAAAGGGTATGAGAGCAGATAGTATGTGCCGGGGAGGAGTGTGATTGGTATGAAAAGGGCAGTATGTATAGGAACAGTGCGAAGGGTATGACAATATTTGCAGGAGAGGGGTGTGATGGGTATGATGGGGACAGTATGTGTAGGAACAGTTCGGAGGGTATGAAAGCAGATAGTATGTGCCGGAGAGGAGTGCAATGGATATGACAGGGGCAGTATGTTTAGGAACAGTGCGAAGGGTACGACAATATACAATATTTGCAGGAGAGGAGTGCAATGGGCATGACAGGGGGCAGTATGTGTAGGAGAGTGCAGAGTGTATGACAGGGGCAATATGTATGAAGCAGTGAGGAAGGTATAACAGCAAACAGTATGTGCAGGAGAGAAGTGCAATGGGTATGACAGGGGCAGTATGTGTAGGAGAGTGCAGAGTGTATGACAGGTGCAGTATGCAGAGCTGGCGCTACCACTAGGCAGACTAGGCAGCCGCCTAGGGCACACTGCCGCCTAGGGCGCAGCCGCGGCCTATAGGGGTGTTAAAAAAATTGGCGGCAGAGCGGCTGGATCGCGATGGTGCGTGTGCCCTGGCATCTGTCTGTCCCGCTCCTTCAGTCAGAGGCACCCCGCTCCCTCTCTCCCTCGCTCGCACCTCGGCTACCTCAGATCGCTCAGTAACTCCTCAGAAGGCGATCTGCAGGGGGCGGAGTCCTGTTCCGTGTGAGTTAGGAGAGAAGACGAGCTCTGAAGGGCGGAGTTGTAGGACGTCGCTGAGGAGGCGTGGTTGGACGGTCCCGAGTGAGGAAGAGGACGGAGTGTGTGGTTAGTAATGGAGGAGAGCGAGGTCGGTGTCCAGTGATGTGAGGAGCCGGAATGGGGCTCCGTAGTCAATTCACTGCTCGTCCTCTGCCTGACGGTGAGTCACATATGCACACCTTGAAAGCCTTGTGTGTATAAGAGGACCTACTGCCAGGGGGATACCGACCTCCCTACACAGCTGTCTGCATACTGACTGTGCCCAGGGGAGTGTATTGTACCGCCCCCACCTGTATACTGTACAGCCCCCATCCTCCACCTGTATACTGCACACCCCCACCTGTATACTGCACACCCCCACCTGTATACTGCACACCCCCACCTGTATACTGCACATCCCCACCCGTATACTGCACACCCCCACCCCCTACCTGTATACTGCACACACCCACCTGTATACTGTATACCCCCACCCCCCACCTGTATACTGTACATTGGGGGTATTACACTGAGGTGATTACATTAGGGGGGGGGAATTACAAAAAATCTCCACCCGCCACCTCCACCGTATACATGGGCAAAAGGGGTGGAGTCAGGGTGGAGTTGAGGCGGAGCCAAGAGGGGCAGCAAAATTAGTTTTCGCCTAGGGTGTCGAAAATCCTTGCACCAGCCCTGGCAGTATGTATGAAGCAGTGAGGAAGGTATAACAGCAGACAGTATGTTCAGGAGAGAAGTGCAATGGGTATGACAGGGGCAGTATGTTTAGGAGCAGTGATGCCTAGGGTATGACAGTAGATAATATGTGCAGGAGAGGAGTGTGATGGGTATGACAGGGCAGCATGTGTACCAGCAGTGTGGAGGGTATGGCAGCAGACAGTATGTGCAAGAGAGAAGTGCAATGGATATAACAGGGTGCAGTATGTGTAGGAGTAGAGATGGGCTGAACACCCCACTGTTTGGTTTGCAGCAGGGGAAAAGTTCTGCCCCGAACAGCGAACTCTATTGAAGTCTATGGGAGCCGAACATGAGGAATCCAAAGTGCCCATTTTAAAGGCTTATATGCAAGTAATTGGCCATAAAAGGGGTATAGGGTCCGGGTACGGTACTGTCTTGGGGGACATGTATCAATGCAAATTGTTTTTTAAAAACAATAATTTTTTCAGGAGCAGTGATTTTAATGATGCTTAACCACTTCCATACCGGGTCATTGTAAAATGAAAAGGAACCCTTTCTCCCTCCGGGTGAATGTCATATGACGTCCTTGGTTTGAGGGGGGATATCTGAATGATGCCTGCAGCTAGAGGCATCATTCAGATATCCTTGTCTTCAGCCGGCGATTCTGCGCACCATAAGAATGATCATAGTGGCAGTTCCGCCACTTGATTGTTCTTATAGGCGGCGGGAGGGGACATCCCCCCTCCTGCCGCCATCCGGTGCTTCTCCGGGCTCTCCCGTGCCATCGGGGACCCGGAGAGAATCGTCCGGCGCGGTGGTGGGTCACGTGACATCACCAGTCATCTCTATGACCGTCGGAGGCCCGGGCGCGATGTGATGATGTCACGCCGGGTCCTCAGATGTAAACAAAGCCGCCATTGCGGCTAGGAAACATGAGATTGGTGAAATTTTTTTCACGATCTCATGCTTTCCAGCCTGGAGGAGAGATGTGGGGTCTTATTGACCCCGCATCTCTCCATAAAGAGGACCTGTCACACACATTCCTATTACAAGGGATGTTTACATTCCTTGTAATAGGAATAAAAGTGATAAAAAAAAAAAAAGTGTAAAAAAATAAGTAAAATAAAAAAATAAATAATAAAACATTTTTTTAAAACGCCCCTGTCCCCAATAGCTCGCGCTCAGAAGCGAACGCACACGCAAGTCCCGCCCACATATGTAAACGCCGTTCAAACCACATATGTGAGGTATCGCCGTGTGCGTTAGAGCGTGTACAACAATTCTAGCACTAGACCTCCTCTGTAACTCTAACCTGGTAACTTGTAAATTTTTTCAAAACGTCGCCTATGGAGATTTTTAAGTACCGAAGTTTGGCACCATTCCACGAGTGTACGCAATTTTAAAGCGTGACATGCTAGGTATCTTTTTACTCGGTGTAACATCATCTTTCATATTTTACAAAAAAATTGGGCTAACTTTACTGTTTTGTTATTTTTTAATTTGTGAAACCATTTTTTTTTCCGAAAAAAAGGCGTTTGAAAAATTATTGCGCAAATACCGTGCAAGATAAAAAGTTGCAACGACCGTCATTTTATTCCCTAGGGTGTCTGCTAAAAAAAACATATATAATGTTTGGGGGTTCTGAATAATTTTCTTGCAAAAGAATGATGATTTGTACATATAGGAGAGAAGTGCCAGAATAGGCCCGGTATGGAAGTGGTATAAAAAGCCCTGTATGGAAAGGGTTAAAGTGCAAAAATAAAAATAAAAAACTCCTTTAAATATAGTTCATGGGGGGTCCCCTTAGTTTGTCTGCAAAGTGGCGCATCTGTAGCATGTATAGAACATGCTGCAGCAAAAATTAAATTTCTAAAGAAAAAAAAATGAGTTACGGTAAATCACATTTAAATTGACTGACGGTTGCAATTGCCAGCATTCGACTATTTAAAAAAGAATTTAAACACGATTAATGCCACCCCGGACATCTCCCCTAGCACTCTATGGATGGCCCATAAGGCAGTATTACGAGGCCACCTTATTAGCATTGCATCACGTAAGAATAAAGAAAGATGGCAGCAAATTTTCAAGCTGACCACAGAACTGGACTGCCTGCATAAGGCCCAAATGGGCAACCCGTCGAGTACCAACGCACGACTGGTGGCGCAAAAGAGACTAGACCTGGATACTCTGTTATCAGCTAAGACCGAAAAAGCATTGAGGTGGTCCAAAGCAAACTTTCTCCTTCACAGCAACACAGCATCTGCTATGTTTGCACGCAAATTAAATCACACACTACGTCCACCTCATGTGTACAAGATCCGTAACTCCTCAGGCAGAATAGTCTCTCACCCTAAAGAAGTCCTTGACGTATTTGAGGAGTTTTACTCCAAGCTCCTTTCTAGCCCTCCATCGGGTCCTTCTCCACCCTCCTGGGACTGGCTGACCTCCCTTCCCCTTCCCACTTTGTCCGATTTACAAGTTGACTCCCTTAACGCCCCCTTCACAGAAGAAGAACTGCTGGGCGTTGTCAAATCCCTGAAACGCTCTGTAGCCCTAGGCCCAGATGGTTTCACTGCTAGCTACTATAAAAATTATGCCCCTATACTACTCCCACGTCTCACTAGCATGTTCAACAAAATACTTGCGGGGGAACAGTTCCCCTCGGAAATGACCCTAGCTAACATGTCTCTCATACCCAAACCTCTCAAGGACCACTCCCTCCCCCAAAACTATAGGCCGATTTCGGTCATTAATAATGACCTTAAAATTTTTAGTCGAGCCCTAGCTGACAGACTAGCCGCTATCATTGAAACACTAACCTCTCCTGACCAATCGGGTTTCATACCCAATAGACTCATCACAGACAATATTCGTTTGACACTTGATGTTCTCCAAGACGCTAATATATGTAAGAAACACGTCCTCCTTCTTAGCTTGGATATTAATAAGGCGTTTGACAGCGTTTTATGGCCTTATTTATTTGCTGTGCTTCAAAGGCTTGGTTTTCGGGATGAGTTTTTGTTGGGGGTCCAAGCCCTTTACCATCACCCTCAAACTAGAATCAAAATTCCAGGTTGCAGCTCAGAGTTTTTCACACTGGGCAGGGGCACCCGGCAGGGATGTCCACTTTCGCCCCTATTATTCGCCCTAGCCCTGGAGCCCCTTGCCACCGCAATTAAACAACACCCCGATATATCCGGATACCCCATGGCTTCCACCACATCTCATCTCTGTATGTATGCAGATGATGTCATGTTATTTCTAACCCAACCCCAAATTTCCCTGCCCAATCTATTCACCCTGTTGTCCCGATTCGCATCCATCTCTGGGCTCACAGTTAACATGTCCAAATCCACAGCACTACCAATCAATATTCCCCCGGCTCAGTGTGGGACTCTCCAGGGCTCCTTCCCCCTGCAATGGTCTACTGACAAAATACCATATTTAGGCATCTATATCACACCACATTGGTCCTCCATTTTTGCTGCGAATTATCCGGCATGTGTGTCCCGTCTCCGTAGCCTGCTTAAGCTGTGGAGCACCTACCACATATCGTTCCTCGGGAGAGTCACGGCGATCAAAATGACCCTCCTACCCAAACTCCTATTTTTATTTAGAGCCCTTCCATTCATGATCCCTAAAGCTTTTATAGATAGGCTACAACAAGATATCCACAAATTTATCTGGCAGAACAAACGGCCGAGATTCTCCAGACACGTGGTGTTCATCCCACAAACACTTGGGGGGCTAGGCCTGCCAAATCTTTGGCTCTATTTCCTTGCGGCTCGCTTCTCCCAGATAGCACAATGGAACATCCCTGACTCTAATGTACCCTGGGTAGAATTTGAATCACATGCCATCGCTCCGTACAGGCTCTCTAGTCTACTTTGGTCCCCTTCTAAAGTGGCCCATGAAATTATGTCTCTTAACACCCTAGTTGCTCACTCCCTTACCCTATGGTACAGATACAAACATAAACTAGGCCTGGTGTCCCACGCTCCCCGAGGCTCCTCCTTTGTAGGAGAGCCCTTATTTACTTTGGCCTTTAAGAACCCTGAGGGATTCTCTTGGTGGATATCTAACTCCATGGTCACATTAGCGGACTTGCAGATGGGCAACTCTTTTGCTTCATTTGACCAATTACGCACACATAAACAAATCCCACTTAGAGAACACTTCCGTTATCTGCAAATTAGACACTTTTATCTTTCCCACTTCGCCCTCTCCCCAGCAGCCCCCTCTACCACGTATGAACAGATCTGCCGTGACTCCCCCAGGGGAAAGGGGCTTATCTCTATCCTCTACAGATCAGCAATCAATACACTGTTTCCTGGGGAGGTCCCATATAAACATAAATGGGAGGCTGACTGCAACGAACTTTTTGACTCAGATGACTGGGACACTATGCTGACTAACCTTCGCAAAGCGTCTAAATCCCTAGCGGTCAGAGAAACAGCGTATAAAATACTTACCAGGTGGTACTATACACCATCTAGACTTCATTCTATTTTTCCGGGTACCTCTGACCTATGCTTTAGAGGCTGTCCCCTGCCTGGGACCTTTCTGCATGTGTTCTGGGACTGTGATAATCTGTCCCACATTTGGACCAAGGTGACGGCCATAGCAACGGCTCTATCAGGTGCTCCAATACATCTTACGGCCTCTATGTGCCTCCTAGGAGCATCTATCCCGGGTATGCTTCCCTCTGAGGAAGGCCTTATCCACACAATTTGCTTGGCCGCTCTATGGGCCATTGCCCTACATTGGAAGTCCCCTACTGTCCCTATCTCCTCCGTCCTCCATAGGATGGACTCTATTATGATAATGGAAAGGATTCTCTACACACTAAATGATAGGATGCCCCTATTTGACCGTAGGTGGGATCCCTGGACCTCCCAAAGACATATTTTATTGCCACAATCTTAGCTATGGACGCAAACTCCCCAACAGCTTTAGTCTGTGGGAGGCGGATAATCCCCCTCACTGGTTTACCTCACCTCACGTAGACAACTATGTCTCCTGTAGATCCTCTACAAACCGGCTTCGGCTTCTCTCAGATGCTTCAACGTCACCTTTTTTATTTTTCTTATATATATATATTTTTTTTGTTTGTTGATTTCTCTCTATTTCTTTTCGTGTCACTGCGTTGACATTTATGTTTGCAGTCTAACTGGTACTATGTGATACGCAGATTTTTATGTGTATGTATTATTTTCTTGCCTTTTCTATAAATAAAAAACGTTTGTAATAAGAATTTAAAAATAAACAGCGTGGGGTCACCCCCAATCCATACCAGACCCAAAGGGATGGATTTTAATGGAAACCCCATGCCCACATAAAAAAAAAATGTGGGGTCCCCTTTAAAAATCCATACCAGACCCTTATCCAAGCAAGCAGCCTGGCAGGTCAGGAAAGGCGGGAGACAAAAGCAAGAGACAAGCTCTGCTTCCCTACCCCAAAGTACTTTGTCCCCATGTTTTTTGGGGACAAGGGTCTCCTCCCCACAACCCTAAGCTGTGGCTGTGGGGGTCTGCAGGCTTATCAGAATCTGGAAGCCCCCTTTAAAAAGGGGGCCTCCAGATCCCACCCCCCCCATGTGAATGAGTATGGGGTCCATAGTACCCCCACCCATTCGCCAAAAAAGTGTCAAAAAGTAATAAAAACACAATTCCTTTATTAAAAAATAAAAAAACGATGTCCCCCAGATGTAAATTCATCATCAATCACAACACCCGCCGCACTGCCAACCCAAAAAATAAAAAAAATAAGGTCTGCCCGCCAAATGGCTGGCTTGCCATTTGACAGTTCTTTTATAGGTACTGGCAGGGCCACCGGGCAACGTCACCAGATGGCACTGCCCCCTTGTGATGTCTGCAGGCTTATCAGAATCTGGAAGCCCTCTTTAACAAGGGGGCCTCCAGATCCCACCCCCCCATGTGAATGAGTATGGGGTCCATAGTACCCCCACCCATTCACCCAAAAAGTGTCAAAGAGTAATAAAAACACAATTCCTTTATTAAAAAATAAAAAAACGATGTCCCCCAGATGTAAAAATTATCATCAATCACAACACCCGCCGCACTGCCAACCCAAAAAAAAAAAAAAATAAGGTCTGCCCGCCAAATGGCTGGCTTGCCATTTGACAGTTCTTTTATAGGTACTGGCAGGGCCACCGGGCAACGTCACCAGATGACACTGCCCCCTTGTGATGTCTGCAGGCTTATCAGAATCTGGAAGCCCTCTTTAACAAGGGGGCCTCCAGATCCCACCCCCCCATGTGAATGAGTATGGGGTCCATAGTACCCCCACCCATTCACCCAAAAAGTGTCAAAGAGTAATAAAAACACAATTCCTTTATTAAAAAATAAAAAAACGATGTCCCCCAGATGTAAAAATTATCATCAATCACAACACCCGCCGCACTGCCAACCCAAAAAATAAAAAAAATAAGGTCTGCCCGCCAAATGGCTGGCTTGCCATTTGACAGTTCTTATATAGGTAATGGCAGGGACACCGGGCTGCCGCCGCGAATTGAGAAGCGGGAGGGGGGGGGCTGCCACAAATTCAGAAGCGGGGGGGTGCCACGAATTGAGAAGCAGGGGGTTTGGGTGCTGACGAACACAAAAAAAAAACAGAAGTACAGAAAAACAAAAAAAAGGGGGGTTGCCATCCAGGGCCCTGGGGACCTCTGGGCTCCTTACAAAAAAAAAATTATAAAAAAAATTATAAAAAAAGGGAGGTTTCCATCCGGGGCCCTGGGGACCTCCGGGCCTCTGGGGACCTCTGGGCCCCTTACAAAAAAAATAAAATAAACTAAAAATAAATAAATAAATAAATTAAAAAAAAAAAAAAAATTATAATAAAAAAATTTATAAAAAATATATAAAAAAAGGGAGGTTTCCATCCGAGGCCCTGGGGACCTCTGGGCCCCTTACAAAATAAATAAATAAATAAATTAATTAAATAAAATAAATAAATAAAAAAAAATTAAATAAAAAAATTAATAATAAAAAAAAATTATTATTTTTTTAAAAAAAAGGGGGGTTGACCTTCGGGGGCCCTGGGGAACCCCGGGCCCCTAGGGACCCCTGATGGTGGCCCTGGATGTCACCAACCCAGCATGCACCGGTTGGCGCAGAATGCTCTGTGCAGCAAGCAGTGTGTTGCTGGGCATTCGGCGGGGAGGACCCGCTGAACACCCTGCAAATTGGCGTGTTTCCCAAATGGGACGAATTTTTGCTCAAACTCATGCTCGGGCTGAACCGTTCGCCCAACACTATGTAGGAGTAGTGCAGAGGGTATGTCCACAGACAGTATGTACAGTAGAGGAGTGCTGTGGGTATGACAGGGCAGCATGTTTAAAAACAATGCGGAGGGTATGACTGTGTGCAACGTATGTAGGAGCAGTGTGGAGGATATGACAGCAGATAGTCAAGGGAATTTGATATAACAGTTAGGCCTGCTCCTAATTGATGAAAGCCGTGCTCCAGTTTCGATACAAGTACCGACACGTGCGCCAGATTCAGGTAGTTCTTACCAATGCCACACTATTAGAATATGTCACTATGGTTGTGAAAGATTCTAAAAGAATTACATCCAGTTTGTAGATAAGCAAACTGGCGGTAATTAAGACAAACTGAAAGACTGAGGAAGGAGTGTCCAGTATGTTCCTGATACTTGAGGGATGTTCTTAGTTTTGGATGGAGTAGAGAATAGTAACTACTGCCAGGCTTATTTTTTACTGTTTGCGGATCGATGGGCAGATTTCTCTTCGCTTTCTGTCTAGAGATAAAACATATGTGAGAAGAAATCTCTCCAAAGTAGAGAGAATTAGAAGATTTCTCCTCTATTCTTGTTCCAGTGACAACTACTTCTCCCCTTACTTTCTGTGCTGGTGATAGAGGTCAGCAGAACATATGGACATGGGTTATTTTCCCAGTGAAAACACCAATAGCAATAAAGACCTGACAATGCTTTTAACATTTCCCCACACTACCCAAACTGAAAAAAAGTTTTGGCTTTAGAGACACTGTAGGACAATAGACTATAATGGTATTCCAGAAGTGATGCTGCTCTGATGGAAAGGATAGCGCTAAACTAGGTTTTGTTTTTCAGTTGTACTTCAAATGTACCTGGAGCCAGGAAAGGACGTCACCCTCTTCAATGCAAATGGAACCAGGCACATAAAGGATTCAGAACGCCTTTGTTTGGAAATAATGTTCACATCTCTGCTGCTCGGGAGGCCTATGTCTGCACTGAGTCTAGAGCAATAAATTGAAGGCCCCTCTAGAAGCAAAGAAACCCAGCATTGTTTGACATATTACCTCTGTCTGTTTGACTTTGTCTTCTCTTTACATATCTAAAAGGTGCTAGGCCCAACCTCATAAGGACATTTATTTCTTTTCTGTAAGAAATCACTCAACAATACATTTTTTGGTACACTTAGACTTTTCTATGTTAAGATCAGAACAGATCTTTATAAACATCGTTCTCAATATTGGTCAAACCTGTAAGGTTTTTTACTTAATCTTCAGAAAACACAACACTTTTGCACAAAACACACAATAATATAAATATAACAGTCTCACCTATACACTAGATGCACTCTCCCTGCTGGGGAGTTGTCCATAGACTAAGGAACTGGGGCACCACGTTAGAATTTCCTTCTCTTTGTCTTATACAATGTACTATAAATCCAATTTATTCATGAATATAAAATAAAATTCCTTTAATTGGTTTTACTAGATGTATTGTGTGTTAATTATGTAACAGCCTGTTTATGTATTTGAATGATGTGTGCCCACATGTGGTTTCAGGAAGCTACTACAGGTTGAATGCTTTGTATCAAGTCCGATATTAAAATTAAACATGGAATTCAGCATAAAAAGCAATGGTTAGGTTCGCATACATTACACATAAAATTACAAATAAGTTTATTTTCTTAGCAGTCATATATGTTCACATTACTAATTTCAAATGTTAATGACACCAGCACTTGCCCCATCAACGGTGTCATGTTTAAGGTTTATTTTACTAACAGCCCTCCACCCCCAAATAAAAATGGCTTAAAAAGTCAACTAAAAATGCTTAAAATAATTATTATAGGAAGTACCTGTATGTATAGAACTCTATGTATGACTCCCCAAGTGAGCATTTATTTTACCTAAAAGGATTGTCTGGTTAAAAGACACTTTGCTGCCAAACAACCGCCAGCCCAGACATAAACCATTAGCAAGTCTACTGTATGACCTAGAAAGAGGGCTGGATAAAGTCCAGTGGTTACACAACTTTGAAAAAAAATAATAAGCTCACATAGCTAAAGGCTTAATGTTGGAGCTTAAAGTGTTACTAAACCCACAACAGTAAAATCAGTCCGTATATGCAGTAAAGAATGCTTGTTATACTCACTGTGGAACCTAAGGGGTTAATCCTCTGCATTGTGTAAAAAGGCTGTTTGATCCAGTCTTCTCTGATTCCCCCTTCTTTTACTGTCACCAATCCATCTGCTGATAGAGCGGAGCCTTGGGGGCAAGCTGCATATACTCAGTTTGGTGTGTATTGCGAGATATTTTTTTATTTTTTTTTGGAAGGGTGCATGTGATCAGCACAGGGCCAATCAGCACTGTCCAGACAGACAGTCAGGGGTCATACCGCCTCATAGGACAGTCAGAGGAGAATAATAACTCCTCCTACAAGCTTTAACCAGTGCCCGGCCAGACACTGATAGAAGTCAGAAGACTTCATAGTAGGTGAGGTTGAAAAAATACACAAGTCCATCAAGTCCAACCTATGTCAACTTCTATATACTGCTGATGAGAAAAAGTATTTAGAAGTTTATATTTACTAAAATAATTGCATTTTCATGTTCTGTGTACTGTGGGAGACCAGATATAGTGAATGCAGGGTCCTAAGTAGGGATGGGCCGAACACTCCCCGGTTCGCACCAGAACATGCGAACAGGCAAAAAGTTTGAGCGAACATGCGAACCCTATTAAAGTCTATGGGACACGGACATGAGAAATCAAAAGTGCTCATTTTAAATGCTTATGTGCAAGTTCTTGCCATAAAAAGTGTATGAGGACCCGGGTACTGCCCTAGGGGACATGTATCAATGCAAAAAAAGTTTTTAAAACAACCGTTTTTTCAGGAGCAGTGATTTGAAATATTGTACCTGGGGGTCCCCTTAGTCTGCCTGTAAAGTGGCACATCTGTGTGATGTGTAGAACAGTGCCGCAGCAAAATTACATTTCTAAAGGAAATTTTTTTATTTAAACTTCCTCTCCGCTGTAATGTATTGCTGGCTCCCGGCAATGTACCGGAAGATAAAAAATCAAGGAAAAAAACATTCAGTCCCCCCCGCCCCCAGTCCATACCAGGCCCTTCGGGTCTGATATGGATTTTAAGGGGAACTCCACTGCAAATTTTAAAAAAATTGGCGTGGGCCCCCCCAAAATTCATACCAGACCCTTATCAGAGCATGAAGCCTGGAGGTCAGGATAGGGGGGTACGAGGGAGAGCCCCCCCACCTGAACCATGCCAGGCCACATGCCCTCAACATGGGGAGGGTGCTTTATGGTGCCCCCCAAAGCACCTTGTCCCCATGTTGTTGGGGACAAGAGCCTCTTTCCAAAAACCCTGGCCATTTGTTTGTCGGGGTCTGCAGGCAGGGGGCTTATCGGAATCTGGAAGCCCCCTTTAACAAGGGGACCCCCAGATCCCCGCCCCTCTATGTGAATGGGTATCGGGTACAATGTACCCCTACCCATTCACCCAAAAAAGTGTCAAAAAGTAAAAACCACAATAGACAGTTTTTGACAATTCCTTTATTAAAAAAAAGTGCCCTGCGATGTACATCCATTGTCAATCACACCGCCCGACGGACCCGAAAAATAGAAAAAAAAACGAAAAAACTCCCCCTCCATGGGAGGACACCCGCCGACTGCTGTCTTTTCCCTTTGACACCTCTTATATAGGCAAGGGCAGGGCCACCCGCTCATGTAACCGGATGACCCCACCCCTGTCTGATGTCACATGATGTCAGAAGGGTCGGGGTCACTCGGTTACATCACCGGGTGGCCCCACACTTGCCTATATAACAGCTGTCAAAGCCAAGAGACAGCAGTCGCCGGGAGGCCTCCCATTGAGGCAGAGCTTTTTTTTATTTTTTTCTATTTTTTGGGGCCATCGGGCAGCGTGACTGAAGATGGATGGACATCGTGGGACATGTCAAAAACTGTCTCTTGTGGTTTTTACATTTTGACACTTTTTTTTGGTGAATAGGTAGGGGTACACTGTACCCGATACCTATTCACATGGGGGGGGGCAGGATATAAGAGCCCCCTTGTTAAAGGGGGCTTCCAGATTCCTATAAGCCCCCCGCCCGCAGACCTCGACAACCAATGGCCAGGGTTGTCGGGGAGAGGCTCTTGTCCCCATCAACATGGGGACAAGGTCCTTTGGGGGGGATCCTGGTATGGACTTTGGGGGGGACCCCACGCTGTTTTTTTTTTCTTTAAATTTTGGCGTGGCGTTCCCCTTAAAATCTATACTAGACCCAAAGGGCCTGTTATGGATTTTGGGGGGACCCCATGACGTTTTTTTTCTTAATACTGTCATAGGGTTCCCCTTAACCACTTTAGTATTATATATTATATACTGTACACTGACTGCACTGTGTGTATATATATATATATATATATATATATATATATATATATAACGAACACCCAATTCGAACATCAGGACATCCCTAGTCCTGAGTTTAGTAACGCTTTAAACTATTTCGCTCTGTTCTTTAAAAGCTGTTTGGAAGTTACCATGATGTCTTGGAGGAGGCACAAACAATTTGAAACTGTCAGCTTGTGCATGTATATTAGCTTCTCCCACTGCACAAAAAATAGATACAATTCTTAACTAGATATTCAGAATCTCCTTGTTTTAAGGCCTAACTCCAACCAAAATGGTTTGTGGATGGAATTTCCCCCGCCTCCTTATTCATTTATTGATTGATGGAAGCTGTAGTACAGCTTCTAATATTGGGGGCAGAAAGGGTGGGCATTGCGGGAACTCTTAAAGTGGAGCTCCACCCTAAATTTTGACTGGTGCTGATCGGATTCCTCCCCCCCTCCGGTGTCACAATTGACACCTTTCAGGGGGGAGGGGGGTGAAGATACCTGTCTAAGACAGGTATTTTCACCCACATCCGGGAGTCCTCTCTCCGGGAATCTGCGGGAGTGACGTCACTTCCCGCAGACTTCCCGTAGTGTTCTGGGAGACACTCGGCTCCCAGAACACAGGAGCACCAATCAGAACGGCGCAGCGCGACTCGCGCATGCGCCGTAGGGAACCGGGCATGAAGCCGCAGGGCTTCACTTCCTGGTTCCCTCAGCGAGGATGGCGGAGGGAGCAGCAGAGCGACGAGCGATCGCTCGTCCTCTGCTGCGGACGTCGCTGGACTCCAGGACAGTTAAGTGTCCAAATATTAAAAGTCAGCAGCTGCTGTAGCTGTAGCTGCTGGCTTTTAATATTTTTTTTTCCGGCGGAGCTCCGCTTTAATGAAGAGAAAGAGGCACAACCACTTCAAGCACTTTGAAATTGTTGGGTTCTGTATGTACAGTATATGAGCTCCCACTGCTCTGATTTTGAGGGACTGTCCCTCATTTGGAATAAAGTCCCACTGTCCCTCTTTCCTCCTCATGTGTCCTTCATTTTGGTCTGATCTATATAGTTGTATATAAAATGGAATAATTATCTATCAAAAAAGTGTTTTACAGTGCAAAATCTTTCATTCAGTTTTTAAATTGCTGCATTTATAAATTTCAAAAGCCAGTATAAAGGAATAGTAGTGGTAAAAAAAAGCATTTGCGGGTTTAACCAATAATTTTCTTTTTGTAGAATTCTCTATTAAGGGGGCTTGGCAGGGAGTCCCATGCCTATATACTTTTGCTAATAGGTGTCCCTCGTTCCCATATCACAAAGTTGGGAGATATGCTTATGTCAGACATCTGATGCAAACATATTTGTTCCAGTTCAGGGACACACCATGTAAAGATAAAAGTCATGGGTCATATATATATATATATATATATATATATATATATATATATATATTAGCATTATCCAATGGAGGTCAGCAATGGTAGCTCCCATTCCTGACAGATACCCTTTATAGGAAACCTGTACAGAGAGAACTACGGGGGCTATATAAAACTCCTGAGATCTTTGTAAGTATCTAACCCAGCTTCTTGTGTCTTCACTGCTTTCCTATTTACTAACCTGGAACAAGCATGCTAAAATCTTTGAGGTCAGAACTATTTTGCATATTTGTTCCAGGTAAGTAGTATTAAAGGCATTCAATGTGCATCGCAGTCAGGCTCCTAGCATTTCCAGGTAGAAGAGATCAGCAATGACAGCCTCAATATTTTCTGGGTACATATTTTCTTTAAGAATATTGTGTTTCCAGGTGACATGTTTTATTCTATATGGACACTAGAGGGAGTGATATGACCACCTTAAACACCCATCTACATAACTAAGTCATTTCTGATGTTATACACCTACATAGAGACCCTTTTACTGCAAGTTTAGGCAGCTGCTAATTCCTAAAAACTGTATTTTTTTTTTTTTTTTTAAAGACTCAGATACCCAGCGCACTGAAAATGAATGGGTTCAGTCTACTTCTCAAAGCGGTATTAAACACAAAAACAAAAATGTAATATATTAAAGTTTATGAATCTTTCGTTTTCTTCATTAGGATTGTTTCCTTTATTTTCACATGCTGATCAGGATAGAAACAATAGCAGATTTAGGACTTGGCTTATAAATAATAGAAGAAGTCCAGGTAACACCTTTCAATCAGTTAAAGCAACATTTTTTTTTTCCTTTTATGATAAAGATTTTACGCAAATAAATAAAAGATTATCATTGTAAACACCCCTGTCAGCGTTAAAAGGGTTGTCACAACCTTCTAACTGACACTTTTGCTGGTCTGTTAAAGGACGTTGAAAAATAACAGACTTACTAGCAGTTGTGATCTTCAAGTGCTGCAGGGGTTAATACAGCTGCTGAACCTGCCACAAGCACTTGTTAAGAGCCCCACTCCTCCATTCATAGAAGCTGTACTATTTATCTATACTTACACTACATTGAATGAGGACAGGTGGATGAATGAAAGGTCCACTTCCTCATTCATTCATTGATGGAAGCCATAGTACAGATTCTACGAGGAGGGGGGCGGAAAGGGTGGGCATAGTGGGCAGTCTCAATGAAAAGGATTTTAGAGGTATGTCAATAATCCTTTTTTCTTAAAAGTACATTGCAGGACACAGGATCAAAGTCTTATACTATGGGATATTCAAAAGCATTCCAACTGAGTGGTTGGCGACACGGCATACACTATAAGATGCACAAATAGGTAAATTAAAAGGTTTACCATATAACCAATAGTGGCATCAGATGAGGCCTGAACAGAAGATCAGGTAGCAGCCTTACAAATCTTGGAAACAGATGCCTTGAAGCAGGAACATCCATGAAGCACTAATAGATCTGGTTGAGTGTGCTTTTACAATGAAGAGAAGAACCCTATCCTTCAGACTACAGGTTTGAATAATGAGTTGTCTAATTGACCTAGAATATTTAGGGTGCAAGGTAGACTCTAATGTCGCGTACACACGATTGGTCTTTCTGATGAAAAAAGACCGATGGACTTTTTTCATCGGACAAACCGATTGTGTGTGGGCCCCATCGGTCTTTTTTCCATCGGTATAAAAAAATAGAACAAGTTTTAAATTATACCACAGGAAAAAAAAACTATAGCAAATTACGATCATTTGTGGGGAACTCCATCGGAGAAAAAACCCATGCTCAGAATCAAGTCAACGCATGCTCAGAAGCATTGAAATTCACTTTTCTCGGCTTTTCGGAGTGTTTTATGTCACAGCGTTGGGGACGGTCTGATTTTTGACTGATGGTGTGTAGGCAAGACTGATGGAAGTCAGCTTCATCGGAAATTGGATTTTATTCCATTGGAAATCCGATCGTGTGTACAGGGCATAACAGTGCCTACCACATCCAGAGAGTGGAAAGAAATCTCCCTAGAATGTTCTGGTGATGAACCTGTCAAATTTGTCATTGAACCAGGACACCAGGCAGTCCATATTTGGTGTCCTGCACTTGTGACAAGGAGCTTGGAACACCTTTGGATGAAGGGACTATTCCCTGAAATCCAGACATCACATCTGAGGAAGTCCTCCTGCTAGTTTTAATGCCTGGAATGCTCATGGCAAACAAGGCCTGAACGTGGAATTCTGCTTAAGCCAGAATTAGGTGTGATAGGCTACAGGTTTGAATAATGAGTTGTCTAATTGACCTAGCATAAGTAGAGCGAGAGGTAGACTCACACAGTGCATACCACATTCAGGGGGTTGGAAAGAAGTTTCCATAGAATGTTTTGCAGCAGGACAGAGAGAGGGAAGAACAATGTCCTGGTAAGTGTGGGAACAAAAAAACATTTTGAGAAGAAAAGAGGCCTCAGGTGTTAGGTATTAGACTTGTGCACAACGGAAAAATTTGTTCCGTTTCGGTTCGTTTCTTTCCGGTCCTGTTGATTCGTAATCATTCGTAATTTTGCTAGACGGGATTTTTCGTGTTCGGACTCATTCGTATTTTTGCAAGCGACATTTTTCGTTGAATTTTTTGTTGCTTTATAATTCGTACTTTCGGTAGAGTACGTTGTTTTTCGTTGATTCTGGACACAACTCCTACTTTCGTAACTTTTTTTGGGTTCGTTGATTCGTAATTTTCCGTGTCTCTCTCACAACAACGCTGCCTATTATGCCTAATGTGCTTCGAATGGATTTGTACTTTTCTAAATACATAGCGGTTATTTGTAACGATTCGAAATCTCGTATTTTACTTTCGTTTTTTACATGCGGCTATAGGCTCCGCCCCTGTACACCATTTTGAGAGGGTTCAGCACGGTGAGGGAGAAGCAGAGAGCAGAGCAGAGTGAGTGTTATTGTGCTTCGAATGGATTCGAAATCTCGTATTTTACTTTCGTTTTTTCATGCGGCTATAGCCTCAGCCCCCTGTACACCATTTTGAGAGGGAGTTCAGCATGGTGAGGGAGAAGCAGAGAGCAGAGTGAGTGTTATTGTGCTTCGAATGGATTCGTACATTTGTAACTTTTTTCATAACGAATTATGCCGAAGACCTTCGGGCATTCGCTATTTTGCGGTATAATTTATTTCGGATTCGGTTTTATTCGTAATTGCTCTGTTCGGAAATTCAAATGCTTCCGAATGTCCGAAAGTTGCTAAATTCGGACGAATTTTGATTCGTTACGAAACGAATTGCACAAGCCTATTAGGTATCACTAAGAAGGGCTCTTTACAGCATAAAGCTGCCTAAGTAGAGCAAGAGGTAGACTTGAACAGTACATACCACATCCATGCATCCTCCTCCACAGAAAGCATAGAATCAGTCAGGGAAATCAAATATAGACTCTAGGGAAAAGAATGAGGGGATTTGCGTGTGACCCCTGCGGTCTGAGGCCTCCAAAAGCACTGATAGTCTCCCCATTAAATCAGACATTGGCTGACAGCTTCTCTCCAGATAAACAGTAGGAAAGGAGTGCACCAGAAAGAGCTAGTGAGGTCCCTGAGGGGGGCAGCTACTCAGATTGAGGACATTGGATGGGGGCTAGCAGAATTCTGAGCTTGCAGGGGGATTTTACTGCCCCCACCAAACTGGTAGCTAAGCGTGAGCTGGCAAGGGTTGCTGACCCACTTCTCAAGGGTAAGGTGACCAGATTCTTTAAATGAAATCCGGGGACATATTTTTTTTTACTAGTAATGGCGGCAATCAGCGACTCTCTGCCCGTCACTGCTGCCGCCCGCCTCACAGACTGTCAAATCTTACTCTCTGGGCCCTGGCTACTACTGGGTGGGGAGCGGAGGAAGATCACTCCACCAGGGAAGGCAAGGAGATAAACAGGCAGGTGGCTGGCTGGGACTTGAGCCAAAGCAGAAGAATATGTGAGTGGAGCTGAATGGGTATGCACCCGAAATTGAAGAAATATCATCAGATAATGGAAAAAAATACACCCCCCTAACCTAGTAGAAGTGGCGGAGCGGGGTGTGTAATTCAGATTTTTTTTTTTTTTAATTCTGCACTGACTGTCTTTGAAATTGCCCCAGCCCCTGTTCAAATCCAATCCGGGGACAAAACCGGGGACAGACTTGGTCGGGGGACAGTGTCCTCAATCCGGGGACTGCCCCCCGGAAACCGGGGATGTCTGGTCACCCTACTCAAGGGGTACTCATGACCTGTACTATAAAGCAGAAATGATCAAGCCTTCTGTGACCAGTCACATACCATGCAGTAAGGCAGGGAGCGAAGGAAAGCAAGTGTGTATTATGGTGCTGGTGCAGGCATGCGCAATGTGTTTGCTCAGAAAGAAGGCTTGGCAGGAACATTAGTGGTCCCTGGTCTTATTTTGGAGTCTGATAGTCATACATAAAATGCATCAAATGTAAAAGTATACTTGAATACTGGCCACACAGAATTCAATGCTCAAAACAACATTACAGACCTGACCCACATCTTCCCACATCTTCCACATAGTGAGCATACCTCCCAACTTTTTGATATGGGAATGAGGGACACCTATTAGCAAACATATGCAGGCATAGGACACACCCCTGTCACACCCCCTGAAAAGAGGGGGGATTATGCAACAAAAATTATTAGCTAAATTCACAAGTGCTTTTTTTTACCACTACTATTCCTTTATACTGGCTTTTGAAATTTACAAATGTAGCCATTTAGAATGCGGATGAAAATTTTAGCACTGTGAAACACTTTTTGAAAGATAAAAAGTACATTTTATATACAACTGTATAGATCAGACCAAAATGAGGGACAAATGAAGAGGGAAGAGGGACTTTGTTCCAAATCAGGGACAGCCCTTCGAAATCAGGGACAGTTGGGAGCTATGATAGTGAGGTCTGGGTACTGTCCCCAAAGCTTGTAAGAAGTATGGTGAAAATAAAAAAGTAGTTTTGCTTCTCTCAGAGCAGAGACAAGACTTCTGTTCACCTAAGGACACTAGAAAAAAAGATGAGGCTTACTAGATGTTGGGGGAGTGTCCTTGCTTTGTTTTTTCTAGTGTCCAATCACGTAAAGGGAGCTGCCTAACACATGGTCTAAGATGTCTAAGTGTCCTGTAATGTATGATTAAGATGCCCAAGATTAAGATGCTCAAAGGATAGTGACTTTGGCACCAGGCATACTTTTGGCAAAGTATACTGCTGCTTTTTGGAGAGAAAGTAATATTTTAACAAACCTAGTCATAAAGAACTATTTTCAATTTGAGTTTGTGGCCACAGGCCCTTTTTCTATAATAATAATGACTTAAAAGAGAAGTAAAATGTTTTTTTTTTTTTAGGAATCACACTTACCTAGGTGGATGCAGCATCGGTCTGATGCTGCATCTGTCTCCCAGCGCATCTGCACTCAGAACTGAGTGATCGAATAGCGCCAATCACTTGGTTTTCAGACCTCCCAGAGAAGAGAGCTGTAGACTGTCAGCCACAGCTCTCTTCTCTGCTCCCTCATTGCTCATTGGAGCGCTGTGCTGTGGATGGAGTGGGGGTGGCCAGCTCAGGCTCTCATCGGCTCAAGGCACCTAGCGGATCCAGACTTTATTGTTGTGATGATGCGGTGCCTGGACTGAGTTTTGTGACATTAGCAGAGAGCGGACTTCAGCCCGTTCTCTGCTGATAATGGGTCACAGGAATGGAAAACAAACTGCACTCCTGTGATCCATAGGAGAAGTCCAGCCAAACAAGCTTTGGCTTGACTTCTCCTTTAAAGGAGAAGTATGGGATGGGTTAAATAACTAGTACATATTACATTAGTCATATATCAGCTAATCTTTTTTTCCTACCTCTTTTAGTTTTTACAGCATGTGCACATGAACTTTCCTTCAGCTGGCAAAAACGGTCCATTTTCAGTTTGAAAAGTTTCAGGGGGTGTGTACATCTGCACCAACACACCAACACGCCCCCTGCCTCTGTCCCCCCTCCCCTAAGAGACGTGGCTGTGCTGATAGATAGAAATATATAGTGTAAATTCTCATACACAGCACTATCAGGGACTTCTCTCACATTACACTCACTGAAGTGCTGAAATCTCTGCCGACTCTTCTAACCATTGAAACATGCTGCAGAGGAGGAGGGAGGGGGAGGAGAGAGGAGTGAGAAGGGAGGGGGAGCAGCTATGCTCTGTTAAGTTTCAGGAACGAGCAGAGGGAGGATAGCTGACATCAATCAAGTAAAATGACAGGTGGATCCAGACTTCATATCCAGGCCATTGTCAGGATGATGCTGTATGAAAGACTGTAGAACCTCCCACAGGTATTTATCTCAATTTTAACAGAATGGGGGCACTTCTGAGAGGGCTGAAAGGGTTTATAGATATCAGCAGCTCACATAGAATAGATGTAAGCAAAAAAAAGGAAACCCATCCTTTTTTTTAAGGTACCAATGGACAGACTCCCCGAGGAAAAGTTGTGGGTGGGTGAGGTTTAAGGCTCTAAGGCTCGATTCACATCCATGCATGTTGCTTTTGAGCGTTTCTGCAGTGCTTTTTGCTGTGCTTTCTGAATTTTTGCCACAATTTGTGTGGTTTTTCTTTTTACATTCTCTGTATATAGCTGGTTGCTAAGAAGTGGGTCGGGAAGCTGGCTTAACAACCGATGAGTCATCAGCGGGCTTCCCCACTGACAGCTGAATTAAAAAAAAGAATTGCCCGCTAAAAAAAATCAAGAAAAAACGGTGTGGGGTCCCCCCCCAAGACCATACCAGACCCTTCTGTCTGGCATGGATTAGGAGGGGAAACCCCCACGCCAAAATTTTAAAAAAATGGCGTGGCATTATGAACCATACCAGGCCGCATGCCCTCAACATGGGCTCTGCCCCCCCACCCCAAAGCACCTTGCCCCCATGTTGATGGGGACAGGGGCCTCTCCATACATCTGGTGTCCCCAGCGGAGCCCCTCCATACATCAGATGTCCCCAGTGGAGCCCCTCCTTACATCAGTGTCCCAAGCGGAGCCCCTCCTTACATCAGTGTCCCCAGCGGAGCCCCTCCATACATCAGTGTCCCCAGCGGAGCCCCTCTTTACATCAGTGTGCCTAGCAGAGCCCCTCCATACATCAGTGTCCCCAGTGGAGCCCTTCCTTACATCTGTTGTCCCCAGCGGAGCTCCTCCTTACATCTGTCATGTATTCTAGCGTTGTCTCCGCCGCCATTACAGAAGAGAAGCCGAGGGGGAACAAAATAGAGGCAGAGCCGGCCGCGTGGTTACAATAGATATTGAGCTGCGGTGCCGCCCATCCCCGCCCCTTTCCATAACAGGTCACAGAGACTGGCAGGGGGGGAGCGGGGCGGAGGGTGGTTTGGCAGCGCAGCTCAATATCTATTGTAGCCACTCGGCCAGCCTACTTCTTCTGGTCTTCTTGAAAATGGCAGCCGGCAGAGACATTGTCTCCGCCAGCCGTGGACCTCTAGCGGCCGGAGGCGCGGACCTCGGCGGCAAAAAAACGTGAAAAAAATAATTTCCCGGGACATTTCCCGGGAAACGATAAAATCGGGAAAAGGGTCTAAATCCTGGGAATGTCCTGGGAAATTCGGGACAGTTGGCAAGTATGCATACTCCTGGACCCAGCTCTTTGTGTGTCATGAACTCCTAAACCGGTCACTGACTACAGTCCTACAGTGCGTTACATACTTCTGATCATTGAACACATTGCTTACCCAGTGATTGCTGTCATTCGATGTCCCGCCTCCAGCACCAGCTCTTTTGATAGACGTCACACGTCCCGGCATTGGACCTATGTGACGTCTATCAAAAGAGCTGGTGCAGGAGGCAGGACATCTGATGGCAGCAGTGGCCAGGTGTCACAGCAGAAGATACCCGCTCTGTGTGATCCGGCAGCTCTCCTCTCTAGCCTCCATGCACTGGTAAAGCTGCATTGAGGGGCACTGGTGAAGCTGCATTGAGGGGCACTGGTAAAGATGCATTGAGGGGCACTGGTGAAGCTGCATTGAGGGGCACTGGTAAAGATGCATTGAGGGGCACTGGTGAAGCTGCACTGAAGGGCACTGGTAAAGCTGCATTGAAGGGCACTGGTGAAGCTGCATTAGGGGGCACTGGTGGAGCTGCATTGAGGGGCACTGGTGAAGCTGCATTGATGGGCACTGGTGAAGCTGCATTGAGGGGCACTGGTAAAGCTGCATTGAGGGACACTGGTGAAGCTGCATTGAGGGGCACTTGTGAAGCTGCATTGAGGGGCATTGATGAGGCTGTACTGATGGGCACTGGTGAGACTGCATTAATGGGAACTACTGAGATTGCATTGATGGGCAATGTTTTCGGCTGCATTGATGTCCACTGAGGGCAGCTATTTCTAACATAGACTCTCAAATAGACATAGAGAGGACCCGTACACACGCATGCGACGTCATGTGTTGCGTCGCACTGGGCCTGCTGCAAACCTTTTTGTTCTACCATACTGGATCCTGCATTAATGGGCACTGGTAAAGCTGCATTGAGGGGCACTGGTGAGGCTGCATTGGTGGGCACTGGTAAAGCTGCATTAAGGTGCACTGGTAAAGCTGCATTGAGGGGCACTGGTGAAGCAGCATTGATCGGCACTGATCAGGCTGCAGTAATGGACACTGGTGAGGGTGCATTGATGGGCACTGGTGAGGCTGAATTGATGTGCATTGATCAGGCTGCGCTGATGGGCACTGGTGAGCCTGCATTGATGGGCTAAATTGATAGGCACTAATGAGGCTGTATTGATGGGCACTGATGAGGCTGCATTGATGGGCACTGAAGAGGGCTACTTCTAATATAGCCTCTCAAATAGACACAGAGAGCACAAGCACGCAACGTTATTATGTGTTGCACCGTGCGCCTCCACGCACTGGGCCTGCTGCAAACTTTCTAGTTCTACCATCTCGGATCCTGCATTGATGGGCACTAATAAAGCTGCATTGAGGTGCACTGGTGAGGCTGCATTGATGGGCACTGGTGAGGCTGCGCTGATGGGCATTGATCAGGCTGCACTGATGGGCACTGGCGAGGTTGCATAAATGGGCATTGATGAGGCTGCGCTGATGGGCACTGGCGAGGCTGAATTGATGGGTACTGATGAGGCTGCATTGATAGGCATTGAGGGGGGCTACTTCTAACATAGATTCTCAAATAGACACAGAGAGGACACACACGCAACGTCATTATGTGTTGCGCCGCATGCCTCTACGCACCGGGCCTGCTGCAAACCTTCTAGTTCTACCATCCCGAATCTTGCATTGATGGGCACTGGTGAGGCTGCATTGAGGGGCACTGGTGAGGCTGCATTGAGGGACACTGTTGAGGCTGCATTGAGGGGCACTGATGAGGCTGCATTGATGGGCACCGGTAAAGCTGCATTGAGGGGCACTGGTGAGGCTGCATTGAGGGGCACTGGTGAGGCTACGCTAATTGGCACTGGTTAAGATACGCTAATGGGCATTGATCAGGCTGCATTGATGGAAACTGGTGAGGCTGCATTGATTGGCACTGGTGAGGCTTCATTGATGGGCACTGGTGAGGCTGCATTGAGGGGCACTGGTGAGGCTGTGCTGATGGGCACTGGTGAGGCTGCATTAATGGGCACTGGTGACACTGCATTAATGGGCACTGGTAAAGCTGCATTGTGGGACACTGGTGAGGGTGCATTGATGGGCACTGGGGAGGCTGTGCTGATTGGCACTGGTGAGGCTGCACTGATGTGCACTGATCAGGCTGCATTGATGGGCACTGGTGAGGCTGCATTGATGGGCACTGGTGTGGCTGCATTGATGGGCACTGGTGAGGCTGCATTGAGGGGCACTGGCGAGGCTGCATTAATGGGCACTGATAAGGCTACATTGATGGGCACTGGTGAGGCTGCATTAAGGGGCACTGGTGAGGCTGCATTAAGGGACATGGGTGAGGCTGCGCTATTGGGCACTGGTGAGGCTGCATTGATGGGCACTAGTAAGGCTGCATTGATGGGCACTGGTGAGGCTGCATTATTGGGCACTGGTGAGGCTGCATTAATGGGCACTGGTCAGGCTGCATTGGTGGGCATTGATCAGGCTGCACTGATGGGCACTGGTGAGGTTTCATTGATGAGGCTGCGCTGATGGGCACTGGTGAGGCTGCATTGATGGGCTGAATTGATGGGCACTAATGTGGCTGCATTGATGGGCACTGATTAAGCTGCATTGATGGGCACTGAGGAGGGCTACTTCTAATATGGGTATAAGGGGTAAGGGTTGGGACTTTGAATGAGGTGTATGTGTGCTCTGTGACCTTTTGGGTCGGCCCACGTCTCTTTCCCGGGAACTGCGATGCTTGCTGGATGCCCTCCTCTTCCCCTCCCCTCCAACTTGATTGGATCCGGGTTTTTGGTAGCGCATCGACGCCACGCAACCAGTGCGCTGTGTGTGCAGCGCCATCACAGAGCGCCTTTTTACACAAGCATTTATTCCAGCTTAGCGGACACGAGGAGCACCATGCTAGCGTGATGTTGGAGGACAACCCACAGTCATTTCGGGTTCACGCTACGGTCCCCATCCTCTGCCAGCCCACCGTCAGGACAGCACACCCATTTACATTCAGACCAGTGCTTTGCCAGCCTGGCTTCTTTCATTCACTTTTTGCTACGTCCTATTAAGGTAAAAGCACAGTGAGCATTCCTGTGCACACTATTATTATTATTTTTCTTTCTTTCACTTCAACAATCTTTTTTGCACCAAATTCTCCTCACCCCCTCTTTCTCGTTACCCCTTTTCCTTTTTCTCTTTTTTATCACATCTCCATGCTTCCTTTTGAGCTGGCTGTTTCTTCATCTTTTGTCACCTTGACCAGGTGGTTCACACTATTCTTATACTGCGGTTATGGGCACTACCTCACCTTTCATATCTTTTTTACATTTGATGATTACACATCACTTATATAATAATTTTTACTTCATAGAACCTCTTCCCAACCTCAACACCAAGACCCTCCACCTAGGTCACTATGGTGGCCTGGGCTTCTGGTCCCGACTCTTCCTGGGTTCCCCTCCCCAGTTCCCGGGTGAGACCTTCATGGCTGTCCCTTTGGGCATATGGCTTCACATGGTTTCTTTTTGGATCATACGTGAGTACTAAGTGGGCACAGAGAGTCATCATCTTTATTATTTTTTCTTATTTTCCCCATGGGTAATTGCAGTGCATCATTGGTCTTTTTTATCCCTTTCTCTTTCAGAATTTGATGCATCGTGCTCCTGACAAGTGGGTATAATCCCACGAAACGTGTCAAGATTATTTCCGATGCATCCACCAAACATATATTTTAACAATTATAGATGGTTTTACCATTTTATGCTGTGACCTGTTTTATCCACTACATGGGGAACTATGTATGTAAAATCCTTTTACCATGTGCTGTATTGTCATAATGTTATTGGTTAATAGTGATGAGCCGAACACCCCCGGGTTCGGTTCGCACCAGAACCCGCGAACGGACCGAAAGTTCGAACGAACATTAGAACCCTATTAAATACAATGGATGCGAACGTTCGAATTCTAAAGTGCTAATTATAACAACTATTATGCATGTTATTGTCATAAATAGGGTTTGGGAACCCGGGTTCTGCACCAGGGGACATGTATCAATGCAAAAAGAAGTTTTAAAAACGGTCGTTTTTCGGGAGCAGTCATTTTAATGATGCATAAAGTGAAAAAAAAAAGTCAAATATTCCTTTAAATATCGTACCTGGGGGGTGTCTAAAGTATGCCTGTGAAGTGCCACGTGTTTCCCGTGTTTAGAACTGTCCCTGCACAAAATGACACTTCTAAATGAAAAAAAAAGCCATTTAAAACTGCTTGCGGCTTTAATGTAATGTCTGGTCCCGGTAATATGGATGAAATTCTTTAAGAAAAATGGCATAGCTACCCCATGACCCCCCCCCCCCTACCCCAGCCCATTACCAGCCCCTTTGGGTCTTGTATGGATATTAAGGGGAACCCCGCACATAAAATAAAAAAGGCCCTATATACTCTGAACAGCCGTATACAGGCGGTGCATACAAGACAGGGACTGTAGGTATGTTCTTATGTAGAATCTGTTTGTAATTTTGAACAGGTACATTGTTGAAGTGTAGCTCCAGCCCAAAAATCTATTTTTAAACTTTTTGGGAAACATAGGTAAGGGTTATCACCCCTGTAACATTTGTTTTGCTGTCTGTGCCCCTGTTCAGAACATTTCACCTCACTTTCCGTCCCAATGACAACTGTTTTTGAAATGTGGTGTTTTTCTTGAAACAAGGATTGCTGATAAAGCATCAGTACAGATGAGACCCCTTTCTCCCATATTTATTCTTACAGGAGAGAATTTTCCTTTCTAGGGGTAGATTTCCTCTCACTTCCTGTTGTCTTCTTTCGTTTGCAAGTAGGAGTCGTTTGTAAGTTGGATGTTTGAAAGTAGGGACCTGCCGTATATACTCTGCAGAAATAGGCCCCTTAGTTGTTGGTGTTGGCACAACACTGTAAGCACTCAGTTACTCTTGGTTGGTGCTGGAACGCCCTGCTGTCAACTATTATATCAGGAATTTTAATTACATATAATTGTTGAACAGTGGTAGTAAAAATTGGGGCTTTGATGGTGGTGCTGGTGCCACAACACTGTAAGCCCTGACAGTTACTCTTGGTGGGTGCAGCAATGGGCCCTGCTGTGAATTATTAGATCAAGAATTGTAATTACATGCCCCTTTTGAACAGGGGCTGAAAAATTGGGCCTTTCGTGGTGGTGGTGGTGGTGGCGTTGCCACAAGACTGTAAGCCCTCAGAGTTACTCTTGGTGGGTGCAGCAATGGACCCTGCTGTGAATTATTAGATCAAGAATTGTAATTGCATGCCCCTGTTGAACAGGGGCTGAAAAATTGGGCCTTAGGCACTGGTGGCACAACACTACAACCCCTCACAGATACTGTACTTGGAGCACAGCAATGAGCCCTGTTGCAAAGTATTGCTTCAAAAATTGTAATGACACGCCCCTGTTAAACAGGGGCTGAAAAATTGGGCCTTAGGCACTGGTGCCACAACACTCCAACCCCTCACAGATACTGTACTTGGAGCACAGCAATGAGCCCTATGGCAAATTATTGCTAAAAAAATTGTAATTACACGCCCCTGTAAAACAGGGGCTGAAAAATTGGGCCTTAGCCACTGGTGGCGGCACCCATAAACAAAAATGATCTTCCAAGCTATCATCATCAATCGTATCATTGAGGACTCGGAGGAGGAGGATAGCCAGTCAACATAACAGCACAGGCACTCAGCATCAGCATCAGTCTTGAAGGGATGTGACATGTTAAAATCAATTAGTCTGTTATATCAGCATCAGGTGTGTGGTAGCTGGTGGTGATCCAAGACTGGTTCATCTTGATGAAAGTCAGTCGATCAACCGAGTCGGTGGACAGGCGCACCCTGTGATCCGTGACAAATCCTCCAGCAGCACTGAATGTGCGTTCCGAAAGAACGCTGGATGCAGGACAGGCCAGTAGCTCAATTGCATACTGTGCAAGCTCTGGCCAGTGATCCATCCTCAAGACCCAGTAAGCCAGAGGATTTTCGGTGGGGAAGGTGTCCAAGTCTGACCTTGCCCCTAGATATTCCTGCACCATGTTTATCAGACGCTGGCGATGGTTGCTGGAACCGATCATACTTTGGGGCTGCGGACTAAAGAATTGTCTGAACGCATCGGTCAGACGGCCACCTTCCCCACCGCTCCTTCTTTGACTGGCCGAAGCCTCAGCAACTCGTTGTCCAGGACCAGGAGTTTGTAACCTCCCAGTCTCTGGGAACGCGTTGCACAGACCTTTCTGCAAGGCCTCCCGGAGTTGTCTCATCCTCTGCTCCCTCTGCGACGGTAACATAAGGTCCGCAACCTTACCCTTGTACCGTGGATCAAGGAGAGTGGCCAGCCAGTAATGGTCCCTCTCCTTGATCCGAAGAATACGAGGATCCTTCCGCAGACTTTGCAGGATCAGGGAGGCCATGCAGCGTAGGTTTGCTGAGGCATTCGCTCCGGAGTCCTCTGGGTCACTAAGGACGACATGATCCGCAGCCACCTCCTCCCAGCCACGTACAAGTCCACTGGTTTCTTGGGACTGTAAATCATCCCTAAAAGACTGCTGCTGATGATGCTGAGTGCCAGCCTCCACCTCCATGCTGACACAATCCTCCTCCTCCTCCTCCTCCTCCTCCTCCTCTTCCTGTGCGATGGGTGGGACAGAAGGAACACTGTCTGGGTAAAGGGGGCCTTGAGAGGCAAGGAAGTCCTCCTCTTCCTGCCTCTGTTCTGCCTCAAGTGCCCTCTCCATTATTCCACGCAGCGTGTGCTCCAACAGGTGGACAAGAGGTACAGTGTCACTGATGCATGCACTGTCACTGCTCACCATCCTCGTGGCCTCCTCAAATGGTGCCAGGACAGTGCATGCATCCCTGATCATGCCCCACTGGCGTGGAGAAAAAAAACCAAGCTCCCCTGACCCTGTCCTGGTGCCGTAGTCGCACAGGTACTCATTGATGGCCCTCTGCTGCGTGTGCAGCCGCTGCAGCATGGCCAACGTTGAGTTCCACCTGGTGGGCATGTCACATATAAGGCGGTTCTTGGGCAGGTTCAACTCCTTTTGCAGCTCAGCCAGGCGAGCACTGGCATTATAAGATCTGCGGAAATGCACACAGACTTTCCTGGCCTGCCTCAGGACATCCTGTAAGCCCGGGTACCTGCCCAAGAACCGCTGCACCACCAGGTTAAGGACGTGAGCCACACAGGGCACATGGGTCAGTTGTCCCTGTCGGAGGGCGGAGAGGAGGTTGGTGCCATTGTCGCAAACCACCATTCCTGGCTTAAGCTGGCGTGGCGTCAACCACCTCTCGGCCTGGCCCTGCAGAGCAGACAGGACCTCTGCCCCAGTGTGGCTTCTGTCCCCCAAACACACCAGCGCAAGCACGGCATGGCATCTTTTTGCCTGCGTACTTGCGTAGCCCCGTGAACGGCTACGGAGCACCGCTGGTTCATAGGACAAACCACAGGAAGAGGCCATGGAGGAAGAAGAAGAGGAGGGGGTGGAGGAGAGAGGTGTGTCACAACCAGTAGTAGCATTTTGGAGGCGTGGCGGTGGGACAACCTCCAACACTACTGCACCTTGTCCTGCATCCTTCCCAGCTGCCAAAAGAGTGACCCAATGGGCCGTGAAAGAAAGGTAACGTCCCTGTCCATGCCTGCTGGACCATGAGTCAGCGGTAATATGCACCTTACCGCTGACCGCCCTGTCCAGCGAGGCCAAGACATTGCCTTCCACATGCCGGTAGAGAGCCGGAATAGCCTTCCGTGAGAAAAAGTGGCGTTTGGGAACCTGCCACTGAGGAACCGCACATTGCACAAACTCACGGAAGGGGGCCGAGTCTACCAACTGAAAAGGCAGCAGTTGAAGCGCTAGCAATTTAGCCAAGCTAGCATTCAACCGCTGGGCATGTGGATGGCTGGGAGTGAACTTCTTTCGACGGTCCAGCAGCTGGGGCAGGGAAATTTGCCTGCTAGAATCGGACGTCGGTGTACTGCTAGCAGAGTGGCCGCAAGTACTTGGCTGTGACACACCTAATTCTACACCTTCATTCCTCTCAGTGCATGTTTCAGAGAGGACTGAAGTTATAGTGGGGTTGAAGATCCCAGCTGATGCGGTGCAAGGAGAGGTCCGCTTTGTTCTTTGGTGTGGGTCTTTGAGGTAGGCTTGCCAACGAGCTGCATGGCAGGTCAACATATGTCTGGTCAGGCATGTGGTACCCAAGCGGCTGATGTTTTGGCCACGCGATATACGCTTGAGACATATGTTGCAAACAGCAGCTGTGCGATCTGATGCACTAGCCTCAAAAAAGGCCCACACCAAAGAACTTTTTGAATGACGGGCAGAGGCAGCGCCCTGCACAGGCGGAGCTCTGCGGTGTGATTCCGTCGGTGTACTGCCCTTACGCTGGCCACCAAAGGGCATCCTGCCTCGTTGGAGATGTGCCTCCTCCTCATCCTCCTCCTCCTCCTCTCTCCTATTAGGCACCCACGTGGAGTCAGTGACCTCATCATCACCTCCCTCCTCATCACTGGAGCCAATCTGGCAGTATGCTGCAGCTGCTGGAACATGACTGCCAGATTGGTGTCCTTCTTGAGCATCCCCTCTGTCTGCTCTCACGCTACTGCCTTCCTCTAGCTGGGTTTCATCATCAGACCCTTCGAAACGCTGGGCATCCTCCTGGAGCATGTACCCAACACTGTGCTGAAACAGTTCGGGGGACTCCTCAGGAGGAGGACATGGTGGGTCTAGGGAAGGAGTGACTGATGATGAGTCTGACATTGATACCAGGGAAGAGGACGCTTTGGCAGCTGCTTTTCCAGTACCCTGAGCCTGGGTGAGAGAGGATGAGGAGGAGGAGGAGGGCTTGGTCATCCACTCTACCAAGTCTTCGGCATGATGTGGCTCAACATGTCCAGCTGCCGAAAAGAAGGACAAGCGTGTCCCATGGCCATGTGCTGATGACAATGCACCGCGTCCACGACCAGCACTGTTGCCCCCAGACACAGAGCCTGCTTGCCCTCTTTTATTGCCTCCTGACTGTCTGCCTCTCCTTGTTTGCCTTCCAGACATTCTAATAGATGGCCTGCAGGGAGATGGGAAAAAAGCAATAAGGGCTACCTTCAGGTGTCCTTCTCTGTCCCTTGAAACAAGGACTTTGACAGTGAAAGAAACTGACACACTCTCCCTACCTACAGTTTTCTGTCCCTAGAAAAAATGTTTTTTTTAAGCACAATTTAGCACAAGGAGAATTCACTCACTGTCCTTCCAGGTCCCTGGAAACAAGGACTTTGACAGTGAAAGAAACTGACACACTCTCCCTACCTACAGTTTTCTGTCCCTAGAAAAAATGTTTTTTTTAAGCACAATTTAGCACAAGGAGAATTCACTCACTGTCCTTCCAGGTCCCTGGAAACAAGGACTTTGACAGTGAAAGAAACTGACACACTCTCCCTACCTACAGTTTTCTGTCCCTAGAAAAAATGTTTTTTTTAAGCACAATTTAGCACAAGGAGAATTCACTCACTGTCCTTCCAGGTCCCTGGAAACAAGGACTTTGACAGTGAAAGAAACTGACACACTCTCCCTACGTACAGTTTTCTGTCCCTAGAAAAAATGTTTTTTTTAAGCACAATTTAGCACAAGGAGAATTCACTCACTGTCCTTCCAGGTCCCTGGAAACAAGGACTTCGACAGTGAAAGAAACTGACACACTCTCCCTACCTACAGTTTTCTGTCCCTAGAAAAAATGTTTTTTTTAAGCACAATTTAGCACAAGGAGAATTCACTCACTGTCCTTCCAGGTCCCTGGAAACAAGGACTTTGACAGTGAAAGAAACTGACACACTCTCCCTACCTACAGTTTTCTGTCCCTAGAAAAAATGTTTTTTTTAAGCACAATTTAGCACAAGGAGAATTCACTCACTGTCCTTCCAGGTCCCTGGAAACAAGGACTTTGACAGTGAAAGAAACTGACACACTCTCCCTACCTACAGTTTTCTGTCCCTAGAAAAAATGTTTTTTTAAGCACAATTTAGCACAAGGAGAATTCACTCACTGTCCTTCCAGGTCCCTGGAAACAAGGACTTTGACAGTGAAAGAAACTGACACACTCTCCCTACCTACAGTTTTCTGTCCCTAGAAAAAATGTTTTTTTTAAGCACAATTTAGCACAAGGAGAATTCACTCACTGTCCTTCCAGGTCCCTGGAAACAAGGACTTTGACAGTGAAAGAAACTGACACACTCTCCCTACCTACAGTTTTCTGTCCCTAGAAAAAATGTTTTTTTTAAGCACAATTTAGCACAAGGAGAATTCACTCACTGTCCTTCCAGGTCCCTGGAAACAAGGACTTTGACAGTGAAAGAAACTGACACACTCTCCCTACCTACAGTTTTCTGTCCCTAGAAAAAATGTTTTTTTTAAGCACAATTTAGCACAAGGAGAATTCACTCACTGTCCTTCCAGGTCCCTGGAAACAAGGACTTTGACAGTGAAAGAAACTGACACACTCTCCCTACCTACAGTTTTCTGTCCCTAGAAAAAATGTTTTTTTTAAGCACAATTTAGCACAAGGAGAATTCACTCACTGTCCTTCCAGGTCCCTGGAAACAAGGACTTTGACAGTGAAAGAAACTGACACACTCTCCCTACCTACAGTTTTCTGTCCCTAGAAAAAATGTTTTTTTTAAGCACAATTTAGCACAAGGAGAATTCACTCACTGTCCTTCCAGGTCCCTGGAAACAAGGACTTTGACAGTGAAAGAAACTGACACACTCTCCCTACCTACAGTTTTCTGTCCCTAGAAAAAATGTTTTTTTTAAGCACAATTTAGCACAAGGAGAATTCACTCACTGTCCTTCCAGGTCCCTGGAAACAAGGACTTTGACAGTGAAAGAAACTGACACACTCTCCCTACCTACAGTTTTCTGTCCCTAGAAAAAATGTTTTTTTTAAGCACAATTTAGCACAAGGAGAATTCACTCACTGTCCTTCCAGGTCCCTGGAAACAAGGACTTTGACAGTGAAAGAAACTGACACACTCTCCCTACCTACAGTTTTCTGTCCCTAGAAAAAATGTTTTTTTTAAGCACAATTTAGCACAAGGAGAATTCACTCACTGTCCTTCCAGGTCCCTGGAAACAAGGACTTTGACAGTGAAAGAAACTGACACACTCTCCCTACCTACAGTTTTCTGTCCCTAGAAATTTTTTTTTTTTAAGCACAATTTAGCACAAGGAGAATTCACTCACTGTCCTTCCAGGTCCCTGGAAACAAGGACTTTGACAGTGAAAGAAACTGACACACTCTCCCTACCTACAGTTTTCTGTCCCTAGAAAAAATGTTTTTTTTAAGCACAATTTAGCACAAGGAGAATTCACTCACTGTCCTTCCAGGTCCCTGGAAACAAGGACTTTGACAGTGAAAGAAACTGACACACTCTCCCTACCTACAGTTTTCTGTCCCTAGAAAAAATGTTTTTTTTAAGCACAATTTAGCACAAGGAGAATTCACTCACTGTCCTTCCAGGTCCCTGGAAACAAGGACTTTGACAGTGAAAGAAACTGACACACTCTCCCTACCTACAGTTTTCTGTCCCTAGAAAAAATGTTTTATTTAAGCACAATTTAGCACAAGGAGAATTCACTCACTGTCCTTCCAGGTCCCTGGAAACAAGGACTTTGACAGTGAAAGAAACTGACACACTCTCCCTACCTACAGTTTTCTGTCCCTAGAAAAAATGTTTTTTTTAAGCACAATTTAGCACAAGGAGAATTCACTCACTGTCCTTCCAGGTCCCTGGAAACAAGGACTTTGACAGTGAAAGAAACTGACACACTCTCCCTACCTACAGTTTTCTGTCCCTAGAAAAAATGTTTTTTTTAAGCACAATATAGCACAAGCACAAAACACACTGACACTCTCCCTACCTATCCTTCTCTTTCCCTAAACTAAAGGAATCCAGGTTAAGCAAGAAAGAAATAAAAGTCACTGTCCCTGCCTATGCTGCTCTATCCCTGCTCCGGAACACACTACACTAGGCCGCCGTGCTGGCGGCCTTTTATAGTGTGGGGCGTGTACTAAACACCCTCAGCAATAATTGGCCACAGGCATCCTGCCTGTGGCCAATCATTGCTCTCCTCGCTGCCGGCGCTGTGATTGGCCAAGCATGCGGGGTCACAGTGCATGCTTGGCCAATCACAGCGCCTGGATGACACTGTGATGGCGTAGTGCATTGTGGGCCGTTCGCGTCACTCGAATTTGGCGCGAACGGCCCAAATCGTTCGATCTTCGTCGAACGATCGAACAGCCGATGTTCGAGTCGAAGGTATGTTCGACTCGAACACGAAGCTCATCCCTATTGGTTAATGAATTGTCAAAGTTCTTACACAAATCACATTGTGCTATGAAACATACATTTTTTGGTGTATCAATAAATGACATTTATTCACATCCACACGATCATGTTTTGGTTCCACCACATACACCTCATTCAAAGTCCCAACCATTCCCCCCTTATACCCGAAGACAGGGATGGGGGTGTGAACTTTCCCTCACGTCCCATATAACGTTCCAACATATGTCCCCTTTTGTTCCGCTACTTCTAATATAGCCTCTCAAATAGACACAGAGAGAACACGCATCCAACTTCATTATGTGTTGCACCGTGCGCTTCCATGCACTGGGCTTGCTGCAAACCTTCTAGTTCTACCATCTCAGATCCTCCATTGATGGGCAATGGTAAAGCTGCATTGAGGGGCACAGGTGAGGCTGCATTAATGGGCACTGGTGAAGCTGCGCTGATGGGCACTGGTGAGGCTGCATTGATGGGCACTGATCAGGCTGCATTGATGGGCACTGGTAAGGCTGCACTGATGGGCACTGGTGAAGTTGCATTGATGGGCATTGATGAGGCTGCACTGATGGGGGCTACTTCTAACATAGACTCTCAAATAGACATATCCGTACACACGCACGCAACGTCATTATGTGTTGCGTTGCACGCCTCTGTGCACTGGGCCTGCTGCAAACCTTCTAGTTCTACCATACCGTATGCTGCATTGATGGGCACTGGTAAAGCTGCATTGAGGGGCACTGGGTGGTGAGGCTGCATTGATGGGCACTGATGAGGCTGCATTTATGGGCACTGGTAAGGTTGCATTGATGGACATTGATCAGGCTGCATTGATGGGCACTGGTGAGGCTGCGCTGATCTACCATCCCGGATAGTGAGATTGTGAGAAGTTGGGGTAGGGGTGAGAGTCATGACACAAGAAGGGTGAATGAAGGTGTTCACTGTACACTCTGTTATGCCGCGTACACACGATAGTTTTTAATGTCATTTTCAAAAACAAAGTTTTTCTCTACGTGATTTTTCTTGTTTCCTCTCAAGCCTGTCTTGCATACACACGTTCATTCTCTACGTGATTTTTCTTGTTTCCTCTCAAGCCTGTCTTGCATACACATGTTCATTAAAAAAAACGCTCGAGCAAAGCGCAGTGACGTACAACACGTACGGCGGCACTATAAAGGGGAAGCTCCGTTCGAATGGCGCCACCCTACATGTTAGTAAAGTTTCAGTCCGTTACAGCGTGACGAATGTGCTATCTCTATTACGAATGCTAGTTTTACCAGAACGAGCGCTCCCGTCTCATACTTGATTCTGAGCATGCGTGTTTTTTTCCCCTCGTAAAAGCATACAAACTACCGTTTTTCACGTCGTTAAAAAAAACAACGTGAAAAACGATGTGAAAAAATAGAGCAGGTTCTCATTTTTTTTTGCCCATTTTTCACGTCGTTAAAAATGCTCTGGAGCCCACACACGATCGTTTTTAATGCCCATTTTAAAAAATTGCATTTTTAACGACGTGAAAAACAGTCGTGTGTACGCGGCATTAGAAAGAGGCCCCCACTAGGTTCCATTATACTTTTTTGTAGTCTCTAATGGGTCCTGGAAGGGGGTCTCTCACTAACAGAGACACTCTAATGGACACATTTAGAGAGAGACCCCCCCTCCTGGACCCATTAGACTCGGTTGTAGACTCTAATGGGTCCTGGAGGGGATTATTTCTAACAGACTGTCCAATGGACACTGTTAGAAAGACCTCCCTCCAGCTCCCATTTTTTTTTTAACCACCCATAGTCAAATGACATCCACAGGAGGGATCTCCCATCCTGGGTGGACGTCATATGACGTCCTGGGCTTCCCGGTCGTCTAGGGGGCACACGCGTGCCGGCGGCATCGCTTGGGACCCGGTGCGCATGCCCAGCCGTGTCCGCCAGGCACCCGCGATTGCCCGTGATCAGGGAAGGACCGTGGATCTGTCTGTGTACACACAGATCCACGTCCTGTCAGAGGTGAGGAGACTGATGTGTGTTCCCAGTACAGAGGAACACAGATCGGTCTTTTCCCCTTGTGAGTCCCCTCCCCCTACAGTTAGAATCACTCCCTAGGGAACATATTTAACCCATTGATCGCCCCCTGGTGTTAACCTCTTCCCTGCCAGTCACATTTGCACAGTAATCAGTGCAGTTTTATAGCACTAATCGCTGTATAAATGTGAATGGTCCCAAAAATGTGTCAAAAATGTCCGATAAGTCCGTCGCAATGTCACGGTCACAATAAAAATCGCAGCTCGCCGCCATTACTAGTAAAAAAATAAAAATGAATAAAAATGCAATAAATCTATCCCCTATTTTGTAGACGCTATAACTTTTGCGCAAACCATTCAATTTACACTTATTGCGATTTTTTTTACCAAAAATATGTAGAAAAATACATATCGACTTAAACTGAGGAAAAAATATTGGTTTTTTTTCAAAATTGTCGCTCTTCTTTTGTTTATAGCGCACAAAATAAAAACCACAGAGGTGATCAAATACCACTAAACGAAAGCTCTATTTATGAGAAAAAAAGGATGTCAATTTTGTTTGGCAGCCATGTCGCACGACCGTGCAATTGTCATTCAAAGTGCGACAGCGCTGAAAACTAAAAATTGGTCTGGGCAGGAGGGGGGTGAAAATGCCCTGTATTGAAGTGGTTAAAGGCAGAAGTTGTACTTTGTGCAAAACATAGGGGCGAGGTCAGGGGTGGGCCATGGGTGGGGTCAGGGATGGGTCATGGGTGGGGCCTGACAGGGGGCTCTTTCTTTATTTGGTTCAGGGGCCCTGAGGGTTGTCAGTCTGTATATTTCTATCCAAAGAGTTGCTGGCTGCTAAGCAGTCCCTGCCAATTTTAATGAAGTTCTTCTTTAGGCACCGTTCACACCTAAACCAGCTGCGGATCGCACAGCAACGCTATCTGTCCCTGTTCTCCGTTTCAGGGATGAATCAGGACAGAATCTTTGCTTAAATTCGATCCTGAAATGGAGGCAAAGACACACAGCATTTCTGTGCAGTGCGCTCCACAGCCGCCCTGGAGACATGTAAACCGGCTCCATAGAAAGCCGGTCACATTCTCCTGCTATGCAAATTGGATACGGAGAAAGCCGCATCCAATTCGCATAGGTGTGAACCCAGCCTCAAGGTAGGCTCAGACATATTTTATATTTTCAGTTTGTGCAAAACCATATGCAATGGAATCTTTTAATTCTTTTTTTATTATTATTATTCTGTTGGGGTTTATACAGTATGTGTTTGTGTTACTTTTGCTTGTGGCACAGCAATCAAAGCATACTTTATACACCGAAGCCTGCTTTTTGTTTAACCATGCCTCTTAAGCCCCTCCCACTGTTAAGAGTTTGGCAAAACCTTTTGCCGCATTTCCTCCCTCCAGTGTCCCCCATTCTAAAGTTCAAAACTTGGGAGGTAGGTTCAGCACTGTGTTCTGGCAGTGATACGCCATCTGCTGCCGGAATAAAATCATGTCGGTCTAAGTGCTACTCACAGGAACCATTGTAATTTTATGAATGAATACAAGGCTTCCTCTGATTGGCTGAGGTGGAGAGGTATATGGATGACATCAAGATCTCCGCCTTGCCCATTCAGAGGAAACTTTGTATTCATTACTAACAATACAAGGCGTCCTGTGAATGGGAAACACTCAGCCCGACTTGATTATTGGGAAAGTCCCCATACCGCTGCTGGAACACAGTGCTGTATACTGTATATAGCTGATGCTGCAAACTGTTTATATAGAGCTGAGAGCAGCTGCATCAATTTGGAATGGAAATAGTTTGGCCCAAACAAACTAGCTAAACAAACTAGTTAAAGCACAGGTGTCAAATACAAGGCCCGCGGGCCCAATCCGGCCCTCCAGGCCATTTCATGTGGCCCTCGCACTGCTGCAGGAGAGCTCCAGCCCTCCTCTAGTCCTCCTCCAGACCCTTACTTTCTGCTTTCAAGCAATGCATCCATTTTCTTCCCAGCAGCAGCATAAGGAAAGGGGGAAACACTGTGATGTAAGGGAGAGTGGGGGACTCAACTTCTGATGGTGGGGTGGCTCTTGACATCTAATGTAAGGGGAGGGGATGCGCGGGACATCTAATCTTACGGATGCAACAGGCCCTTTTGAGGACAATCATAATGCTGATGCGGCCCACGATGAAATTGAGTTTGACACCCCTGAGTTAAAGTGAAAGTGATACCTATCTAGCACACACTGCTGGAGTAGGATCAAACAAGTGTCAGAGAAAAAACACTGTAGGCTTAGAGATCTGTCTCTCTTGCTGAGGTACAGAAAAACTGTAAACTGAAAAAAAAAAAAAGACAAAAAGGAATTTAGCAAGTCTACTACATCCCTTCACTCTTCACCAAGGAAACTCTCATCTAATTAACACCTGTCTGGGAAGCCTTTTATAGAAAACTGCCACTGTCTTAATACCAGACTATATACATGCTCTGGAGCAATTACTTTATTCACAAAAATGTCAAAGTGATGCTTCAGTACACTGAAACAAGCATGAAGCTTGGGAGTCAGATGATAACAACTTATATCAAAGACTTTGTTGGCTTTGTGACAGCTTTTCTGTGGTTTGCTCATGTAGCGCTACACCTGAAGGAGCCACTTGGTAATTTGGGTTCTCTGTTCTGCACCTCAACTCCAAGAACAACCTCAGCCCCTCTAACACACCTGATTAAATTAAAGTTACTGCAAGCACATAAGTATAGATGCCTTTAACTTGGCTGTGAATTAGCACCAGGAAAAAGACACAAGACCATTTAGTGGTAAATGAACTCAATGAAAACACAGAAGGTAGGTTTAGACACAGTCTGCTTTAATCACTAGGCAAAGGTAACTTAGGAAATAATTCTGTACCATTAGACTGGGATTAAAGTGTTACTAAACCCACAACAGTAAAAACTGTCTGTATATGCAGAATAGCATGCTTGTTATACTTACTGTGAAACTTAAGGGTTAATCCTCTGTACTGTGTAAAAAGGCTCTTTGATCCTGTATGGACAGGTCCTCCCCCTCTTGCAGGGTCACTCTTGGCAAGGCCAGATAAGACACAGTCAGAGTAGTAAGGCTGAACATGCTCAATTTGGTCTCTATTGCTGGAGAGAACATTTCCTTGCTGAGCTGAGCTTTTCAGGTCACATGATATTGACATCACACATCTGTGCCTGTATACAGATCCTAAATGACAGCTCTGTCCCTCCCTCCTCCTCCATGCCCAGTAACTAAAAAAGAACACAGTGGGTGGGATGTCACATATTGATTCATGGATGATCCACCAACAGCATGAGGACACAGGCTGAAGTGGAAATCTCTTCCTACCTCAACACTCAGCACTCAGAGCAGACCCTGCAGTTTATCACGTGACCATGGTATACAGATCAGCCAAAAAGGTATATAGTGGCAGTATTTTAATGTAAAAAGAAGATTTATAAGCTGTGGGCACGGGGGGGGGGGGTGAACTATTTTCATATTACTGGGTTTAGTAACACTTTAAGTCTTGATAACAAACGTGGAGGTTCCGCGCTTAGGATAATGGCTAGGTTGCTGCCTCCCTTGAAAGAACTCCCCAAAAAAGGGGGGTCCAAAAAAAAACATATCGCACAAAATGACACAGGGTGGATATACCGTTTGGGGTCCCTTGCCCCTAAGGGCCTCAACTTAGATATTGACCTTAACTGCTTTATAGCTAATCCTTGAACCTGTCTCTCTCTAATAGCTGGGGTAAATGTACTACCGGTTTGAGCATCGTGAGCCATTACATCTAGTAGAGTGTCCACTTACTCTCAGGAAGGTTACTACTCAGACACTTAATGGCTTAATCTATAGGCCATGTTTTACACCTATGTGGGTTACCAGGGTAGTACTGATCTTCCTGGTTCTACTAGTGGGGTGTTTGGTCATGACGGTCAGTGCCTTAGAGCCCAACCATCTGGGCTACTGATTAGTGATTTAGTACCCCATGTTCTATCAGACTTGACACCAGATTTTGGATGGTTTGTGGCTCTTCTCCTTTTAGGAGGACCTCCTCTTTAGGACAGTGTTGCCACTAATATACAACCCCCAGATATCATATACTTCATGTAAAATATTTCCATATCAATCTCCTTATAAACTTCCATGTTTACTACTATTTTCTGTTTCTTTATAAGTGTTACTTTTAAGAGATACAGGCATCTTGTGCCCTGTAGTTAGGAGGAAACGTACTCTCTTTAGTCTGATGACCATATGTCAATTAACTAATTTTTAGCTTTTTATTTTATTAAATCTGTAACATTTTAGTTTTACAAGGTAGTCTAGTTTGGTCAGCATATTGCTTAATTAACGGCTCCTTTTCCACCTTTACCACTAGAGGGAGCTCCCTTTAGATGAGTTAAAGCTATAGGCAATATGCTAAGGCCGTTTGTTCACCACCGTTCTTAATTTGGGAGAGCGAGCGTTCAGATTCACAGTATCGCAATTTGAAAGGGACCATAGGTAGTCAGTGATTGGTTTTCTATTATGCCAATCTAATAGTACTGGGAACACATAATATGAGGATGGTCAGCGCCTCGGAGGTTACGCCCACTGCAATTGAGGGATGGGAGAAAACTGCACTGCCGCTCTCCATTAATAGACGTTGAGTGCACTAAGATGGCACCGCCTCAGACAGACGACGTCTATGACGAAACGCGTAAGGCGGGGCCACTCACACAACGTCACTTCCGGGTTCGAGAGGAAATCGTGTGAAACACAGTTGGAATGCACGCTGCCAACCCCGGCTTTCTTACACTACTCGTAGACCCTGATTCTTTGAGTGTTTTGTTTTGAGATGACATCTTACCATTTATGGAAGACTGTTATGTTATTTTAATAGTAATTTTAATAAACTGAAACCCTTGATTCTACACTATTGGAGCCCTTATCTCTTCCATATGAGGACTTTTGCTGGGGATCAAATAGGAACTTACTTACATACTAGTTATCACCTAGTATCCGGCTATCACAGGACATCCTGATGGAAAGGCTGAAGGCAACCTGATCGGGAGAGACATCAGGACTTTAGCTGATTCATACTATACATGCCATTTACCCCTGCAGGGGTATTGGGAGCTGGTGAGTGGGGACCCAAGAGGGGGAGCACGAAAGTCACATGAATAACTACCCGGTTGTACCATGCACATTGTCAGAGATTGTTAATTGACCAGACTGTGTGACCTCATAAAAGGAAACCAAACGGGTGTAGGTGAAAATATATATAATTTATTACGGTGAGTGACCAACATACAACAACCAATAAAACGCAGTGCAATAAACCAACAGTGACTACAAACAATATATACAAATAAGGGAGATACCAGAATCGTAGTAGAAGCCAGGCCAAGGTCATACACAAGGGGATCAAGCAGATGGGTATGGATGGGAGGATGCAGGAACAGGGAGGGGACGGATGGATAGGCTGCAGAGCAGGGATCCAGGTAACAGAAGGGAAAGCTGCAGGATGGGCACAAGGTAAGGATCAGGTTAAACAGGATGCGGGTTCAAGGTAGGGATCGGGTCGGATCAGATCAGGCAGGGTGCAGGTTAGGATCAGATACAGGCTAAAGTCCGGGTCACAGGTCCAGGGGGTCAGGAAGACAGATACCAGGGCAACGAGTGTTTGCATTTGCCGGGTATATAAAGAAGTCCAGATGATTGAGCTTCAGGTCACAGCTGACCACAGGAAGTGCTGCCTGCCCCATACTGCCAGAATACACCCGCTGGTGGATGCCGGTACTGCAGTCCACGTATCATGTGTTACCACCAGCAGGTGAGATCCTCCAACAGAGATATTGGCTGCAGGAGGACACCTGCTGGCGGACACTAGCACTGCAGTCCAAAGGACCAACATTACCACCAGCGGGTGAAGCCTTTCCTGACACACATGAGGATAGGCCCAGTCAACCCTGCAGGCATCAATAAAGCTACTAAATGGCTATATTGCCAGTTTCAAAAGGGCTTAGTCTTTCTAGCAGCAGATGGTAAATCCTCACAGCAGCAGCTTACCATCACCAGTCCGAGCGGTGTTGCAGCTTACCCTGTGGTCACACACAGCAATAAGTCCACTCTCTGCTCTGCACCCAGGTGACTCTGGCTGTTGGCACATCTGGACTCAACACTTAAGATCCTGCTCACATTATGCAGCGGTGATGCACACTGGACAGGGATGTGCACCCCATGGCTCCCTCATGGCAAGAGGAAGTTGTTTACTGTACAGCTTGAGAAAATGCAGCGCTTTCCCTTCCTTCTGACAACCTCCCTCTGAGAAATGCATTTTCAAAATCTCTTGATTATAGTAGAGTCTCACTCCTCTGGACTACAGTTCCCATAGCGCAGTGCTGCCTGACCTACCCTATTGAACTCTTCCTGTTCAACAGCTCCCTCCTCTTTCTAACATAATCAGTTCAGCACTCCAGAGCAGCAGCTACAGGGAGCAGCTGCAGTCAGTGTTTCTTTTGCTTTCCATTCATAGCCAAGTACCTGGCTACACACATGCATGACAAAGCAACTAGTTCATTTGCATAACCTTCTTTTTTCATCTCCCACCGCTATGTTTAGCAACCAGTAGCCAAGAGAGGAAGACTAAAGAACTTTCCCCCAGCCCCCATGTGACAGCATTAGGTGTCTGAGCATCTTTCAGAAAGCACAAGCCCTATCACGAACTACAAAATACTTTTCCTTAAGCCTCGTACACACGGCCGAGAATCCCGTTGTAAAAAAACCCCATTGTTTTTCTCAACAAGATTCTTGTCAAGCTTGACGGGATTCTTGTCAAGCTTTCCTTGCATACACACTTTCAATTAAAAATCTCGTTATTGTAAAGCGCGGTGACGTACAACACGTACAACGGTAGTATAAAGGGGAAGTTTGATTCCAATGGCGCCACCCCTTGGGCTGCTTTTGCTGATCTCGTGTTACCGCTTGTTAGTAAAAGTTTTGGGAGAGACGATTCGCGCTTTTCAGTCTTCGTGCGTTCAGTTCGTTACAGCGTGACGAATGTGCCATCTCCATTATGAACGCTAGTTTTACCAGAAGGAGCGCTCCTGTCTCATACTTGATTCTGAGCATGTGCGGTTTTTTAAGACTCGGAAAAGCATACACACGACCGGTTTTCTCGTCGGAAAACAGGCCGACGAGATTCCCGGCAGTTTTCTCGACAAGAAACCATACATACGAATGGTTTTCTCGGCATGAAAGCTCTCCCAGCAGTTTTCTTGTTGTTTCTTGCAGAGAAAACCGGTCGTGTGTACGAGGCTTAACACTTGGCAAATTAATGGATAAGTAGGAGAGCATTAAGGGACCTGCTTTGCATTGTGCTGCATTTCTTTAGACACAGCATGTCCTTCTGAGGTGCATTTGATCTGCGGACAAAGCAGGCCTTTTCTTGTCAAACACATTGGGGTTGATTTACTAAAGACAAATAGACTGTGCACTTTGCAAAGTGCAGTTGCACTCTGCAAGAGCAGTTGCTCCAGAGCTTAGTAAATTAGCTTATGCTTCACTTTGCAAAGAATACCCAATCACATGCAAGGAAAATGTAAAAAAACATAATTTTTGCTTGCACATGATTGGATGATGGAAGTCAGCAGAGCTTCTGCTAATTTACTAAGCTCTGAAGCAACTGCTCTTGTAGAATGCAAGTGCACTCTGCAAAGTCTAGTTGCATTTAGTAAATCAACCCCATTGTTTTTTATTTGAATGCAGCTGCATGCACTCAAATAAAGACCGAAGCATGTGACAAAAACGCTCTTCTAAATTAACCCTTAACATGAACCTGTTGCTTTGCCATTCTTACTTTTACAGAGGGTGTTGGACAGCTGGTAAATGTTGCCACCTCACCACCTATTTTTACCCATAAAAACAAAGTTGTTGAGCAGTTATGCCCCATACACACGGTCGGAGTATTCTCTGACGGAATTCCATCAGAGAAAAATTGAACATGTTCTATTTTTAAACTCCGATGGACTTCATCGGAATTACTCCGATGGGGCACACACACGGTAGGAATTTTCAATGGAAAAAGTCGGACTTTTTCCACCGTAAATTCCTATCGTGTGTACAAGGCATTAGAGTGCTGCCGTTTTCGGGTGCATAGCATCCCAGCTGTGACATGTGAACACCCCCACCCTCTGCCTTTGTAAGAGGGAGCAGTTGGGGGTAGCAATAAAAACCACGGCTCAACCCCCCAACTGCAAGTATAAATGAGGTCTAAAAGTGTCAGTTTCAATCTAGGTTATTTACATTGCTATGATGTAAACTCATGACGGCCATGCAACCCAGTGCATTATTAAAGAAAATAGGATAACTCAAATGTACAGAAATTGTGACAGAGCTGATTCATTATCAGTCTTATACAGGTATATATACTCTAAGGAACAAATGTGACAAACAGATTGATATGATTCCTCATAACTGTCTTTTTTCCCATCTATGTTTTTATATTGCTGCATGTTTTATGTCTTCCCTTTGGGCTTTCATCTCTAGATTCCAGGCACCCTGAGAAATAACTTGTGAAGGTTATCACACTCTCTGCTGCAGTCACAAATCATATCATTGTTGTTTTCTTAAGGCGTAGACAGATCATTGTCAAAAAATGGATAAAAAAAAAGAATAATTTTTAAAAGAAAAATATTATGTGTGTATGAAGTGTCTTCAGGCCTGAAAGGATACATATGCAATGGCTCAGGGAAGATGAGATAAATAAAATAGCGTAGCACTACCCAAAACAACTCAATCCTGTGCTCAAATCAAAATGACTATGAAAAACTTTTTTCATGCTGTGGCCCAAGAGCCAGTATGGCATTATCTTAAACCACAATTTACCCTTGTCATTTGGATCTCCTTAAATTACCATTAATTTTAGCCAACGTGAGATCCCCCAAAAAATTATTGTGGGAGCCTACCTGCTGTGCATCACCTCCACACAACCTATTGTGGCAAAATTACTTTGGTACTTACTGGTATAAAACCTTAAAATGTAAGAGAACCCCATGCATGTTCCTGGTACTCCTGTATTGGCAAAAGAGCTTTTCATTGAGGTAGATAGATCTGTAGAGACAAGCGCAATGGATAACATTTCCTTTGCGTAGGTCATATTGGATCCTATGGACACTGATGCTGTAGTCTTTATTCACCCTTACAACCAATATCTTGCTTATTTCTTGAAATGTAAGCCGTTCTTATCTCATAAAGACTTTGATACGGATGTGCGATTTGCTGGCTCTCCTTTTCTATCTGCATTCTGTTCGAGTGTTTGGAGCACACTTGGAGCCAGAGCACCGACTATTCAGGGTCCCAGAATAGACATGTGAGGGATCTGAAGTGAGCGCTGCATCTGTTTTAAATTTATATTATTTTACACATCCGCATTTTCAGATAACTCATACTGTCACTGCAGAGCCATAGGTTCAAACTGGGAACTCTGCACCCACTCAGTTCTGATGCCGCATACACACGACCGTTTTTAATGTCATGGAAAAAAACAAAGTTTTTCTCAACGTGATTCTTCTCAAGCCTGCCTTGCATACACAGTATCGTGAAAAAAAAAATGCTTGAGCAAAGCGTGGTGACGTATAACGCGTACGACAACACGTACGACGGCACAATAAAGGGGAAGTTCCATTCGGATGGTGCCACCCTTTGGGCTGCTTTTGCTGATTTCGTGTTACCGCGTGTTAGTAAAAGTTTGGTGTTAGCCGATTCGCGCTTTTCAGTCTCTGTGCTTTTCAGTCCGTTACAGCATGACGAATGTGCTGTCTCCATTACGAACGCTAGTTTTACCAGAACGAGCGCTCCTGTCTCATAACTTGCTTCTGAGCATGCGTGTTTTTTTCCCGTCGTTAAAGCGTACACACGACCATTTTTCACGACGAGAAAAACGACGACGTGAAAAACGACAACAAAAAATAGAACAGGTTCTAAATTTTTAATGGCCATTTTTCTCATCGAGAAAAATGCTCTGGAGCCTACATACGACCGTTTTTCACGACCAATTAAAAAAATTGCATGTTTCTCGTCATGAAAAACGGTCGTGTGTACGCGGCATCAGAGACATAACTAATGGATAGAAAGCCCTAGAACAAATGTTATAGCTTAACTCCGGACAGATTTATTTTTTTATGCAAATGTTAGAACATCTGTTGGGGTCCTCATTGTTATCTGTGGACTCATTAGGAATAGGGATGAGCTCGGTGTTTCGAGTCGAACATAAGTTAGACTCGAACATCGGCTGTTTGACCGTTCGGCGAACATTGAACGATTTGGGCCGTTCGCGCCAAATTCGAGTGACGCAAACGGCCCACAATACACTGCGCCATCGCAGTGCAATCCCGGCGCTGTGATTGGCCAAGCATGCACTGTGACCCCGCATGCTTGACCAATCACAGCGCCGGCAGCTAGGAGAGCCATAATTGGCCACAGGCAGGTTGCCTGTGGCCAATTATAGCTCAGGGGGTTTAGCACACGCCCCACACTATAAAAGGCCGCCAGCGCGGCGGCCTTGTGTAGTGTGTTCCGGCGCAGGGAAAGAGTTACATAGGCAGGGACAGTGTCAGTGCTATTTGTACCTCAAACTTGTGTGTAGGGAGAGAGAAGGATAGGCAGGGAGAGTGTCAGTGTCATATTCTTTGCTAAACCTTGTGTGCAGGGAGAGAGAAGGATAGGCAGGGGACAGTGTCAGTGTCACATTCTTTGCTAAACCTTGTGTGCAGGGAGAGAGAAGGATAGGCAGGGAGAGTGTCAGTGTCATATACTTTGATAAACCTTGTGTGCAGGGAGAGAGAAGGATAGGCAGGGGACAGTGTCAGTGTCATATTCTTTGCTAAACCTTGTGTGCAGGGAGAGAGAAGGATAGGCAGGGGACAGTGTCAGTATCACATTCTTTGCTAAACCTTGTGTGCAGGGAGAGAGAAGGATAGGCAGGGAGAGTGTCAGTGTCATACTTTGATAAACCTTGTTTACAGGAAGAGAGAAGGATAGGCAGGGGACAGTGTCAGTGTCATATTCTTTGCTAAACCTTGTGTGCAGGGAGAGAGAAGGATAGGCAGGGAGAGTGTCAGTGTCATATACTTTGATAAACCTTGTGTGCAGGGAGAGAGAAGGATAGGCAGGGGACAGTGTCAGTGTCATTGTTGCTAAGCCTCCTGCACATTATACACCTGAAGTTAGCCCGTATTGCTGCTTTTTCCTGGTGTGTTACACCAACAGGCATTTGCAGCACTTACAGCAGGCGGAGTGTGCCTCCTGATCATATTACACCTGAAGTTAGCCTGTATTGCTGCTTTTTCCTGGTGTGTTACACCAACAGGCATTTGCGGCACTTACAGCGGGCGGAGTGTGCCTCCTGATCATATTACACCTGAAGTTAGCCTGTATTGCTGCTTTTTCCTGGTGTGTTACACCAACAGGCATTTGCGGCACTTACAGCGGGCGGAGTGTGCCTCCTGATCATATTACACCTGAAGTTAGCCTGTATTGCTGCTTTTTCCTGGTGTGTTACACCAACAGGCATTTGCGGCACTTACAGCGGGCGGAGTGTGCCTCCTGATCATATTACACCTGAAGTTAGCCTGTATTGCTGCCTTTTCCTGGTGTGTTACACCAACAGGCATTTGCGGCACTTACAGCGGGCGGATTGTGCCTCCTGATCATATTACACCTGAAGTTAGCCTGTATTGCTGATTTTTCCTGGTGTGTTACACCAACAGGCATTTGCAGCACTTACAGCGGGCGGAGTGTGCCTCCTGATCATATTACACCTGAAGTTAGCCTGTATTGCTGCTTTTTCCTGGTGTGTTACACCAACAGGCATTTGCGGCACTTACAGCGGGTGGAGTGTGCCTCCTGATCATATTACACCTGAAGTTAGCCTGTATTGCTGCTTTTTCCTGGTATGTTACACCAACAGGCATTTGCGGCACTTACAGCGGGCGGAGTGTGCCTCCTGATCATATTACACCTGAAGTTAGCCTGTATTGCTGCTTTTTCCTGGTGTGTTACACCAACAGGCATTTGCGGCACTTACAGCGGGCGGAGTGTGCCTCCTGATCATATTACACCTGGAGTTAGCCTGTATTGCTGCTTTTTCCTGGTGTGTTACACCAACAGGCATTTGCAGCACCTACAGCAGGCGTAGTGTGATTCCTGCAAAATATACTCCTGAAGCTAGGCCTTATTGCTGGTTTTCCCATTTCCCTGCAGGCCATTAGAATGTCTGGAAGGCAAACAAGGAGAGGCAGACAGTCAGGAGCCAATAAAAGAGGTCAAGCAGGCTCTGTGTCTAGAGACAACAGTGCTGGTCGTGGACGCGGTGCATCGCCATCAGCACGTGGCCATGGGACATGCTTGTCCTTCTTTTCGGCAGCTGGACATGTTGAGCCGCATCATGCCGAAGACTTGGTAGAGTGGATGACCAAGCCCTCCTCATCCTCCTCATCCTCTCTCACCCAGGCTCAGGGTACTGGCAAAGCAGCTGCCAAAGCGTCCTCTTCCCTGGTATCAATGTCATCATCAGTCACTCCTTCCCTAGACCAACCATGTCCTCCTGAGGAGTCCCCCAAACTGTTTGAGCACAGTGTTGGGTACATGCTCCAGGAGGATGCCCAGCGTTTCGAAGGGTCTGATGATGATACCCAGCTAGAGGAAGGCAGTAGCATGAGAGCAGAGAGAGGGGATGCTCAAGAAGGACACCAATCTGGCAGTCATGTTCCAGCAGCTGCAGCATACTGCCAGATTGGCTCCAGTGATGAGGAGGGAGGGGATAATGAGGTAACTGACTCCACGTGGGTGCCTAATAGGAGAGAGGAGGAGGAGGAGGAGGAGGATGAGGAGGAGGCACATCTCCAACGAGGCAGGATGCCCTCGGGGGGCCAGCGTAAGGGCAGCACACCGACGGAATCACACCGCAGAGCTCCGCCTGTGCAGGGCGCTGCCTCTGCCCATTATTCAAAAAGTTCTTTGGTGTGGGCCTTTTTTGAGTCGAGTGCATCAGATCGCACAGCTGCTGTTTGCAACATATGTCTCAAGCGTATATCGCGTGGCCAAAACATCACCCGCTTGGGCACCACATGCTTGACCAGACATATGTTGACCTGCCATGCAGCTCGTTGGCAAGCCTACCTTAAAGACCCACACCAAAGAACAAAGCGGACCACTCCTTGCACCGCATCAGCTGGGATCTCCAACCCCACTATACCTTCAGTCCTCTCTGAAACCTGCACTGAGAGGAATGAAGGTGTAGAATTAGGTGTGTCACAGCCAAGTACTTGCGGGCACTCTGCTAGCAGTACACCGACGTCAAATTCTAGCCCCAGCTGCTGGACCGTCTAAAGAAGTTCACTCCCAGCCATCCACATGCCCAGCGGTTGAATGCTAGCTTGGCTAAATTGCTAGCGCTTCAACTGCTGCCTTTTCAGTTGGTAGACTCGGCCCCCTTCCATGAGTTTGTGCAATGTGCGGTTCCTCAGTGGCAGGTTCCCAAACGCCACTTTTTCTCACGGAAGGCGATTCCGGCTCTCTACCGGCATGTGGAAGGCAATGTCTTGGCCTCGCTGGACAGGGCGGTCAGCGGTAAGGTGCATATTACCGCTGACTCATGGTACAGCAGGCATGGACAGGGACGTTACCTTTCTTTCACGGCGCATTGGGTCACTCTTTTGGCAGCTGGGAAGGATGCAGGACAAGGTGCAGTAGTGTTGGAGGTTGTTCCACCGCCACGCCTCCAAAATGCTACTACTGGTTGTGACACACCTCTGTCCTCCACCCCCTCCTCTTCTTCTTCCTCCATGGCCTCTTCCTGTGCTTTGTCCTCGGAACCAGCGGTGTTCCGTAGGCGTTCAAGGGGCTACGCAATTACGCAGGCAAAAAGATGCCATGCCGTGCTTGCGCTGGTGTGTTTGGGGGACAGGAGCCACACTGGGGCAGGGGTTCTGTCTGCTCTGCAGGGGCAGGCCGAGAGGTGGTTGACGCCACGCCAGCTTAAGCCAGGAATGGTAGTTTGCGACAATGGCACCAACCTCCTCTCCGCTCTCCGACAGGGACAACTGACCCATGTGCCCTGTGTGGCTCACGTCCTTAACCTGGTGGTGCAGCGGTTCTTGGGCAGGTACCCGGGCTTACAGGATGTCCTGAGGCAGGCCAGGAAAGTCTGTGTGCATTTCCGCAGATCTTATAATGCCAGTGCTCGCTTGGCTGAGCTGCAAAAGGAGTTGAACCTGCCCAAGAACCGCCTTATATGTGACATGCCCACCAGGTGGAACTCAACGTTGGCCATGCTGCAGCGGCTGCACACGCAGCAGAGGGCCATCAATGAGTACCTGTGCGACTACGACACCAGGACAGGGTCAGGAGAGCTCGGGTTTTTTTCACCACGCCAGTGGGGCATGATCAGGGATGCATGCACTGTCCTGGCACCATTTGAGGAGGCCACGAGGATGGTGAGCAGTGACAGTGCATGCATCAGTGACACTAACTCTTGTCCACCTGTTGGAACACACGCTGCGTGGAATAATGGACAGGGCACTTGAGGCAGAACAGAGGCAGGAAGAGGAGGACTTCCTTGCCTCTCAAGGCCCCCTTTACCCAGACAGTGTTCCTTCTGTCCCACCCATCGCACAGGAAGAAGAGGAGGAGGAGGAGGATTGTGTCAGCATGGAGGAGGAGCCTGGCACTCAGCATCATCATCAGCAGCAGTCTTTTAGGGATGATTTACAGTCCCAAGAAACCAGTGGACTTGTACGTTGCTGGGAGGAGGTGGCTGCGGATCATGTCGTCCTTAGTGACCCAGAGGACTCCGGGCCGAATGCCTCAGCTAACCTACGCTGCATGGCCTCCCTGATCCTGCAAAGTCTGCAGAAGGATCCTCGTATTCTTCGGATCAAGGAGAGGGACCATTACTGGCTGGCCACTCTCCTTGATCCACGGTACAAGGGTAAGGTTGCGGACCTTATCTTACCGTCGCAGAGGGAGCAGAGGATGAGACAACTCCGGGAGGCCTTGCAGAAAGGTCTGTGCAACGCATTCCCAGAGACTGGGAGGTTAAAAACTCCTGGTCCTGGACAACGAGTTGCTGAGGCTTCGGTCAGTCAAAGAAGGAGCGGTGGGGAAGGTGGCCGTCTGACCGATGCGTTCAGACAATTCTTTTGTTCCGCAGCCCCAAGGTATGATCGGTTCCAGCAACCATCGCCAGCGTCTGATATACATGGTGCAGGAATACCTAGGGGCAGGGTCAGACTTGGACACCTTCCCCACCGAAAATCCTCTGGCTTACTGGGTCTTGAGGATGGATCACTGGCCAGAGCTTGCACAGTATGCAATTCTTTCAGAACGCACATTCAGTGCTGCTGGAGGATTTGTCACGGATCACAGGGTGCGCCTGTCCACCGACTCTGTTGATCGACTGACCTTCATAAAGAAGAACCAGTCTTGGATCACCACCAGCTACCAAACACCTGAAGCTGATATAACAGACTAATTTATTTTCAAATGTCACATCCCTTCAAGACTGATGCTGATGCTGAGAGACTGTCCTGTTATGTTGACTGACTATCCTCCTCCTCCTCAATGATCCGATTGATGATGATAGCTTGGAAGAAATTTTTGTTTCTGGGTGCCGCCACCAGTGGCTAAGACCCAATTTTTCAGCCCCTGTTTAACAGGGGCATGTAATTACAATTTTTTATGCAATGCTTTGCAGCATGGCTCATTCCTGCACTCCAACTAGAGTATCTGGGAGAGGTTGCAGTGTCGTGGCACCAGCACCAGTGGCTAAGGCCCAATTTTTCAGCCCCTGTTTAACAGGGGCGTGTAATTACAATTTTTGATGCAATACTTTGCAACAGGGCTCATTGCTGTGCTCCAAGTACAGTATCTGTGAGGGGTTGCAGTGTTGTGGCACCAGTGCCTAAGGCCCAATTTTTCTGCCCCTGTTTAACAGGGGCATGTAATTACAATTCTTGATCTAATAATTCACAGCAGGGCCCATTCCTGCGCCCACCAAGAGTAACTGTGAGGCCTTACACTGCTGTGTCAACACCACCACCAAAGGCCCAATTTTTCAGCCCCTGTTCAACAGGGGCATGCAATTACAATTCTTGATCTAATAATTCACAGCAGGGCCCATTCCTGCACCCACCAAGAGTAACTGTGAGGCCTTGCAGTGTTGTGTCAACACCACCACCACCAAAGGCCCAATTTTTCAGCCCCTGTTCAACAGGGGCATGCAATTACAATTCTTGATCTAATAATTCACAGCAGGGCCCATTCCTGCGCCCACTAAGAGTAACTGTGAGGCCTTACAGTGTTGTGTCAACACCACCACCACCACCAAAGGCCCAATTTTTCAGCCCCTGTTCAACAGGGGCATGCAATTACAATTCTTGATCTAATAATTCACAGCAGGGCCCATTCATGCGCCCACCAAGAGTAACTGTGAGGGCTCACAGTGTTGTGGCAACACCAACATGTAAGGGGCAAATTTCAGCTGAGTATATACGGCAGGCCCCTACTTTCAAACATCCAACTTACAAACGACTCCTCCTTGCAAACGGAAGGATACAACAGGAAGTGAGAGGAAATCTACCCCTAGGAAGGCAAATTCTCTCCTGTAAGAGTTAATATGGGAAAAAAAAGTGTCTCCTCTCCACTGATGCTTTATCACCAATTCTTGTTTCAATAAAAACCCCAAATTTTCAAAAAACATTTGTCATTAGGACGGAATGTGAGGTGAACTGTTCTGAACAGGTGCACACTGCACAGACAGCAAAACAAATGTTACAGGGGTGATAACCCTTCCTTATGTTTTCCAAAAAGCTTAAAAATAGATTTCTTGGCTGGAGCTACACTTAAACAATGTACCTGTTCAAAATTACAAACAGATTTTACATAAGAACAAACCTACAGTCCCTGTCTTGTATGCACCGCCTGTATACGGCTGTTCAGAGTATATAGGGCCTTTTTTATTTTGTGTGCGGGGTTCCCCTTAATATCCATACAAGACCCAAAGGGGCTGGTAATGGGCTGGGGTAGGGGGGGGGGGTGATGGGGTAGCTATGCCATTTTTCTTAAAGATTGTCATCCATATTACTGGGACCAGACATTACATTAAAGCCGCAAGCAGTTTTAAATGGCTTTTTTTCCTTTAGGCTGGGTTCACACTAGTGCGACACGACATCCGTCCTACTTTGGATCCGACTTTGCCCTGCGACATGAAGCCGACATATGTCCGACTATCAATGAACGGGGATCCAACTTGGACCCCCGCCAATATCAGGCACTGTGTTTGGTATGAATCTTGAGGGGGAACTCCAGGCCAAATTTTAAATAAAAAAACGGCATGGGTTCCCCTCCAGAGGCATACCAGGCCCTTGGGTCTGGTCTGGATTTGACCGGGCACCCCTACGCCAAAAAAACGGCTTGGGGGTCCCCCCAAAATCCAAACCAGACCCTTATCCGAGCACACAACCTGGCAGGCCGCAGGGGAAGAGGGGGACGAGAGCGGCCCCCCCTCCCTCCTGAACCGTACCAGGCCGCATGCCCTCAACATGGGGGGTTTGGTGCTCTGGGGCAGGGGGGCGACCTGTGGCCCCCCCACCCCAGAGCACCCTGCCCCCATGTTGATGAGGACAGGGCCTCTTCCCGACAACCCTGGCCGTTGGTTGTCGGGGTCTGCGGGCGGGGGGCTTATCGGAATCCGGGAGCCCCCTTCAATAAGGGAGCCCCCAGATCCCGGCCCCCCCACCCTATGTGAATGAGTATGGGGTACATCGTACCCCTACCCATTTACCTGGTGGAAAAAAATTGCAATAAAAAAACACTACACAGGTTTTTAAAGTAATTTATTACACAGCTTCGGGGGTCTTCTTCCGACTCCGGCGCTCTTCTTCCGACTTCCGGGGGTCTTTTCCGACTTCGGGGGTCTCCGGTGTCGTCTCCGCGCTCTCCGGTTCTTTCTTCCGCCGGGCCTCCCCCATCTTCTTTTTAGCTCTTTTGCTAACGGAGGCCCGGTCTTCCCCGTTGTCTCGTCCGGCTCTCCGTTGTCCTTCTGCCGGCCCCTCCACTAACTTCTTTAGCTCTTTCGCTAGTGGAGGGGCGCGGTCTTCCCGTCGCTGTCGCCGTCGGCGTCTTCTTCCCTCTTCTCCTTCTCGATGTTGACGCGTCGCTTCCTCCCGCTGTAATACTGGCTCTCCGCTCCGCATTAATATAGGCTTCTCATGACATCACAGTCACATGTTCCGGGGCACATGGCCCCGGAGCATGTGACTGTGACGTCATGGGAACATGTGACTGTGACGTCATGAGAAGCCTATATTAATGCGGAGCGGAGCGGAGAGCCATTATTACAGCGAGAGGAAGCGACGCGTCAACATCGAGAAGGAGAAGAGGGAAGAAGAAGCCGACGGCGACGGGAAGACCGCGCCCCTCCACTAGCGAAAGAGCTAAAGAAGTTAGTGGAGGGGCCGGCAGAAGGACAACGGAGAGCCGGACGAGACAACGGGGAAGACCGGGCCTCCGTTAGCAAAAGAGCTAAAAAGAAGATGGCGGAGGCCCTGCGGAAGAAAGAACCGGAGAGCGCGGAGACGACACCGGAGACCCCCGAAGTCGGAAAAGACCCCCGGAAGTCGGAAGAAGAGCGCCGGAGTCGGAAGAAGACCCCCGGAGCTGTGTAATAAATTACTTTAAAAACCTGTGTAGTGTTTTTTTATTGCAATTTTTTTCCACCAGGTGAATGGGTAGGGGTACGATATACCCCATACTCATTCACATAGGGTGGGGGGGCGGGATCCGGGGGCCCCCTTATTGAAGGGGGCTCCCGGATTCCGATAAGCCCCCCGCCCGCAGACCCCGACAACCAACAGCCAGGGTTGTCGGGAAGAGGCCCTGTCCTCATCAACATGGGGGCAGGGTGCTCTGGGGTGGGGGGGTCACAGGTCGCCCCCCTGCCCTAGAGCACCAAACCCCCCATGTTGAGGGCATGCGGCCTGGTACGGTTCAGGAGGGAGGGGGGCTGCTCTCTCGTCCCCCCCCCTCTTCCCCTGCGGCCTGCCAGGTTGTGTGCTCGGATAAGGGTCTGGTTTGGACCTTAGGGGGACCCCCACGCCGTTTTTTCAGCGTAGGGGTTCCCCTTCAAATCCAGACTAGACCCAAGGGCCTGGTATGCTCCTGGAGGGGGAACCCACGCCGTTTTTTTTTTTTAATTTGGCCTGGAGTTCCCCCTCAAGAGCAGTACAGCACAAGTCGCATGCCAAAGTCGGGCCATGCAAGACTGCGGTCCGACTTTGATCCGACTTCAATGATAGTCAATGGGCTGAAGTCGGATCAAAGTCGGACCAAAGTAGTACAGGGAGCATTCTCAAAGTCGGACCGACATGTGTCGGACCAGTTAGGACGGCTCCCATAGGGAAACATTGATTTTCACATGTCATGCGACATGAGCTCCCAATGTCGGAGCGTTTGTCGCCCCAGTGTGAACCAGGCCTTAGAAAAGTAATTTTGTGCAGGGACAGTTCTAAACACGGGAAACACCTGGCACTTCACAGGCATACTTTAGACACCCCCCAGGTACGATATTTAAAGGAATATTTGACTTTTGTTTTTTCACTTTATGCATCATTAAAATGACTGCTCCCGAAAAACGGCCGTTTTTAAAACTTTTTTTTGGATTGATACATGTCCCATGGTACAGAACCCGGGTTCCCAAACCCTTTTTAGGACAATAACATGCATAATAGTCGTTATAATTAGCACTTTAGATTTCAAACGTTCGCATCCATTGTATTTAATAGGGTTCGAAAGTTTGTGCAAACTTTCGGTCCGTTCGCGGGTTCTAGTGCGAACCGAACCCGGGGGTGTTTGGCTCATCACTAATTAGGAATATCTTGTCCTGGTGACAGAGGATCACACCGTCTTGTCCTTCAAAAGCAGAGCGTAATTGACAATCTCTCCAATGGTGACAGAGAAACGTACTCTTTCTTTTAATACAGCGGAGAAGGGTTAGAAACTCTGTTATGTTTTTAAGTATTGTCTGTGCCTTTCTCTCTTGGCAGTTGCCCCATGTAAATAAGATAGCATTGTCCTGGCTAGGACATTTAGGCTGTGATCTATGTTATCAGATGACAGTTATTGTATGCTTTGGGTTGTGCAGAGAAATCACAGGGGCATATTGAGGAAACCCACACAAACAGTGGGAGAGCATAATATTCTATGCAGTTAGTATCTCTATAACCCAGGACCTCAGCAAAGGCTGAGCCAACACTTAGCCAACATACTGACCTTATTAAACCCTTTTGAAGATGTTCTTGACTATTTGGGACTGTCTCCAAGCAAGCAGGTTTTTAATTTTCTAGGAAAAAAAGTGTTTTAGGAGGACTGAATTTCCCCATGTCATTATACATCATATACATCACTACAATATATGGTGGAGGTTTTTCGCTGTAAAGTACTGTATATATTATGCATTTCTACATTTTGATTACAAAAACCATGGAAGCACACAACACAGGTTCTATTTGAGAGATGCTTTATTAATACTATTATTATAGGAATTAAAGACAGATGTACATTCTAAGAGGTCATTTCCCCTTATTATTTTACATGCGCATAGTTTAATTTTGACAATGTATTTTTGTGGGGTGTTTTTTGCATCAGTTATAGCAGTGCAAAAGTTTTCAACATCTCAAGAAAGAAAAGGAACTTGTGTACATGACAGAATCCACAAATAACCCATGCACATGGACATTCTAGTTAACCTTTTTTTCTTGGTAATCCACTTTATAAAACAGTCTTTTTATTATTTTTGTAATGTAACGTATGCTGTGTGCAGTTATGCACTGAGCAAATCTTAGTGACTAAAGACCAGGCCACAACTCCAGTTACTCTTCCTTGTAATGCCGAGCTATATGGGCAGGAACCTAGGGAATCATGAATGACCAAGATTCTCAGTCACAATTTTCATGCTTCTGCAATAACCCATGGAGTATAAAACAAATGGTCAAAACTGTGCTCTTGCCTGTCACTTCCTATGCCAGGCAGTTGGTGTTTTATGTGGCTGGTCATGCCTGTACAGAAAATGCAATTAACTTGGCATCCCTGTGCTTCTTGCAATCCTTATCAAGGTCAATTGAAGAGATGAGGGGTGGGGTCAAAGCTGCCATCTTGCCTTTGGCCTATTCTGCCCTAATATGTCTCTGTTGTAATGGCACACTTACTGCTTTAAAGGGGTTGTAAAGGTTTGTTTTTTTTATTTTCTAAATAGGTTCCTTTAAGCTAGTGCATTGTTGGTTCACTTCCTGTAAACTTGCCCCCATCATCCGAGCCGTTCTGGCTGGGGGTTAGTTAGCGTGCTCGCCCCCTCCCTTGGGACTACATCCCTGCGGGGAGACGCTGTGAATGTTCACAGCGTCTCCCCGCAGAGATGTAGACCCAAGGGAGGGGGCAAGCACGCTGACTAACCCCCAGACAGAACGGCTCGGAAGATGGGGGCAAGCTTACTGAGGAGGAACAAGAAGTGATAAATTCAGACAAAGAAAAAAACATTTAGAAGGGAAATCGAAGGAAAAGGTAAGTGAACCAACAATGCTCTAGCTTAAAGGAACCTATTTAGAAAATAAAAAACAAACCTTTAAAACCCCTTTAAGTAGTCATCCAACAGTCCTGGCCAAAACTAAGGTGCTAATAAAACGTCAGACCAATCTGCTGCTGGCCTGATGTCTTATATTTTAGTGTACAGTGCAGGTCTCATTCCGAATACATTGATAGCTATGTTAGTTAGAGATAATCAAGGAAGAATGAAGAGGGCTAACTGTGAGCAACATGTTAATGAAAGTGAATTTCCTGATGAATAATCCCATCAACGTTATTAATTTCCAGTACCAACATCAATAACATGGCTTACCCAAGGCAATAGCTGGAGAAATGTAAAACATAAGCTTTTCTCTGTAAGTATGGCTAGTTGTGTAGCACTCTCACAAGTTTTAGCCCTTTCTTATTATTTCATTTTTAAATTTTAGACTTGTCTTTTAAGTGGTCCTTAAAGAGCATTGGGGAATATCAGTCTGGACCTTTTCCTTCAAGAACCACATAAACATGCATGTTTCAATGCTGTTTTATGTGGCAGTAAGAAAACCATGGCACCACACTTATCTCAGCTCTAAAAATGGCAACATCAGGCAAATAAAGAAAAATATTTTTCCAGGTTTAGAACCATTTCCATCTATAGTAATGGCCCAGATAACTGATTCTGTCTTCTGTACAGTATAGAGAGTATGACTGTTGCCTGATCCTGCCAAATACATCTTGGAGATTTAACTTGTATGAGCACTTTTAAATTATGATAACTAGAAATCTTTATGTAGCCATAATACCGTTCATTGCACAGTGTTTTGAAGTGTTTTGAAAGAATTTACAACTAAAAGTCTAGATCAACTAAACTATTTATAAAATGCCCAAATAAATTACAATGGTATGGTTTACATAAACACTTTTCTACTCAAAGAGAATTCTATCACATTTTGGAAGGTCTTATATATTGTTGTTTTTTTTCTTTAAAGAGCCGTCATTTCATTATTTAAATAAAAAGGCAACTGCATTGTTTTTATTTCCTGTGTATGCATATAAAAGCCCATACAGAGCACAGTACATTCTACAAAGTATGGAGAGAAGTGGGGCTGCGTTATTACTGATACTATCCCTCCTGCCAAGTTATCCAGTGACATTTTAAGGAAAAATATGATTTTATTGAAAAAAATAAACATTTCAACCCCATTCAGCTGATGTAACCCTTCTAAGTTCATGTTGTGAAGGCATAACTTGAATAAATTATGTTTTTCTGTCTGTATTTCAGTTTTAAAGCAAACCTATGTCTGCACTGATCATTCGTAACAACTGTCAGAAAATAGTCTGCTGCCAGCAAGATTTATCATGACTGGAGAAAGGTGTGCTCCAACCCTTACCTATCTTAACCTATCCGAAAGGGAGATGAGGGAATGGGAAGGGTCAGGCAGCACAAAGGCCATGACATCTGGTCAACGTTTCAAGGGGGTTTACACCTCTATCATCACAACACCTTTTTCTTGATGAAAATGTTTGCACTGCCAATGAGCATAGCATTTGGAGTGTTACAAAATAAGATCTGAAATAAATACAAACTGTGTACCACTCAGGTACATCGGAAGCAAGATATTTACAAATCTCTACTGAGGTTTTAAGCAAACATGTCATGAAAGGAATTTGGTGGCTGCCATTGTGAAGGTGCGTATTGCCTGGCTATTTATGTTTTTTTCAATCCGAGTCACTGACACAGAACAGGTATGCACATTAGGAAAATCTGAGAAAAGTCAAAACACCCACTGACGTGTATCAGGGTAAGCTATGCTTCTGTGCCTCCTTCTCCCTTCCTGTTGTGTGCTATGGGAAGGGGGGGGGCTCTCAAAGCTCACTCCTGAGGGATGCGGCAGCTGTCTTGGTTGGCACACTGGCGTAGGAGTGATATAATGGAGTTGGGACTGTGGATGCCTGACAACTGGTGCTGCTTCTTGTAGTTCCTGCATGTTTGCTCTCAGCGAGCACACTAGGCAAGAAATCCAGAAGCCTTATTCTATGAGTACTTTAGTGGCCATTTTGGGAGAGCCTGAGTTACCATGAAACTTAGCTCTCTGATAAGACTCAGGCAGACATCTTAGTTGTGAATAAATATAAAAAGGGTGTGATGCAGCTCTCAATTGTTGATCCCTGTGATGGACATCTAAGGGGGAGTACCCAAACTTGATAGGGATTTTTTGGGAAGGTCCTTCTTTAGGATCTTTACTTCCCCTGTTGCATTGGCAAACCAGGACCTACTAATGCAAGCAAGGAACCAGCAGCGAATAAAGGCAAGTGCTCGAAGTAATTTACCAATTCGTAGCTTGACAAGGTTGCCAAGAAGCATTGGAGTCCAGGCATCCTCCACATGCAACACATTCAGCCGCCAAATGTAATATTAATTTTCTAATGAAAAAATGTTTGCAATTTTTACTTTGTTTTTTTTAGGTTTGTTGTTAAATTCGTGCAAATAATTTTTGTGTGAATATAAGTGATTTGCAGGCACTGGATTTTTCATTTTGTTGGGAAGTAAGTTACATTGCCGCATGTAAAGATTTTGTCTGTGAAGATTATTACCTCTTACTTGACAAAAGGTTATGTCACACATCAGACTCTTCATTCTTCTTCAGTGCCCACAGTTGTTTTACATGCATACTTGATCAGGATCTGTGACTCTGAAAGTATAAACTAGAGTTTCATCATGGCAGATAGGCAGATAGCAAAAGTAGGGATCAATAGTGGCGCTCCCGTGTTTCTCTTATGACACGTTTTCTCTATCCCTCTTGTTTTGGAAACCCAATGGCCCTCTACTATTTAATATATTTGTACTCAGAGAGGGCCATGTTCTTCAACCCAGTTAATAAAAAAGTCAAACCCAAAGATGCATTGATATTGACAAACATTTTTAGAACTGTGTAGTACTCATTTATAATGAGTATGAATCACTTCAAATATACAGTTAAAAATATAAGATACAACCCTAAATAAACCCATAACCCTAATAAGTTAACTTGGTTTGCTGAAGTTTAAATGTGTATCTCCTATACATGGAGCCTCACCACCAAGATAACAGGTAGTGATGCCCTTTTTGAATCCATACATGATCTTAGTTATATGATGGTGTAGATTGTTATAAAGTACTCAACAACTTTATAAAAAAAAAGCAATGAGGAAAGTATTAGAATACAGGTTAAAAAGCAAGCAAACCTGTTTCCTTTATCTTCACAAATGTAACGTTTATTGTATTATTATATTCAACCAAGGAACCACCAGTGAGGTTTTTAGACACATGAGGTCACTGGACAAATACAGAGCAAATGAAGCCTTATTTGGATTTACATTTTTTTATAAAATGTGCGGTTTCAATAAATTATTTTGAGATATGCCCTGAATCATGGTGTTTATACTAACTGTTAAGGAAGACTAACAAGATACCATATCAGGGCTTAGCACTCAGGCCTTGATTGCCCTGTTTTCTTTCTTGCAGAGTTGTAGTGCTTTCTTTGCATTCAGCGGAGCTCACGCATATGTGATACAAGGAACGCACTGACACATTCTAATAATCATGTATTGAGTACAGTCAGTTGACGCTTTCACCCTTCAGATATCTGAGGTGGACCTTTTCTTGCTCTTCTGCTTCTTGACACTATCCCCACCCACATCTTCTACCATTTGAGATTTATGCACATCAAAAGGGGAAGGAAGTATCTCAAGAACTGGTTTTACAGCCTAAGAGACAAGAATAAAGGTCATCTTTTCTGTCTTTTCTGCCCCAGAAAAGACACTCCGACTACATGGCATTAAAATGGTAAATAAAAGATACCTGAAAGGAAGATATATTCCATTCAGAATGGGGTACACAATCTAAATGGAGTTTCTTGGCAGTTATGCAACAAAGTATTTTACCTGCAAAGACTTTGATAACACGAGAACAATATTCGCTCACTTCATGTCCAGTGAAATTGCAATGAGCTACCGTGAATGGTAAGAGGTTGCATTACAGTTCACCTAGAAGTACAGGACTGTGTACTTAAGCCCTTAGTTGTTTGTAGTTCTGCAACTGTTGTGGAGCTAAATTACCACTAATCAGATAACTATTGCACTTTCAGTAAAAAAGTACGATAAAGACTGGGCTTTAACACCCATTTTTTTTCTTTTATGTATGCACATGCAACCATGGCCAGAGACGATCATAACCAAACCACACATGGGGAGTCTTCTGTATATTTCTGCAAATGCAACTGTTCATTTTTTTCTCTTCCCTCCCACATCTCAACATATACTTTTCCTTCTTGTCCAGTTGCTTGCTCAATAGCATTATCAGAACCTCTACCACAACTTCCTTTGTTGTTAAGGTATAACTAAAGGCATTTTTTTTTAACTTTTGGATAGTGGGGAGAGGGATTAAAACACCTGTCAGTTTTTAGTGCTGTCTGTGTCCCCGTCAGGGAGATTCACCCTCTCTATTTGTCCTGTTTACCATTATCATTGAAGTGAAAGTAAAAGAAAATCCAAAGTTCTGGGTTGTCCCCCAGAAAAGGAACACTTGTTCTGGTGACCTGGGGGTCCCCAAGATATTCTCTTAATTAGCAGGGATTTCCTCTCACTTCCTGTTTTGGCTATGGGACAGAAAGTGAAGGTAAATCTCCCCAATGGTACAAAGATGGCAAAAATAAACATTACAGAGGTTATAACTCTCCCTTACTCTATCCAAAATGAATAAAAAAAGTTTTGCCTATAGTTCTACTTTAAGAAAGATGCTAGGTCATGACATATCAAATAAACAGCGAAAAATAAATCCTATTGGAGGGGATGGGACTTTAAGGGTGCTATTCACTGTACAAGATACAACAATTTTGATTAAAAAGTATTATTTTTATTATTACATACAAAAAGAGAAAAAGAGTATAAAATAATACATTTCCTCCATACAAATGTTCCACGCGTAATGTTCTACATGTTTCGCCTTACGGCTTCCTCAGGAACATGCGTGGATATTCTTTTCTATTAAATGAATAAGGACAAGATTACAGATACATATCCATTGCATAAAAGTACAACATTTAAGAAAATTACTTTTGATTTATCTATACATGTTATAACTGTACCTGGATAATTCCAGAGACCTTCAAAAGAGTAACTCTGAGTCCACTTGAGGGATATTCAGAGTCTAATTTATGATTTCAGAGCAGCTCATCGAGCACATATACATGTTCGTGGAGCTCACCACCAGTTCACACGGATTATCCAAAGTGAGAAGTATTGTTCTTAGAACTGTATGGCCCTTTAAAAATTCTTAGTTTCCTATAAACAATAAATGAATTGATATAACATGTAATACATCAATCCACGTCTCTATATGGTTTATACCTATATAGTTAAAGTCATTGCTGGACTCAGAGTTACTCTTTTTTTAAGGTCTCTGCAATTATCCAGGTACAGTTATAACGTGTATGTATAAATCAAAAGCAATTTTCTTAAATGTTGTACTTTGATGCAATGGATATGTATCTGTAATCTTGTCCTTATTTATTTAATAGAAAAGAATATCCACACATGTTCCTGAGGAAGCCGTAAGGCGAAACATGTAGAATGTTAAGTGTGGAACATTTGTATGGAGGAAATGTATTATTTTATACTCTTTTTGTATGTAATAATGAAAATAATACTTTTTAATCAAAATTGTTGTATCTTGTACAGTAAATAGCACACTTAAAGTCCCATACCCTCCAATAGAATTTATTTTTCGCTTTTTCTTGTAAAGGGATGATGGTGCTAAACAACTAAATTTGTAAATTGATCATTCTAAATCATACACTATATCAAATAAACAATTAAGCAGCCTAATAAGGGTTTATTCAAGCATCCAGCCATGAAAGAGAGAATTCCTCTCCATCCTGATCATCTCCCACCTCTCAGCTCTTTCATGCTGCCCCCCCCCCCATATTTCCCTCATATGGCTTCCTTGGCTCTTTGGGCCCCCTGGGCAGCAGTAGCTGCATGTCTGCCTGCAGTAGTTAACAACAGTTGGAGAGCTGCAAATTTTCTTTCAAGGTTTAGCAGTACTGCATATTCCATTTTAAAGTAAGCAGATAGAATGTTACATTTAAAATATATTTTACCAGTAAAAACAGACGAAGGCATGACGACAATGAATATTGATTAACATATAAAATATGTAAGATTCTGCGCTTAGGAATAGATTGGGCTGCTGCCTCCTTTAAAATACTCCAAAAATGGAGCAGAAAAGTTGTTAAACGGCAGAAAAAGAGGTAGGTGGCGCTGCTTGCCACCTGAAGAGTGAACCTCCAAAGGAGAATTACACTTCACGTGAATAAGTGGAAGTGCTAATCATGCCAATAATATATATATATATATATATATATATATATATATATATATATATATATATATATATATATTTAAAAAATGTATATATATATCCCAGTGATCAAAGTGTATAAACCTATAAATGTGTCATTTCATATGAAATTACACATTTATAGGTTTATACACTTTTGATCACTGGGATATATATACATTTATATATATATATATATATATATTATTGGCATGATTAGCACTTGCACTTATTCACGTGAAGTGTGATTCACCTTTGGAGGTTCACTCTTCAGGTGACGGGCAGCACCACCTACTTCTTTTTTTGCGGTTTACAATGCAATTTAATTGTAAAGAAAAAAGAAAGGCATAATGACTATATAAAATATTTGTTCCACATATTAATGTATTGATTTGCACATTGTGTGAGCACAAAAAGAACACTGTTATCATACAAGATGAAATAAACACAATTTGTGAAATAGATGAGAGAGTTCCTGTTCTAAAGTGCTCTGTTACTACCAATAATATATCTCACTTTGTGAAATACAAATATATATCTATATATATTTCTATCTGTGTTATATTATTACTATATACTGTATTTTCTGTATGTATCTGTCATAGGTGGAACAGATCCAGCATATGGGGGATCTAGTAGGACAGATAAGTTTGTGGTATAAAAAGAAAATCGGGGTCTTGTTGCCATGGCGAATTCAGTTAATGGGAACACAAGAGAAAAATTGCAGCGGATGAAAAGAGTGTTTCATTGCCAGCATTCAGTCTTTTCAGTTGGAATAATGAAATAAACTTGCAAGGAAAAAAGTACACCGGTTAAGGTGAAGGCCTCAATTTCACCAGAGTAAATGATCAGTCAGGAGAATGTTATATAACTGTTGGCAAGAAGATGTGCCATAACTTTCACTGTGTTCTAAAGTGCTTTTCTGTACAGCAGCAAGGGAAGTACGAATGAAGGAGGTGAAAATGTAAAATAGCCACAGCATTATGAAAATACAGGATCACGCTGTGCCTTTTAAGCACAGTGTGACATGACGGTGGGGGGAGCAAACGCACCATTGCATCCTATAAGGCAGGGGGCGGGTCACAGCTGTGATCTCACTGAAAACCAATGGAAATTCCATCAGTACCTCGTTGGAGCAGCAAGCAAAAGGTCCTCACCCACCCTCCTCTTCTTTCTCATCACGTTCTGTTTGATGTATCATTTGCTTTTGTATATGCATTTGTATTTGTACATGTTTTTCTGCTGGAATGCATTTTATTTAAAGACAAAAAAAAATATTTTTTTCTATTTGTCTTCTGATTTCCTATTTGTCTGTATGCTCATTTTGTTTTTTTTCTTGAAGGTGCACTGTGTGTATCTTTCACCTGTAGTTAGTATCATTATCACAGCAAGCGGTGTCCCTTGGCTGACTGAGATGGCAATAAAAAGTCTGGTGGAGTGGGCCCAGCTTGTAGGTTATTGATGAGGGCCAGAAGCGGTGCAAAAACTGGTCGGCATATCAGTCCCACGAACACCAAGGAAATTAAAAATGTTGTCTTTTTAGATATGTCAGTTATGTTTTTAAAGGAGTTGTAAAGGTTTGTTTTTTATTTTTAAATAGGTTCCTTTAAGCTAGTGCATTGTTGGTTCACTTACCTTTTCCTTCGATTTCCCTTCTAAATGTTTTTTTTTTTTCTTTGTTTTCTTTGTCTGGATTTCTCACTTCCTGTTCCTCCTCAGTAAGCTATTCAGTAAGCTGTTCTGGCTGACTAAACACCACTCGGATGATGGTGTGAAGTTTACTGAGGAGAAACAGGAAGTGAGAAATTCAGACAAAGAAAATAAAACATTTAGAAGGGAAATCGAAGGAAAAGGTAAGTGAACCAACAATGCACTAGCTTAAAGGAAGCTATTTAGAAAATAAAAAACGAACCTTTACAACCCCTTTAACATTTATTGCAGGTTTTAGAATAATAAGTGGTTCGGGGCAGTATTGGCCTTAGGCATTAACCTTCTTAGCGGTTTTACAGAGTATGGCTCGGGGTGAATTTTCCATACCAAGAGCGGTAACCCCGAGCCGCACTCGGGGCTGCATCGCAGTATTCAGGGAAAGTTACTTACCTTGTCCCCAAGATCCTGCAATGTCTCCCTGCTGTGTGCAGCGGCTGTGTCTTCTGCCCGATGCTCTGTGTGCCAGGCTCCATTCCCTGCGAGCGGCGCAACGCATGGGGACGGAGCCCGGCGGGAAATAAAAAAAGTGCAAAAAACAGAATACATACAGTACACTGTAATCCTACAGATTACATTACTGTATCAAATTATTTCACATCCCTTTTGTCCAGTGCCCTGCATGCAGTTTTATATTATAAATACTGTTCTTTCTGCCTGGAAACTGTAGAGTGTCCATAGCAACCAAAAAATGTCCCTTAACGTCAAAAGCAGTTTGAGACCAGCTAGAAAACAGCGATAGTAAATTAGAACACTTGCAGAATTGAGTGATTGGGATTTGTGGGGAAATTCGTCATCAAACATTGAAAGTGACGACAGCGACAATTCTGCAACTGAGCAATTTTCAGTGTTTTTGAGTTGATTACATTATTGAGTGAATATTATTATTATTATATTATTATTTTTGATAATTATTTATTCCGTATTTATTATATTATAATTTATGATTTTGTGTTTCAAACTTTATCATACCCGGGATGTCTACTAGACTCTGGTTTGGACAGATTTAAGTGAGATATTCTTAAGAATTACAGGGCTACAATATAAAACGCCAAATTTCCATGCGAAACAATGTACCGCTTTAAGCATCAAAAATCTGACATAATCATACTGCCAGAGAGGTTAAAAAGTTTATGTGGTTTTGGTAGAATCGAGCGATTGTTGGTAACATCTAAGATCAGCCAAAAAGAGATTGGTTTTGGTAGTTGCATATTTTGGACATCAATGACTATGGTGTGTTATTTTTGAAGCTGTGGCCGATATATACATTTACATAAAATATATATCATTCCAATGAAAAAACTGTGTACGTATCATTTGTTATCGGGGGCATAAAGTATTTGGGAAAGGGTTGTGGTTATTGGGGGGGGGGGGGGGCTAAAGATAACCACTCCACCAGTCACATTTGTGAAATTGTCAATCAGCTTATTAAACAATGCCCTAATAAATTGTTTTATATTGATGGGTTTTATTTTTACCGCAACTCTGTATTTCAGTGACCTAGTCAAGCTGGCCCTTTGATTTCTTTATTTTTTCTTAGAACTCCAGTTCATATGTCTGATGACTATTATAGGTTTATATTTCCTGTATATTTACCTGGTAATTCTGTGAATAACACTTTTCCAGTCCTATGTGGCTACGCTCACTCAGTCCACTGTATCTGTGGAAGGAGCCAGGCATCTCTTATCATTTAGACTACAAAAACACTATCCTCTTGTTATCTTTGTTACTTGGGGGGGGGGGGGGATTTGTACCCTACAGAAGATAGCTTGGATGGAAAATGGCATTGTTTGTGTTATCAGGTCAATTTACAGGAAGCAGCAAGGGCAATGCATTCCTGGCAAAATCAATATGCATTTTTTGTACTTGCTGAACATGTTCTTAGCCTGAAAATGTTAAATTAATGTAGTCACCACATCTAAGGATTGTTAAGCTGCAGTATATTATATTTATTTGCACCTATGTTCCTTATAATAATTTAATAATAATCACTTAATTTCTTCCAATATAAAAGTAACTCTACTAAAATCAACAAGGCAGTGTGCATCATTAGAACAATGTGATAGGAAGCAAGCAATTAACTGGCTTTGTAAATGCCACTTCAAACTGATTACTCAGTTTTGAGTAAAATGACTATTTATCATGGATCTCACCAGACAGATCCCTCCATTTCCCATCATGGTTGTGAAAGAATGAAAGTGGTTGAATGATGAGTTACTTGTGCCATTGGCCACTGAGTTCGGTGTATGATCCTCTGGAGCCGCACTACAGTTCATTTATTGATCCCCTTACCTTATACTGATCTCACTACAGTAGTATTCAATCTGACAAGGGACAATAGCACCTTGACTTACAGACACGTGCTTGTGAGAGATATCTATACACGGGACCCTTACAGCTGTAATGATCCAGAAAGCGATCACACTGCCCACTCCACAGATAAACACATTGTGGGAGGTGTTGTTTTTTTATGTTTAAATATTGTGAAATCTCATTTTCTGTTGTGTCACAGACTACCATGTATTGGTTATTTTATATAACAAACTGTAATAGAATTTATTACAGTGCAACCGAGCCAAAACTGCCCGAAACTATGCAATATAATTTCATAGAATTTTACAAATTTCACATAGCCCAATGCGGGGCTGTTTTCCTTTCTCATTCTTTTCCAATCTTTAGTGTTTTTTTACTGGTATTGTAAACATTATTAAGTCTATTAATCTATGTTTTTAAAGGTTTAAACAGCAATCCTTTAAGAACTCACTGTCTCTCTAACCTCAATCTTAATGTAAATGTGTACTTAGATGGGGCCAACCTACAATTCCAACTTTTAAATCCTGGCTACAAAAGGTCTCTGAAGTAAGCCTCATGGAAGAACTCACTCACATTGCGAGAGATTCTACTAAACGGTAGGCTTGTGCAATTCGTTTCGTAACGAATCAAAATTCGTCCGAATTTAGCAACTTTCGGACATTCGGAAGCATTCGAATTTCCGAACAGAGCAATTACGAATAAAACCGAATCCGAAATAAATTATACCGCAAAATAGCGAATGCCCGAAGGTCTTCGGCATAATTCGTTATGAAAAAAGTTACGAATGTACGAATCCATTCGAAGCACAATAACACTCACTCTGCTCTCTGCTTCTCCCTCACCATGCTGAACTCCCTCTCAAAATGGTGTACAGGGGCGGAGGCTATAGCCGCATGAAAAAACGAAAGTAAAATATGAGATTTCAAATCCATTCGAAGCACAATAACACTCACTCTGCTCTGCTCTCTGCTTCTCCCTCACCGTGCTGAACCCTCTCAAAATGGTGTACAGGGGCGGAGCCTATAGCCGCATGTAAAAAACGAAAGTAAAATACGAGATTTCGAATCGTTACAAATAACCGCTATGTATTTAGAAAAGTACAAATCCATTCGAAGCACATTAGGCATAATAGGCAGCGTCGTTGTGAGAGAGACACGGAAAATTACGAATCAACAAACCCAAAAAAAGTTACGAAAGTAGGAGTTGTGTCCAGAATCAACGAAAAACAACGTACTCTACCGAAAGTACGAATTATAAAGCAACAAAAAATTCAACGAAAAATGTCGCTTGCAAAAATACGAATGAGTCCGAACACGAAAAATCCCGTCTAGCAAAATTACGAATGATTACGAATCAACAGGACCGGAAAGAAACGAACCGAAACGGAACTAATTTTTCCGTTGTGCACAAGTCTACTAAACGGTATACCTTAACCTGGGCCCCTTGGTCCTCCTTCCTTTCTACCCAATGTTACAAAGACATAATTTCTTCATCACTTGTGTAACTCATGGTTCCTAGAGTGTTCTACCCCTACCCTTGTTGTCTCACTCTTATTAATTCTAATATTGATGGGTCTAATCTCCCTTTAAGGTTTTGCCTCGCTAAATGTATTAGCCATATATTCATTTGTGTTGCCATGTGTGCCAGTCTCCCCACCTAATCCCCTATCTTCCCTACCCCTTTCCCCTCTCCCACCCTAACTTTGTCTTTTTCTCTTTTCTTCTTCCCCCTCTCTTCTTTATGTTATTTGTAAGCTGCGGTTTATTTTTGTAATTATGAGTTACTCATACTGTTTTTACTGCAAACCCATGTGGCTTTCTTTATTTGTTAACCCATCAAACTATTTTCACTGTATCTTCATTTGATTGTTATTTCTATATATTTTTCTCAATAAAAATCTATATTAAAAAAAAATGTGTACTTAGTGCTTCATTTAAATCCAACTCTTTGTGATCCCATGGATTTCAGCACCCCAAGCCTGCATATCAGTAAATGCCTTTCTGAGCTATCAAAAATCGATACATTTGTTTAACCCTCGAGTTAGCTTAAATGTTTTAGCACCCTGGTGCCCAGTCTGTGGAACTTTGATACTTGTTGGGCCCAAGAGTTAGTAGCAGGAGCATTAATTTTAAAATATGCTGTAATGTTCATGATGTCTACCAGTTTAATGTAACATGTCCATACTGTCTGACTCTTGTCTGCAGTCTTCTGTACCATTATGTAGCCCTCCTCTAGTTATGTATAGAATAAATGGTTAGGGGGCGCTAATAAGTGCAAATAAAAAACCAATAGTGCTGAAACAGTTATACATGTACCAATACTTCAAATTATATACATGCAATATTGAATTCTCTATCCTCTAGTTATGCCTTGTACACACAATCAGAATTTCCGTTGGTGTTTAGAAATAGAACATGTTTTTTTTTTTCCGATGGAAAAAAAAACACGCAAGCTCAGAATCAAGTCGACGCATGTTCGGAAGCATTGAACTCAATTTTTCTCGGCTCGTCGTAGTGTTTTACGTCACCGCGTTTTGGACGGTCGGAATTTGGTCTGACAGTGTGTAGACAGCTTGATTGGAATTCCGAAGGAAAATTCCATCGGATTTTATCCCATCGGAAATTCCGATCGTGTGTACAGGGTATTAGGCTGCTATGTAAATTTAGTTTTTGGCTCCATTGTAATGAAAGAAGCAGTGCTTAATTGTGTTGGTCTGTTCAGGGTTTCCTGAGCTGAGAGATTGATCCCACCTTGCCTCTGAAAGAAGTTTCCAGAGCATAGGGTTGGGAGATTTAAATGATTAGTTGAATATTTATCTTGCCCCAGCCAGACCCTTGAAGAAGGCATCCAGAAGGTGGGTAAGTGATAAATGGTCAGGAGGGCTGAACACAGTGTTCTTTTCCCTCAAGGGAGGTATCCAGGTCTCTTGGGGCTGCTGCCCCTGGAGGCAGCTCCACTAAAGATAAGAAGCTGCAATCTATTCCTTAGCAGCTGCTAGACTAAGAGCCTGGGGGAGATTGCCTAAGGATTACATTTTGATGGACAGCATTGTGCTGAAGTCCTGGGTCTCGAGAAGGATCTAGTTATTCTCCTTCACTTAGGTTCTACCTGCGTATGTTGGTTGGCAGACATTGACATTGCTACCTCCAGAAAAGTTACTTTTGAACGATTAGAGAGAAGTTTGCTCTCCCACTGTTGTTACTGAAGGTTTTGGAGTATCCTGTGACCCTAAACCCCTCTCCTGATATAATTCTTCAGAAATACATACTAAAAAGACATCCACTATACTAGTTGAGAGAACTTGGGCATATTCTCAGCGGCCCCTTCGGAGGTAAGTACTACAATTACATATAGTGAACATTACGTGTAGTGATTTTGTGATGTTAGCAACTGGTAAGGCCCCCTATACCACTATTCTAGTTTCACATGGTTGCTATAGGGTAGAGTTAATCTTTATGTAGTGTACCTTCTATTCTGCTGGGGTTCATAGCACTAACATAGTCTGCTATTGCGTTACTTACAAATATGTTGAAATCTTCCTAAGCTGAACTCTTTATACTGTACATAACGTATTTTCAGTTTCTTCCAATATGATAAATTCTTCCTCCCAATTCTTTGCAGTTTCCACAGATGGCGAAACAGATTTAAATGTCAAGTTGGTCTCATAAGGATTCCTAATGGGAACTATCAGATCTATCTGATAAGCTGTCACATAAGAATCATCTAAAAGAGATATCTGCTGCAAAAATGAGACCACAATCCATAGTTAAACAGGTTAAAGTATTCCTTGACCTTCATATATTTTAATATTTTGGAAGTAAGATCATACAAGCAGAACTGAGGCTATACAGCTTCAGTTTGATGCCAACCTATCTGAACCCCATTGTCTGCAAAATAGGTAATGGTAATGCAGCTCCCTGAAAATCTTTAACCTGAGATGTGATGATGAAGTTCCAACTCAAAATGTTAAATCAAAATTATTTTTCCAAAAAAAAAAAAAGAATGAACAGTTACCGGTAATCTCTAACCAGTAAGCAATCGATAGTTTAAACCGAACCAGGCTCTGTAAATTAACTAAAAGTTTTTGTGTCATTACTAAGGTACTGGAAAGGTTGATGAACACACAGTCGTTTGAGATAGACTTTGTACAGCACTTCAAAACAAGGCACAGAAACACAACACCAAAACCCAGGACACAGACAGGACACAACAGACAAGAAATTCTTGTTATTCCATCACAGAGAATGAAGAACATACAATGATCTACAGGTGCTTGGCTTGGAAATTTGTTTTTGGGAATGGTCAACTAATCAATGCTCTGCATACTCTGAGAAGAGAAGTTTGCAAAGCATTGTTAATCTTCTCAGAAGATGTCTGATGTCCTCCTGCTTGGCGGGTCTTAGAGGAAGAAACAGGATTAGGTTCTGCACATCTTAATTAGCTAGAGAACATATGTGTAGTGGTGTTTAACAGGGAGGAGCCTATCAACAATGTGCTATGTGGAAATGTTGCAATACTAAGTCAAAAAATCCAAAACATTGCATTCACCTAATTAAACTACTGTAAGTACTAACATGCTTTGGTCCCCTTCGGAATAACTACATTATAATGAAGTGGAGGGCATGGTCCCATGATCCTTCTGAACAGGTCCAATTTCTTTATTCTTCTAGATGGCTCAGAATCAATGAGTCTCAAATCATTTACTATTGGTGGAATCCAGATGTCATTGTAGTGTAACCCATACAAAGTGGGGCCTGAGTGCTGATTTGAGGGCCACGACTCTGAACTCTGGATGCAGTTGTCTATTTGTAACTTTTTTTTTGGTAAACATTGTTCAGTGTTTTGTTATATTGCATTTTCCTAAGTTACAAAATGACATTTACTGTAGTGTGAGACACTCCTTGTTTCTTTCTTGAGGTGAGGTGAAGAGCCAGAGTTCTAAATCCTGTTCTTCATGTCACTGTGCATAAGTGAAGTGTTTTTTGCATCACTCTGGAAAAACAAGAACTAAATCATGCAGAGCCTTGATAGAGCCATGAGAGGCAAACAATATAAAATGTAGATGATTGTACGTTGGTGACTGCATACAGCAAAAAATAAATTTAAAAAAAGTGTCCTAATCTAGGAGACACACAAAAGGAAAAAGACAGCTCTGTTTCAGAGGCTGAACAGAGCAAAGGCAGTTCCATATGGTGGCATCCTAATGATCCACGAAAAAGAGACAGACCCACAAAGCAGAGACAGGTGGACAGAGACAAAGAGCTGTGCAATGATCTGTGGGTCAGCCCACACAGTGTCACAGACAGGGGATTCTGAGGACAGTCAAGTTCCCTGAATGCCAGATGTTCTGTGCGTGCCAAGTGACCTGCGACTTTAGATCCAATCTCTTTATTCCCTGTGCCCTAGTCCTTCTGTACTGCAGGGAGGGGATCTGAACCTCTATGCAGATGGAGTAGCGCCTGTTAAATGAAGAGAGAGAGAGAGAGAGAGAGATGCGTGTAAATATATTATAGCATTAAACAGTACTTACCAAAGAAGGGATCACAGATGGTATGTTTCCTCACTGTAGGTTGCACACTGACAGGTCCAGGACTTACACAGGGCCATAATATGAGGTAATATGCTCACCCTTATTGCAGCTGCAGATGGTAGGTACTTGGGTGAACATTGATGAAATCAAGATTATTTGCTTCTATAGATCCTGGGTGCAATTTTATTATAGCAATGGCATGGATGCTAGCTCTTCTATAGAGCATATCGTTAGCCATCTTTGGATAGAAATAAAGGTAAAACCAGGCCAGAATCCCACACTAAGGGATCAAGATAGTAACAATTATGGTTGAGACAATGTCAGAATGTCACTAGGTTGTCACTCAACATAGCAACTGCTGTTAAAAATGTCTAAGTGTGCTCAGTTTACATTGTCTATGTTGACTTGAATAGTTCCAAGGGCACTCTAGTAACTTATATCTTCCTAAAAGGGCAGTCACTCCATTCTCATAAACCCCATTTCCCTAAACCCTTTGTTCCTCTTCCAGTTGCTCAGTGAACTATGAAAGAATATCACCATGCTGGTAATGACCTGCCTTTTCTTTAATAAGCCCTGGTTAACACTTGCTCCTTCAGCAGTCAGTTTTTATTGTTAGACTGGCAGCAATGTACAGCGCATCAGAGTTTGAATGGATTGCAGTACTGGCATTTCTGATGCGCCTTAAAGCTGAAGGTATAGATTTTCTTGCATAGTTACATTGGTCCGTCTTGGATCAATGCAAATATGCATATGCCATACCTGTGGGACTGGTGGGGAAGCAGAGAATCACTGTAGTAGCCACTGTCTTTTGTGTCTCATGTTGACTGGGAATGCTTTGCATTCAAAGTGCATAAAGAGTCTGACATTTTTGGCATTTCTTTCTACATTCTTTGATACTCTGATAGCCCTAGATCCCACTGTAGCCCTCCCTAATGAAAAAAAACTCTTGACTTAACTCATCATCAATTCAAGTTACTTCTGCAGATCACCACAGCGGCCAAGCAAACTATAGTGAAAGCCTGAAAATCTCCTACCGTCCATGTCCTCGCCGTTAAACATAGGATCACACAGATCTATCCATGTTAAGATAGAGGCAATCCTGCTGGACAGAGTGAATAAATATGAAAATATGAATAAATATGAAAAACTCTGCAGCCCTTGGGTGATCCATTATCTACCATCAAACTTTGATGGGTCTTTGTTGCTCCCTTGATATGCAAACACTTGGATTTTGATAATCTGTTGCTTTCTCTCTCCAGTCTACCCCTCGGGGCTTTCTACCCACGTCTTTCCTCTTCCGCTCCCGGATGACCCTTTTCCTTTTTCCCCTTCCTTTTCCCACCTCCTTCTTTTTTTTACCTTATTGTTTTTGTTTCCTTTCTTTACTCATTTCCCTCTTACGCCTTCACAGGCAGTCTTTATAACATACCGTAATACAAACAGACACTCTAGCAATATGGGTGTCTGTGAGAGCGAGATGGTCAAGTGCTATAGAGAAAAAATATGTTGAAATACTCTATATGGTTCTCATTTCCTCCTCACAACATCTGAATAATTGATCTTTGTAGTTTAAAGCCTAGTGGATTTTGGTTTCAAGCAATTCTGTATAAAATAGCATTCCTGCACTGCAGGATTTATCTGCGAAAGGGAGACAATCAGACTATTTGGCAATTACATACCATCAGAATTTTCACACCACATTAATTGTGAGAGGGAAGCAATTTAGAAATCTTGAATTCATAGACAATCTATATACAGATCATGTCTAATAGACATGTGCACACTGAAATATTTCGTTTCGGAATTTCGTTTTCGTGCAAAAAATAAATTTATTTAGTTACTCCCGAAATTCGTTTTTATTTATTTCGTTTTTCGTTAAAAATTGCATTCGTCCGAAAATCTGAATTAATTAAGGTCGAATCTGTCATTGAAGGCTTATGGTGTCTGTCGAATGTTCCGCCCACAAGCAGTGATCTTTTCTCTCTATAATGTCGAATCTTTTCTCTCTATAATGTCAAATCTTTTCTCTCCTATGTCGAATCTTTTCTCTCTATAATGTCGAATCTTTTCTCTCCTATGTCGAATCTTTTCTCTCTATAATGTCAAATCTTTTCTCTCCTATGTCGAATCTTTTCTCTCCTATGTCGAATCTTTCCTCTCCTATGTCGAATCTTTCCTCTCCTATGTCGAATCTTTCCTCTCCTATGTCGAATCTTTCCTCTCCTATGTCGAATCTTTCCTCTCCTATGTCAAATCTTTCCTCTCCTATGTCGAATCTTTCCTCTCCTATGTCGAATCTTTTCTCTCCTATGTCGAATCTTTCCTCTCCTATGTCGAATCTTTCCTCTCCTATGTCGAATCTTTCTCTCCTATGTCGAATCTTTTCTCTCTATAATGTTGAATCTTTTCTCTCCTATGTAGAATAATCTTGGACTAATAGAGTTAAGGTTAGGCACATTCGACCACAGATTCGATAGACACAGATTGTTATTGTCAGCGTCACGTCGAATCTCCTATCTATATCGAACTGTTGTAGCAACGAAAACGAAAATAAAGCATTTGTTTATGTCGGATCTTTCGGTTTTCGGATTCTGTGCTTTCGTTTTCGTTTGTTAAAACGATAACGAAAATAGCTGAAATTCGGACGAAAATGCATTCGGACGAAAACGAATGCACATGTCTAATGTCTAATAAGGAGCAAGACATTAAAACTACCACCTACACATGAGGAACAGTTCAATCCAGACACAGCCCCCCTTCCTTTTTTACCTTTTTACGATTATGCTGTTTCAGATGCAATCATTCAAGTTATTATTTACTGCATTACTATTACTATACTATATTGCATCATATATGTGGAGGGATCCATTTATCAATAGCGTCTATATACTTTTTGGCAAAAAATTGGTATATTGACAGTTTCAGTGGGAAGGATTTACTGTCCCACTCCTAGGGATGAGCCGAACACCCCCTGGTTCGGTTCGCAGCAGAACATGCGAACAGGCAAAAAATTTGTTTGAACACGCGAACACCGTTAAAGTCTATGGGACACGAACATGAAAAATCAAAAGTGCTAATTTTAAAGGTTAATATGCAAGTTATTGTCAAAAAAAGTGCATGGGGACCTGGGTCCTGCCCCAGGGGACATGTATCAATGCAAAAAAAAGTTTTAAAAACTGACATTTTTTCGGGAGCAGTGATTTTAATAATGCTTAAAGTGAAACAATAAAAGTGAAATATTCCTTTAAATTTCGTACCTGGGGGTGTCTATAGTATGCCTGTAAAGTAGTGCATGTTTCCTGTGTTTAGAAAAGTCCCTGCACAAAATGACATTTCTAAAGGAAAAAAGTAATTTAAAACTACTCGCGACTATAATGAATTGTCAGGCCTGGTATGGATATTAAGGGGAACCCTGCACCAATTATTAAAAAAAATAGCGTAGGGGCCCCCTCAAAATCCATACCAGACCCTTCAGGTCTGGTATGGATTTTAAGGGGAACCCCGCGGCAAAATAAAAATAAAAATGGCGTGGGGTTCCCCCCAAAAATCCATACCAGACCCTTATCCGAGCACGCAACCTTGCAGGCCACAGGAAAAGAGGGGGGGACGAGAGAGCGCCCCCTATCCTGAACCATACCAGACCACATGTCCTCAACATGGGGAGGTTGCCCCCATGTTGATGGGGACAAGGGCCTCATCCCCACAACCCTTGCCCGGTGGTTGTGGGGGTCTGTGGGCGGGGGGCTTATCGGAATCTGGAAGCCCCCTTTAGCAAAGGGGACCCCAAGAGCCCGCCCACCTATGTGAATTGGTAACCGTTTTACCCCAAAAAGTGCCAGAAAAGGTAAAATAACACACACATAGCTTGGGACAAGTCCTTTAATAAAAAAAAAATTCCAGCGCTGTAATCCTTCTACGACCCGCTGCCACGATCGATACAGCCTCCATAGGAGGCGCCCGGCCGAATGACGCATGACCCGTCTGACAGCTCTAAATAACCGAGGGTGGGTGACCCAGCCCCCCTCTGACGCAATGGGGGTTTCCCGTTGCGTCAGAGGGGGTGGGGTTAACCATCCACATCACAAGTGGCACCGCCCTCGGTTATTTAAGAGCTGTCAGACAGGTCGTGCGTCATTCGGCCGGGTGCCTCCTATGGAGGCTGTATCGATCGTGGCAGCGGGTCGTAGAAGGATTACAGCGCTGGAATTTTTTTTTTTATTAAAGGACTTGTCCCAAGCTATGTGTGTGTTTTTTTACCTTTTCTGTCACTTTTTGGGGTAAAACGGTTACCAATTCACATAGGTGGGCCGGGCTCTTGGGGTCCCCTTTGCTAAAGGGGGCTTCCAGATTCCGATAAGCCCCCCGCCCACAGACCCCCACAACCACCGGGCAAGGGTTGTGGGGATGAGGCCCTTGTCCCCATCAACATGGGGACATCCTCCCCATGTTGAGGGCATGTGGCCTGGTACGGTTCAAGAGGGGGGGCGCTCTCTCGTCCCCCCTCTTTTTCTGCGGCCTGCCAGGTTGCATGCTTGGATAAGGGTCTGGTATGGATTCTTGGGGGGAACCCCACGCCATTTTTTTAAAAATTTTGGCATGGGGTTTCCCTTAAAATACATACCAGACCTGAAGGGTCTGGTAATGGAATTTGGGGGGACCCCCACGCATTTTTTTTTATTTTGGTTTGGGGTTCCCCTTAATATTCATACCAGACCCAATGGGCCTGGTAATGGACTGCGGGGGGGAACCCATGTTGTTTTTTTCCATTGGCTTTTATCTGTATTGCCGGGACCCGACACTTCATTATAGCCACGAGCAGTTTTAAATGACTTTTTTTTCCTTTAGAAATGTCATTTTGGGCAGGGACTTTTCTAAGCACGGGAAACATGTGCTACTTTACAGGCAAACTATAGACACCCCCCAGGTACAAAATTTAAAGGAATATTTCACTTTTATTGTTTCACTTTAAGCTTGATTAAAATCACTGCTCCTAAAAAAACTTTTTTTTGCATTGATACATGTCCCCTGGGGCAGGTCCCAGGTCCCCAAACACTTTTTTATGACAATAACTTGCATATTAACCTTTAAAAATTAGCACTCTCTCTTTGGCAATTTTTAGCCCAGCTGACGAGACAATATCTAGGGGATGACCTTACGTAAAGTATCATTGATATTCTTTTGTTATATACTTTGTAATATTTTCCTTTAGTGTTTATATGTTAGCATTTCCTATTTTCTTGGGAAATAAATTAGACGTGTTTTATTAAGCAGTGTGTTTATTTTCATAGCTAACCTTATATCATTGTACTATCACCAGAAATATTATCAGATCTTTGATAGTCTAGCTAATTATAGGTATAGACAAGTTAATACATATATATAATAAATAGAGGGAATCCATACCCACCCGGGAAATATTTATTTTAAGGGGGAAGGTAGAGCCCATTTTCATTATTTTTGTCTGTTTGTATTACCGGTATATTGAATTTTGTGGCGTGCTCCCTCACATGGCTTATGTTAACAATTGCAGACCTGGTAGTAAGCCCAGACTGGCCATAGGGCACACCAGGCACTTGTCCAGTGGGCCGGGGCCGCATGTCCTTGTGGGGCCCAAGACGGCTGGGCTGTCCTTTGATCCTGGGCTGATCACCGCCCTCTCCGCAGCAGGCCGGTGTTCTGTCAAAATAGCCAATTCATTAAGATCTCCAATTACATCACTTCAGGTGACTGTAAACCATCAATTATGGAAGATTTTGATGACCTTCTGCTTTGACACAACACCGGCAAGCACAAGTGTACACTCCGGTACACAAAGACTTTGCTGTTTTGACACAACAGCGAGTAACGAGGAAAAAGTTGTCACAGCCGTGGAGGCAGACATTTTGTTGGTTAGTATTGGAGCGGACTAACAATATCCGCTCATTATACTGTCTACCAGAGTGTATACGGTTGCTGGTGTTGTGTCAAAACAGAAAGTCGTCGAAATCTCCAATTACTGACAGTTTACAGAATCCGGAAGTGACGTAATTGGAGATCTTGATGAATTTGCTATTTTGACGAAACACCGGCCAGCCAGCTGACAGTTTATTTCAGCCTTCGGGCCGGGGGGCGGAAACTACAGGTCAGCTAACCTGTGACCATGAAGAGGGAGGCACTGGAGGAGACCCTGGACCAGAGGAACAATGAATGCGGCTCCCTGAGCGCCTGAATAGGAGCAGCAGCGGGGTGGCTGCATATATTGTAGAAGAATCAATATCTTTTTTTTTCCTCCTGCAGCCTCTTAAAGTCTGCTTCTCCTCCTCTCCCTCCCACAGGCATTCAAAGGCTGCAGAAGGAAAATGGAGAAATAGATTTTTCTATATGCAGCCGCCCCACCGCTCCTCCTATCCAGTTTCTTTCTACTGCCCCCATGTGCTCTCCAGCCCCCAGTTCTCTCTGCTCCATGTGCTCTCCAACCCCCCTGTGCTCTTAGCCCCCCTTCTCTCCCGCCCCCAGTGCTCTCCAGTCCCCCTGTGCTCTCCATCCCCCATGCTCCCTGGTCTCCCCTGTGCTCTTTGCCCCCCTGTGCTCATCGCCCTCCACCCATGCTCTGCGCCCCCCCCTGTGCTCTCTTGCCCCCCAGTGCTTTTTCCCGGCCCCCCTCACCTGGGCTGCTTAATCTAAAATGCCTGGGTCTATTTTTTGTCCCAGTCCAGGCCTGCATGGTAGGATTGGGTAGGGATTTTTTATACAGTCTTTATAAAGTAGCTGGGTCAAGACATTTCTCTTATTGGTGTTTGACTCATTGTCCTGCTATTTTTCTGCCACCCTGTTTCATGGTTTTGTAGGGGTAATTTGTGTCTCTACTTGTGATGATTTATAAATCCTTCTGATATCTGGATGCACTTCATGTTTGCTGCTTCGGCCACCGGGACCTTTACCACCTGTACTGCAGTTGATACTCTACCTTCTCCATGTATGTGTAGCGCCCTGCTACTTTTGAACAGGGGCTATTCTGTAAATTTAGTATTCTCTGAGCTGTAAATAGCTCAGAGCGATTATTCAAATTGTTGGTTTCTGTTCCAGCTTTGGCTGTTTGTGCACATTTCCCACTGTTGCCAGTAGGTGTCACTGTTGTCACAGGCCAGTGTGAGAAATACAGCCAGCTGAAGTGCATTGGATATTCTTTCCCCCAGAAAACAGCCCAATCAGGAGCTTCTTTGTAGCTGGGCATGCTGGGAGACGGATATTTAAGGGGCAGTGCCATGTGCTTCGGGGTCCTTCTAGCCTCATGGCCCTCCAGGCCGGAGGCTATGCTGCTGTGCTTGCTGCAAGTAGGCCCAGAAGCCTGTCTGGGGCCTACTTAACGAAAGGTGATCCTGTGCTGTCTATCCTGCGGGAGGAAGCCACTCAAGCGCAGAATATTCCAGGGGAGCACCTTACTGGAGAGGGCCGAGCTGATGGCTGGTATCTTAGGAAGGGCCTGGTGGCTCGTTTGGAGGATGCACCCAAGTAATCTACTTCACAGTACTGCCGGATGGCTTAAAGGTGTAGGTACTGTGCAGCTGACCTAACTAACATACTACTGGCTAAACAATCCTGTGGCAGGGGATTATCCAGGAGTTTCCACTTATCGCTCAAGTCTGTGACAGAGACTTTGTCCGTGCTTCATACTGGCTGCTAGGTCGGTGTGAGAGGCTTGTCCGGTTGTCGCAAGAACCAGAGACAGAAAGCTGTTGTCATCTGGATTCAAGATCCGCATTAGTGATCTGCAAAACCAAGGTATCTGATCTTCCCCTAACCCTCTATCCTCCTACCTGAAGTTATTTAATAAAGAATTTGAGAAAAGGACTGAAGTGACTGGCAATCACCTCTATTCTAATTATTACATAGACTCTTAAGTTCTGGGACGGTGAGATGTGGGGTAACGGCAGGACATATGTTTTGTACTTTATGATGTATTCTCCAGTTACCAGCCCTACTGATGCACTGCCCCACTAAGTGATATGTCTTGCTGCATACCATGTACTGTCTTTGTAGCAATCTGCACTTGTTCCTTTTTGTATCCTTTTTATTGTTATTCATCAATAAAGTATTTGAACAAGCCAAATGAGCAACCTCCTGTGCTCAATATGTAGCAGGACAGTTGCTTGGCATTGGACCTGGAAGCAGAGACTACTACAGTGATTTTCCATTTCCCCAGTGGCCATGTGTATGGCAAATGCATACCTACATTGGTCCAAGCTGGACCAATGAAACTTTGCAAGAAAATACTAGAATTCAGCTTTAAGTACTCCTGATACAAATTATTTTTTTTGCCTTTGGTTTACTGAGTACCAATCTCTTTAAAGAACTAAAAGTCTCCTGTAATCCCGTGCACATCAGACTGGGAGAGCAAAAGAACTGTTAGTCAATCAGGCTCTACTGTGTTGCACAGTGCTGTCCACCTATCAATGCAAGCTTCCTGACAGGTGAAGAGAGTACAATAATGACCTAATCAGTGCACTGTAGTTTACAGGAAGAGCATGATCTGACTATGATGCCTGACAGTGGTGTCAGGATAACAAGACAGAGTAAGCAAATGCTTTGGCAGAGAAGACGATGTAAAAACTGATGTTCCATGAGTGTGACTATAGAAGGTCCGTTCTTTAGAATGATCAGTACATAAACCTGCTTGCTCATACAGGTGGAGCATGCACATTTATTTATTCACAACCTTATCTGGTGTGCCCTGCCAGTCCTCCTGACTTGACCTGACCTATCTCTCTGTGCACTTCCCTACCTGGTCTCCATGGAAACTGTGCACTAGTCCAGGTTACCATTTTCCTCTGTGCTATGCTCTTCCTCACAGGGCGAAAGCTCATCCACAGATGTTTGGTTCGTGATTCCTAAAAAAAATGAAAAATGAATAAGTATTAATGTATAAAACAAGGAAGATGGCAACATTAGGTAAACATTTTAAGGGACATGAAGCTGGATTCACTAGAAAGTTTGAAAATAGTAGTCATTTGGTATTGTAGGTTAATGGCACTCATTTTTATTTCTCTAGTCTAGGGGTCTCCAAACTTTCTAAACAGAGAGGCAGTTTACTGTTCTTCAGAATTTAGGGGTGCTGGACTGTGAGCATTGGGAGTAGAAAATGCCACAGCATCAGTATGAGTAGACAATGTCTGATGCCCCGTACACACGACTGGTTTTCCTGTAGGAAAAAGTCTGATGAGAGCTTTTGGTCTGGAATCCCGACCGTGTGTATCAGACTTTTTCCAACAGAAAACTGCTGGAAGAAGAAGAGAGCAGGATCTCTTTTTTCCCCATCAGGAAAAAATCCTAGCGGGAAAACCGTTTGTCTGTATGCTTTTCCGACGGGAAAAAAAACATGCATGCTCGGAAACAATTTGATGCATGTTCGGAAGCATAGAGCTTCATTTTGTCGGCTCATTGTAGTATTTTACGTCACAGTGTTCTTGGCAGTCTAAAGTTCACCGGACTTTTGTGTGACCGTGTGTATGCAAGGCAGGCTTGAGAGGAATTCTGTTAGGAAAACCATTGTTTTTTTTTTTCCCGACGGGAAAACCACTCGTGTGTACATGGCATTAGGTATCGTGGTCAGTGGGAATAAATAAAAATAGTGCCTGTTATCAGTACGAGGAGGAATAGTGCCCTATCATTGGTATTATGCAAGTTCCTGAGTTCCTTTGGTCACCGACTGTGGCTTGTATTTGACTGACTATGCTTGTTTGCTGCTTGCCCTGAACTTTTTCCTTTCCCTTTTTCTGACATTGGCTGTTAACTGTGTACCACATTCTTTTTCTGATCAGCTACAATCTGTACATCTGTATCTGAGGGCTGCAACCTGGTACAACCACCATAAAAGCCCATCAATCTTTGCAGGGTTCTCTGGTTAAGGCCTGTTGGGTGTGCTTAGATCTGCTCCTTTTTAAGCACGAACACCCACTCCAACATTAAGATAGCACAATATCTTATTTGTCCATGTAGTCTCTCTGTGCTTCAGAAACAGGCTTTTTAACCCACCAGAGGCGTTCTTCTCTCTACTCTCACCTACATAGTAGTATTCCTTGTAGCTATTTCCTCTGTGAGTGTCTGATCTGGCAGCCTTATCTTCCAAGAAACCCATTTTTTGTTTTTGCATAGGGACAAGTTGGTGTTGAGGCCTAGGACTTCCTTCTTGTATAAATAGTATCCAATTTTCACTGCCATGCCTGCCTATGTTTACTTGAACATTGCAGGTACAGCCTAACATTGGAAAAAAAAGTAAATCTGTAAAAAACGAATATCTCCATCTGCAGAACCTCTGCATTGCCTGAACTTTTTTTAAATAAAGGGGATTGCCCAAGTGTAATGGCAGGTATGGCAATAGAGGAGATCAGGAACTTAAAAAACATGGGGAAGAGCTGGCGGCCTATGGCTATATGATTCTGCACTAAATCCTTGCTGTTGACTGCCCTTACTCTTACTGTAGGATTTCCCTCCTCCATTTGCTGCTGTCTGTCCATCCCCTTGTGTTGTGGAAGGGCGGGGCATCATATAGCCATAGCTTTTCCACCTGCAGTCATGCTTTGAGTGTGGGGAATCTGCCGCAATCGGGGAATCCGGCAAAGAGTACCACATTTTAGGCTTCCTCTGGGATAGTGGCAGTAGGTCCCCTGATTTTCCCAGCGGAGAAATAAAATATCCCCCTTGAAGTTGTCCCAAACTTCCTCTTCCTCCTCAATGCCAGCACCCCAACTCTCCTCCTCACCACCAGCACCTCAGCACTCCTGCTCCTCCTCATCACCAGCACCCAAATCCTCCTTGTATGGCCTTTCTGAGCAAAATAATGGTGACTGGACACCCAACACTGTGGTGTAGAACAGGCCACAAGCTTACAGAGAGGTGTTTGGCAATGCTAGCATTAAAATGCCAGACGTTGGTGTGATTTGGTGACATTTTTTTCAGAGATCTGTGGACCAGGCCAGGGAATAACGTTGAAGAAATCCAGCTGACTCGCCAGTTGGTGGGGCTACTGTATATCAGGGGTTGATGATGAGGAGGAGGAAAAGGATGCATGAGCAGCATTAGAAAGGAAAGTGGCTGCTCTATCCCCTTAAGGAGGAGGAAAAGAGTGCTCTGTGAACTTGAGTAGAAGGGGGAGGAAAATGGCATATTAGCAGAATTAGAAAACAATGTGAGTGCTATGCGTCTTTGGGGAGGAGGTGGAAAAGAGAAAAAGACACATTAGCAGCACTTGCAAGCAAGTGGTTTCACTGTGCTCAAAAAGAGTAAGAAGTTTTGTCTCCACCTCCTGCATGATTTACCACTGGTGAGGTGAAAAAAAAAATGGATCCTCAAAGCATACTGCCTCTCAAATACCCACAGAAAAAAAAAAACTAAGACAACAGTTATTTAACGGCAAACTTGCTCTGGTCCATTAAGGGTTTACAGGTCTGGGAGTTGAAGTGGTTAAAGAAAAACATTGCTCTTGTATCTACCCCTATCTGAAAAAGAAACTTAGGACCTGTTTACACCTATGCTCTGTGTTTAACACACGCGCATTGACATGTTATGTTGTGTGTTGCGTTATGGCAGCCCATTCACTTGAGTGGGCTGCCTATTGTAAAAGTGCATGTACTATTTTCAGTAACGCAGTGCACCACGATGTATAGTAGTGTGTTATTGTACATTGTGGTGTGCTGCAACCAGGTACATTAGCAAGGTGCATTGGTGTGCAATATGCACATTACTGCAGTGTGACCGTGTGAATCCACTTTCAAAGCTGAACTCTGGGGGAAAATAAAAAAATGACCATTGCAGTGGTTAAATGCTTTTTCTTTTCCTAGGGTACCAGGAAAAAGAACATTTACTTACCTTAACCCTCATGCTATCTCCGGTCAGAATAAGTCACAATAAGTTTAAAAGGCTAAAAATAAAACCTATGTGGCTCACAGTTAAAGTTAAAAAAGCTATAAACAATAAGAAAAGCGCTTTTAAAAAATATAAAAATGAAGGAACACTAGTGTCGTTTTAAATGTTACAAAGAATATAACAGGATATGTAAAAAGGAAATCAAGGATGCAAAAATTCAAAACGAACGACAGATTGCAAAAGATAGTAGGAAAAACCCCAAAAAATTCTTCTAATATATTAATAGTAAAAAGGTCAAGTCTGAGCATGTAGGCCCTTTACAAAATAATCTAGAGTGGGTGACTGGGGACAAAGAGAAGGCTAATTTATTAAATACTTTCTTCAGCTCTGTGTATACAATGGAGCATGGGGGAGTTCATGTCCATAATGGGGGTGGTAGTGACACAGCCCCAAATCCACAATGGCTCAAAAGTGATATGGTCCAGAAATATTTAGACAGAATAAAGGTGGATAAAGCACCTGGACCAGATGGCATACACCCACGGATCCTAAAAAAATTGAGCTCTGTAATTTCAAAGCCATTGTATCAAATTTTTAGGGACTCATTAATGACAGGAATAGTACCACTGGATTGGCGCAGGGCCAATGTGGTGCCTATATTTAAAAAGGGAACAAAGTCTTTACCAAGTAACTATAGACCTGTTAGTTTAACTTCCATAGTTGGGAAGATACTGGAGAGATTAATAAAAGACCACATAGATGAGTTCTTGCTGGAAAAAAAATATTTAAGCAACAGACAGCATGGATTCATGAAAGACAGAAGTTGTCAGACAAACCTGATTTCTTTTTATGAAGAGGTAAGTAAAACCTTGGACAGAGGCGTGGCTGTGGACGTGGTATACTTGGATTTTGCAAAAGCGTTTGATACAGTTCCCCACACACGGCTCATGTGTAAGGTAAAGTCTACAGGATTGGAAATATCAGTTTGTAAATGGATAGAAAACTGGCTAAAAGACAGAATTCAGAGAGTAGTAGTTAATGATTCTTACTCTGAATGGTCTAAGGTTATCAGTGGTGTACCCCAAGGTTCAGTGCTGGGACCCTTACTTTTTAATATCTTTATAAATGATATTGGGTCTGAGATCAAAAGTAACATTTCTGTCTTTGCAGATGACACCAAGCTATGCAGTGGAATAACGTCCTTACAAGATGTCTCCAATTTACAAGCCGACCTCGATGCCCTGTCTAATTGGGCGACTATGTGGCAGATGAGGTTTAATGTTGATAAATGTAAAGTTATGCACTTGGGGGCTAAGAATATGAATGCATCATACATACTAGGGGGAATACAACTGGGGGGATCCTTAGTGGAGAAGGATCTGGGGGTTTTGGTAGATCATAAGCTCAATAATGGCATGCAATGCCAAGCTGTGGTTTCCAAAGCGAGCAAAGTCCTTTCTTGTATTAAGAGAGGTATGGACTCCAGAGAGAGAGACATCATTTTGCCCCTGTACAAATCATTAGTAAGGCCTCATCTGGAATACGCAGTTCAGTTTTGGGCACCAGTTCTCAAAAAGCATATCGGGGAACTGGAGAAAGTGCAGAGAAGGGCAACCAAACTGATAAGAGGCATGGAGGAGCTCAGCTATGAAGAAAGATTAGAGGAACTGAATTTATTCACTCTTGAGAAGAGGAGAATAAGGGGGGATATGATTAACATGTACAAATATATAAGGGGTCCATATAGTGAACTTGGTGATGAGTTATTCACTTTACGGTCAACACAGAGAACAAGGGGGCACTCTTTACGTCTAGAAGAAAAAAGATTTCATCTCCAAATGCGGAAAGGTTTCTTCACAGTAAGAGCTGTGAAAATGTGGAACAGACTCCCTGCAGAGGTGGTTCTGGCCAGCTCAGTAGATTGCTTTAAGAAAGGCCTGGATACTTTCCTAAATGTACATAATATAACTGAGTACTAACAGTTCTAGGTAAAGTTGATCCAGGGTAAATCCGATTGCCTCTCGGGGGATCAGGAAGGAATTTTTTCCCCTGCTGTAGCAAATTGGATCATGCTCTGCTGGGGGGTTTTTCCTTCCTCTGGATCAACTGTGGGTATAGAATTGGGTATATGGGATTGCACGATATTTATTTTATTTTATTTTAGTTATTTTTTTATGGGTGAACTGGATGGACTTTGTCTTTTTTCAACCTGACTAACTATGTAACTATGTAACCTTTTCTTTCTGACGCTTTGGGTTGGGGGTGGGCCCTCGGTGTCCTAATTCACAATGCAGGGCCACTGGTCCTGCATTGTAACTGATGATGTCATAGCTGTGCCTGTTGGCCAGAGCAACAAAGAGAAGAGACTTCGGGGGACTGGTTGCATGGAAGGAGGAACCTTCCATTACTGGTCCTGCATTTAAACTGATGATGCCAGAGCTATGTCTGTTGGCCAGAGCACCAAAGAGAAAAGTCTTTGGTTGACTGGTTGCACGGAACAGGGAGCCTGTGAAAGCATGGGATTAGGTAAGTAAAAGTCTTTTTTTTTCTGGTACTCTAGGCAAAAACAGAAAGATAATTTAATCTTTGCGGTACTTGGGGATGACATTGCCACTGCAATAGCATTTTCTCATATTCCTGGAGTTCAACTTTAATGTTCTGTTACCCTTCAAGGTCTAGATGCCATATAAATTTGTGTAAGCTTAGTCTCCTGTGCAGCCTATTCAGTTCTACATCATTTTTTTTTCCTTTTTCTTTTTTTTTTTCTTTTCCTCCCTGTGTTTTTTTTTTAATCAAATATTCTTTATTTCTTTTATATAAACATTCTTATACATATAATACTTCCTTCCATATACAACAATATAAATATCATTTAACCACACCTCCATTTCCTCTCTCCTCCCCCTCATTCCTCCCTCTCATCCTCATATACCCACCCCCCATTCTCTACCATACCTCCACCTCTATCCATTGTTTCCATATATTCATGAATTTATTTCTATTTCCCCTCCTATTATATATAAATTCTTCTTTCATAATAGTGTTGTCTATTACTTTCCTCTATTCTGTCCCTGTTGGGGGGTCTTTTGCCTGGCACCTTTGCGCTAAAAGTTTCCTACCTTGGAACAGACACCTTAATATCGCCGTTTGTATATCTCCTGGGATTCCCCTTTCTTCCATCAGGCCTAGCACACATAGCCTGGCCTCTGGTTGTAAAGATGTCCCAAATACAAAATGTATTCCATCTATTATCTCTTTCCAATACCAGTACAACTTGGGGCACCTCCAAATCATGTGTATCAAGTCCCCCTCCTCATTTCCGCATCTCTGGCACTTCGCATCTTGTCTCCTACCAAACTGGAACATTCTTTGGGGTGTATAGTATGCTCTGTGTATTAAGTATAATTGTGAGACCATTTGAGAGGGGGAGAGTGAGACTCTTAGACCTGCTTCTAATATCCTCTTCCACTGTTCCTGTGTTATTGGACCGATATCTCTTTCCCATTTTCCCTTGTTCTTAATATCAGGTCTCTCGTCCTGATCCACCCTGCTTATGCACTTATACATCTCCGAGATTATCCCTCTAGACGTATCCACATTTACTAACCTACGAAGCTGGGACATTTCATTCCATACTGGTATCTCCTGCCCAAATTGCGAGTTCAAGGCATGCCTGACCTGTAGGTATCTGTAGAATGATTTATTGGGGACTGAGTACTCCTCTCTTATCTCCTGGAATGTTTTTATTCTCTCCTCCTTAAAAAGCTGTATCAGAAGGTGTACACCACACATATCACATTCCTCAATTTTCCCCATAATTTTGTGCTCTTTTAGATTGCTATTGTCCCAAATAGGGGAAAATTCTGAGAATCCATTATACTCCAGCATCTCCTTAACCATTTCCCAACATTTTACCATCAGTTTTCCTGTGGGACACCTGGAACAAAAAGAGTCCGCCTCCACTGTCTCTACTTCTGTGTCATGACTTGTGTCATTCAATAGTAGATTCTTCCCAGACTCCCTGCCCGCCGGTAGATTACTTCCACTCATGTGTTGCATTTATGCAGCTAAAAAGTAGTATCTCGGATTGGGCAGTGCCAGACCCCCCTCTCTCTGGTTTGCTGTAGAGTTCGGAGGCAAATTCTTGCCGCTCCATTTTTCCATATCAGCTCCCTAAACACGCTGTCCAATTTTTTAAACCAATACTTTGGGATCCATACTGGGGAGTTATGTATAACATATAGGATCTGAGGCATCCACACCATTTTGACCAAGTTGCAAAGTCCGGCCACCGAGAGTGGAAGCCTGTTCCACACGCGACACTTCTGTTTCAACTTTGTCATCAATAGGACTAGATTGCTGGCTATATATTGTCCTGGATCTCTTGTTACATTTATTCCCAGGTACCTCATCTGGCTTACAACTTTGACTTGGGTTATCTGCTGTGCTATTGGGTCTATCGGTAAAAGTGCAGATTTTTCCCAATTAATTCTCAGCCCTGAGAATTTACCATAATCTCCAATTATCCCCATTGCTGCATCCAGCGAGGACTGCGTGTCCCCCGAAAAATAAAAACATCGTCTGCATACATGGCGACCTTTTCTTCCCCAAGTTTCCTCTTAAATCCCTGTACTTCTGGGGATGCCCTTATTGAGATGGTCAAAGATTCCATTACGAGGGCGAAAAGCAGGGGCGATAGTGGGCACCCCTGCCTTGTCCCCCTTGCCAACTGGAACCAATCTGAGCACTCACCATTTATTCTTACTTTAGCCCTTGGACCCTCATATAGTATCTTGACCCATTGGGTGAACCTCGGGCCAAACTGAAACTCTGCCAGTACCCTCCACAAGAAGTGCCACTCAAGGCTGTCAAATGCCTTGGTTGCGTCTAAAGACAAAATTGCTCTTGTCCCTCCGTTTTCTATTGGCAATTGAATGTTTAGATATGTTCTTCTTATAATAATACTTGTGGATCTGTCTGGAATAAATCCAGTCTGGTCCGGTGCACCAGTTTCGCAACTATTCTGGTAAGTCGTGTTGCCAGTACTTTGGCCAATATCTTCACATCCGAGCATAAAAGAGATATCGGCCTGTATGATGCTGCATCGACCTGACTTTTCCCCTCATTTGGGAGTACTATAATAGTTGCCTCTGTCATAGACAGTGGCAGCTTCCCTTCTTCAGCTGCCCAGTTAAATACTTCCAGGAGTTTTGGAAGCAGCACCTCGCTGTAGGTCTTATATATTTCTATTGGCAGACCATCAGGTCCGGGGGCCCTTTGGTTCACCATATCTGCTGTTGCCTTTTGTAATTTTTCCAGCGTCAGTGGTGCCTCCAATCCCTCCCTGTCTTCCATTGATAGTTTGGGGATCTGTAGCCCTTCAAAAAAGGTTCCCATCTCTCTTTCTACATTTTCTGATGGTATACTACTATACAGGTTTTGGTAGTAGTTTTTAAAGACCTCTATTATTTCCCTGGTGCCGCTCCTAATCACCCCTTCCTTGTTACATATAGCCGAGATGACAGAGGAGGGGGCATTGGCCCTAGCAATCAGGGACAGCATCCTCCCCACTCTCTCTCCCTCCCCAAAGAAGGTCTGTTTTTGAAATAACATTTTATTTTCTGCTTTTTTTAATAATAGGTCTTTGTATTCTTCCTGGCTTTCCATCCATTCTTTATGTTTCTCTAATGTTGGACTTTCCACATATTTTACTTCAGCCCTTCTCACCTTTTCCCTTGCTGTAACCTCCTTGGCTTGAGTTTGTTTTTTAACATATGAATTTTTTTGTATTAGGGCTCCCCGAAGGAAGGCTTTCAAGGTATCCCAGATAATTCCTTTCGGTGCTGATTCTTCGTTTAATATTATAAATTCTTCCAAACTAGCACAGATTCCCCCCACATCTTTAATTACTTCCAACAAGAATGGGTTTATCTTCCAATCCCCCTTGCTAAAATTCATGCTTGTGTTTATTTCAAAAATTACTGATGCATGATTCGAGATGCTTTTCGGTTCATATTTCACCTCCCCACCTCCCTCAGGGCATCCTCACTACAAAGCATCAGATCTATCCTGTACAAGGTCGCGTGTGTCTTTAAGTGACAAGAAAACTGCTTTTCCTCCGGGTGTCTCTCCCTCCACACGTCCACCAGCCCCGTCTCTCCACAAAATTGGAGGAGGGGCCTGCCAGACGTGCCGCTGGGGGAGACCCCGGGCGGGAACCTATCCACCTTTTTATTCATAGTCATGTTGAAATCTCCCGTCACTATGACCGGCACCCCTTCCTTGTCCATGGTAAACTCCATCAGCTCTTCCAAAATTTCGGTGCTGAACGGTGTGGGAATATAGACGTTAGCCAGCACATATTCTCTCGTCTCTATCTGACAGAAAAGGAATATAAACCACCCTTTTTCATCCACCTTACTCTGCCTGCAGGAGAACACAATTCCAGCGTCAATCAACACGCTCACACCCCTTGAATACGAGGTGTGGGTGGCATGATATTGTACTTGGCATTTTCTATGTTTTAGTGTACTAATAGTTTCCTTTTCTAGGTGCGTCTCCTGCAGGCACAGTATCCCAATATTACCCATCTCTGCCATCCAATAAATTGTCCTTCTTTTGACTGGGTCTCTTACCCCTCGAACATTCCAAGAGCATACCTTAATTCTTCTGATCTGTTTTGGGGGTACCCCTTTATCCTGTTTGTTAGCTATCATTATCCAAATCAGTGTACTTCCCATATTGTGATTCTGTGCCTCAAACGTGTTTTCCTTTTGGTCTTTATATTTTTATTTCCCTTCAAGAAATCATATTTTGGTGGATTCACCCATTCATACACCCCGCTCACACATTCCTCCATCCCCCCCTCCCCCTCCCCTCCCCTCCCATCCCCCCTTTCCCTGCCCTCCTTTGGGCCTATGTTGAGGGCTTCTAAAGTGACTGTGTCTTCCCTTTGAGGTGCTTAGTGCTATCTTATACTTCACTGTGTTTCCCCATATTATCTGTTCCATCCGTGTACATTTATATGCTTTCTTATCTCCCCCGCTCATATTATTCTATCAACAAAAAACAAAACAAAAACACATTACAGCACTTCCCCCTCCCCCCACTCCCCCGTGTCTTGGCCGTCCAAAAAAAAAGAGAAAAAGAGAAAAAACAAAACAAAAAAGAAGGGAAAGGCAGGAAAAAAACAAGCAGGGTGATGGATGGCAAAAGGAACCAAATCTTTGTCCTTTACTTTCTCTCTTTATCCTTTTCCCTCTTGCCTCCCACCCTGTGTCCTTCCCTCCCTCCCATCCAACCATAATGTCACTTCAGCAGGTGTATTAAAAAAAATATATTCCCCCATATCCGTTATTCGGAGGCGCGCTGGATAAAACATTGCATATTTGAGTTTATTATGTTGCAGCCTACGTTTGCACTCCGCAAATTTTGCCCTTTGCCTCTGTAGTTCCAGGGAGAAGTCTGGGTAAATTGAACTTCTCACACCATTATATTGTATCTCTCTCATCTCTCTTGCCTTTCGAAGAATTGTGATCGTATCCCTAAAATGGAGCAGTTTAATGAGGAGAGGCATTGGCTGACCTCCAGGGGCAGGGATCCTTAATGGGACTCTATGGGCCCGTTCAATTGCAAAAAATTTTGATAGGCAGTCTCTACCAAACATTTCTCCAAGCCAGTCTTCCATAAATTCTGTGGGATTGTTACCTTCACTTTTTCCGGGAGACCTAGTACCCTGATATTTTTCCTGCGCAATCTATTCTCCATATCATCCATCTTATGGATGCACATATTCAACTGTTCTCGCATTACTTTTATCTCGCTTTTCAACGGATCCACATCATCTTCAACCTGACTAAGTCTCCCCTCTAAAGCAAATGTCCGTTCCCCAATCCCCTGCACATCTTGTTTAAGCACTGTCATGTCCTCTTATATCTTTTAATTGACCAAATATTTCAAGTAATGAAGACTTACAGTTGTTGACTGCTTGGAGAATCTCTCTCATAGATGGTTCATCTTCTTTCGCCATTTCTGCGATTACCTCCGTATTTTCTTTCTGTGTTTTTTTCTTGGTCCCCGTATTGCTGGCTGCAATTACCGATGTCTCTGTTGCTGGTACTTTTCCCTGGCTTCTCCTCTGAATATTGGGTTGTTGCCCCCCTATGCTTTCTTGGGTGTCTGGCCCGCTGTATGGCCTGCCGTATGTGCAAATTCTTCCAATTTGGCCGCTGCAGCCGCCGCCGCGGCCTGACTTGCCTTGGTTCCTCGTGTTACTTGTGTCTGTGTCTGTAACTGTGATTGTATCTGCATCTGTCCCCCGGCGCCTGCACAGGTTCCTTCCTGAGAGGCAGCTTCCTCTCCTTTTTTCCTTGTCCTTACCGACAGGGTACCCGGCATTATCCACTAGTTGTTATTGGAACTGTAGGGCTTTCACCTCCACCGTGGTCCCAAAGTGTCTTTTACACTCAGGTGCTCTTGTTCCAACAACTGTCCAACGTCCACGTTATATGGCTCCGCCCCCTGGTCTCACTATCACAGGCCTCCGGAGACTGGGTCTGGGTCTTTCAATGTCCCTGGTCCCTGCGGCGGCTCTGGCTCCAGCTAATAGAAAGAGCCAGACAAACAGCCAACAAACAACCCACAACTGCCCAGTGTCCACGTTATATGGCTCCGCCCCCTGGTCTCACTATCACTGGCCTCCGGAGACTGGGTCTAGGTTTTCCAGTGTCAATGTCAGTTCACAGGTCCCTGCGGCGGCTCCAGCTCCAGCTGGTGGGGAGAGCCAGACAAACGGCCAGCAAGGCACCAGATAAGAGACGCCGGGACATGCACTCTCCCTCCACCAAAGTCCCCAGCAGTCCTTTCCTCCGTAAGAGAAGACAGTGGTCGGAACAGGTCAGTCTGTCAGGGTTTAAACTTCCAGGAAGAGTCGTGAAAAGTCAGGTGAGCCCACTGCAGCGTAGGCTGTATTATGGCTGTGTGGCTGTATTGCGGTGTCTCTGCTTCTCGGTGTCTCCACTTACGGTCCCCCCTCCTTCTCCATGCAGGGCAGTTTAGACGGTGTGTAACATGGGAGCGGGTGTGTGGTCCATGCTGCTACAGCCTCTCACCTCCCCCTACTCAAAAAAACCTAGCCCTCTCCAGTTCTACATCATTACTGATAAGGTAAACTCCTATGATGCAATGTTGGCTTTCAGTGCAGTATATATTTTGTCAACTTTACGGGTCTGTATATTTGGTACTTTCTGAGTGTAAGAAAATTTAGCAAACGTGATAGTTAATGGTATTTGCTGCTCTTCTGTGTAAAATAAAATCTTTAGTTTTTTTCAGTAAACTAAAATTTTAATCTTGAAGTGAGCCCATATTATGCATAATAAGAATTGTAATTGCATTGTGACAGTTAGGAGAAAGGATTACACCTACTATGTACATTGCATCTACTAAATTCCATTGCATGGCATATATCCTATTTTATTACACGTATACCATCTCACTTTATCTACCCCATCACACTTCATGTACCCCATGTCACTGCATCTACCCTATTTCATTACATTTATTTAGTGATCTCACTGCCCTTTCTCCATTTCACTACATTGACCTGATCTCACTGCATTTACCCACATTTATCCCATCTCACTGCATCTATCCCACTTCACTGTCTGTACCCCATCTCTCTGCATTTAACCCAGCTTACTGCTTGTATCCCACATCACTGCATCTCCTCTGTTTCATTGCCTATACCCCCTTAGTGCATCTACCCCATCTGCCCTTTCACATAATAAAATGCATGCTCACCACTTGCTGCTCTTTCTTTCCACTTCTGCTTATTTTCCTGGATATACTTGGTCCATGTTGATCGGAAGCTGTTCAGGTCAGCATTAATATCACTCAGTTCAGACTGTTCATCTAACGATGGTTGTCTCCACTGAGAGCTACAAAAATAGAAACAAATTCTAGGTCAGTCACCTCAAGTCCCCCCAAAAGATGTAGCCTTCATGTTCATATTGTCATGAAATATATTGTACATTGGTAACTGTGGTTAAAACATACAGTAAAAATTATAGTATTCAGTATGAAATTACCTTTATTGTTTCACATGCCTTTGTGTATGTTAAGTAAAAAAAAAAAGGAATGCATATATATCAGCACATGAACTATACAGTTATTGGAATAAAATATTTCTTTTTGTATATGTGGTCCTTTAATCTGGCATTTTAAGTGGCTTACCATGTGTCCCCTACCCGCACAGCATCCCCTTTCTTGAACCAAAAAGCAGGAAAACATCAACAGCGCAGATAAAAAATGCTTTTAGTGAATACCTTGGATCAATCGTTCTTATGTAAAAGCAATCACACCCTGTACACATACCATTTACAGCTGTATTCAATAAATTATCATAAAGTTTAAAAATGGTTATTATCAGGGCTTTTTTTCTCAGAGAATAGTGCAGATATGCCCCACCCACCTAGGGTTGCCAACTTTTCTTCAAGCTAAACCCTAACACTTTAGCGGGACATGGCAAATGATTTTTTCAGTGTCACCCCCCCCCCACACCCTTCATAATACAGGGGTCAATGTTTCCTCCTTCATAACACAGGGGCCCCCCGTTGAGACCCTCATTAGATCAGTCACCTTATATGAGTGCCCCCCTTAGAGATCCCCCATTACAACAGAGTCCACCTATATGAGTGCCCCCAGTTAGAGATCTCCCATTACATCAGAGTCCCCTTATATCGGTGCTCCCCTTAAAGGTCCCACAATTAAAAAAAGAAAATGCAGTGCAACCTCTTATGATAATTCTATTATTTCATATATGAAACGAAAATTGTGATGATGGTGGAAACCCCCAAGTATAATCCAAATATTGATACACTCCAATCTTATTAAGGTATATTTGCTGTGCAATCTTGATATACATAATACTATATGAATAGTGGTGGAAATCTCCGATCCATTCCAAAATGTGATGTGCTATTATCCAACTCATCCAACTCAAAAGGACTTTATAAGTTGGATATTAGCACAACACGTTTTGGAATGGATCAGAGATTTCCCCCACTATTCATATAGTTTTATGTGTATCAAGATTGCACAGTATATATAGCTGAATAAGATTGGAGTGTATTAATACTTGGATTACAATTGGGGGTTTTCACCATCATCACAATTATTTTTTCACATATGACTAAATAGAATTATAAGGGGAGGTTACACTGCATTTTAAAAAAAAAAATGTTTTTTTTTGAGTTGTGGGAACACAACCCAAGTTTATTTTTTTTAGATATACTGCAAGTCCGCTTATATCAGCAACCCCTCTTGGAGACCAACTTTTGGGGATGCTGATCTAATGGGGGAGGGGGCTCTAAAGGGGGTGCTGATCTAATGGGGATCTGTAATTGGGGGTGCTGATATAAGGTGACTCTGATATAATAGTGGGTCTTTAAGGGGGGGGCACTGATATAAGGAGACTCTAAACTAATGGGGGTTCTCTAAGGGGGGGGGGTGCTGACAGAGACCTCCCCATTAGCTCAATGACCTTTTTACATTAGCGCCACCCCTCCATTAGAGAGACCCCCACGTATTTTTAAATTTTTTTTCACTAGTATATTGGAATACCTATTATAAACAGTAAATTTTTTAGAATTATACTAAAATTTAGGGCCTGTTCACACTAGAATGCAGTCCAATCGCACAGCCTTTGTGATCTGCTGAGGGGGTCAGTGCAAAGCTAACAATACCTCAAACGCAGGTCGCAAACGCAGTACATTTGCCAGCATCGGATTTCATGGTACAAAAGTACTATGTGATGCAGTCACTATGCGTTACAAAAAGTAGTGCATGCACTACTTTTGGTGCAGTGGGTTGCGATTTCAGCCCATTTAAAATGAATAGGGCTGAAATTGCACTGCACAGAATTGCATGTGAATCGCACAACAACCGCACAGCGTTCCTGTGCGATTTACATGCGGTTCCTAGTGTGAATGGGCCCTAAGAAGTCATTTGTATAAAATAGAATGAAAAACAGACTTTGGACCAAATATTTACAGTAATAATCTGTAAAAACATTTTACAAATGAATCAAAGAAAAGACTGGACTCTGTTGACACCTTTATTGAAGACAGTTTAAAGATTCTTCTGGTACAAAGACATCAGAGGCACAGGATCAATGAAAAGCTGACATGTTTCACACCACTTTGGGGTGCTTAGTCATAGCTATTGGAAGATGGAATGACCATCCATATATATGGGGATGAGAAAAAGGTTGATCAAACAGGAAATCCTTTTGATAGGCCACCCACATGTATACGTCAGTCCAAATTCCTGGACACATACAAAACACCTGAAGTCATGCAGGTGCATGGGATATCTTATGATGATGAACGTAAACACGACATCCCAAAATAACCTGATAGACATACCTGATGTATCGTACAACACAATGCATGATGAACAAACATAAAGTGTAATTATTCATACTTAAAATTTGGAACAAATTAATCAATGAGCAAAAGATGAAGAAAGTGAAAAAAATGAAAAAGCAAATAAATGAAAAAAAAGAAAGAATAAATATACGAATGAAAAAGTAAACATTTTACATACATTTTGTTTAATAACAGGTGGCACGAAGTTAAAAATAAATGGATATGCGGTAAATCTACATAAAGAAAAGCATATGGAGTATGCTGCATCATATTCTCAATTTAGGAACATATCAATTTACCACAGTTAGATTATAGAAACAAATTATAATACAGAGACAATCAAATAGAGCGTTGAAGCTTTACAGGGCATCTAGAAAATATTTCATACATGAATATTCACATTTTTTACCAAGGGGAACTTTTAACCAGACACAACTATCAAAACCCAGACTGTCCGGGACAAACCTGGACAGGTGGCAACCCTACCCCCCCCCCTTCCCTCCGTGTCACCCATTGTCCCTGCCCCCTACTGCCTCCAAGCACCATTTCTTGTCCCAGCCTCCTACCCTGTTGCCAGTACCACCCCTTTTTGAGAACACAGAATCAAGTATTACTTTTTGGTGCTAAGTAATTTGAATGGAATTTGTTAATGATAACAAGAAAGGCAGTAAAATAGCAGCCAACAACAATAGATCCCCAGCAACATAGATACCCCTAGCACCACTAGACGTCCCCCAGCAACAATAGACCTCTCCAGCAATAATAGACCTCCCAGCAACAATAGATACCCCCAGTACCACTAGACTGCCCCCAGCAACAATAGATCCCCCCAGTAACAATAGATTGCCCACCAGAAAGAATAGATTCACCTCAGCAACAATATACCCTTGCCACCAACAAAAAAATCTCCCAGCAGCCAGCAACAACAGACCTCCCCCTGAAACAGTAGATCCCCAAAGCAACAATAGACCTCCCCTCCCCAGTAACCAGCAATAATAACCTCCACACATAATAGTAGATTTCTCCGGCTGTGAACTACCAAACCTACGATGTGCACAACAACTGTAGATACCTGTGTATTTTAACCTGTGTAGGTCTGTTTGCTTTACAGAATTATGATTTGATCAAGACATGTTGCATATTACATGGCTTAAATTATAATATAATCAACTGCAGATTAAAGTGACCCTAGAATCAAGTAATCTTTTCCATCAAATAGCGTGGGACGCATAGACGCCCGCAGGGGTTACACCACTTTCTGTCCCCCCTGGGAGATACATGGGTCCCAGAAGACAGCAGGGACCATTTTGATTGCGCAGCGCGACTCGTGCATGCGCAGAAGGGAACCAGGCTGTGAAGCCGCAAGGCTTCACTTCCTGATTCCCTTACCGAAGATGGTGGCGGCAGCATCCGAGGACCGAGGGACGGGTCGGCCTCGGGTGCCGACATCGCGGGCGCCCTGGACAGGTAAGTGTCAGCAGCTGCAGTATTTGTAGCTGCTAACTTTTAAAAAAAATATTTTTGGCGGACCTCCACTTTAAAGCAGAACTACGCGGCATATGAACACCACAAACCAAAAACACTATTTACTCCATTTTTAAAATGCAAAGCAAACTCCCCCATTCATCCATGTCTCCATTTTTGTTTTTGCTTAGAAACACTCCCTAGTATCTCTGACTGTGGCCTTCTTGAGTAAGGGCAGAGGATTCATGTAGCATTTACTTCCTGGAATCCATCTGCCCTTAGCTCAGCCATGCAGCCAGGAGGATTTGCTTAGCTGAGAAAGCCCATCCTCCCCTCCTGAAGACTCCTGGGATGTATGACATAATTTGCCTAGACATGGAAACCATCAAGTAACTAAAGAAATGTAAAGAAAGTTTAAAACAAGTAAATATTATTTACCTTCCTATCTATTTAATAATTCTAGCTGCATAAGGATTAACAATAGTCAATGTTGATTCAGAGAGTGAAGTTTCACTTTAATAGGGATGAATTCAGGGCTCTATGCAGGTATAACTGTGCTAGTCCCTCCACACCAAATTCATTTTTTGTCATGTAGTCATGCTGAAACAGAAAGGATTTTCCCAAAACTGTTGCCATGAGGCTGGAAGTGCACCATTATCTAAAATATCTTTGCATGCTGTAGCATTAATAGTACCCTTCACTGGAAAAATCTAAACTCAATAATTTGGAGGTGTTTATACATATGTTGGCCTTATAGATAGATGTGATTGCTTAGATGTCCATAAATGTTTGGACATATCCACTTACCGCCAAATCACGTACCTGGTACGTCATTGTACTTCATGTGCAGCTGCAGGCATCACCCTGGTACCGGTTTATAGAGACGGCGGTCGGCTCCCTTGTAATAGCAATCAGAGCGGCTACCTAGTGACCAGCCGGTTGACAGCCGAAAGAAGCTAGGATCGGATTTGATCGGCTGTTCGCTATAGTAACCCAGAAATTATGACATGACCTCACTTAAGGTTTACCCAGATGCCAACTGTGCCATTTAAAAAAAATAGAAAGTATTAAAAACTTGGTGTTTTGAATGCTTTTTAGGACAGAGGAGGGATTAGGGGTCGTGTAGACCCCAGATCCCTCCATAAACAGTATCCTTACATTCCTGGTGACAGCAATAAGTGATAAAAAAACAAAAAATGTAAAGCAACAGTGTAAAAAATAATTAATAATTGAAAAAAATCTTGAAAGTGCCTCTGTTAGCCCGTGCTAGCATGCAAAGGTGAACACATTTGTCGGACCTGCACGCATGCAAACAGCGATCGTCTTACACATGTGAGGTATCGCTGCAAACATCAGATCATGGGTAGTAATTTTAGCACTAGAACTCCTCTGTAAATCTAAAGTGGTAAACTAAAGTGGTAACCTGTAAAGGCTTTTTAAGCATCACCTATGGAAAGTGAAATTTACGTTGTTTGTTGCCGTTGCACGGGCGTGCTCATTTTTAAAGCATGACATGATTGGTATCTATTTACTTGGTGTAACATCATCTTTCATATTTTACAAAAAAAATGGGTTATGTTATGTATTGTGTTTTTTTTTTTTTTTTGCATTAAAATTCAAAAAAGTGTATGTTTTCCCTAAAATTTCATTCGAAAAGCTGCTGCGCAAATACTGCGTGACATAAAAAATTGCAAAACCCACCAATTTATTCTCTGTGGCCTAAAAAAATATATATAATGTTTGGGGGTTCTAAGTAATTTTCTAGCAAAAAACAAACAAACTGATTGTTACATGTAAACAAAAGTTGCCAGAAAAAGTCTGGTCTTTAAGTGGATATAGGGGTTTATTTACTGAAGGCAAATAGGCTGTTCACTTTACAGGGGAAGTTGCACTTTGCAAGGTAAATATTCCCAGAGCTTAGAGGTGGTGAAGTTTCATTTTGCAAAGAAAGCCCAATTGTGTACAAGGAACATAAAAAAAGCTATTTTGCTTACACAGAGCTTCATCTTATTTACTAAGCTAAGGGAAAAATCTCCTTGCAAGTGAACTGCCCATTTGCCTTTGGAAAATCAACGTCACAATGTATCACTGGACAGCACTTCCCGTATTTTCTCTCCTGATGACACAATCAATGTAACCAGTAATTAGAGTCTGCAATTTGTGCCTATGCACCAGTAAGACCAGAGTACAGCAGTGTGCCACAAAATGTGGAAGTCCTTTGCTGCTTCTAAATGAAAATGTTCTGTTAAAGGTAATGGTTTTTACTGAGTAGCTTTTTTACATTAAACTTTGCTAATGAATGCCCAAGTTAGACAGACAGACTTTACATTTTAAGTATAGGTCCACTGTAAAGGGCAAGAGATTACTATAATAGTTGTTCTTACAAAGACAACCATTTTCCTGCAGTAAACTTTTCATGGGAACTGCACTCTGAACTACACATGGCCACTTCTAATTTATAAATATAAGGTCTAAAGAACTCCATGCATGTAGCAAAGCAGCCGACACTTTATCCTGATACAAGATATACCAATAACCAAATATGAAATTTAGTGTTATAGAACAAATGTGCAGTAATATATACAGGTGCAATTAAAAAGTACACTCTTAGTGCAAAGTAAGCAAATAAGAACAATTCGATGTTTGTCAAAAACATACAATGTGCAAAATGACTATCAAGCATAAAAAGTGATCATACTGTATGCAAATAAAGTGAAAACGTGAAGTCCATTCAAATTAGATCTCCATATAGAGATTTTCAGTTCAGGTAAAAATCCTGCAATCACTCTCCCCTCTGGTGCCAGTGAAATCCTGCTGATGGATAATTTGCTTTGCTGCACATCCCATGCTGTGCACACAAGGCTTGCCAGAAAGTTATGACCCTTGTTGGTCATAAAAGGCTGTACTGGTTAAAACCTAATTTAGGGTAAAGAACACTGTAAAGATCCATCAACTTCCTCACATCCATAGAGCACAGCAGGCAATAGGCTTAAATATGCAACCTATGTGCAAATGTGCAAACCTATCCCAGCTCCAAACATCAGAAGGATCAATGTTGCATGTAACAATATAAGACAAGGGAAGCACTCCCCATAGTGTGAAACCATATATAAAACCTTCATTAAATAAAATTAATTTACTCACAGGTAAAAAAAAACATCCACAGCGCTTTGATATATTAAGTCCGCTATATGCTAGAATACAAGATGGCTGCCAGCTGGTTGACATGCATGGTGATGTACGTCCTGGCTCTGCCCTACACATTTTGTCATGTGTGATGTCATCAGGGGTTTAAGACACACGTTCAGCACCACACTACATATACTGTATAAAGGAACAGGAAAGGTGGATAGGTTGGAAATTATGCTAATATACCCACAAAGGCTGATTACAATGAAGCAATGTCCTCCTGTTGGCGAAAAATAGAACGGACTAGTGACATACATACACAATCCCAGAATAAACATGAAAGAGTCCCTCTGGTGGTCAAAAGAGGGAAAAGCAAATAAAGTATATTAGCCACTTATTTTATAAACAAATCAAAATGGGGAGATTCATGAGTAATAGATTATTTCTAAATAGAAAGGTCCTGATCTGCCTTTCCATTCGCAAACTCCCCAAAAAAATTATACAAACTTGTACACTAACCAATTAAATTGAATTTAAAATTAGGAAATCCTAAAGGACCCAAACTAATTTACTATTAGGTACACAGGTTCACTCTATCAACCTAAGTAACGGCAGATATGTTTTACCTTTGCTGGTACCACCCTATATGTAACAGTCTTACTACAGAATGAGATCAAATATTCTTTATAAAACAATCAATGTCTCATTCAATATTGAGACCATGAGGAGTACAAGTTCTTATACTTTAGATCTATTTAGTCTCCAATTTTGAAATTTCCCTTTTGATGTTACCCCCACTCCAATGTATATATATTTATATATTCCTATAAAAAGAATATCAGATGGGTTCTTATTATGATGCTTGGCATAGTGTTTTGACACATTGTGCCCCTTTAAATCCCATTGCTATGTTTGCGATGTGTTCTTTAAGGCAAACGTGTAACTCCTGTGTGGTCTGCCCCACATATTGCAGACTGCAAGGGCACTAGACCACATTCTTAGAGCCACAAGACATAAAGGAAGGAATGTCATTTTATTTGGATGTTTGGATTAATTGAAATGTGGTTAGTTTCCTACCTTTAAAGGCAGTAACCTGGCATACACCACATTTACTTTATTCAGGGCAACTTTATTTCTAAAAGATGATATCCCCTAAATATTACTGCACAGTTTTCAGGTAATACTTGACCTAAAATGTTATTTTTTAGCACAGACCAATATTTCTTAAATTACGTTTTTAACCAAGTAGATGGTGATCATGGACCAGTTAAATCTGTCTGAACCAGATGAAAATCTACTACTCTTCTTAACTAGTAGATCACGGTCTTGTTGTTTTACCTGCAGAATAGTTTTATTCAGTACTCCACTATCATATCACTTTTCCAAGAGTCTTGACCTCAGAGTCTGAGCTTGTTCAAAATAATCCTTGACTTCAGTACAATTCTGTTTGAGTCAAAGAAACTGACTTCTAGGGGCAGAAGTTAACCAGGAAGGATATTTGCATATGAATGAATCCAATGATTCCAATGTCCCTGTCCCAAATGAGGATAATATCGTAGATAGCCATAATTCCAATCTCCTAGTGGTCAAAACTACATCCTCCTCCCGCTAGGCCATAAATAAGTTGGCCATACTAAGAGCAAATTTGGCTCCCATGGCCACTTTCTTATTCTGAAAGTAAAAGCTTCCACCAAACCTGAAGTAATTATGTTTTATTGAAAATTCCAAAAGTTGAAGAATACAACTCCTTTGGATCTCTGGTAAAGTTAAATCCTGGTCTACAAGATATTGAACAGAATCATAGCTAAGTCTATGTGAGATGATCGTGTACAGGGAGGCTATGTCTGCAGGGGCTAAGATATATCCTTCTTGCCATTGTATATCCTTAAGAACAATAATAGTGAGCTGCCTAACCTTCAGATAAGAGGGGGTCTGCATCACTAGTGGCCTCAAGTAGTGGTTAATATATTTCCCAATCCTCAATGCGACAGATGCCATTAATAATGGGACGCCCTGGTGGATTTATGCTGTATAGAGATCTTGTGGATTTTAGGCAGAAAATACATGACTGGCACTCTAGAGGCCAAAGGGACCAGAAAAGCCCACACTTTCTTTAAAATCCCATCTCTATAACCACAATCCACCACTCGTTTTAGATCATTTTTGTAGTCATTTTTAAGAAGTTTGGAGAAGGAAAGGCTGATTGGGACCTTCTTATTTAGGAACAATCTGTTTCTCATAACATCGTTTATGGAGAATCTCCCTATTTTGATCTGTTAATAGAATAAGGGGTTGATATACTTCATTTGCTTTTCCCTCTTTTGATAACCAGAGGAACTTTTTACAGTTTATTCCGGGATTGTATATTGATGTATGTTCCTTGCCCATTCTACGTTTCACCACTAAGGGGACATTACTTCATTGTAATTTGCCTTCACAGAGATTTATTTGCAACTAATCCCAACCAATCCGCCTTTCCAGCTTCTTTATATAAGAAGAATGTGCATCCTGAGCCTTTAATGGTGTCACGTGTGACATCACATATGACGTAACAAATTGTTCTTATTTGTTTACTTTGCACTAAAAGTGTACTTTTTAGTTGCACCTATATAGATTACTGTACATTTGTTCTATAGCGTTACACTCATGGCCACTTACACCACTGTCTTTGATGACTGTTGTCCTCAAAGGTTCTTTCTTATTTTACAAGCAAGAATTCAGTTTCAGTTAAATCACACTTTTAGAAGAAGTAAGATTATGAACATACCTGGACTGGTTGACAGGAGCAGCTGGTTTAGTTTTGGTGCCCTCTTCTACTAATGGAAGAACAATCTTTTCAGCCACATCAGTCAACACTGAAAATGTTGGGTCGACAATAAACTCAATGAAGCCTGTAAAGATGCAGATAACAAATCACTGATAGGCTTTAGTTCCAGAAATCATAGAATAACCTCCGTTAACCTTGTCAACGTTCAAGGACATTTTTGGTCTTATCTTCCACTTTCAGGTTCAAATTTCTACTTACTATGTGATAAAGGAAACTGAAACATACCTATTTGAGACTGAGCTACCAATGTAGCCTTGCGATCACAAAGTGGAGAGAATGGCAACCCCATTTCAGCCTCTTTGTCACCCTGGAGGAAATAGAAAACATAATTAAAGGAAAGACTAGTACAGTAACTCAGCTTCTGCACTAAGCAATAAGAAAGGTATTGGACATCAATCACAAGGTCTTTCTCATACAGCAAAATGTTCACATACTCTGTTGTAGAAAGAGATATGCTCCCCCAATTGTGAGTAAAAACTGGTGGTTCACTTACTCACTGACATCTAAAATTAACCTGTCAGTAGTAATTCAATAACAAAACCTGCTAAGAAGATGTATTATAAATTACCAGTACATGCTACCTAGACTTGTCACACATGGAAATGTTGAAATCTGCTGTGACAGGTCAGTCAGACATATTCACTGCATCGTATTTATGCATGTCTTTATGGGTCACTGAGGCATGTGCATTGCATGATTGAGCTGAAGTAGTTATTTACATATTTCAGGTTGTAATTACAAAGAGAAAACACAAATGGTATATACAAACACCTTGCAGTGATTTCTATTTGGAAAGCTTGATATCAAATTATAACTGGCATGTACACAACCTCTCAGGGACACTTGTCACAAAATCTCCCTGCCACAGTTCCCAGCGTTATCAAGGGGTGATTTAACCAACTGTATCCACTTGAAATATCAGTTTTAGGTGATCGTATATTAAAGGAACATTGTCACAGGTGAAACATGGAAGTGACCTATTTTTCTGAAAATGCACATTGCCCGACTTTCCTGTTGAACACCTTTTTAAAGCTGTATAGCTGTCAAAGGACTTGTATTTCTTTTCATTCAATCCTGAGAATTGTATTTGTCCATTCATTCCTGAGATTTACACAACCCTGTCACACAACACAGCAACCCTAGAGACTTGATTTTTTTTTCTTCTGCAACTACGTCTTGAATGGGTACCAGCATGCGATTGAACTGTGAAGGAAAAGCTGATGAGTTCATTTGTCTATCACTCTGATCTCTGTGCCCAGGCCACAGCACAATTGCCTGGCTCCTTCTGCTGATTATCTCTTTCCCTAAACTGTGATGTACAGGGGATACCAAATTTAAATTTATGTAGTAACCAAGTTGTTACTAGTTATTTTTTTTTAATAATTATATACCAGCATTTTCACAAAAAGTTTAGTAACCGTACCTCCTATGGCAGAGGAAATTATGCACTTCAGTTAGCTATATACGTGTTTGCTTCTGTGTTGTTTAGCTGTGAAATTACTATGGCACAACATGCTGTCTTCCACAGTTATGGCACCTTCAGATTTATATTGTTAATTTAAATTTAAAATGCCTGAACAGTAGTTTAATATGCAATAATATTCCCAGAAAGACTTGTGATGCGGTCTGTTATTAGACTCATAAAGTCAGCTGATATATTATTGTTGGAGTTATTCTAAAAGATGGAATGCTGTGAAAATAATAATTGAAAGAGATGAGTATCAAAACAGCAAAATTGGGTTGCTGTATTAAAGAACTTTCTACTTAATGACAATGTTACCTTTTAATAATACAGCAGAGACAACAACAAATTTCCTTCCCACAGAGAACATAGGATCCAATTCACACAAAGCCCGAAGGACTCATCATTCGTAATTACAAAGTATTAAAAAAGTATACCTATCAATAGTATATATAAAAGTTCTAAATGCTAGAACAGCATCTACAGTGGGGAAAATAATAATTTGATCCCCTGCAGATTTTTGCCCACTTACAAAGAAAGGAAGGGTCTAAAATGTTTTATCATAGGTGTATTTTAAATGATGGAGACAGAGTTACAGTTCAGTGAGTACTTGGTGGAGAACCCCTTGTTGGCAAGTACAGAGGTAAGACATTTCTTGTAGTTGGTGACCAGGTTTGCACACATCTCAGGAGGGATTTTGGTTCACTCTTCTTTACAGATCTTCTCTAAATACTTAAGGTTTCTTGGCTGTCGCTTTGCAACTCAAAGTTTAAGTTCTCAATAAATTTTCTATAGGGTTAAGGTCTGGAGGCTGGCTAGGCCACTCCATGACCTTAATGTGCTTTTTCTTGAGCCACTCCTTTGTGACCTTGGCCTTGGTTTGTTTTGGGCCATTGTCATTCTGAAAGACCCATCCATGACCTATCTTCAGTGTTCTGGGTGAGGGAAGAATGTTCTCTTCCAAGATTTTACAATACATGGCCTCGTCCATTGGCCCCTCAATGTGGCAAAGTTGGTCTGTACCTTTAGCAGAGAAACAGCTCCAAAGCATAATGTTTCCACCTCCAGGCTTGACTGTAGGGATGGTGTTGTTAGGGTCATATTCAGCATTTTTCTTCCTCCAAACATGGCTAGTCCCACTCCTCAAGAAGGCACATGTACAGTTATGCCAATGAAAATCTAAATGATTCAGAGAAGGATTGGGAGAAAATTCTGCGGTCAGATGAGACCAAAATGTAGCTCTTTGGCATTAACTTGACTCGCCGTGTTTGGAAGAAGAAAAATGCTGACTATGACCCTAAGAACACAGTCCCTTCAGTCAAACACGGAGGCTGAAACATTATGCTTTGGGGCTGTTTCTCTGTTAAAGGTACAGGCCAACTTTGCCGCATTGAGGGGCCAATGAACAGGGCCATGTATTGTAAAATTTTGGATTATAACCTTCTTCCCTCAGCCAGAACACTAAAGATGGGTCATGGATGAGTCTTCCAGCATGACAATGACCCAAAACATACCACCAAGGCAACAAATGAGTGGCTCAAGAAGAAGCACATTAAGGTAATGGAGTGGCCTAGTCAGTCTCCAGATCTTAATGCTATGAAAAAATGAACTTCAACTTAATTTATAGCATTTATTTTATGTGTTTTTCTGGATTTTTGGTTGATATTCTGTCTCTATCATTTAAAATACACCTATGATAAAATTATAGACCCTTAATTTCTTTGTAAGTGGGCAAACTTACAAAATCTGCAGGGGATCAAATACTTATTTCTCCCACTGTACACAGCTGTTTACTTTCTGTTACTTATTCCAAAATATCTCTGAGCATAATATTTCCTCTACCCTCTTATGCCGCGTACACACGATCGTTTTTAATGTCATTTTCAAAAACAACGTTTTTCTCAACGTGATTTTTCTTATTTCCTCTCAAGCCTGTCTTGCATACACACGTTCATTAAAAAAAAACGCTCGAGCAAAGCGCAGTGACGTACAACACGTACGACGGCACTATAAAGGGGAAGTTCCGTTCGAATGGCGGTCACCCTTCATGTTAGTAAAGTTTGTTGAGCGACGATTCGCGCTTTTCAGCCTCGTGCTTTTCAGTCCGCTACAGCGTGACGAATGTGCTATCTCCATTACGAACGCTAGTTTTACCAGAACGAGCGCTCCCATCTCATACTTGATTCTGAGCATGCGCATTTTTTTTCCCCTCATAAAAGCATACACACTACCGTTTTTCACGTCGTTAAAAAAAACGACGTGAAAAAATAGAGCAGGTTCTTATTTTTTTAAAGCCCATTTTTCACGTCGTTAAAAATGCTCTGGAGCCTACATACGATCGTTTTTAATGGCCAATTTAAAAAATAGCATTTTTAACATCGTGAAAAACGGTCGTGTGTATGCGGCATAACTTCCAGCCTTGCCATATTTGAGCAAACCACTTCCATTCTGCATAACCAAATCTTTTCATTGATCCAATAAATGATTCAATTGAACATTTGCCCAGTAAATCATTACCAGCTATTTTCCCAAGTATCATGGAATGGGATTTGCCCACTAATTTCTGACTATATTTGCTCTATGTATAATGCGGAGGCTAAAGGGCAAATCAATTGTTAGTAAAATATATGAAGTACTGTAGAGGTTTATGTTTTTTGGGGTTATGTTGAACTAATTGCCATTGAAAATTTGACAAATATACTGTACCTCTCTGTTACCAAAAGTTGGGCATAATTATTATATACTCATTACACAAATACAGAATTTCTGAAAAAACTCGAATTAAATCCATAAGCATGCATGGTTCTTGATTGGCAGAAGTAACTCTATATAATTTTCATTAATTTCAATATGTAGCTTTTTTTTTTTTTCGTTTTAAATTTCTTTATTTTCAATAGCAAATTTAATGTTACATAATCTTGTTAACATACTATTCACATTTGAAAACCACAGCATCTTAAAGAAAAAGATAATACACACTATTGGTTGAACTAGATGAACTTGTGTCTTTTTTTTTCAAATGTACTAACTATGTAACTATGGGATTGATTTACTAAAGAGGGAGAGTACAAAATCTGGGGCAGCTAGACTGCATAGAAACCTATCAGCTTCCAGGTTATTTTGTTGTTAAAGCTTAATTAAACAAGCTGAAGTTATAAGCTGATTGGCTACCATACACAGTTGTACCAGATTTTGCTCTCTCCAGTTTTAGTAAATCGACCCCCGTGTAACACTCATTTAGGCGATCCGATTCTGGTGCAGACAAAAAAAGGGTCCTGCACAAGTATGATTTGAATGTGATGCAATTTCAGCCCTACAGATTGTAGGGCTGAATTTGCATCGCACAGACATCACATGTGAACAGCATAGCAATGTGGTGCGAATCACATGCAATGTCTGGCATCACACCAGTGTAAACTGACCCTTTAGTACCACAAACTTTGCATTTCTTATGCATAGCAAAATTGCTGAATATGTTATCAATTTTAAACTGGCTCATGTATTGCTTCTCATCAATTTAAACAATCATAGATGGAAATCAAGGTTGGAGATTACAGTTGGTCTTCTCAAACTAGAACAAGTACTCTGGCAGATAACCCACTCCTCCCCCACTGAACCCTCCTCTTTCAATGACTCTACTCACTAAGACCCTTTTTAGAACCTTTTCAGAAAAGCTTCTTTCCCAAAGAGGCCAATATTTTTTTTTATAATATAAGCACCTGCATGTGATCACATATAGGATCTCATGAAATTAAGATTAGATTACTTATTAGCATGGTAACCAACATATTGCCAGCACAATATATCATTAGTTATCTATGTATTTTGAGATGCTTTTTCAGTTAAAAGGAAAAAAATACTAAACCTGTTACTTAAGTCTCAATGAAAAAAAATATCAATCATGCTGATCTATATTGGTGTTTGTTACCTGTCGAAAGAACTCCTCCATTAGAGCTTTGGTCCATCGTGCATGCACTTTCCACTGCTTTGTAGGGTGGCTAATGTCAGCTGCATGAAGTAGTAAAGATAGTGCTTTTGATTTGTCAATGCTGCAATAAGAACCAAGACAGAGTTGTAAGTAGACCCAGGCATGTACTAAAAAAACATAATCTATCATAGTCTGTTTCGTAGGTCATGGTAGTAGCTGCAGTTTCTGCATGAACTGCACAGTCCAAGGCTACCTTTATCACCAAGACAGCTGGTCCATCGTTAGACAATTGTATGGCGACTAGAATGTTTAAAACAGTTTTTACCCAATCCAACTGGATCTGTTAATAAAAGGTTCTCAGGAAAAACAATTTTTATTAGTGTAGAGAAGGGTTTGAAACTCCGTCAGGTTTATCTGTTACAATAGGTTTTTATTGAGTTTTACAAAATTGAATGATGTCATCACGTTCAGGAAGTACAGGAAACAGGAAACTCTGGTATTTGTGTATTGAAACCGCTAATACATGCACAGGACAGGAGTGGTTCTAACTGTATACAGTTGATTCTATCCTGGTACATGTGAGCACCTGAACAATGTGAGTGCTGTTTTTTGATGAGAGAGTGAGTAAATAAAAAAACCTGAAGGATAAAGCACTATTTAGTGTGTTTCATTTATATGTGTTTGAATGGAGGAGGAGGAGAGGAGAGTGAGTGCTGGAGAAGTCACCTTAATTTAGGAAGACCTCTATTTGTGGCTGGTTGTAGAAGGAGACATAACATCAATAGAGGACCACCAGTAGAACTCTGCAGTATACTTTAGGTCCATTTAAAGGGGACAAGAGCCTAGTTTGACCCTACAAAATTTGTAAGGTCAAGGTTCCCAGGTGAGAGCACAACTGGTGTGAGCATGCTTGGTGGCAAGAGAGATCCTTTGATGTTTTCATGGGTAGAAATCAAAAGGAAACCTGATTGTTTGATTTGAACTAGAGACTTTTTTTCTGTTTCTATATGTTTATTGTTTTTAGAACAAACATAAGCATTCAAAAGCAAGCCTATGAATCACCCATGCAGTGGCTAGATCATGGTTAATCATTAGTAGTAATAAAGATTATAGTCATGTCAACTAAACTAAAGCTATCCTGGTACATAGGGATGATACCAAAACGTTGAAAATGCAAAAATGTCATGTCCCCAAAATCTACTTGCAGTTACTTAGGGGGAGGCTTTTCTGCAACCAACCCCACAGGGCTGTGACTGTGTAAACAAAGACCAAGAAAATTTTGAAAGAGTATGTAGGGGAAAGAAAAGAAGAACACAGACAGGAGAGAGAGGGTGGGGAGGGGGGTTAACACAGATTCAGAGGCCTCAAGGAGAGTGGCCAAGCACGGCCTGAACAGGCTGGTTGGAGTGAGGGGAACTCATATGAAATCCATGGTTCCCAAATCTTGAGAAATTTGGCATGTGAATCATTCAGAATACTGGGCATTCATTCATGAAGCATCTTCACCCCCTGGAAGGCTACGCTTTGGGTCTTCCATGCTTGAGCTATGGTCCATTTCAGCTTATGCTGTGATGCATATAAGCCAAGAATTAGGCAGTGTAATAGGGCCAGTCTTCCATCTCTACGGAATGTTATATGGAAAAGGGTCTGGGGTAAGCGGAAAACCCAATACCAGAATGTAACGAAACGTCCCATACTCCGCTTGAGTGCTTTTGTCATATACCACTTCCTCCCAGTCTGAATCTAGATATCAGATATTCCAACTGCTATCAACGACAAACAAGACGATACTTGCTTGATTGCTGAACATGCTGTTTATTAGAACCAGAATACAAGTCTTTTTATACACTTTTAACACAAGGGGTTATGTAATGAGGTAGGGCTGGCTCCTGGATACTCCCCCTCCCCTCTAGCAACAACTTAGCAGAAAATTATTATAGCGCCCCTTTACTTTGTGAGAGAGGACTATCCGGGTGAGCTAAGCCCCGCTCGGGATTGAGTGGCGACGAAGTTACTGGTTGTGCTTGGACCTAATCCCTGGCCTTCTTGGGGGGAGAAAATATAGACTTGTCCCTATACGCTGGGGATGAGAACCAGTGGAGGAAGGTAACTCGCTGCAGGACCCAAACTTTGTGAACACAGCTTAACCTCCTCAAACAGGAGGGTACGGGAATATAGCATGGTGTGCCTTGACTTGCAAGTGTGCGACACTATATAATTAGCATGTTAATTAACACAGCACTTAAGGCAGCCCAGGTGACCAGACAGTCCGTCTCCGGAGGTCAATGTGATCAGCTCTTTCAATGATCATGTATTGTTCAGAATTAAACAAACTAAGAATAGTCTTTACATATCCTGGGAGATATTGTGGATAAATATGACTGTCCCATTTTAAGTAATCCAAGATATATTTTCTCAGTCACCCTGTGCCAGGATGGCACAGGGTGACTTAGACATAAGAGATGCATGGGGAGCTGAAACAAGAGTTTCCCAACCTTTCCAAGGGATTCTGGGTTCCGTGGGCCCTCCGGTCACACAGAACCCCACTAGTCTTGGGCAGGACCACCAGGTATGCAGGGCATTCCTCCATTGTCCTCAATTACGGAAACATCTGTCACTACTCCCGGGGTAAGTGTGAGCTATTTGAGCAGGGACCCAGTACCAATGGAATAGGACCTTGTATGCTGCTTCAAGTGTGTTTGTGTTGAAGGAGCATTTGGCAACTATTTTCCAAGCCTTACTCCAATCCTCCAGACTGGAGTTCCCACTCCCTTTGAGTCATGTAAGAGGAGGATGCTGATGTCGGGCATTCATTCAGGAATGCATAGATCGCTGAGATGAGACCAGGTGCACGTTGGCATGCATATTTAAAGAAAGTCTTTCAATATGGGTAGGTGGACATGTGGCGCAGGGCGCCAGTCCAATGTTTTAGCTGAAAAAAGTGGAATTGTTCCCTGGTTGAGGGATCATGCGTCTTTCGGATGGCCTTCCAGGATGGAAAGGAGCGAGAAAAAAGAAAATCTTGAACCTGCTTAAAGCCATGGGAAGGCCACCTGGAGAACTCCCAAGGCTCCTCCACGTCCAGGGAAAAGAGGGGGTTGTGAGTAATGGGAAGTTTTGGCAAAAAGCGGGACATCAAGTTGCTGGAGTAGCAGACTGAATCCCATACCCTTAGGCTATACAACATCATGGGACTCAGGGAAGGGATGAAGCTATGAGTAAACACTGAATAGAGTGTGAAACACGTCAGTTGTCCTTGGTTCATGCTGTTATTTGCAGTGCCAGTTTCCTTTTAATAAACTACGTTGGATTGGAGTGCGGCTGTCCTAATCACTTTTGTTCCCACTCAGGGAAGGGGGGCGTACATTATGGGGGAGCCAGAGCAAGGACTGTATTGTGACTGAATCACAGTTAGACAGTTCGAGTAACACCCAAAGAGGAAAATTCGAGACTGCATGAAGCATAGCCAATGGGGAGATTTGCGCCACCGCATAATTGAAGACGTTAGGGACCCCCCCTAGAGACTTTATTTTAATTTGTTTTTCACATTGATATATAGAGGAACATAAAGGGATATAATAGAGTGGAAAATTAGAGCTACACCATTTTGTAGAAATCATTACATTTCCTTCCAAAATGAGCATGACAATCTTTTAAAGCAAAGAAAATGTAAACTCCTAGAGTTGGTAAGGCCTATGTATCATGGCTTATGATCATGCTTGCTGAAACTCTGTCAGGATTTTACTGCTGTCTGACCCCTGTAGTGAGATCTGCCCTTATTTCCTGTCCCCAAACTCCCTAGCAAGGACATAGAAAGCCAAAAAAACTTGACAAAGGATCTAACCCTTCACTACACAATGGTTCCAATTCTGAAGCCCTGTACACACGATCGGATTTCCTATGGTTTTTTAACCGATGGATTTTTCCATCGGAAAACCGATGAAGCTGACTTTCATCAGTCTTGCCTACACACCATCAGTCAAAAAACCGACCGTTCCAAACGCTGTGACGTAAAACACTCCGATGAGCCGAGAAAAATTAAGTTCAATGCTTCTGAGCATGCGTCGACTTGATTCTGAGCATGCTTGGGTTTTTTATCCGATGGAGTTCCTCACAGACGATAGTAATTGTCTATCGGTTTTTTAACCATCGGATAAATTTAAAACATGTTCTATTTTTAAACACCGATGGAAAAAAGACCGATGGGGCCCACACACGATCGGTTTGTCCGATGAAAAAAGTCCATCGGACTGTTTTCATCGGTTAAACCTATCGTGTGTACAGGGCTTAACACTCACTCTGCCTCCCTAAAATCATACATTCAATTTCCATATAACATTTATTGATAAACTGTTAATAGTGGGCTACTAAAATCTTTGAAGTGACAACGTTGTATCTTTTTTTTGTCCAATTTTAACAGTGTTTGGAGGGGTAGACCACTGTGCCCCTGTTAAAACGATATGCATTTTTGTATTAATAAAGTTTACATCACCAATTATATACACCTTGGCTGGTCCTCCTTTACAACTCATTTTGTCCTATGTCCCCCTACCCCCCATTCAGATACAGTCCTAAAGTTGTGGGGGTACCCCATTCAGTTGGACAAATCGTTTTTTCAATATTGGTTGATAACTCAGTAGTTTGAGATCCTTTTTTTACAATATATTACAAAATGTTCCCACTAGATTCCTTATGGATCTATTCTTGATGTGATCTCCTACTGTTGATGCTTACCCTTCAAGCACCTTTTTTGTTGGCATTCTGTATACCACCAAAATATCTTGGATTCTACATACTGTGAGAATGGCTTTTGTGCTGGGAGATGAACTAGATGATGAAATAAGGGCTACTTTTGATTGTGACAATAACGACCCTGTGCAGCCAGAAAGTGAGGCGTTAAAGGTCCTGTTCAAGGAACATAAAAACTCATAATGAAGTCCCTAAATAGGAAATGGGACATCCTCCCTCTGGAATCTTATATTACCAATAAGATTATTTTGAGAGGACAAATGCCACGTACACACGACCGTTATTCATGTCATGGAAAAAACCTATGTTTTTCTCGACGTGATTTTTCGTGTTTCCTCTCAAGCCTGCCTTGCATACACACGTTCATGAAAAAAAAAACGCTTGAGCAAAGCACGGTGACGTACAACACGTACAACAGCACTATAAATGGGAAGTTCCATTAGAATGGCGCCACCCTTTGGGATGCTTTTGCTGATCCTCGTGTTAATAAAGTTTGGTGAGAGACGATTCGCGCTTTTCAGTCTTCGTGCATTTCAGTCCGTTACAGCGTGACGAATGTGCTATCTCCATTATGAACGCTAGTTTTACCAGAACGAGCGCTCTTGTCTCATACTTGTGTAGCGGGGTCTTCAAAGTTAGTGGGATACACCTGGGGGTAGAGAGACCCAGGTGTGTAATTATGTCAGGGTTCAGACCCCTTTTTTTATTCGTGGAGGATTGGGTGTTGTAATATTCTCTTTGACCAGTGGGTGTCAGTATACCTACTGGCTCGAGGTAGAATCACTACCAGAGGGCTACCCTTCTTTGTCCCTTCCTGGAGATGGTACGGCCGGGGCGGGGAACCCGCCGTGGTGTCGATGGGAGGATATAAAAGGGGGAGACGCCCTCGCCACGGGGGCTGTCCGGAGGGAGGAGATCGTGTCTTCACGCACCCAGGCACCTTAGGCCTGGGTGCGGGCGGTTCAAGGTTCCGGCCTAGGCGCCCAAGGCCTGGCCGGAACGAAGATGGAGTCCATCCCGGGCACCTTCAGCCTGGGGTGAGGTACTATTAAGGAGGCCTGGGACCCGGTGACTCCGGCTGGGTCCCGCGAGGGTGGAGTTGCTCCAGGGCGCCCCTTGCGAGGGGACCCGCATCTGAGGTGAGGAGGCTGGGGAGGTCACCCGTCCGAAGACCCGGTGCAGTGTCAACCCGGTGACGGATGGGCCTTCGGTAACTCCCTCGGAGGACATCTTCCCCTGATATGGGCTACAGCGCAGCGGAGGAGCTTTCATCAAGATTCCTGCAACCCCTGGTCATAGCACAGGGAGTGTAGGGACTAGGAACCTGTACAGTGCCTCGACCTGCTTCCCCATCGTATCATGCCGTTGCATTTGACTGTATGTGGAGATACGCAATAAAACTGAGATTGGACTTTGATGGGTGTATGGACTCTGTTGATGGGAACAAAGGGAGATTCCGGCACGGAAGGACTGACCCTCATAACCAGCGCACATTTGGCCCGAGGAAAAAGATTAATACTGGCCTTCACCTCACCCAAAGCCATGGGGAGGACATGGGCCGTGGCGCACCTCACTCTGTCGCTCGACATACCCCTAGCTAAAGAGGTCGGGGTGAGGCCGCTACACGTGGGGGCTCGTGAGTCCGGGATGAAATGTGTGTTGACCCTGAGGTTTGGAACGGCTGTGTTTGGACTTTGCTGCCCGGAGGAGGTCCGAGCAGGTCGGCCATGTGATTGGCCAAAGTGCATCCCTGTGCTCGAAGTCGTGGAAATTTCCCTAAAAAACCGGGAGAGGCCCATACAGAAAGAGCGGGAAGAGGGAGGAGTCCAGCCGTGTGACGAACTACATGTGGGGACTTTTGCTGCACTGCGCCACGAGGCACCCCATGACTGCGCAATTCGTGGGAGGAGACTGAAGGAAGCCCGCGAAAACGTGCAAGTCGTGGGAGGAGTCTGGCCACGTGTGGAGAGACACGTGGAGACTCCGGCGCGAGGTCAGCGCGTGATGGAGCAGCAAGTGGTCGGAGCGAACTCAGGCTCCCCGTGGATGCCGGTACCTTATCCTTTCAAGATGACTGCATTTGCTGCACCCATTACAGACACGGGGATAAGGCTCAGGCCCCGAGGACAGTTGGCTCTGTATTCATGCAGAGACACGGAGGCCCTCGGTGTGATCTGTCCCGGATGCTCGGGACTGGTGGTCCAACTAAAGCCATTCGGGCGATGCGAAGCATGCAAGGAGTTTCTTTTTGAGGTTGAACCACACACGGAAAGGCCCCAGGCCCTACGCCTCAACTGCATCACAGGAACCGCCACTCCGGAGGGAGAGATCAAAGCCTTTGCGGAGTTTCCCGTGCGCGCTGACCAGGGCGAAGTGACTGCCCAACCAGAGACTGAGAGAGAAAAATCCGAGGACACTGCTTCGGTCACTACAGACTCCCTGCTGCCACCCCCGAAGAGGAAGATAGGCCTGGTGCAGGCATCCTATGGTCGTGGTCGAGCTTCACCCCGCCGCTTGCCTGGCCTGGATGGCGCCGGTAGAGAAGAGAGTCCCGGACATCCCAGTTCTTCAGAAGGTCCAGGTGAGCCAGGGGCTGGGACTGTGGTGTTGGTTGGAGGTGTCGGGGGTCCACAGTCGGTGGAGCCCGCAAGGGAGGGTAGCCTTCCGTCTACTAGAGACTACCTTCCCGCCGAGATGTATGACACCTCCGACTTAGAGTCATTGTCAGACTGTGGGGATGACGGAGAGATAGACGAACTGTTTCACCGGAAGGGGTGGGACAGACGCCCACTACCTGTGCTGAGTAAACCGCAGGATTCCCCCATGTCCATAGAAGACAGTACGCTCCGGGTGAAGGCCCCGGAGTTCTCGAGGAAATCTAGTCCTCCGACCAACTTCCCGCATTCAACTACATCACCCGCTCTGATGTTGGGGATGCAGCGTGCTTCGTTGCGGGCACCAAAGACAAAGAAACCCGAGATGGTGAAGGTACCTCGGCACCCGGAGGCCATCGTACAGCCAGGAGAAGGTGAGCGAGATGTGATGCCACCTCTAGCCAGGTTGCAGAGACTTTTCTCCCAGAGAGTCGCCCGTGAATATGGGTGGGAGTACCCCTACTTGCCTCGGGACTTATTGTATGAAGTCGAGGTCCTGCGACCAAGGTGGTATGATGAGTTTGTATGGGAAAAACTTAAAGTACCCCATGCCAGGCGATACCTGTCATGTTCGCCGCCTGTGTCTAAAAAGTTCAAGGACTGCAGAGCTGATTGGAGACTTGGGCGCCATATTCATGCCGATAAGGTGCTCATCTGCCGGAAAGAAGGAGAGGATGTCGAGTGTTCGGTGGAGGTGTTTGACGGGCACCTGGGGCCCCTGTTTCTGCCGGATCCAAGGTTCTATTTGTGGGAGAGGTGAGCTCCTGTCTTGTTGCTGTTGAAACTTTCTGGGAGAGACATTCCCAGACGCCTAGAACTGTGCCCTACTTTTGTTTTGATTTGGGCTTTTCTTTTGCTCACTGGAGATTTGGGAGCTGTTGTTTTTTTTTTCTCCCTTTTCTTCATGTGCCAAAGGCAGAGACTTTTGGGGTAGAGTTAGAGTAGGAGAGCAGGAAGAATGAAGATCTCACCAAGTGTCATTACCGCAGCGCTGTCACCAGGTGGCAGTGTTGTGCAACGAATGTTTGAAAATGTTACACATGCATTACGTACTTATTGGAGTGAGTGGGCCTCTCGGCTGACGGACCCACTCATGCCAAGTTAACACAGAGTGTTAGGATGTGTTTTTTTGTTTGTTTCCCTTCTGCAGGAGATTCGTCGGTCAAGACTACTGAGTATGGGGTGGTTCTTGGACAGTGACGGGAAGGATTGTATATGTGTACATGACAGATGTTTTATACAAAAGTTTTAATGTTCTAAGGTTTCCCTGTCTGTTGAGCAGGTCTTGGCACATACAGTATCCAAAATTTGAGGGATAGCCTCTGGGGCCCACTTCATGTCACCACTCCTTGGGAGACATGGGTGTGCACCTGACGCTGGGGACCAGCGTCAAATCACCAGGGGGAGTGTGTAGCGGGGTCTTCAAAGTTAGTGGGATACACCTGGGGGTAGAGAGACCCAGGTGTGTAATTATGTCAGGGTTCAGACCCCTTTTTTTATTCGTGGAGGATTGGGTGGTGTAATATTCTCTTTGACCAGTGGGTGTCAGTATACCTACTGGCTCGAGGTAGAATCACTACCAGAGGGCTACCCTTCTTTGTCCCTTCCTGGAGATGGTACGGCCGGGGCGGGGAACCCGCCGTGGTGTCGATGGGAGGATATAAAAGGGGGAGACGCCCTCGCCACGGGGGCTGTCCGGAGGGAGGAGATCGTGTCTTCACGCACCCAGGCACCTTAGGCCTGGGTGCGGGCGGTTCAAGGTTCCGGCCTAGGCGCCCAAGGCCTGGCCGTAACGAAGATGGAGTCCATCCCGGGCACCTTCAGCCTGGGGTGAGGTACTATTAAGGAGGCCTGGGACCCGGTGACTCCGGCTGGGTCCCACGAGGGTGGAGTTGCTCCAGGGCGCCCCTTGCGAGGGGACCCGCATCTGAGGTGAGGAGGCTGGGGAGGTCACCCGTCCGAAGACCCGGTGCAGTGTCAACCCGGTGACGGATGGGCCTTCGGTAACCCCCTCGGAGGACATTTTCCCCTGATATGGGCTACAGCGCAGCGGAGGAGCTTTCATCAAGATTCCTGCAACCCCTGGCCATAGCACAGGGAGTGTAGGGACTAGGAACCTGTACAGTGCCTCGACCTGCTTCCCCATCGTATCATGCCGTTGCATTTGACTGTATGTGGAGATACGCAATAAAACTGAGATTGGACTTTGATGGGTGTATGGACTCTGTTGATGGGAACAAAGGGAGATTCCGGCACGGAAGGACTGACCCTCATAACCAGCGCACATTTGGCCCGAGGAAAAAGATTAATACTGGCCTTCACCTCACCCACAGCCATGGGGAGGACATGGGCCGTGGCGCACCTCACTCTGTCGCTCGACATACCCCTAGCTAAAGAGGTCGGGGTGAGGCCGCTACACTTGATTCTGATCATGCACGTTTTTTTTCCCCTCTTTAAAGCATACACACGACCGTTTTTCATGAAGTTAAAAAGAACGACGTGAAAAACGACGAGAAAAAATAGAGCAGGCTCTAATTTTTTTTCGGGCATTTTTCTTGTCGAGAAAAATGCTCTGGAGCATACACACGACCGTTTTTCAGGACCATTTTTAAAAATTGCATTTTTCTCATCTTGAAAAACGGTCGTGTGTACGCGGCATTCTGGCTACTCATCTCCAAACTGATAGATTTTTGGAAAAGTGGAAAAAACATTGCATAGAACACAGCATTGCAGTTATGAAACTCATTGTTGAGGAGGAAAGGATACAATTATCCATACTCGAAGATCAAACTTAATGAACTACTCAAAAAAGAAAATGATAGATTACAGAAGAATCTAAAAACCACAAAACATTCCAAATTCAAGCGAGATTTAGAGGACTGGGCAAAGGGAAAAATCTTTGACCTCACATCCAGGGGTGGGAGAAGTAGGTCAAGAAGGCAAAAACATTCTTCCCGAGCAGGATTCAGTGTTGGCCAGGCAACATAAGGAAGTGAGGAAAAGGAAGGGGAAAGTCCAAGGAAGCCAGGAAACCAAAGAGGGACGAACAAACAAGGCTCAGGAGTCAGAAATATTAAGCACAGGGACCTTGGCTGGCCCACTGAATATTGAGATATCTGAGACCACCAACATGAGTGATAGAAAGGTAATCAATCTTCCATATTTTAATCTGGAAGACAGACATGTTGCACTCCTGAGTAAAGGTTGGCCTTCTCACAAGTGGAACAGATGGATCATTTTGAGATCTATAAGGATCTTAGTCTTTTCCTTAGGAGAGTGTATTACAAACTAATATTCACAAAGGGCAAACCCAATCACAAAAGTGAAGGAGAAATATTGCAAGATAAGGAGGCTGTAGAACAACTGGTATCCTTATTGGAGGAGGGAGGTGATTTATCGGAGGATACAGAAACCTCAGTGACTAATCAATGGAAAAGGAAATCTAATCTACCAATAAGATCTACATCAATGCCCTAGTTCAGGAAGAACAAATGGCTGGGGATCTTCCTGGACTTAGTACAGGGCAACCTCAACAAGCTACAATGGCAAGGTGAGATCCCAGATAATCTTTCTCCCGAAGAAAGAAAGGCTCTGCATGAACTACAGGATGCAGAGAGACTTGTTATTAAGAAGAGCGACAAGCAAGGAATGTTGTACTGCTCTCTGAGGAAATCTATGACAAGCTGTTTTTCGCCTTTGAGGCGGATCTAGTCCCCAAAAAAGAACTTGGATACTTAAGGGTTGAGGACTTTAACATCCCTACTTTCTATATCATTCCCAAGATACATAAGAATGAAAGTAACCCCAGAGTAAACCCATTGTTTCGGCAATAAGGGGGCCCATGGAGAGGATCGGTAAATACATTGACTCTCTCATATAGGATTTGGTGATAGAGCTACCGTCTTACGTTAAGAATACTGGGGACATTCTAAACAAGATTGCAGACCTGTACTTTCCGGGATAGATGATGCTCGTTGGTATAGACTTGGAATCACTTTACAAACTTGGACTCCAGTTTTCCAGTCCTGGGTGCCCAAAATGTATTTATTATTGAGCTTCTGGAATTAACACTTAAGAACAATTTCTTTCAGTTCACAGGCTCCTATAACTAACAAATAAGGGGCACGGCGATGGGAGCCCCTTGGGCACCGGCATGCGCATGTCTGCACCTGGGCTGGTGGGAGGAGGAGGAGGTAGTATATGCCTCATCAATGTACCTTGGCCATGTTTGTCTGTGGCTAAGGTACATCGATGACATACTTATGCTATGGGAAGGTTCAGGAGAGGACCTGTCACTGTTCATAGATGAGCTAAACTGCAATACTAGGAACATCCATTTGACATATGTAGCAGATACACAGGAAATTTCTTTCCTGGATTTGTCAATCAGGTTGGAGAATGGCAGCCTCACTAGCAAGACATTCAGGAAATGCACGGCCGCCAATACCCTGCTCTATGCAAGCAGTCATCATCCAAAATCCCTAATTCAGGGGGATATCAGTGGGTCAGTTTCGGAGAATAAGGTGAAACTGCTCAAATGAGACAGACTATAGACGGGAAGCTGACGAAATGTACAGGAGATTCAGGGAAAGAGGATATTCATATCACAATCTGAGAAGCGCAAAATAGATAGCCAGTAGAAAACAGAGAAGTGATCTACTTAGGCACCGGGGCACTGAGCCTAAGACCCCTGAGGGCCCAGTAAGGATCATCACTAAATTCCGTGCACAGGGGAATGACCTAAATACAATTCTTGGTGACCACTGGCATGTACTGACACGCTCCAGTGAGCTGAAAGATAAAGTAGGCTTGAGACCCCACCTTGTTGCCAAACGAGCAAGCAACTTGAATGATACTCTGGTTCAATCTGAATTTATTAGAACTACCAATAGAAATTGGCTAACCGATTTACCAGAGTAGAAGGGGATGTACCATTGTGGTCACTGTGCGATCTGTAAATATGTGGACTGTTCTGGTGTGTTCAGCGACTCTGATGGCGTTAATAAATAGAACGTTAAACATTTTATTAATTGCGCTACTACCAGGGTACTTTATCTTTTGGAGTGCCCCTGCAATAGACTTTATGTTGGCAAGATTAAAAGCCAGCTGCACATCAGGGTTGGTGAACACATCAAAAGTATTAATCTAAACAAATGGAAAATCCTATTGGACAGCATTTCGCAAGGTATCACAATGGACAACCAGGGGGTCTAAAGGTGAAGGGCTTCTTTGCCCTCAATCTGTCAACCAGGAGGGGTGACTTCGACACAGTCCTCCTCCTAAGGAAAGAAAAGGCCTAGATCTTTTGATCAGGGTCCATGACACCTAAGGGGCTAAACAATGAACTTAGCCTCCAAGTGTTTCTTGAGCACTGATTATCCTCTGAGACCACAGTACTTTAGACTTCAAGGATAGGTTATGGCGTTGTTCCCAGCATAGAGTTTTTTATTTATTTATTTTCTTGACTTATGTATCTATCTATCCATTCAATTGCATAAGATTTTGGCGGTGTGATTGAAATTATTATTGTCAAATTTCACAGATATGTAAAGTGTTATGCTTGAATAAATGATGCAAGGTGTTTAGAATGTTCCAACATTTTATTGGCAATATGTCAAATGACCACTAGATGACTCCAAAAGGACGCTCTCGGACAAGGAAGATAGGATTTTGCATGATTTAAAAGACACGTCCAGTGAGTGTCTCAACATCCTGATGAAGCATACGCAAGGTATGCAAAATGCATTGATGTGAGCTCAATCACAGGACGCCGAGCTGCACGCTGTGCTTCCGCTGGGCCGGGGGTTATACTGATACACGGTCCGTACATCCTGCCACTGCTGTTCTTGGTTAGCGCCTTCTAGATAGGACAGACTGTATTCCAGGGAGTTAATCAAGAGTTACCTGACATGCCGTGAACTATGGAGAGACAGTAATGTCAGAAGAAAGGCTGTGCTCCGGTTATCACTACTGAGTTGCTGTTTGAGTCTCCTGTGACCTGCCTCCAGAATCCTTCACCTGTCCTTTATAGAAGCGATATGTACAGCTGATGTTGTCTCTGTGACTTTGGCTGCTAATGCAATCTTAGATTATCAAAATCGCTGCTTTACCCCCCACTGTGGCGAATATGACTTGTTAATGAAGACATACACCTAGTAATCACCACCCCGCACCTAATACTGATCAGTCCATACATCAGTTTATAGCTGCTACTGGGACATTTGTCTCTGGACCTTGATCTGTAACTGAATGCCACCCAGTGACAAGTTGTAATAAGGGGTAAGTACCATGGATTTCTATTCAGTCCTGTCATCCATCCACATTTAACTATGGACTACTTACCATCCTAGCCAGTCCATTAATCCACCTCTTGAGAGTAATACTCCAAGACTGTCCGAAATTGCCCGATAGTGAATTGGGCCACGCATCTAGCTGCTACCTCCTTATCAATTTTTCAAATGCAGTGTGGGTCAATTTCCAAATGTATCGCTATATCTGAGGACCATGTCATTAAGGTCAGGTCTATGTTATCTAGGGGTTAATGACACCTACAGCATACAACAAGCACTGAAAAGGACAAGTATTGCTTTGTGCCTGATCACCCCAGACCTCTTAGGCTTACATACCTGGAAGCTTCCGGCTTAGGTTGACTGCGGTTTGATTGCACAAGTGAGCTATGTCCTGTGTGTTTTGTTTGAAGTGACAACATTCTCTCTTTCTTTTTCGTACATCACGGGACACAGAGCGACTTAGTCATTACTAATGGGTTATATAGATACCTTCAGGTGCTGGCACTGGCAACTTCCAAAACCGGAAGTACCCTCCCCTATATAAGCCCCTCCCATCCGGGAGCACCTCAGTTTTTTGCCAGTGTCTAAGGTGTTGGCCAAAGAGTAACATGTGTTTTCACTGGGCTTGCGTACAGGTTCTTTTACGGGCCTTAGTAAGCTGTTCCGGATCCCACCAAAAAAGCTTCATAGCTAAACGGTCGGTACCCGGGCCTTGCAACAGAAGAGCAAGGTTTTGCCTGTAATGCCTCTCTTAGGAGGGCTGGACCCTGGGATCCAGAGCTCTGGTCATACCCACGACCAAGATGTTTTCTGTGCAGGGTGCTATACAGGTCCAGGGGAGTGGAATCCTTGGGAACCCGGTCCCTGAAGGTTTAATTACAATGCCTGCCGTGATAGGTGAAGTTTGGGCTTCTGTGGACCAAACAGAGTCCTGCGGCGGGGAACAGGTAAGTGGGGGCCCCCAGGAACTTGGTTCTATTGGGGGACCCCCAAGCCTAATTTGTCTTTCTGTCTGTTACCTAACGGTATTCCCGCTAATATCTGTGTATGCCTGTAACTACTGGAAAATGTAAAATTTTAATAGTAGTCAAGAAAAAAAAAAGAGGACCGCGGTACCTGTGTTAAACCACTAGAGGCCGCTGTGGTCCATTTTTTCTTGTCATGTGGATCTTTGGTTTTCTCAAGTCAAAAGATCCAGGCAGTTGGTAAGTTCTCTGTGGGAATCCACTTCCTCTGCCCTGTTGCTGCGCTCATCCACCGCACAGGCCCTCCGGCAAAAAAGGGCCCTGGCTCCTAGTCCCTGCTTGGTTTCGAAAAGGGCGCCAATGGTGCACGGGCGCGCGCGCGGGCGCGTGCACGCGCCTCCTATGAAAAAAAAGGGGCGGGCGGGTGGATGACGCTCGATGCGCGCCGCGGTGCTTCTGCGAATGTGCAGGCGTCCCAGCATGTATAAAAGACACAGTACAAGTGTCAGCTGGATGCAAACAGAGCTAGCAACAAAACGGTGGCACACAGAGGCGGTTGATGCAGGCATCCCCATAGAAAGGCACTTTAGTGGACACCAGCTGGTATATAGCAGCAACTGTGTTAGACTATTACCAGCAAAATTGGTGTATGACAACGGGAATACCTCAGCTTTGTGCTTAAAGGATATGTCGTCCAGACGCTCCGGAAATAAGTCTTCCAGGAAGCCAAAGGGGTCTCCATCGGGCTCTGAGGATATTGGGCATGCTTGTACTGCACCAATCTCCCCTGAAAATTCAGAGGTCAGTAGCCGTAGGAACCCCGCAGGAGTGCCTGGTGCTGTGGCTGTCCCCAGTCCACCTGCTCCTGTATATATAACAGAGGAGGTTTTATCCTCAACTCTGGGAGGATTGGAAGAGAGATTAACAGCATTGATCGCTGCTTCCCTGTCACAGGGAAAGCGCATCCGATCTCCGTCTCCTCCTTCAGAGTGCCTGTTAGTGGAGGAACAGCCCCACACAGAGATCGACCTACCTGAAGGGGATCAGGATGAGGTTGATTCAGTTATAGAGGAATCAACAGTGGAAGAACCTTTCTCAGCATCTCAGGCTGAAAGATTATGGGTTCAGTCTCTGACTAATATGGTCCGATCAGCATTTAAAATGCCTCTGGCGGAACCATCAACCACTACGGTTTCCTCGCTGGGGTCGCTGAAAACTCCCCAGGCTGTCTGTTCCTTCCCAATCCACCCTTTATTGGAAGGGCTTATTTACCAGGATTGGGAACATCCTGATAAAATATTTACTCCCCCCAAGAGATTTCCAGTGATCTATCCCATGGAGGATAAGTTCATAAAAAAATGGAGGGTCCCTACAGTGGACGCAGCCATCTCTTGTGTGAACAAATCACTGACATGTCCAGTAGATAATGTTCCAATGTTCAAAGACCCAATAGATAAAAAATTGGAGTCTTTACTAAAATCTGCTTTCTCTACAGCAAGCATGGTGACACAACCTGCAATAGCAGCGATTGGAGTCTGCCAAGCGGTGAAAGATCAGTTGAAACAAGTCTTAAGGGACTTACCAGATCAGCAGGCGCTTGCCCTAGCTGACCTACCTAGAGCCTTGTGTTTTGTGGTGGACGCCATAAAGGATACAATCCAACAGGCCTCCCGCTTTACGCTGTCTGTAGTACATATGCGTAGGCTTCTATGGCTCAAAAACTGGTCTGCTGAAGCTCCCTGTAAGAAATTGCTGGTTAGCTTCCCATTTCATGGAGAACGCTTATTTGGAGAAGATCTGGACAAGTATATCCAGAAAATTTCTGCCGGTAAAAGTTCACTCTTGCCGGTTAAGAATAAGAGTAGAAGTCCTTCTTTTAAGAGGCCTACTTCTCCAGTCCCTGGCACATCGGCTGTGAAACAGTTCCGACGGCCTCCGCGGTCAAATGCAGGGGGCAGAAATCAGGGACAATCACAGGGTAACAAGAAACCCTGGGTCAAGAGAGGTACAAAACCTCCCCCCAAGTCATGAAGGGTTGCCCCCACTCAATCGGGTGGGGGGAAGACTTCAGTTGTTCACAGAGACCTGGCGGGACACCATCAGAGACAGATGGGTGCTCTCCGCAGTAAGTCTGGGATACAAGCTGGAGTTAAAAGACACTCCTCCTGCCCATTTTATGAGGTCAAACGTGCCAAGCGATCCCCAGAAGAGAGGATCCCTCCTTCTGGCACTAGAACAACTATTGCTCCAAGGTGTAATCATGAAGGTTCCCTTGGAAGAAAGCGGGTTCGGGTTTTACTCGAACATTTTCACAGTCCCCAAACCAAATGGGGACGTGAGGCCCATATTAAATCTAAAAGGGCTAAACAAGTTCCTACATATCAGGACTTTTCGGATGGAGTTGATCAAGGGCAGGAATGGTTAGCCTCGATCGACATAAGGGATGCTTATCTGCATATTCCCATCTTTCCGGCCCACCAGAAATTTCTACGCTTTGCAGTAGAAGGGCGCCATTTTCAGTTCAGAGCCTTACCTTTCGGTCTGGCCACAGCACCACGAGTGTTCACAAAAATTCTGGCCCCACTATTGGCCAATCTAAGAACACAAGGTGTAATGATAATGGCATATCTAGACGACCTGCTACTAATAGACCACTCAGTGGAAAAGCTGGAAGTAGCTATTCACAAGACAATCAAGTATCTGGAATATCACGGTTGGATTATCAACCGGGACAAGTCAGCTCTAAGACCAGTCAAAAGTCTGGAATACTTAGGGCTAAGGCTGGATTCAAATCAGAGAAAGATTTTCTTGCCTCCAGAGAAGGTGTCGTCTTTAAAAGATTTGACCCACTTAGTGGGTACAAAAAGAAAACCATCCATACGCCTGTGCATGAGGCTGCTGGGAAAAATGGTGGCTTCATTCGAAGCAGTACCCTACGGTCAATTCCATTCAAGGAACTTGCAGAGGGCCATAATGTCAGCCTGGAACAAAAAAGTTCAGGCTTTAGACTTACCAATGTCCCTGTCCCCTTCCGTTCGCAAGAGCCTCCATTGGTGGTTGGTGCCCCAGAATCTGGAAAAAGGGAAACCCTTCAGTCCGGTTTCTTGGAAGGTGGTCACTACAGATGCCAGCCTCATAGGCTGGGGGGCAGTACTGGAGCAATGGTCTCTCCAGGGCAAGTGGTCAGAAGCAGAGAAGGCCCTGCCCATCAATCTCTTAGAGATACGAGCAGCCCGGTATGCCCTAGTAGCATGGACATCCAAACTCCAAGGGTCCCCTGTCAGAATTCAATCAGGCAATGCCACAGCAGTGGCATATATCAATCACCAGGGTGGCACCAGGAGTCGTGCAGCCCAGAGGGAAGAAAATTGCATCCTGGAATGGGCAGAAAGATATGTCCCAGCCATATCCGCGGTTTTTATCCCAGGAGTGGAAAATTGGAGAGCGGACTTTTTAAGTCGCCAGCAATTATGCCCGGGGGAATGGTCTCTTCACCCCGAGGTTTTCCAGGCAATATGCCAGCGGTGGGGAACACCGGATGTAGATCTGCTAGCATCCAGATTCAACGCAAAGGTGGACAGATTTGTGTCTCGCACAAGGGATCCCCTAGCTTGCGGCTCGGATGCCCTAGTGTTCCCTTGGGATCAGTTCAAGCTGATATATGCATTCCCACCGCCACAATTGTTACCGCGATTAATCCGCAGAATCAGGGTAGAAAAGAAACCAGTGATTCTGGTGGCTCCAGCGTGGCCCCGAAGGGCATGGTACGCGGAGATTGTAAAAATGTCAGTGGGGAGTCCTTGGACCCTCCCACATTGTCCGGACCTGCTTTCGCAAGGACCGATATACCACCCTTCCTTACCAGCCCTAGGTTTGACGGCCTGGCTATTGAAGCCCACATTCTAAAAAAGAGAGGGCTCTCTAATCCTGTGGTATCTACCATGATCAATGCCAGGAAGCCGGTATCCAGGCAGATCTATTATAGGATCTGGAAGGCGTACATCACGTGGTGTGAGGCCAAGAAATGGCATCCACGTAAGTACGTAATAGGTAGGATTCTGGACTTCCTACAGTGGGCTGTAGATAGGAAGCTTGCCTTGAGTACTATCAAGGGTCAGATTTCGGCCTTGTCAATATTTTTTCAAAGGCCCTTGGCTTTGCATTCTTTAGTCAAAGCTTTCATACAAGGAGTGATGCGTATTAGCCCTCCGGTTAGTATTCCCATATGTCCATGGGACTTAAACCTGGTTCTGTCGGTTTTACAGAAACAACCGTTTGAACCATTGCAACACATTTCCTTGGTTCTTCTCACCAGGAAATTGATTTTCTTAGTAGCCATTTGTTCGGCTAAAAGAGTATCGGAATTAGCCGCCTTGTCCTGTAAGGAGCCATATCTGGTTGTCCATAAGGACAGAGTAGTATTACGTCCTCATCCAGCCTTTCTTCCTAAGGTGGTATCGAGGTTTCATTTGAACCAAGATGTGGTTCTTCCTTCTTTTTTCCCCAAACCTAGCTCGGTAGAGGAAAAGTTATTGCATTCTTTGGATGTAGTAAGAGCAGTTAAAGCTTATCTAAAAGCCACTGCTCAGATTCGTAGAACGGATACTTTGTTTGTTCTGCCGGAAGGCCCCAGAAAGGGTCAGGCAGCATCAAAATCTACTTTAGCCAAGTGGATTCGACAGGTCATAATACAAGCCTATGGCTTGAGAAAGAGACCGCCTCCGTTCAAAGTTAGGGCGCACTCCACAAGAGCAGTTGGAACTTCATGGGCAGTGCATCACCAGGCCTCCCTGGCTCAAGTCTGTAAGGCCGCAACATGGTCTTCAGTACACACGTTTACTAGATTCTACCAGGTAGACGTTAGAAGTCAGGAGGATGTCGCCTTTGGGTGTAGTGTGTTGCAGGCCGCAAAAGATCCTCATGCCTGATGGCGCCCAGCTTATGTATAGTGTATCCCTCCCCTCATTTGGCATTGCTTTGGGACGTCCCATTAGTAATGACTAAGTCGCTCTGTGTCCCGTGATGTACGAAAAAGAAAAAGGGATTTTTATAACAGCTTACCTGTAAAATCCTTTTCTTGGAGTACATCACGGGACACAGAGCTCCCACCCCTCTTTTTGGGACACTTATTGCTTTGCTACAAAACTGAGGTGCTCCCGGATGGGAGGGGCTTATATAGGGGAGGGTACTTCCGGTTTTGGAAGTTGCCAGTGCCAGCACCTGAAGGTATCTATATAATCCATTAGTAATGACTAAGTCGCTCTGTGTCCCGTGATGTACTCCAAGAAAAGGATTTTACAGGTAAGCTGTTATAAAAATCCCTTTTTCTTTTATCCAATTTTAATTGGTGTTTGGAGGGGTGGGCCACTGTGCCCTTGTCTGAATTATATGCCTTTTTGTATTAATAAAGTTTACATCACCAATTATATACACCGTGGCTGGTCCTCCTTTACAACAAATTTTGTCCTATGTCCCCCTATCCCCCATTCAGATACAGTCCTATAGTTGTGGAGGTACCCCGTTCAGCTGGACAAATCGGTTTTTCAATATTGGTTGATAACTCAGTAGTTTGAGATCCATCTTTACAATAAATTACAAAATATCTTAAAGTAATCTTGTTTTAAACTACTCATGATAGAAGCCAAGTCATTAAATTATATATTTTATACTGCAGCTAAACTCTATTCATGAACAAATCACTTAGGTTTACAAATTTAAGTCATTTTAGTTATACCCCACACTGAAAGTCTGGTGCGGCGAACACCCTCTTCTTTGGAATAGATCGGAGAGTTTTAAGAACAGCTTACCACAGAATGTATGGCTGGGGGGGGGGGGGGCTAATCTGGCAGTGATTATATGCTCTTTTTTTGTGCCCCTTAGATAAAAAATAGCACCTTCTTCAATAGTGTTAGCTAAGGATGACTGCTAGCCACAGCAGCACTCAAATCAGCACTATTGTGATTTAGCATTTTGGATGTTACAACTTCGAAATTGTGTTTCTGAGCTTGTAGGCAGACTGTTCTCTCCTAAAACATTTCTATTTTATGAAATGAAAAATGTATGTATGTACTTACTTCTCCAGGGACTGTAAGGAACCTTTCATGGTTTTCACTTGTTGGAAGTGGCAAGACATGTCTGTGGCCAAGACCATCTCAATAACGAGAGACCTTAATTCCCTGAAAAAGCAAAATGAAAAAAAGGGAATGTTGGACAGAAGAGCTTATCATTGGTAACTCCACCAATGTATACGATATACGGCAACTCAAATTTTTGTTAATCTGTAATGTGTTATAATTCAGCTCTTAGTGCTTCACAAAAGATATGGGCAGCTAAGAAAATGCCTTACCAATGACATTGTTGAGTCTTACAGCCTGGATTCTTACAGGAAAGCCATTCCAACACATTATTGACATGACAGTTGACTCCATGTCTGAGCTCTTCTATGGTAAATTTCTATAAATCCGCTGACTAGGGATGTAACTGCCCTTTCTATCATCTACAGCCTTTTCACTAGAGCTTGTTTTTGACCATAGTGACAAGAAAATTTGAAGGAGCAGGATGGACATGTTTTTCCTAAAACTAATGAATTCCTAACAGTGCATGTGATTTGTGTTTGGTAAAGTTCATTCATTTCAAAATTGATTGTTAACCCCTTTCTGCCACTGCCCCCCAACTCTTTAAGACAGGTACTCCGATCATGTGACTGTCATGATTGGCTGTCACAGTGGTCACATGATCGGAAGTCCCGATTATAAGTAGTTTCTACAGGTATTTCATCTTACATTCCTATGCTATTATTTGCTTAATACAGTTACAATCACCAGATTGATGCAATCATACTTTAATGTTTTTCTTTTAGCTTTAGCTCAAGATGTATAAGTAGCTTGGAATCTGTGGAAACAAGCAGACATCTGTTCATTCCTCTCCAGAACAGGCCTGATTATCAATTCATTAATACCGGTGGTAATAAAATGCATTGGATGTCCATAAGCTCCTAATTATGTTAATAATGTTTTGTGCTGTTAAAAGTAAACAAGCTTGCAATTTTGAACATGTCCATTTTTTTTAAACTCCCATCACGCTTTGATACTTTGGGGAACAAAGTGATATTAAATAGTTAGAAAGAACAACAAACGTACGAGAACTCATCCTTGGTGAGATTCACAAATATGTTCATTTCATCTTCTTGCATGATTCGATATACTGCACTGACGTGGTGGTTTTCAAGTACCGATCGGTCATTGTATAAGATTGCACAGTCTGACCTGTGAAGATAAAATGTAATAATGAGACACACCATCTGGCAATTTATATACAGAATATATATCAGAATCAGACACAGTATCATTTATAAAGCATAAAGCTCAATTCCAAAGAAACTAGACAGAAGAGTTTGACATTATAATTTATCTGACCTGATCTGACACACTACATGCAGCCACCATATTTGGATTGGTAAGATGCAATATACAACATTTTTGTTAATGGGTTTAAATGCTCTTTAAGCAATAGGTTAAAGTTTAAGTTCAAATGATAAGTCATAACTTTGGTTAAGGGCTAAATTTAGAAAGAGTATAAGTCCTGCTTTACATTGGCAATTATCTGCATACACCTGACTGTGTCCAGGCTGGGACATCCATCCCTGAACACATGTAATTGCTCGGTGTACAGATACATGTAAATAGTGAAAGCTGTACTTTGTACAGTTTGAGTGCCAGCCCTATTCGCATGCACCTCTCATCTCACCCACAAAAAATCCACTGATTCTTGCCACTGGAATCTGTTGCATACTGGTAATCACAAATGTGAAGCAGAGTTTAGGCCATAGACAATAGAAAGTGGTTGGATGTGTAGGTGCAACTTAACTACCCCAAGATATCTGTACAGGTGTGATAGTTCACTTTTGTAAAGAGAAAAGCAGGGAAGGTGGACACAACACAAGCAAAGCTAATTTTCGGAAATGTTTTTTTGTTCTGCCCAACCAGATTTCAGTCCTGCCCCCCCCAGGACCAGGAATGCTGGCATCAGGAAGTGGAATGGCCAGGGGACAGAGTGCAAGCTTGGCAGTGCTGTGTTGGCATGGCTGCACAGTGCCCTGCCCCTATACACCATACCACATCCTTTGTTTCTATGGTGCAGGTGGGGGGACCAGGACACACTGCATTATTAGTTGGTTTGGTGCTGGCACCATGGAAATTATGATGTTGATCCGGGGGGGACTCATAAGAGGGTGGAAGTCCTGCTTATGTCTAGATCTGCTCTGCCTCCTGCCCCCTGCCATGATGCTACCACTGAAGTGAAGATTTGAAGGTATTAGTCTATATGTGGAGGGAGGATTGAGAACTTTGTTGTTAAGGGGGCTGACTCTGATGTGATGGAGGCAGACTTTGATGTGATGAGATGTGTAGGACTCTGACATAAAGGAGGAACTCTATTGGGAATGGAGGCTTTAATATGATTGGGGTCCCTGATGTTATAGGGGGCTCTGATGTGATTGGAGGACTCTAATGTGATAAGGTGACTCTGATGTAATGGGGGTACTCAAATGTAAAGAAGGGACTCTTTTGTGATGAGGGGACATTAATGTGAAGGGGGGGACACTTATGTGATGGGGAACTATAATGGGAAGGGGGGGTATCCATAGAGAAGGGGAGCTATAATGTGAATGGGGAGCTATGACATATTGGAAGGGCTCTAATATGATGAAGGGACCCTGATGTGATAGGGAGACTCTAATGTAAAAAGGGGGGCTCTGTAGTGATGGGAGGGGGCTGTAACATAATGCAAAGACTCTAATTTAATGAGAGGACTGTGATGTCAAAAAAGGGGGTTACTCTGATGTGATGGCGGGACCCTGATGTAAAGGGGGAACACTTATGTAAAGGGGGAATCTCCTATGTGGCGACAAAAAGAGAGGGAAATCATCTCCCAGAACAGTTTCCTTCAGCCCAATAAATACATTTTGGGACTAGGGTGTCTCATGATTTTACATACTTTTAAAGCATGGTGGAGAAATGTTGACCTAATACATTACAAACCCTTTCTTGTCACAGAAATGCAAAGACTCAGGGACTGAATTTTTTTAATGCACCCCCAGACCAGACAGGCTAGATTTTGTTTTGTGTAGAGGTGAAATTCAATGGCTGGCTGTTCACCGGCTGCTACATTCAACTAGCCTGTCCATCCTATTTAGAACAAGGTCAATGTGACTGTGGAATGCCAGGCAAATGCCATTGAATCCCACTCAGGCGAATGTCAGGCAAATTTCCCAGCTAATCCTTCAACCCCTGAAACTAATGTACTTATATTGTGCGAGGAATAAGCAGCTGCCAGTTTTCCAAAATGTCCACCAATGGCTCATATAATAGCCAAAGATTAAGCTGTATAACATATTGACAGATATGCCCTCTGCACTGCTTTAAGAATAGGGACTAAACCAAATTCAAAGAAGACATGTGACTGTCACACTGTTACTATGGAAATGGTGCAGAGTTTTAATGTGTGACAACTCTTATACTTGACACATGGGAGTTTCTGATGCAGGCAATTCAATCCTGAGAATAAGAGGACATAAATATATGATTTTAATACTATTTAAAATCAGTTCTGACACTTTATAATTAAAATAAAATAGAATTTTTAACTTGTAACTGAAGTGTAAATTTATTTCCGCAGTTCAAATATAAAAAAGATATGTTCCAATACATTTCATGAAAATATATGCATCATTTCACACAACTTATGTTTTTAAATGACACATGCTTAAAGCGGTATTAAACCCAAAAGTAATATATTGCAGCTTAGCAATTCTTACATGGGGTGGCTGTATTTAGTCTTTTTTCCCTTTATTTTTCCCTGGGCCCCAGGCAGTAACACAATATCTGTTTAAAGGGGAACAAAACCCATCCAAAAACTGTTACATTCCCAGCATGCCGGGAGTGCTAACTGTCACATTTGCTTGTGTTCTCAGCCAAGTGGCTGGTGTTATAACTGATCACATGTGCAGCATAATGGCAGTTACAGATCAAATAGAGGCCAAGATTTCAGGCTTTATTATCTGTAAGGCCTGGTTCACATAGGGGTGACTCGTCAGGCGACTCGGTCGCTCCGACTTAGAAAAAGGTTCCTGTACTTCTTTTGGGAGCGACTCAGGGCGACTTGCATTGACTTCTATACAGAAGTCATTATGCAAATTGCCTGAACCGGGCGCCTCAAGTCGTCTTAAGATCGCGCCGCCGAGTCGCCCCCAAAGTCGTGCCGCCCCCGTGTGAACCGGGCCTGAAGGATAGGAGAGTTTAGCCCACTTTAGGGTGGCTCCCATGAAGGAGCAACAGAGTCTTGTACAGCAATATTTTCAACTTAGTGAGAGGGTAGTTTCAGATCCATTAGCAGATATAAATGGACTTGACAAAAAAGATAAGGGCTTGTTCACACTTAACTAAATTTCTAATGCTTAACAAATGCTCCTATAGCATTAGTATGGGTGTTAGATGCTCCCCAAATGCACTATGTGCAGTTTTGAAGAGTTTGATGAGCATTAAGGCGCGTTAAAACCACTCCACAAATGGGATATTACAGGAAATTAACTTATTTTAATACCCCGCAACCGCACTGCAAATGCCTGCCAGGGCATTTGCGAAGCGTTACAATAAACTTGAATGGGAGGCGTTGAAAGTCTTCAAACGCCTCCTGACTCGACATGAAGTTTCAATTTTGAAGTGAAGCTTCGCTAACACTTTACTGTTTTTATAATGTGAACAGCACTATGTGCTGTCTATTGTATCATTTGCATAGGCGTTTGAGGGACGTTTTTAACGCCCCTCAAACGCCTGCTTTTAATGTCAATTTGAACTTAGCCTAAAGCTGGACTCCAGCTTCCACTTTTTAAAGCAGAACTAAACCCACTGATTAACTGTTTCTCAAAACAGTCAAATTAAAACGTATCTAAACCCACATCTACTTTTCAGCAAAGTTAATATGGTGAAAATTCACTTGGAAAAGTGTACAGCCTATCACATGCTAGGGGAATAAAAAACAGGACTTTTTCTGCCATGTGACTGGATGATTAAAGTCTGTACAACTTCATTATTAAGATAAGGGAAATGTCCTGTTGCAAAGTGAATTTTCTATTTGCAAAGTGAATAAGGTGAAGGTGTGCTGACTTCAAACATCCAATAACGTGCAAGCAAAAATCTTTTTCTTGAACATGATTGGGTATCCTTTGCAAAGCAAATCTTGACCTTGTTTCACCTCATTCACTAATGAAGTGAAGAATGAAAAATGACTTTGAAAGTTGTGACAGGGGGGTCACTTTGGACACAGGGTGAGCCAGGAAACCATGGACATTAAGAATATGGCTTGGGTTGCTTGAAATTGAAATAGTAATATTAGTCCACAATATGTACTGAATATTTTATTCTGAACTCAACAGGTTAATTGAGAGATGTGTTACCTGCCAGTTGTGATGTAAATACATCTAAAAGGGCGTCTGAAGACCCTTTTAGTGTGAATAGGGACAATTAATTCTATACTTGTGTGGATTGTACTCAGACAGACAGGCTACAAATCCTTTCATTGTGAGATGTGTATTGAAGGTCGTTAGGTTTCTATTGTGTAAAGTCTTTTGATTGGGAGACAAAAGCTAGCCTAACAAGTCATTTAGTCATTTAAACTAAAAGGGGATTAGAACCTGTTGTCTCCTAACAGGTGTCAAAATAATGTGTATTGGGTCTGGTTATGTTGTGGGTGGAGCTGGACCATTGTTCATTTTAGGTTAATGCAGTATTGGATGTGTATAAAAAGTACAATGTTTTTCTTAATAAAGTCAGTCTATCCCTGAAAGATACAGAGTGCGTCTCGTTCTTTCAGAAGGATTAATTCCTATGGGAAGTGGTCGTCTGGCTGTGGAGGATCGACAGTGAATTTGTGTCCAGGAGAGGGAAGATATCTAAACGGCGTTTTACCCCCTTTTGTATTTGGGGTGCAGTTACAAAAGTGAACATACTTTAGTAACTTTAGTAGATCAGGGTCAAAGACTCCAGAGACAGAGAAAGGGACTGAGGACAGAGAATCATCAGTCCCTTCCTCTGCAGCCACAGCTGCACTGAATCCACAAGTGTCAGCAAAAAGGCAGTACAGTCGGCCCTCCTAAACGAATGGGTCCCAGGCCGAGGGAAAAGGAGGACTGGCTGTACTGCCTTATCAGTGGTCCTCATTGTGTGATAACTCATAGTGAGTATCAACATTTGAAAATCTGGACAGGTCAGAGGGATACAGCAAAAGCAATATAAATAGAATAAAAAATGGGACAGAAAGGTAATGCAATGTAATGGAGAAAATAAGGAGCACACAGCAAAATATAATATATATGTGACCACACTAAATAAATGGCAGTTTGCTACAATGTAAAGTAGTGAGTGTACAGCTTGTATAACTGTAAATTTCCCTTCAAAATAACTCAACAGAGAGCCATTGATGTTTAAACAGCTGGCAACAAAAGTGAGTACACCCCTAAGTGAAAATGTCCAAACTGGGCCCAAAGCATCAATATTTTGTGTGGCCATCATTATTTTCCAGCACTGCCTTAACCCTCTTGGGCATGGAGTTCACCAGCGCATCACAGGTTGCCACTGGAGTCCTCTTCCACTCCTCCATGACGACATCACGGAGCTAGTGGATGTTAGAGACCTTGCGCTCCTCCACCTTACGTTTGAGGATGCCCCACAGATGCTCAATAGGGTTTAGGTCAGGAGACATGCTTGCCCAGTCCATCACCTTTGCCCTCAGCTTCTTTAGCAAGGCAGTGGTCGTCTTGCAGGTGTGTTTGGGGTCGTTATCATGTTGGAATACTGCCCTGCGGCCCAGTCTCTGAAGAGAGGGGATCATGCTCTGCTTCAGTATGTCACTCATGGTTTCCTCAATGAACTGTAGCTCCCCAGTGCCGGCAGCACTCATGCAGCCCCAGACCATGACACTCCCACCACCATGCTTGACTGTAGGCAAGACACACTTGTCTTTGTACTCCTCACCTGGTTGCCGTCACACACGCTTGGCACCATCTGAACAAATACGTTTATCTTGGTCTCATCAGACCACAGGACATGGTTCCAGTAATTCATGTCCTTAGTCTGCTTGTCTTCAGCAAACTGTTTGCGGGCTTTCTTGTGCATCGTCTTTAGAAGAGGCTTCCTTCTGGGACGACAGCCATGCAGACCAATTTGATGCAGTGTGCGGCGTATGGTCTGAGCACTGACAGACTGATCCCCCCACCCCTTTAACCTCTGCAGCAATGCTGGAAGCACTCATACGTCTATTTCCCAAAGATAACCTTTGGATATGATGCTGAGCATGTGCACTCACCTTCTTTGGTCGACCATGGCAAGGCTGGTTCTGAGGGGAACCTGTCCTGTTAAACCTGTGTATGGTCTTGGCAACCGTGCTGCAGCTCAGTTTCAAGGTCTTGGCAATCTTCTCATAGCCTAGGCCATCTTTATGTGGAGAACCAATTCTTTTTTTCAGATCCTCAGAGAGTTCTTTGCCATGAGGTGCCATGTTGAACTTCCAGTGACCAGTATGAGAGAGTGAGAGCGATAACACCAAATTTAACACACCTGCTCCCCATTCACACCTGAGACCTTGTAACACTAACGAGTCACATGACACTGGGGAGGGAAAATGGAAAATTGGGACCAATTTGGACATTTTCACTTAGGGGTGTACTCACTTTTGTTGCCAGCAGTTTGGACATTATTGGCTGTGTGTTGAGTTATTTTGAGGGGGCAGCAAATTTACACTGTTATACAAATTGTACACTCAGTACTTTATATTGTAGCAAAGTTTAATTTCTTCAGTGATGTCACATGAAAAGATATAATAAAATATTTACAAAAATGTGAGGGGTGTACTAATTTTTGTGAGATACTGTATATAGAGAAAGACAAAAAATTTAATTGGCATTTACTGTAACTAGTGATATGTTTTTGTTCATAAAACTGATCAGAAATGCACTTACTTTGTCTGGATGTGGAAGCTGTTTGTTGTACCTGTGTGCTCAAAATCATGGATTGCAGCAGCAAAAATAATCGCCAGGATCTCAATCTCATTGAGGCAGTGCTATACAAGAAATTAAAAAATGTAATTTAATTTTACCAGGTGACCAGCAGAGGGAGTAACAGGATAACTATATTCACTGGAAAATCAAAGACAAGAATTTACCACTTTAAGTAACTGAAACATTCAAAGTGCATTGTTTTAAATATTGTTAAAATGTTGAATATTTAATGAGGTTACATTAGAGTTAAAAGGAGCAAAAAAGTCCTCTTCAAAGATAGTTTTCGCCTCCGCACTTCTGTGTTCTCCAAATGACTGACCTCTGCAGTTATTACATGGAGTTTAAATATTTACAAATTCCAGCGCTTGCTTAAATATTATAGAATTTAAAACGTATTTCATTAGTGCTCTCTACCTATTTTTTTTTTTTTTTATTACCGCTACAGTAGTCAGCCAGACAAATGCAGGATTTGTCATATTAGTACCTTGAGAGTTTGCTTTTGCTGCTTTCTTAGTTGCAATGTGAACTAGACTTGTGTCGTCTTATTCTCAGCAAAGAGCGTGCATTGGTAATACTGTACCTAGTGTCAGCTTTGTGTTAAAAAGAAAATACAGTATATACACGATTTGTGTTGATGCACAAAGGTACAGTATGGTGGGTTGAACAGCAGGAGATCCACAGTCACAGCAGGTCTGAATTAACCCTGATGGATATTGATTTGGACTTGCAGTGCTCACATGTGGACATTAAAGCTGAACTCCAGCCAGCTTGCTGCCCCCCCCCCCCCAAAAAAAAAAAAAATCACGCCCACCAAAAGGCCCCCACATCCATTATTTTATATCATGATAAATAAAACGAAAATTTAATTTATCAGGAAGTCAGATTTACATGCAACAGCACCTTGTCTATATGCAAAATTATATGACATACCATTATGTTCAATTCTAAACCACAAACTCCATAACAGACTCCCATCATTACAGACCATCCCAACAGAGATCCCCCCCCTCTATCACAGACTCCCCTCCATCACAGATCCCCTCCCTATCAGACTCCTCTCCCATCACAGATTCCCCCCAACCCCTCATCAGACTCTTCTCTCATCACAGATCCGCCCTCATCACAGACTGCTCTTCATCACAGATCCCCCCTCATCACAGACTCCCCCAATCACAAATCCCCCCATCACAGAGCCCCCTCATCACAGACCCCCCATCACAGTCCTGCATCAATATTACAGATTGCCCCTTCTATAAGATCACAGCACTCCCCTCCCCTACCTTAGTTACACAAGACGGGGTCAGGATGGCAGGAAGGCAGGTCAGGATGGGACATTTTTTTATGTGAAAGGCAGGGGATTATTTGCTGGAACCACCACGCTGTCTAGTAACCAATCACCCGCTTCTTAACTCAAAAAGTCCTGCCCTTTGTCCTGACCTGCCATGCTTCCTGTCTTGTGTAAATAAGGTACGGGAAGGGAGGAGGAGTGCTACGATCTTATGGAAAGGACAGAACCGCCGCACCTGCTGGGCCAGGTGGAGGAAAGGTGTACATCTGATCTGGTGCTGGAGGTGCGCACCAAACTGCTGGAAAAAAAGTGTTCTTGGGCGTCAATTTGCTGCCCCTCTCAAAGTGCCACCAGGCGCATCAATTCTCCCACTTATCACTGGCACAGGGTCATCATTTATAGTTACATAGTTGGTAAGGTTGAATAAAGACAACAGTCAATCTAGTTCAACCTGTGTAGGTGTGTGTGTGTAGAAAAATTATTTCCCATATCCTCGTATATTGTTTTCGCTAAGATACCTGTCCAAGAGTCTTTTAAAACTATCCATACTTCCTAACGACACCACCTTACCTCCAAATCCTTACCGCTCTGACAGTAAAAAAAACCCTACACAGCTTAACCACTTAAGCCCCGGTCCTTTTTTTCCCACAAATAGAGCTTTCTTTTGGTGGTAATTGATCACCTCTGCGGTTTTTATTTTTTGCACTATAAACAAAAATAGAGCGACAATTTAGAAAACAATTCAATATTTTTTACTTTTTGCTATAATAAATATCCCCAAAAAATATATAAAAAAACATATTTTTCCTCAGTTTAGGCCGATACATATTCTTCTACATATTTTTGGTAAAAAAATGGCAATAAGCGTTTATTGATTGGTTTGCGCAAAAGTTATAGCCTCTACAAAATAGGGGGTAGTTTCTCTGGTGATTTTTGGGACCCGGTACCGGCTGGCCCTAGGTCCCCTGGACCCCAAACTTGGCACACATGTAGCCCCAGGGGACCTACGGCCGGGGAGCACCGATTTTTCAAAGCCGGGCACCCCTTCCATAGACTCCCATGTTAAACGTCAGTCTAGTCACACAGCACCAGAGATCAGGTAGGGAGATTGGGCACAGTAAGGCATGGACACAGTGAGGCATGGGCACAGTGACAGTGAGGCATGGGCACAGTATGACATGGGCACAGTGAGAAATGGACACAGTGAGGCATGGGTACAGTAAGGCACAGTGAGGCATGGACACAGTGAGGCACAGTGAGGCATGCAAATGGACACAGTGAGGCAAAGTGAGGCACAGTGAGGCATGCAGATGGACACCCTAGGCTTATACTTGAGTCAATAAGTTTTCCCAGTTTTTTGTGGTAAAATTAGTTGCCTCAGCTTATATTCGGGTCGGCTTATACTCAAGTATATACGGTATGTGCATTTTATAGCATATTTTCGGAAATCATGTTATTTTTAATAGAGTTTTTTTTTTTATGTACTGTATATAGATTGACTGTGAGAAATTGTTTCTGAGGAAGTGGACTTTGTTCTGTGAAAGGCACTAGCAACTGCACAAAGCCATTATTGCTCTTGAAGAATACAAAAAAAAATAAAACTGGAAAATGTTAGGTGAACATTTTTTAAGAAATTGTACAATTCTGGAATGTATCCTATGGAATATGTGTAAGAAAATTCAAATAGTTCAAGAATAATAATAACGTAAATGGGTGTGATAGAAATAATATGTTTTTAAATATAAAACATAAAAAATGAAGGACTAAACATTTTTTAAACTAAAGAGAAAAAGGTTGTTGTTATATGGTGCATATGGAAAAGTTGTACCAAAAAGTAAAAAAAAAAACTACAGAAACTATATATTGCATACATGTTTTGGTGGACTTAATAATTGAGGGCTGATCATAGTTTCAAGATTAAAGTGGAAGTAAATCCCCCTATCATTTTCAGGCAAGGAAGCTGCCATCTTGGCCTCTATTTAATCTTCAACTGCCATGATGCTGCACATGTGATCAGTTATGACACCAGCCATTGGATCTTTTGACAGTTTGGTTGAGAGCACAACCAATGTGACAGTTAGCATTCCCGGCATGCCGGGAATGTAACTGCTTTTTTAAACTGTTAAATCGATGGGTTTACTTCCACTTTAAGTAAACAGAAAGTGATGGAAGGCATCTTCTATGAATAAGTATGATCAAAGTGTTTGTCGTTTGTTACATTTCCACTTTTTGTTGTTGGGTAAAGCACCAATAGGCACCACAGCAAATGTTTCCCATTATTTGAGAATCGTTGATCAAGGAAAATGATGTAATGAAACATGAATTTATTTGTAATATGGGACACCTCTACTATTGGGGGCAGTTGGCAACTGTAGTCTCCGTTGAATCTTTTGGTTCCCTCTCACAGTTTTAAAAACCCATTAGCAGATTTACTGTAGTCTTCCTAAACTATGAAACAGCAGCTAATCCATAACAGACACTGGAAAGGTTCATGCAAAGCTGTTTTAAATACAGTTTTGTTGTACAGTAGAAGGATTATTAGGAAATGAAGAAGGGAAAGATAAGTGGAAATAAAAGTAGAAGAAGAGATAGAAAAAAGGAAACCTATTTGACCAAAAATACACTCAAAATAATAACGATCAACTCTTTGTGCAGCAGCAACCACAGCCTCCCAGACACTGTTCAGAGAGGTGTACTGTTTTCCATTACTGTAAATCTCTCAATTAAGAATTGCCCACAATTCTCAATAGGGTTTAGGTCAAGTGAGGAACAGGGCCATGTCATTATTCTTTCATCTTTAAGGCCTTTACTGGCTTGTCATGCAGTGTAGTACTTCAATGCAATGGAGAATTGTCCTGCATAAATATCATGGTTGTCTTGAAAGATTTTTCCTGTACCACTGCTTGAAGAAAGTGTCTTCTAAAAACTGGCAGTATGTTTGGGAGTTGATTTTGAGTCTATCCCTAACCTGAAAAGGTCCAACTACAGTAGCTCATTTTTAATAATACCAGCCCATACCAGTACCCTACGTCCACCTTGCTGGGATCTGAGTGGAAATGGAGCTCTGTGCCCGTTACTGATCCAGCCACAGGCCCATCAAGAGTCACTCTCATTTCATCAGTCCATAAAACCTTAGAAAAATCTGTCTTCAGATATTTCTTGGCCCAGTCTTTCAACTTATGTGTCTTGTTCAGTGGTGGTTGGGTTTCAGCCTTCTTTACCTTGGCCATGTCTCTGGGCACTGAACACCTTCTACTTCTGGGAACTTCAGGTAGGTTGCAGTTCTGGAATATGACAGCACTGGAGGATAATGGGTTCCTGGTAGCTTCACACTTTATTCTTCTCAAATCTTAGCCAGTTAATCTGCGTCTTATTTCTCAACAAGTTTCTTGTGACCCTGTTGACTGTTTGCAAAAAACCTTTGATAGTTCTGTGATCACGCCCCGATATCTTATGCCGCGTACACACGATCGATTTTTTCAACGGTGAAAACACCGTCGAGAAAATCGACGTGAAAAACGAGGAACAGCTTGTTCCCCCTACACACGGCCGTTTTAAATTACATTTTTTTTTGGTCTAAAAAAAACGACCGTGTGTGGGCTCCCCGGCAGTGTTTCCCTATGGGAAAACTGCCGCGGCAAAAAAAAAACCAGAGCATGTTCTAATTTTTCTCGTCGTGATTAATGCCGTTTTTCCCGTCGAGAAAAACGACAAAAAGCCCACAGACGATTGTTTTTCTCGTCCAAAGGAAAAAATGTAATTTTTCTCGACGGGAAAAATGATCGTGTGTACGCGGCTTTAGCAATTTCAAGAGTGCCACATCCCTCTGAGACACAAAAAAAAAAAAAAGCAATTGCAGCGCAGTTCTCCTATACCCTATTCTCACTTGTAATGAATTAAAACAGAAGTCTTTAAAATAGTTCCCTTGTCTCTGGCGTTGCAGCTCTCTCTTAAATCCACCGGGTGGCGGACTTGCATCTGAAAGTACATGGAAGGGGAGAAAAGAGCGCACACGCCATAGTGTAACACTGTATTTATTGTAAAGGCTTAGTAGAAATAAAAAGGATTGCACTCACAAACATGAACTTGTAAATTTGCATGTAGACAGGTCTCTTGGCTCCAACCTCCTCTCCTGACCTATGCAGGGCGATTGGCTGGTATGACGGTGGCATTGTTAAAAGGATAAGCACTCAGAGTCTGCCTTCCTGTAATCCCTATTGCTACATGCTTAGGACGGACCAGCCGGCCAGGCGTGACGTCACTCGCAGCCGTAGAGGGAGAGCCAGGCTGTGCGTGCTGTTTCCTTCCTGTTGTTATGGTTGCTATGACTACATGTTTCGGAGTAAACTCCTTCAGGTCATTTACTCCGAAACATGTAGTCATAGCAACCATAACATCAGGAAGGAAGCAGCACGCACAGCCTGGCTCCCCCTCTACTGCTGCGAGTGACGTCACGCCTGGCCGGCTGGTCCGTCCTAAGCGTGTAGCAATAGGGATTACAGGAAGGCAGGCTTATCCTTTTAACACTGCCGCCGTCATACCAGCCAATCGCCCTGCATAGGTCAGGAGAGGAGGTTGGAGCCAAGAGACCTGTATACATGTGAATTTACAAGTTCATGTTTGTGAGTGCAATCCTTTTTATTTCTACTAAGCCTTTACAATAAATACAGTGTTACACTATGGCGTGTGCGCTCTTTTCTCCCCTTCCATGTACATCCCTCTGAGAGGCTTTTTAAATTTTTTTGCTTTTCGGAGTTAGTTAATAAAATGTTTTTGGCCCATTTTTCTTTTGGAAAAGAAGCTGCCTAATAATTATGCACACCTTCATATAGGGTGTTGATCTCCTTAGGCCACACCCTCCCTCATTACACAAATACACATCACCTTATATGCTTAAATCTAATAAGCATTTCAGTTTATACAGCTTGGAGTTGGACAATATGCATAAAAATAATGATTTGGTCAAAATACTCGCTTGCCCAATAATTGAGCACACAATATATATATATATATATATATATATATATATATATATATATAAATATATATATATATATATAGTGCATCCGGAAAGTATTCACAGCGCTTCACTTTTTCCACATTTTGTTATGTTACAGCCTTATTCCAAAATTGATTAAATTAATTATTTTTCTCAAAATTCTACAAACAGTACCCCATAATGACATTGTGAAAGAAGTTTGTTTGAAATCTTTGCAAATTGATTAAAAATAAAAGACGAAAAAATCACATGTAAGTATTCACAGCCTTTGCCATGGCACTTAAAATTGAGCTCATGTGCATCCTGTTGCCACTGGTCATCCTTGAGATGTTTCTACAACTTGATTGGAGTCCACCTGTGGTAAATTCAGTTGATTGGACATAATTTGGAAAGGCACACATCTGTCTATATAAGGTCCTACAGTTACCAATGCAAGAATGGATGAAGTTTGGAACCACCAGGACTCTTCCTAGAGCGGCCTTCCTGACCAAACTGAGCGATCGGGGGAGAGGGACCTTAATCAGAAAGGTCACCAAGAACCCGATGGTGACTCTGACAGAGCTCCAGCGTTTCTCTGTGGAGAGAGGAGAACCTTCCAGAAGAACAACCATATCTGCAGCACTCCACCAATCAGGCTGGTATTGTACAGCCTGGAAGCCTGATGCCCCCAGGATAGGCCCAATCTCCGGCCTAGCAGCTGGGGGAAGACGACACACGTCCACCCAGACAGCAGTCTGGGTGGCACACAAGAACCTGGATCACCTGACCTCATCCGAACATATAGGCTCTCCCAGCAGGCCAAGGGATTCAACAAAATCCCTGCCCATTGGCTGAGATACCTACCCATAACCTGACCTTGAGTTGTCCTTCTTAACCTAATACCTCCAAGTGCCCGGCCACCTGGTGGTAGAAGAGGAAAGATCAATCCGGCCAAACTTAGGAAGAAGTCAGTGGATCCTTAGTAATTAACTACATTAGCTACTCCTGACAAAGAATTTGGTGAGGAGCTCCCTGACTAAACCCCAGGGTGCTACATCTGATTTAATAATCACTTGGTAATATGTATAGAGACTTAAGTAGCCCTTTTGGTCTTGCATAAGTCTCATAAGAGACTTACAGAAAATACCTATCCCACACTTGTTGCCACATGTGAAACTGAAATGATAGCAAGTTTCTTTTGTTACAAGGTACAGTTTTAATGACTTATATTATTTATGGCTAGCTCCTTCATTATATACAGCACCATTTATTACAGTAAATGAGGGTACACAGCTGCTGGCACAGCACAAATTAAACAATTTTTTATTCTGGTGCTAATTGGGTAATAAAATAGAGCCTGCTTTTCAAACTGATGTAATTTCATGATCACTTAAAGAAAGTTAACACTCCTATTTCTACATAGGAAAACTAAAATTCAGTGCAGATTATGCTTTTAATTTATTTTGTTTGATTATTGCCAAGATGTTTGCTAGTGTGATTAATGCAATTAGGGACAGAAAACAGGTCATTTGCGTAGCGCAGAAAGCAATCATTTAACAGTTGTAAGTTGCCTCTATGCAAATATGTCTAGAATATTCATACACAGGGCATCTACAGCCTTACCAGCCTTTTGGAATTCACTGTGTGGGCCTTGGACCCCAGCTGTCAGTATTAAATGTTTTCCTTGTCTCAGTGCTTACTTAGAGACATTGAAGGAAAATGGTAATTAAACTGGTTCTTATAAGCTAAAATGGTTTAATTTCATGCATACTTTCTTACTTTATCTGAGCGGTCTGTTCTCTTTTTGTATGTGTTGTGAAAGTGCTGGGCCCTGCTACTGTGGAAAAAGAGCTAAAATTTACACAGGATTCTCAAGAATACAGATTGAGGTGCTCTAGATATCTTGGGTTTTATCCCGGTTTTGTAATTCAGGGTCTGGTGCTCAAAGGAGGTGGGAAAAACCTCAAATCCTCTTTCTGTAGACCAGTAGGCTGAGTGTGCAGGTGTGCACACATGTTACGATCTAGGACCTGACAGTTGTTTGGGGCTCCACCGTCCCAAGGAGTCTGGGTGGTTGCAAAGGAGCAACCAGAGACAGCACCAGTCAGGTGTAGTCTATGAGGGAAGAGACCGAAGCCTTAAGCTAGAGGGCCAAACCACCAGGGAGTTGTGAGTGTGCATAAACAAGCTTTAAAAGGGGGGGTGCTGTAGGGAGGTCTGAGGGACCATACCCAAGGTGTAAGTCCATTACAGCGTGACGAATGTGCTATCTCTATTATGAACGCTAGTTTTACCAGAACGAGCCCTCCCATCTCATAACTTGCTTCTGAGCATGCACGTTTTTTTCACGTCTTTAAAGTCTACACATGGCCGTTTTTCACGACGAGAAAAACGACGACGAGAAAAACTACGAGAAAAAATAGAGCATGTTCCAAATTTTTAATGGCCATTTTTCACGTCGCAAAAAATGCTCTGGAGTCCACACACAATCGTTTTTAATGACCAAATTAAAAAATTGCATTTTTCTCGTCATGAAAAATCGTCGTGTGTACGCGGCATAAGGCCTCTCGTCAAGAAACTACAAGAAAACTGCTGGGAGAGCTTTCTTGCAGAGAAAACCGGTCGTGTGTTTGTTTTCTCGTCGAGAAAACTGCCGGGAATCTTGACGAGAAAAATAGAGAACCTGCTTTCTGCTTTCTTGTTGGGATTCTCGTCGGCCTGTTTCCCGACGAGAAAACTGTGTGTGTGTATGCGGCAACAAGCTTACCTGTCCTCCGGTAAGCCCACACATGCTCGATGAGACTTCGACGCATGCGCGGTAGCTTCCAAGGCATAGGTAGGGTGAAGCAAGATGGCGGTGACGGCATTGAATGTGATGAGCGCATGCTCATCGTAGTCGATGATGTCACCGCGTTCGTGCCATTCAAAAGAACGCGGTTCTTTTGAATCGTACGTGTGTACACTCGGCTGGCAAGAAAGCTTGCCAGGAATCTCGTCAGGAAAACCAACGGGTTTTTTCCTGACGAGAATCTCGGCCGTGTGTACTAGGCTTAAGGCCTGAGAAGTGGTGTTGCGAGAGAAAGCTAGGAGGCTGATTATCATTTTCTTTTTTAATTATTGAACGGATTGTGGAAACCACTGTGCAGGTAAATTTTTGTTCCAAGAAACTTTTTCTTTCATTTTGAATAAAAGAGAGCCAATAAGGGATCAAAGTAGACATGTGCAGAAGGAAAAAAAAATTGTTTTGTTTCGATTGGTTATTTACATAAATTTGTTTCATTTCATTTACATAAATTTGTTTCATTCCTTAAATTCGATTTCGGAATCCGTTTTGTTTATTCGTTTTCAAATCGATTCAAATTTTTCGATTCAAAAAGGTTTTGAGTTCGAATAGTTTTCCAGTTTCCAAAGAGAATAAAATAGAATAGAAAATAAAGGAATAGAATAGAAAAAAAAAATTGAATAGAATAGGAAAGCATATAACAGAAGATAAAGGGTGATGAGGGGGCTATTTCTAACATAGACTCTCAAATAGACACAGAGAGGACACACCAGCCAGCCACAGAAGGGCCAGGGTGCCAGCAAATCAGCCACTCACAGCAGGGTCAGGGTGACAGCCAACCACCCACGGTGACCCACCCACAGCAGAGCCAGGGTGCCAGCTAGCCAGCCACCCACGGTGACCCACCCACAGCAGGTCCAGGGTGTCAACCAACCACCCATGGTGACCCACCCACAGCAGGGTGCCAGCCAGCCAGCCAGCCAGCCACAGAGGATGTGGAAGCAAGCCAGCCAGAGGACGCAGGAACCAACTACAGCTACAGTACCCATACTTAATGTAAGAGGAGCACTACACAGTGCCAATTTTATTTCTACTTTGTGAGAGGTTGGGGCAGGAGTGAGTCATGGCACAAGGAGGTGATCTGTGAGGGCCAGAGTGAATAAAGGTGTTCACTGTACACTCTGTTAGACGGAGGCCCCCTCCAGGTTCCATAATACTCCTTTGTAGTCTCTAATGGGTCGCTAACAGAGACTGTCTAATGGACACTGTTAGAGAGAGACCCTACTCCAGGTCCCATTAGACTCTGTTGTAGACTCTAATGGGGCCTGGAGGGGATGCTTTCTAACAGACTGTCTAATGGACACTGTTAGAAAGAGACCCCCCTCCAGGTCCCATTAAAAAAAAAGGCAGAAGTTGTACTTTGTGCAGACGTAGGGGTGGGCCATGGGTGGGGCCTGACAGAGGGCCCTTGCTTTATTTTTCTGGGGCCCTGAGTGTTGTCAGTCTGCCCCTGGCACTGAATGACATTCTTCTTACTGGTCCTAACTAAATCAAGGGGTAAATGTAGGGATAAATGTATAAACCCTTCCGCGCTGATCAATATAAAAAATTGTAAGAAAATGATATTACAAAACTGTGAATCAAATAATTTATTCTTCTACCAATAACCAGCTGCTATAAATAAATATAAACCCCTAAGTGATATAACAGGGTAGGTATGGACAGAAAATATATTCCTCCTGCACTCGTACAAGCGGTATTGGTATAAAATGGTAGTAATTTCAGATGGTAGATTGTGTAGGAAAACCATGCGAATCCTGCTGTCTAAACTGACCAGGGGTGGTCCGAAGAGAGCCAAGTGAGAAAAGAGGATAAAGGCGCGTGATCTAACGCATGGATAAAATTAATACAGTTTATTTTTAAAACGAGTGAATAAATAAATAAAAGGAAATTACTACATATTCATAGAGACTAGGTTACAAAGTATTCAGATAAAATGAGTAGTGCCCAAGTAGCAAGTAATGCTTCAACATTTTAATACTTCCATTTTACCTCTCCTGTCTGTAGTAATTATACAGTGGGGCAAAAAAGTATTTAGTCAGCCACCAATTGTGCAAGTTCTCCCACTTAAAAAGATGAGAGAGGCCTGTAATTCTCATCATAGGTATACCTCAACTATGAGAGACAAAATGTGGAAACAAATCCAGACAATCACATTGTCTGATTTGGAAAGATTTTTTTTTGCAAATTATGGTGGAAAAAGAGTATTTAGTCAATATCAAAAGTTCATCTCAATACTTTGTTATATATCCTTTGTTGGCAATGACAGCGGTCAAACGTTTTCTGTAAGTCTTCACAAGGTTGTCACACACTGTTGCTGGTATGTTGGCCCATTCCTCCATGCAGATCTCCTCTAGAGCAGTGATGTTTTGGGGCTGTCGCTGGGCAAAACGGACTTTCAACTCCCTCCAAAGGTTTTCTATGGGGTTGAGATCTGGAGACTGGCTCATCCAAATGCTCTCTAGCAAACCTCAGACGGGCCCGAACATGTACTGGCTTAAGCAGGGGGACACATCTGGCACTGCAGGATCTGAGTCCCTGGCGGCGTAGTGTGTTACTGATGGTAGCCTTTGTTACATTGGTCCCATCTCTCTGCAGGTCATTCACTAGTTCCCCCCGTGTGGTTCTGGGATTTTTGCTCACCGTTCTTGTGATCATTTTGACCCCACGGGGTGAGATCTTGCGTGGAGCCCCAGATCGAGGGAGATTATCAGTGGTCTTGTATGTCTTCCATTTTCTAATTATTGCTCCCACAGTTGATTTCTTCACACCAAGCTGCTTGCCTATTGCAGATTCAGTCTTCCCAGCCTGGTGCAGGTCTACAATTTTGTTTCTGGTGTCCTTCGACAGCTCTTTGGTCTTCACCATAGTGGAGTTTGGAGTGTGACTGTTTGAGGTTGTGGACAGGTGTCTTTTATACTGATAACAAGTTCAAACAGGTGCCATTAATACAGGTAATAAGTGGAGGACAGAGGAGCCTCCTAAAGAAGAAGATACAGGTCTGTGAGAGACAGAAATCGTGCTTGTTTGTAGGTGACCAAATACTTATTTTCCACCATAATTAGCAAAAACAAATATTTCCAAATCAGACAATGTGATTGTCTGCATTTGTTTCCACATTTTGTCTCTCATAGTTGAGGTATACCTATGATGAGAATTACAGGCCTCTCTCATCTTTTTAAGTGGGAGAACTTGCACAACTGGTGGCTGACTAAATACTTTTTTTCCCCACTGTATGCATCTTTGACACTTTTATATACGTGTCTCTTCATCTACAATCGCATATATATATATATATATATATATATATATATATATGTATATATAGGTATTTATGTTATTTAGAGCGCTGGGATGTGGACACCTTTAGACACCTTTAGAGCAAAGGAGAATATACCATCCATTACGTGATACAACTCCCAATCAGCCGCTCTTCTCTATATAAATTTACCACATTACGCAGACACTTGCTCTCATCCTCCAAGGCTCTGATGAAGAGGGAACCCCTCGAAACGCGTTAGCCTACCATTGAGCATTTGCCCCTGCATGGGCACTACTCATTTTATATGAATACTTTGTAACCTAGTCCCTATGAATACATAGTATTTCCTTTTATTTATTTATTCACTCGTTTTAAAAATAAGTTGTATCAATTTTATCCATGCGTTAGATCACGTGTCTTTCTCCTCTTTTCTCACTTGATATAACAGGGTGCCTGATGCAGTGAATAGGAACTGTGTCCTGTTATTTTTGCTGTTTCTGTGAGCTGGGAAGGATTGGTGTGGCTGGTGGCCAGTGGCCTCTCTGTATATCTTTACCAACACATCTATATGCTTGCTTTTAAGTTTATGCTTTAAAAGCTTTTGTGAGTACCTTGATTACTTGTGTCAAATACATTTGGATGTTTAGGATACTACAATATGGGAGCCTGTTTTTTTGTTATTTTTATGCTGGCTATGAAATCTAACCATTGAATATGGAGAGGACAGCAGTGGAGGTGAAGCCTTGAAGTGGACAGTACCTGTTTTGAAGATCTTTGGAATTAATACAAGCTGTGTTAGCCTAATCTTGTAGTGAGATAGGCAAACACTTCCGGTATGTGCTTTTTCCTGTATCAGTGGTGGTGGTCAAATCAAAGATTTTTCTACATTTGGAATAATAATATTGGTGATGGGATCATTTTAGCTATTACAGCGTTGGTTTCGTTTTATTTAAACTTATTTCATTTGAAATCAATTTTGGTTAGAAATGTTATCATGTATTGTTTGGAGGACTTTATTTGATCACAGTATTTATGGAATGATTTATTGTGTATGAATTTTCACAAAGAATAAGTTATATTATTTAATCAGCAGTGTAATTATTATTTTGTTTTATAGCCTTGTAGGGGTACTTATGAAGTGTAGGAGAGAGCTGGTAGCCATTACAGCTGATATTGAATAGATGTTTCATTGCTTTATTGTACGAGAAGACTATAGGAACTTAATTAGGTTTATGGGGCGCCGTGACAACAGCATAAACAATTAAGTTGCATGTCTTTATTAACAGTCCCTCACCTGCTGTTGTAACATATGGCTTATGGAGGACTGCCCTTGATGGCGAAAGTGAGTATCGAGCAGATGCTCGACATTTTGTTGAAAGAGACTTCTATGTTGATGACGGACTAAATTTTTTTTCCCATGGATAAGGAAGCCATCGACGTGGTCCAAAGGACAAAAGGTATGCTTTCTAAAGCCAATCTCAGACTACACAAAATTGCCTCAAACAGTGCTACTGTCATGCAGGCATTCAGCCTGGCGATTATGCCACTGGATTTAAAGACTTAAATATGGGAATGGATAAACCACCTGCGCAGAGATGTCTAGGCTTACAGTGAAACTTATTAAAAGACTCATTTGGCTTTCAAGTTAGCTCTACAGACAAACAATTCACTAAACATGGTGGTCTCTCAGTGGTGAACAGCCTATATGATCCACTGGGGTTTGCAGCTCCTACCACCATACAAGGCAAATCCTTACTAAGACAGATATCGGAGACTACTAAGGATGGGGACTCTCCACCACCAACTGACAAACACTCAAAATGGGAGTCCTGGAATCAATATCTACATGCCTTAGATGGGATTCAAATACCACTTTTCTACACTTCTATTTCCCCTGCTGCAAAGCAGAGAAAGGAGATTCACATTTTCTCAGATACAGTACATCCACTGTGGCTACAGCAGCTGTTGCTTATCTCGGGGTAATATATTCGTGCAATCAATTCCATGTTGGGTTTCTGTATGGCAAAGCTATGTTGGCACCTAAACCTGAACATGCAATTCCTAGGCTTCAACTTTTTGGGTCTTTGCAAGCTTTGGAAATAGCAAACTTCATATTGTGTGAGCTAGACATTCATGTAGATGATGTCAAATTCCACACAAACAACAAAGTTGTTCTGGGCTACATAGGCAATCAGACACAACACTTCTATGTCTACAGTATGTCAGCCAAAACACTGCTGCTCCTGGACACACTGACCCTAATTTTTTTTTCCTGCCTGTAGAATAACATGGGGGGGGGGGGCGGCGTTTGTAATCAGTAAACAAACAAAAAAAAACACCTGTGTGCATGAGGCCTAAAGATCACAACTACATACTACACTAACCTGTTTGCAGGACTTGCTCCCCTCAATACCCACCGACTCTCTGTCATTGGATAGCAGCAAGCTAGCCATCCAGGATCAAAAAACACAAAAAAGGGGGTATATAAAAAGCTCATCCAAAATATAATTTATAGTGGTGCCTAATGGAGTATAAAAATGTAATTGGTCAATAATCGGATATTGATTAGACCACCAAACTATAAAGGCTTATCGCACTTATAGAGCCTCTGAATAATGGAAGCATATATAGAAAAAAGGAGAAGGAATGTGGGGAATCAAAGTCCCCCACTGACAGTATTCTTCACTGAGGCTCAGGTAATTATATGTACTAAATGTTAGTAAACCGCAAGGATAGAAAGTTAAAGAAAACTATTTAATGATAATATTAATTGAAAAAAACACCACATCTAAACCACCTAATATAAAATAAGACTAGTCAAAAATGAACATTAAACAGGGGGGGCCACCCAATCGACCATACACATTCAACCGCTGCTGATCTTATGTAATATACCGATGTTTGCAATAGTCAATAGTGCTTATGAATCTCAGTATCTTGGTATGTAGTTGATAATGAACAGAGTTCCTTCTGTGCAGTTAGTTATTCTAATGGAAAATTTTGATGGGTGAATTTGCTGAATGACCATGAACAAGCCGACAGTCTTACACACTAATTAACGTGGTGGGGGTGTCAAACGGCTGGGTGTAAACTTCTTTTACACATAAAACGATATTGTGGACAGTGATTAATGGTATAATCAACAATAATACCTCAAACAGAATGTCTCTGTGGAGTTTTCCATCATCCAGTATGGACAGCCAGCTGACCAGTAGACAGATCCGTGTAAAGGAAACATTCACTCACCACTTCGTTGTGTGTTCAGTCGGCAACAAATGTTCAATGCTTCAGCTGATATCACCGATGATCTGTGTGTTTCCACTCATTGGATCCGGAAGAAATCATTCGAACAGATGCACTTGAAGTAAAAGTCTGTCCATGATAGTGAGACTTCGGTATGTACACGCCGCAGAGCTAGTCCCAAGTCAAGGCGGCATATTCAATGATCATAACGGATGATTTAGGCAGTTAGTCTGGTGGGTCAGGTCCCCCTGTTTAAAAGCTACAAGGAGTGTAGCTGCAGAATTGCCTAACTGCTTACATGTTTCACCTTCAGTAAGGTTTCATCGGAGCATGCGCATGAGCCCGGTGCCTGTCCATAAATAGTTTACCTCACAGGTGTTTTTCATTATCACAACTACTGTGTAATTGGATCAGTCATACCACCATTTGGGCTTGTTAATGCAGTTCTTTTGGTAAAATAACTGCAGTAACAAGCGCGAATGGTGGTATAACTGATCCAATTACACAGTAGTTGTGATAATGAAAAACACCTGTGAGGTAAACTATTTCTGGACAGGCACCGGGCTCATGCGCATGCTCCGATGAAACCTTACTGAAGGTGAAACATGTAAGCAGTTAGGCAATTCTGCAGCTACACTCCTTGTAGCTTTTAAACAGGGGGACCTGACCCACCAGACTAACCGCCTAAATCATCCGTTAAGATCATTGAATATGCCGCCTTGACTTGGGACTAGCTCTGCGGCGTGTACATACCGAAGTCTCACTATCATGGACAGACTTTTACTTCAAGTGTATCTGTTCGAATGATTTCTTCCGGATCCAATGAGTGGAAACTTACAGATCATCGGTGATATCAGCTGAAGCATTGAACATTTGTTGCCGACTGAACACACAACGAAGTGGTGAGTGAATGTTTCCTTTACACGGATCTGTCTACTGATCAGCTGGCTGTCCATACTTGATGGTGGAAAACTCCACAGAGACATTCTGTTTGAGGTATTATTGTTGATTATACCATTAATCACTGTCCACAATATCGTTTTATGTGTAAAAGAAGTTTACACCCAGCCGTTTGACACCCCCACCACGTTAATTAGTGTGTAAGACTGTCGGCTTGTTCATGGTCATTCAGCAAATTCACCCATCAACATTTTCCATTAGAATAACTAACTGCCCAGAAGGAACTCTGTTCATTATCAACTACATACCAAGATACTGAGATTCATAAGCACTATTGACTATTGCAAACATCGGTATATTACATAAGATCAGCAGCGGTTGAATGTGTATGGTGTGTATGGTCGATTGGGTGGCCACCCCTGTTTAATGTTCATTTTTGACTAGTCTTATTTTATATTAGGTGGTTTAGATGTGGTGTTTTTTTCAATTAATATTATCATTAAATTGTTTTCTTTAACTTTCTATCCTTGCGGTTTACTAACATTTAGTACATATAATTACCTAAACCTCAGTGAAGAATACTGTCAGTGGGGGACTTTGATTCCCCACATTCCTTCTCCTTTTTTCTATATAAGCTAGCCATCCAGCCTAGCAGCCAGCTCTCTCTGTCTCTGTGAAGGAACAGGAAGGGAGGAGTCATGACAACACCCACCCTCTTCTTGTTTAAAGAGGCAGGAAAGGATCGCGGCAGTGCTGCATAATGAAAAAAGACCGCGGGGAGCAGGAGTGTCAGTGTGGCGAGCTGTCAGACTGTTCCCACTGTGCTAAGGATTTTCCCGCCCCCTGCCTTGGTGCCGCTAGGCGCCTACTGCTCCAAACCCCACTGCCAGAGGGAAGGAGGAGGCGTCCCACCCCCAGCAGACGTCACTTTCAGTATCGGAGCATTTTTGCAAGTGCCGATACTCACGAAAATGCCTAGTATCGGCACCTATATCAGTATCAGTATCGGTGTATCACTAATTTCTTTATCAAGTCTACAGCATCCTACAGGCATACCCCACTTTTAAGTACACAATGGGTTTTATTTACTAAAGCTGAAAAGCCCAAAATCAGGCTCACTTCTGCATAGAAACCAATGAGCTTCTAACCCCAGCTTGTTCAATTAAGCCTGGTAATAAAACCTGGAAGCTCATTGGTTTTTATGCAGAAGGGAGACAGATTTTGCGCTTTCCAGCTTTAGTAAATAAAACCCATTGTGTACTTAAAAGTGGGGTATGCCTGTATTTTATTGCCTCAGTGTTCTACAGGCAATAAAGACATTTGTGGATTTCGAAGGTTTTGGTGAGTTCAGCTATCAGACAAAAGATTATCTGCGGTGAGTGCCTCTGCTATATTCAGGCCAGGCATAGAGGTCTCAGTAAGGGATAATCAATATTACAACAATTGGAGTAAAAATATTTAGTAGTTATAGTTAAAGTAGAAATATAGGCAAAACTTTTTTTTCTTCATTTTGGATAGAGCAAGGGTGGGTTATAACCCCTGTCAGATTTTTTTCGCCATCTGTGTCTCATTGCGGAGATTTTCCTTCACTTCCTGTACCATAGCCAAACAGTAAGTGAGAGGAAATCCCTTAAAGAAAGGGAATTCCTTGGGGTCACCAGAACTAGTATCCCCCTCTATTACTTTTCTGGGGACAACCCGCAATTTGGGATTTTCTTTTACTTTCACTCTCAATGATAATGGTGAATGGTAAACAGGACAAATAGTGACGAATAGTGAACCAGACAGCAATAAAATAAAAAAGCAGCATACAACATAATATTTGGAAACATCATATGCAAAACTCCTATCTAATTTTTCTGAGATGTGTGGTGTATAAGGATCGAATCAAACCACTATTATAGAGGTACTAGATCAAGGCCATAATGAAAAGTCATGAGCAGTTTGCAATAAAGTGCTTACCACCATGCCTGTACGCAAAAGGAAGCAGTGAACTGTCTGTGTCACGTCTGCTGCATGGATCTGGTTGTGGTATGGATTCTTATACTTCCCATAGCCACTCTCCAGGGAATCCAGAAAACTCATTAGAAACGCAACGGGAATCTAAGAGGAAGAAAAGCATGTTGTAAATAGACTGCCAGCAAATGATTTGTTAACATTACAAGTTTGTCTTACAACTAAAAGCACAAAATAAAAAACGGCTTCAAGTTTCAGCAAATGATTTGTTAACATTACAAGTTTGTCTTACAACTAATAGCACAAAATAAAAAACGGCTTCAAGTTTCAAGTACATTTGTCAACAGTACATTTATTTTGTATTACAGGTTTAGCACCAACAATTTTTTTGCAGCACTTATTGAACATTCACATCAGTCCCAGCCCTCAAAGAGCTTCAAGCGGTATTAAAACCAAAAGCACATATTTATTTGGGAGGTATGATTTACCTACTAGCATGTCTTTGATTGTGGGGGAAAACCAGAGTACCTGGAGGAATCTCATGCAAGCATAAGAAGAACATACATCTCTAAGTGGTATAGGACACCTGATAAAATCCACAAATACCATCCCAGTCTCCCACCAATCTGCTGGAGATGTAATGCCAACACCGGTTCCCTACTCCACATTTGGTGGGAATGTCCCCTTATCCAACCATTCTGGAGTGAGATCCACTGTTTAATTTCTCAGATTACTACATACACACCTGATTTCACTTCTGTGCAATTCCTGTTACATCACACATCCATGCCCTTTACCACTTACAAAAAAATTGCTTACTCGCTGGGCGGAGCCGGCGGCCGGAGCGGATGGTGGTGTGAGAGGAGAGCTCCGACGCATCAGGGGACCTTAAGCAACCTTTAGCGGCTTTTGAGGCTCAGAAACAGCACATCCGAGCGGCGGAAGACAGGAGGAACCCCGCTGATAGCATGGCCAAACGCAAGAACAGAGAGGGGCCCAGAAAATTGACGGACTTCTATCCCTCCATGACAGGCCGGAAGGCCCAAGATGGCGCCGCAGCGGGACTGCATGCATCACACTGCCATGAGGGAGAGAACAGCGCGACATTCACTTTGCAGGGTGAGCTACCTAATGACACACTAACTCAGCCCCCTTATTCTTCCCCATTCAACAGCCCCCTCAAGCAGAAACGGAGGGTCAGTGCCCCAGGGGATGATAGCAATGAACAAGGAGGGGGGGGAGACGACATGGAGCAAGCTGCCTCATATGCCCAGAAGCTGGATGATATGCCTGTCTCTGGTCAGCCCATGACCGATACAATTATGAAGGATATGATCCTGACGCTAAGAGGGGCCATACAACAAGACATAGCTCACATCGCTCACTCCACACGCAGGGAGCTGAGTGCAATGGGGGATAGAATAGCCCATGTCGAAAACAAAATGGGGGATTTCTCTGCAGCCCACAACGAATTGGTGGATGCTCATGTGGATCTAGAAGATGAACTCACAGCACTACGCCTGAAGGTCTCAGATCTCGAGGACCGCGCACGCAGGAACAATGTGAAATTCAGAGGGATTCCTGAAACAGTTAAGCCTGCCGAACTGAGTTCATTTCTGCAGCAGCTAATGAAGACGGCAATTCCCTCGCTCACCACAGCGGATGTCATTATTGACAGAGCACACAGGCTGCACAAACCACAACATCTCCCTGAGAAGATTCCTAGGGATGTTATAGCCAGAATTCATTTCTTTCATATTAAAGACCAGCTTATGAGGTTTTCCAGGCAAAACAACATCCTCCCAGACCCATATGCTGGAATCACACTGTATGCTGACCTATCACAGGCCACAATGAAGGCTAGAAATAATCTGATACCGGTTACAAAAATGCTGAGAAATCATAAGATTCTCTATAGATGGGGCTTCCCTGCAAAAATCATCCTGGAGAAAAACAACGAATGGTATTCCATTTCCTCCCTGGATAAAGGTCTGGAACTACTCCGCAAGTGGGGACTCCTTCCCCAGGAAGGTTTCCCTGAATCCATGGACCAGTCTTCACCCAGATCGGAACTTATCAACAACCGCAGTGCCAGGAACAACCGTGATAAATAACCACATCTGTACTACACTAATAATGGTCCTATGGTGCTGAACTTCCTATTTTCCAAATTAACCTTACTGCGCCTCTTTCACCTTCTAATGCTGAACAGATGGTCCCCGGATGTTCGGCTGAACAGGTAATCACCTGAATGTTTTTACCCCAATACTGCTTTTGGGATTGTTCCAAATCCATCCTGTTGATGATAACGGTTATATGTTTTGATTTTCAGACCATTGACGTTGCAATGGTTACTTGTCTCTGTATAATTTTGAGACTCCAGGCTTCTGTAATGAAAACCAAATTACAGCTCCTCACTGCTCAGAAATTAATGCTCAGCTACAGCCAATTCTCATATTGCGCCACTAGATGTCACCGAAGCACCATGAATGAAACAAATGACACTTAAACTGCTATCTATCAACGCTAGAGGACTTAACAGCCCCTATAAAAGGAGAACCCTATGGAAAACTGCCCTGGACGAGAACTGTGATGTACTGTGTGTACAAGAGACTCATTTCCTGGACCAAAGTACACCTAAATGCTCCCATAAGAAATTTCCACATGTCTTCACGGCAAATAACTCAAAAAAAAACAATGGAGTAATGATCGCTATTAAGGACTCTGTATCTTTTAACCTCCTAGATGAACACTATGATAGTAATGGTAGGTATATCATCCTGATTACCGAAATTAACAATGAGGTATACACACTGGTGAACTTGTATGCTCCAAACAAAAGCCCGATTAGGTTTTTACGCAAAACCATACAAAAAGCAAAAGCAATGAAAAAAGGTAACCTAGTCATTTGCGGAGATTTTAATGTACTTATGAATAACATGCTTGACTCCTCCTCTGGGGAGCGGAGACGAGCGCCATCCCTAGGTAATTTCTGCCTGGGGGAAGATCTCTATGATCCTTGGCGCTGTCTCCGCTCCACAGAGAGGGACTACACCTACTTCTCACCGGTCCACAAGAGTTACTCTAGGATTGACTTCTTCCTTACGGACAAATATACTTTACAAAAGGTACTCAAAGCAAATATTCACACCATCACATGGTCTGACCACGCCCCTATCACCATTGATATAACTTCCACCAACAAAACTACAGCCTCTCCACTTTGGCGTAACAACACATATCTACTCTCCCAGCCCAAAATTAGGGAGGAAATTCAAGGGAAGCTAAATGAATTCTTTGAATTCAATGAAACCCCTGGCACTTCCCCCGCGACAATCTGGTGCGCCCACAAAGCCTTCACGAGAGGCGCCTTGATCCAGATAGCAGCTAGGGAAAAAAGGAAAAAAAGCAGATATATATCGCAACTCCATGACCGAATAGCTGACCTGGAAAGTAAGCATAAAAAAAATGGGGACCACTCCTTATTACAACAATTGAACTCCAGGAGGGAGGAACTGAGACTAGTATTGAAATCAGACTACGACCTTTACTATAAGAGACTTAAACTAACTTTCTACTCCCAGAACAATAGAGCGGGGAAGTTACTAGCATCCCAATTAAAGAAAAGACAAGCACAATCCAAAATATCTATAATTAAACATCCCACTAATAATACTTCATATCAGAACCCCAAAGACATAGCAAACGCGTTTAAAGACTTCTACGAAATCTTATATAATCTGAACCAGGATAAGTCTACCCATCAACCCACAGAAACTGAGATTACTGACTTTCTTAAAAGGATTGACCTCCCGTCCATAGATAAGGGGACCTTAGGCATAATTAATGCGCCCTTTACAGAAGATGAAATCAAGGACGTAATTAAGAAACTTCCCAAACACAAATCACCGGGAGCCGACGGGTTCTCAGCCGAATACTACCAAACATTCTCATCTTTGCTCGCCCCCCGACTGGTAGATCTATACAATACGGCGGCACACACCTGTGCATTCCCAAAGGAAATGCTCCAAGCAATTATAGTGACTATCCCAAAACCCGGGAAGGATCCGGCCTACCCCCAGAATTATAGGCCCATTTCACTCCTGAACTCGGATCTAAAGATTTATGCAAAGATAGTAGCAAACAGACTACTCAATGTAACCCCTACACTCATTGGGCTAGAACAAGTGGGCTTTGTCAAGGGCAGACAGGCCCCAGATGGCACTAGGAAAATGATCAATCTCCTGAGACACGCGGAACTCAATCGCACGCCTAGCATATTTGTAGCCTTAGACGCGGAAAAGGCGTTTGATAGAGTTCACTGGTCATACCTGTCACACACGCTACATAAATTCGGCATAAGCGGATTCTTGCATTCAGCGGTCATGTCTTTATACACGAATCCCTCCGCCAGAGTATTTACGTCAGGGATGCTTTCTGATTCCTTCAACCTCACAAATGGAACGAGACAGGGATGTCCGCTGTCTCTGATTGTTTTTTCCCTAGCAATAGAACCCCTTGCAGAAATCATTAGATCCACTGGGGAGATCACAGGCCTCCGAATTGGTCACACGGAACACAAAATAGGTCTGTTTGCAGATGATGTGATTCTTACCATGACCAACCCACACATCTCACTAAGTAAAGCCACGGAAGTTATTAATGAATTTGGGAGGATAACATATTACAAAATTAACACCTCTAAATGTTTTGCCCTGCCACTTCATTTACCCCACAATATGGTCGCCAAACTAGAACTACTATTCCCTTGCACCTGGGATGCCCCCTCTATCACCTACTTAGGTATCCAACTCACCCACCCTACATCCAAACTATACTCTGAAAATTTTTTACCCCTCCTAGAGCAGACCAAGAAAGACTTTTTACAGATGTCCAAATTCCAACTGTCATGGATGGGGCGGATTGCGGCTTATCAGATGCAAATATTCCCCAAGATTCTATACCTTTTCAGAACCATCCCAATCCCTATACCCCACAAATTTTTCTCGGATCTCGCAAAGCTTCTGAATGCCTACATATGGGAGAATAAAAAACCTAGAATAGCGATGAAAATTCTTTACTTACACAAAAAGGTGGGGGGAGGAAGCTTACCGAACGCGTATGCCTACTATACTGCCTCTTTATTGGACCAGCTGAAATTTTGGTTCTCTAGTCAGGAAGATAATTTATGGAATCAAATAGAAAGGGAGGTTACACCAACTCATGATCTGATTGCACTCCTGATGGCATCCACCATACATCACAAACCCCTAATACCTGATTACCCTACAATTAGGGCCTCAATTGCTGCGTGGTCCCTACTCACCAAAATGAAATTCCCGGGGGAGACTACTCACAAACTAGAAAAGCCTCTCACGACCTACACATTCCTTATTCATAACTTCTCAACACATCACTGGAAACAAAAGGGCGTGCATTTTCACACTGTAGATATTACTCAACCTTCGGCACTTGACACCCTTATGCTACAGCAAATTCGGAGTTATAATAAAATGAATCCTCATGATACCACGGAAGTCCCACTAGTCCTATGGGAATTCTTCATGTCCAGGGGCAAGACAAACATAAGGGGTATATCTCTCTGCTATAGATTCTGTAACCATCAATTAAAGAACTCCAAAACCCCGAATATGCTCAAATGGGAGGCTGAACTACAGACAATCTTTACATTCCCACAATGGATGACTGCTATTAGATACAATAGGGTATCCTCAGCCTGTGTAGATCACTGGGACAATTCGTGTAAGTTACTGCATAGGTGGTACATCACCCCGACGCGCCTACACACAATGAACCCCATTCTTTCCCCACTTTGCTGGAGAGAGTGTCAGCACAGAGGTAACCTCCTACATGTTATGTGGCACTGTAGTATACTACATAACTTCTGGAGAGATGTATTTTCACTCATCTCAGACATTTCCAAAACGAAGTGTAAACCCACCCCAGAATTAGCACTTCTTACATTAGGGATAGACTCCTTCCCAAGCGCACAAAGGATTGTGATTGTACATATCCTATTTGCTGCCCGTATATCAATTGCAGCCAAATGGAGATCCCCAGACCCCCCTACTGTGTTGGAGGTCATAAATAGAGTAAATGCTCAATGTTTAATGGAGAAGATGCTAGCGTATAAATTGAACAAAATACATGTCCATCAGAAATTTTGGGGTCTGTGGCCCACCACTATATGACGTCCTCTAGTGTTGAGTAAACTGTTTGTTGATTTCTTATGTATATGCGAAGACATGTGGAAAGGCGCGGTAGCATGTTTAGAGCAGTGAACCTGGTAACATCATTATTCTTCCTGATAATCTAAATACAGGTATTGTTGTAGTGTTAAATTAGATATGGGTCATACTATGAATATTTTCTCAAGTACCGTGATACTCTGTCCCAATAATATAGTATCAATCTACACACATGTGCAATTGGGGTCGGCCAAATTCTGGGCTGCGCTTTCTATGCCTGGACCTTCATATAAAGGGCCTGCTCACAGAATATTCCCGAGAGGGGTGACAGGCTCCCTAGCCTAAGTTTACTGTTGATTATAGTTCCTGGACTGATGTTATGGAGCCAACGCTCCTGACCCATGATAAAGTCCCAAGAAGGCCGGAGTTGTATTATTTAGAGTGTTGTTAAGCCCTGCATGTGCAATACTTGGAGATGTATGTTGCTAAAGTAATGTATGTAACTTGAGACTGTACCTGTATGTAATGTCCATCTTATCATTAATTTAAAAATAAAGAATAAAAATTTTTAGTCAAAAAAAAAAAAAAAAAAAAATTGCTTACTCTGCATCTAATCAATGCAGCCAACTTGTGTGTGCCAGTACATTGGAGGAGCACTACCCCCCCTACGGTCCCTGAATGGCTCCGACAGGTTGGCAAAACTGCAAATATGGAAAGTCTTATACATCAAGCGCATGACAACCCAACAAAGTTCACTGACATCTGGGCCTGCTGGTTACACTTTAGAGAAAAGGATACTCACATCTCGCCTTCACGCAGCTCCTCCGCACACGCTTGAACTTCTTTCCCAACCAGGTTGTTCCTCTATAGCTCCTGTCATTCCCTCCTTTCCTTCACCCTTCACACCCCCACTAGCACATTCAACTGCATGGCATTGTACTATGAACACGTTCTGGTATCACCATTGCTTTTAGTTTTATACCTGATTGAGCACTCACACACCCTCAACTGGTCACTGGAGTCTAGTTCCCACTCCGAGTTGGACACCACCTATCCTACTAGGTATCCCCAATTCACTCTACTGTACCACTCAACCCCATCACACATTTGCAACTCTCCTTGGCCCCCGCAGACTCACAGCTAGTACCCGTTGGGGGTGAGTGGGCCTGAGGCTGGCCTTTGCTGGTACAGACTGTACTTCTTCTTAGATCCCAAACCATTTACTGTCCCCATCCCTTCTGTTACTGTTACTTCATGAACTCCATCCCCAACGTCGAATGTGATATTCATTATACTCCACACCTGTTGTACCTTGTTCGACTAACCAGCTGTTTTTCATAGATTACACTTATGACTGAATCAATATTTCACTCGTACATATTCTGCTAATGTCAATCTTTGTACTATTGACCTTGGATGTTTTTGCTGTCATTCTGCGCATCTTGTTCTAATGTTTTAAGATTTTCTGTACACCTGTAAAACTTAATAAAAACGTTTAAAAAAAAAAGAACATACAAACTCGATGTAGGTACAGTAGTGTCCTGGTTGGGATTCAAACCATTGATCCTAGTGCTGCACAACATTAGTACTAACCACATAGGCCCCAGCATGGGGTCCTAGTGATTAGTTGTGGGCAAAAGCCCCACTGAAATCAAAGGGAGGCTGATAGCTCTTATAGCTAATAGAAGCCGCCTGCATGTAATCGCTCATAGAGCAATAACCTGCAAATGATCAGCCCTGGACACTGCCGAAGTTGCAAGTCTCCCATTGCTTTCAATGGGGGTCTGCCTGCAGCTAATCGCCAGGAACCCATGCTGGGTCTGCCACATGTAATCACACACATTTGACTTGATAGACTTGTGTCTTTTTTTAACCTCACCTACTATGTAACTATATGTAACTATGTATTCACTGATGGCAAAATTTGCAAGTTTGAATGGGTCTTAGCCACTATTCTGCCCCGTGCATGACTGGAAACAGCTCCTGTACCTCAAAGTGGTGCTAATTTAAAAAAGTGAAGATTTGCTGATATTTGTAAATAGCTAGAAATGTTAATTAAGCTTAAGTAGTACCCTGAAAAGATGAAAAATGATCTTGAACTAGTTCCTCTGCCTAGGAACTCCTGTAACCTCTTGGCTGTATACCTGCAGCGTGAGAACTAAGGCTTCTGACTGATAGTCTCAGAAGATTTGGAGTGAGATTTGGTGAGTCACTGTTCACCTTCCTGAAGAGAAGTTCTGCTTGTTTAATTGTGTGGATCTGTACTTTCTGCTCCTCTTTTGTTGCTTCTGCCATTAGTAAACAGATCACTAGCCATTAAATGAGTAGCTGTGACATAGGGAAACAAAGCCTTATTTCTCTACTAAGATAGCCACCTCCACATAGACACACAAATTTTTAACATGATAAGTCAGTAATGGGGAAAAAAAACAAAAGTGGGGAAACCACCACCAATACTGGTGACTAGCACTTTGCCTTTTCTAGGCACAGCTTCCACAGGTCAAGTCCTCTTTAATCAATACTAGCGAGAAACTTTCTAACTGCAAACTATCTCACTCTCCCTGTTACTTCTCCAGACACAGATGTGCAGAAGGTCCTCAGCATTATCTGCCTTTAGGAGACAATATACTGGTGTTGATTTGCTAAAGGCAAACAGACTGCGCACTTTACAGGTGCAGTTATACTCATTTTCCCCAGAGCTTAGTAAATGTGGTGAAGCTTCACTTTGTAAAGAACATTCAATCAGGTGCAAGGAGAAGAAGAAAATCAGCATTTTTGCTTGCACAAAATTGGATGATGGAAATTAGCAGAGTCTTACCACATTTACAGTACTAATCTCTGGGGGAAAACTAGTGCAACTACACTTGCACAGTGTACAGTTTATGGGCCTTTAGTAAATCAACCCCATTGTATTTTTCTATTAAGGTACAATCTATATGTTGAATGTGTACTGTATTCTTCCTAACGAATATCAAAAAAGGCCTATGTTACATCTTCACACCTCCCACAAAGATGCAACCTTACTATTAGTAGTTGGCTAAATTACCAAGAAAGGATGCCCCTACTATAGCTACAGAAAGTCAACACAGAATTTAAAATCAGTGTCCTCGCTAGCAATTTTTCAGTCAGGCTAAATAAAGGTGGAACTCAAAAATAAAACTTAATTGTGCAGTATCTTTAAATCAATAGTTACAATCTTGTAAATCTCAAAGGCTGCTGTAGAAGAGGCAATCACAAGCACCTACATACCAAGCAGTACAAAAAACATTTAACCCATTAAATGCCACAAACTCACATTTTGGGACCACCTTGAATCTCTTTTAGGGATGGGCGAACGGTTCAGCCCGAGCATAAGTTCGGGCCGAACTTTGGTTGTTCGGATGTTCGGGCGAACAACGAACAATATGCGGAGTTCGGGGCAAATTCGAAAGCCGCGGGACCCCGGTAAAGTCTATGGGACACTAACATGAAAAAAAAGTGCTAATTTTAAAGGCTGCAAGTTATTGTCATAAAAAGTGTTTGGGTACCTGGGTCCTGAACCCAGGGGACATGTATCAATGAAATTTCTTTTTTTAAAACGTCTGTTTTGTCGGGAGCAGTGATTTTAATAATGCTTAAAGTGAAACAATAAAAATGAAATATTCCTTTAATACGTGCATGGGGGGTGTCTATAGTATGCCTGTAAAGTGGCAATTTTTTCCTGTGTTTAGAACAGTCCTGCAGCAAAATTGCATTTCTAAAGGAAAAAAGTAATTTAAAACTGATCGCGGCTGTAATGAATTGTCGGGTTTCGGCAATATACAGGTCCTTCTCAAAAAATTAGCATATTGTGATAAAGTTCATTATTTTCTGTAATGTACTGATAAACATTAGACTTTCATATATTTTAGATTCATTACACACAACTGAAGTAGTTCAAGCCTTTTCTTGTTTTAATATTGATGATTTTGGCATACAGCTCATGAAAACCCAAAAATCCTATCTCAAAAAATTAGCATATCATGAAAAGGTTCTCTAAACGAGCTATTAACCTAATCATCTGAATCAACTAATTAACTCTAAACACCTGCAAAAGATTCCTGAGGCTTTTAAAAACTCCCAGCCTGGTTCATTACTCAAAACCGCAATCATGGGTAAGACTGCCGACCTGACTGCTGTCTAGAAGGCCATCATTGACACCCTCAAGCAAGAGGGTAAGACACAGAAAGAAATTTCTGAACGAATAGGCTGTTCCCAGAGTGCTGTATCAAGGCACCTCAGTGGGAAGTCTGTGGGAAGGAAAAAGTGTGGCAGAAAACGCTGCACAACGAGAAGAGGTGACCAGACCCTGAAGAAGATTGTGGAGAAGGACCGATTCCAGACCTTGGAGGACCTGCGGAAGCAGTGGACTGAGTCTGGAGTAGAAACATCCAGAGCCACCGTGAACAGGCGTGTGCAGGAAATGGGCTACAGGTGCCGCATTCCCCAGGTCAAGCCACTTTTGAACCAGAAACAGCGGCAGAAGCGCCTGACCTGGGCTACAGAGAAGCAGCACTGGACTGTTGCTCAGTGGTCCAAAGTACATTCGGAAATCAAGGTGCCAGAGTCTGGAGGAAGACTGGGGAGAGGGAAATGCCAAAATGCCTGAAGTCCAGTGTCAAGTACCCACAGTCAGTGATGGTCTGGGGTGCCATGTCAGCTGCTGGTGTTGGTCCACTGTGTTTTATCAAGGGCAGGGTCAATGCAGCTAGCTATCAGGAGATTTTGGAGCACTTCATGCTTCCATCTGCTGAAAAGCTTTATGGAGATGAAGATTTCATTTTTCAGCACGACCTGGCACCTGCTCACAGTGCCAAAACCACTGGTAAATGGTTTACTGACCATGGTATTACTGTGCTCAATTGGCCTGCCAACTCTCCTGACCTGAACCCCATAGAGAATCTGTGGGATATTGGGAAGAGAAAGTTGAGAGACGCAAGACCCAACACTCTGGATGAGCTTAAGGCCGCTATCGAAGCATCCTGGGCCGCCCTCCATAACACCTCAGCAGTGCCACAGGCTGGTTGCCTCCATGCCACGCCGCATTGAAGCAGTCATTTCTGCAAAAGGATTCCCGACCAAGTATTGAGTGCATAACTGAACATAATTATTTGAAGGTTGACTTTTTTTGTATTAAAAACACTTTTCTTTTATTGGTCGGATGAAATATGCTAATTTTTTGAGATAGGATTTTGGGGTTTTCATGAGCTGTATGCCAAAATCATCAATATTAAAACAAGAAAAGGCTTGAACTACTTCAGTTGTGTGTAATGAATCTAAAATATATGAAAGTCTAATGTTTATCAGTACATTACAGAAAATAATGAACTTTATCACAATATGCTAATTTTTTGAGAAGGACCTGTACATAAAACTCATTGAAAAAAAATGGCATGGGCCCCCCCCCAGTCCATTACCAGGCCCTTTGGGTCTGGTATGAATATTAAGGGGAACCCCAAACCAAAAATATTAAGAAAAATTGCGTGGGGGTCCCCTCAAAATCCATAACAGGCCCTTCAGGCTATTGGATATTAAGGGGAACCCTGCACCAAATGAAAAAAATGACGTAGGGTTACCCCCCAAAATCCATACCAGACACTTTAGGTCTGGTATGGATTTTAAGGGAAATCCTGTGCCAAAATTAAAAAAAATGGCGTAGGGGTCCCCCAAAAATCCATACCAGACCCTTATCCAAGCACTCAACCTGGCAGGCCACAGGAAAAGAGGGGGGTGAGAGAGCGCCCCCCTCTCCTGAACCGTACCAGGCCACATGCCCTCAACATAGGGTGATATTGTGAATTGGTAACGGGGTACATTGTACCCCTACCATTTCACAAAAAAAGTGACAAAAAAATGGAAAAAAAGACAAGATACTTCTTGGTACAAGTCCTTTATTAAAAAATACAAAAATAAAAATGTCCCGCAACGAAAAAACGAAAAAGAAAAAAAAAGCCAAAGGAGGTTCCGGCCGAATGACGCTTCTTCATCAACATGGGGACGAGGTGCTTTGGGGGTCAGACCCCTAAGTCCCCTTCCCATGTTGAGGGCATGTGGCCTGGTACGGTTCAGGAGGGGGAGGGCCGTTCTCTGGTCCCCACTCTTTTTCTGCGGCCTGCCAGGTTGCGTGCTCGGATAAGGGTCTGGTATGGATTTTTGGGGGGACCCCTACGCCAATTTTTTAATTTTGGCGCAGGGTTCCCCTTAAAATCCATACCAGACCTGAAGGGTCTGGTATGGATTTTGGGGGGACCCCCACGCCATTTTTTTTAAAAAATTGGCGCAGGGTTCCCCTTAATATTTATACCAGACCTGAAAGGCCTGGTATGGATCTTTTTTTTTAATTTTTGGTTCGGGGTTCCCCTTAATATTCATACCAGACCCAAAGGGCCTGGTAATGGACTAGGGGGGAACCCATGCCGTTTTTTTCAATGAGTTTTATGTATATTGCCGAGACCCGACAATTCATTACAGCCACAAGCAGTTTTAAAATATATTTTTTTTCTTTAGCAATGTCATTTGGCTGTAGTAATGTTCTAAACACTGGACAAATGTGCCACTTTACAGGCATACTATAGACACCCCCCAGGCACGAAATTTAAAGGAATATTTCATTTTTATTGTTTCACTTTAAGCATTATTAAAATCACTGCTTCTGAAAAAACTTCAGTTTTAAAACGTTTTTTTGCACGAAATTTAAAGGAATATTTCATTTTTATTGTTTCACGTTAAGCATTATTAAATCACTGCTCCCGAAAAAACATCAGTTTTAAAACTTTTTTTGCAAAAAAAACACCTCCCCGGGTCCTGGGGCAGGACTCGGGTCCCCAAACACTTTTTATGGCAATACCTTGTATATAAGCCTTTAAAATTAGCACTTTTGATTTTTAATGTTCGTGTCTGTGACAGGAGTCACTTTGGGTGGGGGGTTTGTGCAACTCAGCTTACCTTGGAGAGCTCTGGAAACATTGTGTCCAGCTTCCCCAGGCCCGCTTAGGCATAAATCACCCTGTGTCTCTAATAGGGGCACAGGGTGACCAAGAAATCCAGTCTGATCTGTACTAATTGGACTCACGGTACAGCCACATTGGAATGTTGTGTGTGTATATATATATATTTATATATATTGTGAGGGGGTTAGCTCGGCAGCGGGTGTGTGTGACCCCCGGGATGGGCTCCCCACACAAAACAGGCCCAGCAAACGGAGGTTGTGGTTTTCAAAATCAAAAAGGTGCGGTTTATTTTCTATTTACAGTGACAAAACACAGCAAAGCAAAAGAAACATAACCAAAATAAATCCTGGTCAAGTTGACCTCTGACTAAACATACAGGTTTCCTAACTAACAACTGGGATCAGCCTAGTGCTGTCCTAGTCCCTAAGTCCCTGGTTTTAAATGTCCAAGCAAATAGCCACACAGGCTTTGCCTCACCGCACAGGGGTTCACTCTCCCTAGACAGTCCACACAGGTCTGGTTCCAGGCATGAGCTAACATCTAATGAAGCTGGGAGTTCTTATAGAGGCCTAAATGAGCTGACAAGCTTCAGCTGGCCTCATCAACTCCCTGTCTGTACGACGCCCAGCCCTCTCCCTAGAGGTATGAGTCATCCATGAGCCCACTAGCCTTATACAACTCTCCACCTAGTTGTATAAGTCGGCGTAAAGCCTGAATCTGGGCGAAATATATCTACCCCCCTGGATGCAACCAGGTGACTTTACCTTCCTGCTGTCACATACCCCCCCCTCTTGTTTTAACCTCGGGGTTGGAACACCAGCAATCAGGCATTCATGTACTCGAGACAAAGCATCCACATTCCCCATTTGAACGCCAGGGCGATGCTTTACTGTGAAGTTGAATTCCTGGAGGGCCAGGAACCACCTATTCACTCTTCTATTTGTTTCCTTGTTTTGAGCCATCCACTTTAACGGAGCGTGATCCGTAACCATGTCAAAGTGCCTACCTAGCAGGTAGTACCGAAGGGAATCTAGAGCCCACTTCACCGCTAAACACTCCTTTTCAACGGTGGCGTAATTTACCTCATGGGACTTCAACTTCCTGCTGAGGTAAATGACTGGGTGCTCTTCCCCGTTCCAGACCTGAGACAATACTGCTCCTAACCCCACATCTGACGCATCACTTTGTACGACAAAGTCTTTAGAGAAGTCGGGTGAGTACAACACTGGCTGGCTACATAAGGCTTGTTTCAAGAATTGGAATGCTGCCTCAGCCTCGGGGGTCCATTTAATCATGACCGACCCTTTCCCCTTCGTCAGGTTGGTTAGGGGCACAGCCTTAGAAGCAAAGTGGGGAATGAATCGCCGATAATACCCAGCGATTCCCAGAAAGGCTCGTACCTGCTTCTTGCTGTTGGGACGTGGCCAACTCTGGATGGCCTCGACTTTGTTGAGTTGGGGTTTTATTACCCCCCTCCCAATGGTGTACCCAAGATATTTGGCCTCCTCCTGCCCAATGGTACACTTCTTGGGGTTAGCCGTAAACCCCGCTTCCCGAACAGAGTCCAGGACTGCTTGCACTTTTGGCAGATGTGAGGCCCAATCTGTGCTATGGACAATTACGTCATCCAGGTAAGCCGCAGCATACTTCCGATGGGGCCTCAGCATCTGGTCCATTTTCCGCTGGAATGTGGCCGGCGCATTCTGTAACCCGAACGGCATTCTTTTATATTGGAACGCCCCGTCTGGGGTTACAAATGCGGTTTTCTCTTTGGCCGACTTGGCCAGGGGGATTTGCCAATACCCTTTTGTGAGGTCAAGAGTCGTCATGTATCGGGCTGTTCCCAGCCGGTCGATCAACTCATCTATACGTGGCATGGGGTAGGTGTCAAATTTTGTAACTTTGTTCAACTGACGAAAATCGTTACAAAATCGCCAGCTCCCATCCGGTTTAGGCACCAACACGATGGGACTAGACCAATCACTTTGGGACTCCTCTATCACCCCTAAGTTCAGCATTTTCTGTACTTCCTCCCGTATTGCCTCCCGTCGAGCCTCTGGGATCCGATAGGGTTTTAACTTCACCCTTTCACCGGGCGGGGTAATGATGTCATGCTCTACCCCAGATGTTTGTCCCGGCAGCTCAGAGAATACCTCCTTGTTGCGAAGCACAAACTCCTTAACCTCCTGTTGTTGGGGTTGTGACAAGGTGGCTGCTATTCCAACCTCAGGAATCACGCAACCAGTTTGAGCTGGTGACCAAGTGTCTGCGACTAGGGACTCTCTATCCCTCCAGGCTTTCAACAGATTAACGTGATAGATCTGTTCGGGCTTTCGCCTTCCTGGTTGTCTGACCTTGTAATTCACTTCGCTCACTTTTTCCATTATCTCGTAGGGGCCTTGCCATTTGGCAAGGAATTTACTTTCAACCGTAGGGACAAGTACCAATATCCTATCCCCCGGGGAAAAGGTACGGGTCTTGGCTCCACGGTTGTACACTCTCTGCTGTGCCAACTGCGCTTGGGCCAAATGTTCCTTCACGATGGGCATTACCTGTGCAATTCAATCTTGCATCAGGGCGACATGCTCAATCACACTCCTGTGGGGAGAACTCTCACTTTCCCAAGTTTCCTTGGCAATATCCAACAGCCCTCTTGGGTGTCTCCCATACAGTAACTCAAAGGGGGAGAATCCCGTAGAGGATTGGGGCACCTCCCTAATAGCAAACATCAAATAAGGAAGTAAACAGTCCCAATCCTTTCCATCTCTATCCACCACTTTCTTCAACATTTGTTTTAGGGTTTTGTTGAATCTTTCAACCAGCCCATCGGTTTGGGGGTGATACACAGACGTACGCAATTGCGTCACTTTGAACAATTTACACAGCTCTTTCATAACCCGGGACATAAAGGGTGTACCTTGGTCCGTAAGCAGTTCTTTACAAATACCCACCCGGCTAAAAACAAGAGATAGCTCTTTGGCTATGGTTTTGGCCGAGGTATTTCGGAGAGGGATCGCTTCTGGATAACGGGTGGCATAGTCCATTATAACTAATATGTACTGGTGCCCCCTAGCGGACTTGATTATAGGACCTACCAAATCCATGGCGATCCTCTCAAACGGGACCTCAATGATGGGTAGAGGGACCAGCGGGCTACGGAAATGTGGCATCGGGGCCAACCTCTGACACACAGGGCAGGAGGAACAATAATTTTCTACGTCCTTCATCACCCCCGGCCAATAGAATCTCTGTAATACCCTCTCTCGGGTTTTCTCTGTCCCCAGATGACCTCCAAGAATGTGCCCATGGGCCAACTCCAACACCAACTTCCTGTAAGGTTTGGGCACCACAAGCTGCTCAACGGTTTCTTCTGCCCTTTTTGCCACCCGATACAGTAGGTCCTTCTCTACGCTGAAGTATGGGTAAGTGCAGGTATTATCTGGGTTCACTAACTCGCCATCTATTTTCACTACGTTTTCCCGTGCCTTTATTAGGGCGGGGTCTTTCAACTGTTCTGTGGCAAAGTTTTCCCTGTGAACCTCAAGATCAGAAAACTCCACAGACGGTAGGTTTTCGTCTGAGGAGGTGGGCTCCTCTCCAGTTTCTTGAGTCTCCCCTGCCAATACTGATAAGGGAAATTCCGGAGAGTCCTCACCACTCTCAGGGGAGTTCTGGCTATCACATTCCTGGTACATAGGGGCACCAGTGAGGGGCTCAGGATCATCCCACAGTTCCCAGAACTTCGGAAAATCCCTTCCCACAATGGCGTCATGCGGTAACTGAGATACTAAGCCCACTGGATGAGAGAGGGTACCTTTGGGGGTCTCAAAACACACTGTAGTCACTGGATACTCTCGGGTGTCCCCATGCACACAAATAACAGCTACCTTGCTATTCCCAGAGACCTCTGTTTTAACTAACTCAGCCTTTATCAGGGTCACAAGGCTACCTGAATCCAGCAATACCACAACATTTCTACCATTAACACACATTTTGCATAAATGTTTCTCAGTTCCTCGAATGGCAGTGCATGCGACTGTCGCACACAGCGACTGACGTCTGCCCGTCAGAAAGTCACACTGCATGGGTTCCTCCACAACCGGGCAATTGGCTGCAATATGTCCCGCTTGCCGGCAGCGGTAGCAAACGATCCTTCTTGCCGCCTCTTGAGCCGCTGATTTCCCAGGCTGTTCTCGCCAAACTTGGGGTAGAGCTCCCACCCTCTCACTCTCTCCACCCTCACCCCTTGGAATCCTCTTATCCGCCCCTGGGGATGGTCTGGTCTTAGGGTGGAAAGTCCGAGTGTCTCTGGAAGAGGCCGTCAGGTTCTCTGTAGCCAAGTATTTCTCCACACGATCCACAAGACCATCGGCCGTCTCTGGGTCTCCATGGCTTACCCACTTTTGGATGGCAGTAGGAAGAGCTCTCAAAAACCGATCCATTACAACACGTTCCACAATCTTTGGTGCGGACAAAGTCTCTGGCTGTAGCCACTTTCTGCTCAGGTGAATGAGATCATACATTTGAGACCTGGGGGGTTTTCCAAGCTGGAAAGTCCAGTTATGCACACGCTGAGCCCGGACAGCCTGGGTGACACCCAGCCTTGCCAATATTTCAGCTTTTAGCATCACATAGTCTTTTGCTTGGTTAGGCTCTAGGTCATAGTAAGCTTTCTGCGATTCACCAGTTAACAGAGGAGCCACCAGTCCAGCCCACTGCTCCTCAGGCCACTTTTCTCTTTCAGCGGTCCTTTCAAATGTGGTCAAAAATACCTCTGGATCATCCTCTCCAGTCATTTTTGTCAATAAACGACTCACCCCAAAGGACGCGGTATTAGTGGGACGGCTTTCCTCACTGGTCTGCGGACGTTGCTGCATTACTGCTTCCATCTGTTGTTGTAGTCTCTGCTCTTGCTTCTGCAACAGGTCTATGAAGCGGGCCTCAGATTGCTGCTGGGCTCGTTGCTGAGCCTCCAGACTCTGTTGCAAAGTTGCGTTTGTCTGCTGCTGGGCTGCAAGGCTCCTTTGCAAACCTGCATTTGTCTGCTGTTGATTGGCATTTGCTAGAGCCAGCTGCTTCAGTATCTCCTCCATGCTGGCTTAAAAAAAACTGCCACTGGTTCTCCACCAACTGTGAGGGGGTTAGCTCGGCAGCGGGTGTGTGTGACCCCCGGGATGGGCTCCCCACACAAAACAGGCCCAGCAAACGGAGGTTGTGGTTTTCAAAATCAAAAAGGTGCGGTTTATTTTCTATTTACAGTGACAAAACACAGCAAAGCAAAAGAAACATAACCAAAATAAATCCTGGTCAAGTTGACCTCTGACTAAACATACAGGTTTCCTAACTAACAACTGGGATCAGCCTAGTGCTGTCCTAGTCCCTAAGTCCCTGGTTTTAAATGTCCAAGCAAATAGCCACACAGGCTTTGCCTCACCGCACAGGGGTTCACTCTCCCTAGACAGTCCACACAGGTCTGGTTCCAGGCATGAGCTAACATCTAATGAAGCTGGGAGTTCTTATAGAGGCCTAAATGAGCTGACAAGCTTCAGCTGGCCTCATCAACTCCCTGTCTGTACGACGCCCAGCCCTCTCCCTAGAGGTATGAGTCATCCATGAGCCCACTAGCCTTATACAACTCTCCACCTAGTTGTATAAGTCGGCGTAAAGCCTGAATCTGGGCGAAATATATCTACCCCCCTGGATGCAACCAGGTGACTTTACCTTCCTGCTGTCACAATATATATATATATATATATATATATATATATTGTATATTGTCTCATTTTGTTGTGTACTCTTTGCTGTGATCATTTGGGGTGTGACTGTATTCTATTGTTCTTATGTGGCTGTCTGCCTCAAATATTATGGGATGTGTTAGGCCCCTTTCACACTGAGGCGTTTTCGCAGTAAAAATAGCGCTGTAATAACGCCTGAAATAATCCTGCCCCAGCATTCTCAATGTGAAATCTCTGAGGGCTTTCACATTGAGGCGTTGTGCTGGCTGGGCGTTGAAAAAAATCCTGCAAACAGCTTTTTTAGAGCAACTTTAGAGCGCATAAAATAGCGCTGTAAAAACGCCTATCCCCATTGAAATGAATGGGAACCGCGGTAAAAACGCGGTAAAAACGCATAGGCATAAGCGTTATTTTAAAAAATAAAGCTAACGTGTATGCGTTTTTACCACGTTTTTACCGCGTTTTTAACGTGATCGTGCTATTTTTACCGCGCGAACGCGGTAAACACGCGGTAAAAACGCATACGCATTAGCGCTATTTTTACTGCGAACGCGGTAAAAACGTGGTAAAATCGCGGTAAAATCGCGGTACAAAATCTCATAATTTTTGAGTGTTTTTTCAACGCCTCAGTATGAAAGGGGCCTAAGTGTGTTTGCTGTGAGGAAAGAGGGAGGGAGACTCCTCCAGCAGCCTCCCTGCTGATAAGACTGTTTACTGATGAGAAGTTTGAATACACCTGACCTGTGTGTCTATTGTCATTGGACAGTTTAACCCGCCCTAAATCCAAGGGTGGGGGGAAGTGTCTTGGAGTTGGATATCTGTGTACATGTGTGATAATAAAGCAGTTTAATGTTGTTGTTCACCCTACACTGTGTTACGACTGGTGACAGGGTGAGCTAAGGTGTCTTGGATAGTGCTGGTTCTGGACAGAGGAAGCATTGACGGCGGACATAGTCCTGTTAAGGACAAGGTTTTGTCACAGTGTCCCAAAGATTTTAACGGTGTTCGCGTTTTCGAACATTTTTTTTTCCTGTTCGCAAGTTCTGGTGCGAACCAAACAGGGGGGTGTTCGGCTCATCCCTAATCTCTATACAGTATACAAGCCCAGACATAATTAAAATCAAACCGATCAATCCATTAACATAATAACTGTTTAAAACCACACATGAGAGAGATTTAAATAAATGTGGCATGTAATTGTAGTGCTTACCCTCCGCAGGAGCCGCTGAATTATTGTGCCCGGGTCTCCCACTGAATAATACACAGCCAGTTACATGGTATTTTCACACAGCCAGGTGCACATACTCTCCTGCTCGTGTCCAATAACCAGTCTAGGGGATGTGTTTTTATGTTTTATTTGGAGAACTTGGATAGGAGAAGGGAATTAGTAGGATACTCCAAATTAACTATTCACAAGCGAATAGGATGAAGCAAGTCTCTTTGAAGCTGAAGGAATTTAAGAGACTTTTCTTCTTCAAGACACTAGCCAGTGTCCCCTTTAGCTTACATACCCAGTATGCTGACTTCTAGGACCAAGAGGGGGATTTCAGCAACACTGTCACAAATCAGATAAGACCAGAACTATGTGGACTGCAACAGTGGAAACCCAAACGTGTGTAAGTGGAATATAATGATTTAATAAAGATATGTGAAATAATATAGATACAACCACCTCCAATACCACACAGTGCACAACAACCAATACCAAACAGAACCCACAAATAATAACAGTAACAGAAAAATATGTACAAGTAATGGGGAAAACCAGAATCATAAACAGGGCCAGGCCAGGGTCGTCAACGGCAGATCAGAAGCTGGGAAAAGGGAAAACAAACAGGACAAGGAGAGGATGGATGGATCACAGGAGGGACTGGTACAGGTACAAGGCTCAGGGTTCAGGTAACAGACAGGAACAGGATCAGGTACAAATACAGAGCTTCTCAGATTCAGGATCAGGGTACAAGGAGAGATACCAAGGCAAAGTAAGTGTGTGTCGGCCAGGTATTTATACACATCTCCTGCAATCAGACTCAAGTGATGCCTAATTGCAGGAGATGATGTCGGCCCCACACTGCCAGGAACCACCCGCTGGTGGACACCAGTACTGCGGCCCAAAGATCACAATACCATAACCAGGGGAAAGCTCCCCTGGCAGTTCCAGACTGCCAGGAGACACCTGCTGGTGGACCACGGTACTTCACGCCAAATATCAGGCAGTGTCACCAGCGGATGGAACCTTCCCTGACAAACGCACAGTCTCAGGGATCCCCTTAGGGGGTCTGTACAAACAAGGTCCTGGCCGCGGGTCACTTTCCTCCATGATACCAGACAGGATCAATGGACATCCTCCATTAGTCAGCTTGCAAAAGAACCCTGGGTTGTAGCTTCTGTGTTTTAGGCCCTCGGGTCAACCAACTGAGGCCACATGGCAGCCTATGCTAGGGGGGTACCCAGCATTCCCTGAGGCACATTCCCTTCTTATTGGCCAGGGATGTATGAACATCCATGCTCCCATCTGCCAGGTTTCCACCCACTGTCCAATATACCTCATTACTAGTGTGAAACTTTCAAGACAGCATGAGTAGCACCAAAGCACACTGAGCAGACTATATCAAACAATCACAGCTCTCTGTTAAGCAGACAGCACATACATTTGCCTAGCTGTCTCCCTGTTAAGCAGAGAAACCCAAAAACGATATACACTCACTAGCACCTACCTAGGAGGGCGCTACATAATCATGACATCATAATGTCATAGTATTTCAAAAATCACATTTAGAAACAGAAAAAAAAATGATCAACAATTGAATCTATTGTAAAGAACTGATCCCCACAAATCTAAGCAGTAAAATGCAGGATACAGGTATACTGATAAATTAATAAAGGCCTGGCTCGTGCTCCACAAGCAGGAGGCAAGGCCCCAGTCTTATCATATACCAGACATCAGCGGCACTTACACAATCACCCAACCATCGCATTATTCTAAAAACTACTGAACAGATCAAAGCAAACTACTGCCAACAGTTTAAGTGCTTTAATCTACATAGCTGTATATGAGCAGAAATATGGCAGGCAACCACTACCACCAGAATCAGCCACTCTGCCAAAAACTCCAGTGCCTGCATTGACTTAAGTAAGTGACCATTTGTCCCGCTGGTGTAGAGCTGCTACAGCAGCCAGGTGGTTTCTTAAAACTGCTGCATGGAACATCCAGTACAAACTCTCTAGCTAGAATATTGAACAATCTTCTGGAACCCTTACTTATACAAGAAGGCCTTTTTTCCAGTACTAAATTAGAAGTACCACCATAAATGTTTTTTTTTTTTTCATATATTTTATGAGATTTATAAAAATGTATAGGATTTGTATGTTGAACATTGTCATGTTTGGATTTGATACATTTACACTTAATCTTAATCCTTAGATCTTCCACATTACTGTGATTCTAAGGCATGATGTGTGTTTTCCCAAGATCCTTTACATTATTTGAATGCCTTCCCTGGGAACAGAGACTTTTAATGTTGTTAAAAGATTCACAGTAATACACAAACATTTAAAAGTTCTCATAAGAGTTTTTCCAACGAAAAACAGTAATAAGATTAGAGTTAAGTTACAGGAAAGCCCCCAAAGCAGTTATAGGAAAGCCCCCAAAGCAGTTACAGGAAAGCTCCCAAAGCAGTTATAGGAAAGCTATAACATCTTCTAAAAAAAAGGCAAAATCTGCTTATGGTATTTTTATGCCCTAACTATCAAAGATATGTGCACAAATCTGAACTTTAGTTCTGTCTGCAGCATCTCCACTAGATCAGAGAACTAAATCAAAAATCCTGGTAATGGTGTAAACTTTCCTTACTATAGTATGACACGCATTGTACTACCATTAATTAAGCACTGAGATGAAGAACAGTATATTACATAGTTACATAGTTAGTCAGGCCGAAAAAAGACACATGTCCATCCAGTTCAACCATAAAAAAAAGAAAAAAAAAAAATATCGTACAATCCCATATACCCAATTCTATACCCACAGTTGATCCAGGGGAAGGCAAAAAACTCCAGCAGAGCACGTTCCAATTTGCTACAGCAGGGGAAAAAAAATTCCTTCCTGATCCCCCGAGAGGCAATCGGATTTACCCTGGATCAACTTTACCTATAAATGTTAGTAATGTTAATATTGACCTTGAATACAGGAGGGTGACTTGTAGGGATGAGCCGAACACCCCCCGGTTCGGTTCGCAGCAGAACATGCGAACAGGCAAAAAATTTGTTCGAACACGCAAATACCGTTAAAGGGGTTGTAATGGTTATTTTTTTTTTTTTAAATATAACAAACATGTTATACTTACCTCCACTGTGCAGTTCGTTTTGCACAGAGTGGCCCAAACCTGGTCTTCTGGGGTCCCTCGGTGGCTGTCTTGGCTCCTCCTCGCAAGAACTAACCCCCTTCATGCAAGCTCTCTCCCATTGGGTTAGTTCTTGTGGGCGCGCTCCCATGATACAGCCGGTGGCCATCACTCTCATTGGATGTGATTGACAGCAGCGCGAGCCAATGGCTGCGCTGCTATCAATCCATCCAGTCTAGCCAATCAATGGCCAGACTGAACGGAGAAGAGGACGTCGGGGGCGAGCGCAGCAGGTGAACGGGCTCAGGTAAGTAAAACGGGGGGGGGGGGCTGGGGGGGCCGTAAGTGTCAGATGTTTTTTCACCTTAATGCATAGGATGCATTAAGGTGAAAAAACATGAACCTTTACAACCCCTTTAAAGTCTATGGGACACGAACGTGAAAAATCAAAAGTGCTAATTTTAAAGGCTAATATGCAAGTTATTGTCATAAAAAGTGTTTGGGGACCTGGGTCCTGCCCCAGGGGACATTTATCAATGCAAATTTTTTTTTTTTAAAACTACAGTTTTTTCGGGAGCAGTGATTTTAATAATGCTTAAAGTGAAACAATAAAAGTGAAATATTCCTTTAAATTTCGTACCTGGGGTTGTCTATAGTATGCCTGTAAAGTGGCGCATTTTCCCGTGTTTAGAACAGTCCCTGCACAAAATGACATTTCTAAAGGAAAAAAAGTAATTTAAAACTACTCGCGGCTATAATAAATTGTCGGGTCCCGGCAATACAGACAAGGGCCTCATCCCCACAACCCTTGCCTGGTCGTTGTGGGGGTATGCGGGCGGGGGGCTTATCGGAATTTGGAAGCCCCCTTTAACAAAGGGGACCCCCAGATCCCTGCCCCCCCTATGTGAATTGGTAACGGGGTACATTGTACCCCTACCATTTCACCCAAAAGTGAAGAAATAAAAAAAAACACACACAGCTTGGGACAAGTCCTTTAATAAAAAAGAAAAAAAATCCAGCAATGTAACCGACGATACACGCCGCCACAATCAATTTGCCTCCATGGGCAAATTGAATGACACGAGACCCGCTTGACAGCCAAGGGCGGGGCCACCCGTGACGTACGCGGGTGACAACGCTCCCCTCTAAAGCCACGGGAAACCCCAGTAGACCTAAGGGCCTGGTATGAAATTTGGTGGGACCCCCACGCATTTAAAAAAAAAAAATTGGCTCTGTGTTCCCCTTATTATTCATACCAGACCCAAAGGGCCTAGTAATGGACTGGGGGGGGGGGGGAACCCATGCCGTTTTTTTCAATTAGTTTTATCTGTATTGCCGGGACCCGACAATTCATTATAGCCGCGAGTAGTTTTAAATGACTTTTTTTCCTTTAGAAATGTCATTTTGTGCAGGGACTGTTCTAAACACGGGAAACATGCGCCACTTTACAGGCATACTATAGACACCTCCCAGGTATGAAATTTAAAGTAATATTTCACTTTTATTGTTTCACTTTAAATCACTGCTTCCGAAAAACCGGCCGTTTTAAAACTTTTTTTTGCATTGATATATGTCCCCTGCGGCAAGGCCAAACACTTTTTATGACAATAACTTGCATATTACCCTTAAAAATTAGCACTTTTGATTTCTCCCATAGACTTTTAAAGGGTGTTCCGCGGCTTTCGAATTTGCCGCAAACACCCCAAATTGTTTGCTATTCCGCGAATGGGCGAACAGCCAAAGTTTGAGTCGAACTCATGTTGGACCCGAACATAAAGCTCATCCCTAGTGACTTGCATATTAGCTACTCTATACTGAAGGACAGTAGATCATAATTATTTACTATATCTAGGAATGTTAAAGAACTACTAATGCCAATTTTTGTTTTGGATAGAGTGGGCGTAGAGATATTTTTCAGGGATTTATTGTACCCACTGTGGAGATTTTTTTTTTTCTCAGTTCCCGTCTCTGTGATGCCTACTGAGATTTCAGTGCAACATTGGCTGCTCACTTCAGGATGTTGGGAGTTCACTGGATTTTTGGCAGGATCGGGAGGTATTTTTAGCACGTATTGGAAAGACACGTTTAATGGTGTATTTAATAGACCAAAAGAAAACAAATAAGAGAAATGCATTTTTAGAGTTTTACGTACACTTTACATCAAACAGCAATGTGGACAAGGCATTCAAATACAGTTACCAATTAACAGGTATTTTTCATTTTGTATGACTTCTGTAAACTAGTTCATGGGAATAATAGCACACCATTACTTGTACGCACTATGCATGACATCCTTTGGCTTTAGTTCGACCATGTATTTAAAAGTTACCTGCTTATACTTTTAGTGCCACTCATGTGCATGAACCCGAACAGATGTCTGTTAAATCGCCCCCGAAGTCCGACTGCATTGTCAGTTTGAAATTGTGCGAGTTCAGCTGAATTCGCACGATTTCTAACCCGCATCAGCGTGAACCTAGGCTTAGAATACTACACTGGAATGAATGGAAAGAGTTCTATTTATACTTTTAAATACGTTGAATTGAAAAATTTAACAGATCTGCTCTAAAAACATTAGAGGACATGATAATGGAAAAAAGTCAAAACATTTTTCCTGCAATGAAAAGCAATGCCAGTATTTATTTTAGGAATGTTATATGTTATTGGGTCACTTACTCTCTCTGCCTGATTTAGCTCTAGCATTCTAACAGAAAATTACATTCTAATAAAAGAATGTTTATAACCCTCCTTGTCAAACGCACATTTTTGCTTTTACAACATAAATTATATTACTCTTCGTCCATGGACCGACACAGCTTCTCTATTGACAAACTGGGTATTATCCGTTAATTAGGAGTGACTAGGCAGAAAACTTGTAAAAAGTGTTGCATCACACCTTGTACAGTACCGCCCAGGCGGCGGACCCTCTGGGTATATCCCCTCAGTCTGCATCTCACAGATCCGTTTTTTTCTGTCTAGCAAGGAGTAGGACACGGCTCCCTTCGGGCCCATTGGTCCGGGGGAATTTTTTTTTTTTTTGCTACATTTCTATTGTTTCCTGCGATCTTCGATCAATTGCCGACTGGGTGACAGGCTGGATCCTCGATCCTTGTAGTCTCCCCAGTTTCGGCCATCGAGCGTGTGCCGACCCTAGCTACGCGCTGGGTTTTCCACGACATGCCCGTCGCTCCATGGGTGGCCGGTGGGCCTACGCTCCAGGGCCTGCATCGGACCGCTCAGCTTCGGCTGACCTTACGGCCGAGTCGCAGCAGCCTGGCCGGTGAGCGTCGCACTCCAGGGCATACATATGATCGTCCCCTTGGGTCCAATCACAGCATGCCTGGTAGACATGGGAGCCGTCAAAAAATTTGTTTAGTTTCGTTCTGTTCCATTTCGTATTAAAAAAAAATCGTAATTCTCAATTCGTGTACGGAATTTATTTCAGATTCGTACGAAATACGAATTTCGTACGAATCGTTAATTTTGATAACGAATATCGACACTCTACGAATAATAACGAATTATCCGAAAACGTATTAAGGTTACATAACACAAGTCTATTGTGTAGACTAGAGTAGACTTGTGCATAACTAAAAAATTTGTGATTTTGTAAAACGGGATTTTCGTGTTCGGACTAATTCGTATTTTCGCAAGCAACGTTTTTCGTTGAATCGGAATGAGTCGTATTTCTGAAAGCCTTATTTTTAGTTGATTTATAATTCATACTTTCGGTAGAGTACATTGTTTTAGTTGATTCTGGACACAACTCCTACTTTCGTAACTTTTTTTGTTTGTTTGTTGATTCGTAATTTTCCGTGTCTCTTACAATGGCGCTCACCTGTCCTTATTTGCGAGGGCATTGAGCTCCAGAATGAGCCAGAGCTGACCCCTCTGATTCTCCAGACTCCTGTCTTCTCCCCATGGCTAGAGGAAGAGGTCACGGGTCATGTTTCCCACATCCTGCCACCATCTGATGCTGCCCCTAGTGTGCCTCTACAGGAGCAGCCACAGCTGTTGCCTCCTCTTACCCAGATGGCACTGGCACCTACTGCTGTACCACCTGGACCAGCAACTGTCCATGATGCAGTGCATCAGAGTGTCCTCACAGAAATTCGGAGGCTGGCAAGTGACAATAAAAGGATGTCACGGGACATCAGGAGCTTAAGCCGGACCATTCAGCTTGCAGTCAGGCAACAGACTGACCATATGGAGATTATGTTGGCTGGGGTAAACCAACATCAGAACCAGGCAATGGAGCATTTGAGACTCTCTTTGATGGAAGCAATTTCCAGGCACAATGCTCCATTGCCTGGGAGCTCGTGTGCTAGTACTCAGAGCAGCAGAGAACCCTCTCCTTCGTAAATCTGAGGGCTAGTTCTTCCTCTGCTCCAGGACCCAAGGCATGTCATTCCCCTGATGGTACCTCATTAGCAGACAAGCTGAGCTCCGTCCTCGTAGCAGGTGCCGGCGCCATCTTGGCTGTGTCCGGGGTGGAAGCCAGCTGGATCGGCACCAGGAATCGCTCCATATGGGCAGCAGAGCCTTTTGTTATGTGGTGGAACTTCCCCAAGTCCTTATGCGGTGTTGAGAAGCCGTAATATGCGGTATGTCTGTCTGGGTAAGCTGCCGAGGAGCCGCGGTCCGGGAGCCCAGGGAAGACACGTCTTCACGCTTCCATGCCGAGACTACGCCCATCCTAAATGTCTTTTTATCTGTTCTAGCAGTCACATGTGTAAATGAGAAGAATGGCGGGGGCACATTAAGGCACATCAGGGCACATTGGAGCACATCAGGGCATATTGGAGCACATTGGGACACATCAGGGCATATTGGAGCACAGTGGGGCACATCAGGGCATATTGGAGCACATTGGGGCACATCAGGGCACATTGGGGCACATCAGGGCATATTGGAGCACATTGGGGCACATTAGGACACATCAGGGCATATTGGATCACAATGGGGCACATCAGGGCACATTGGGGCACTTTAGGGCATATAGGAGCACATTGGTGCACATCAGGGCACATTGGGGCACACCAGGGCATATTGGAGCATATTGGGGCACATCAGGTTATATTGGGGCACATTGGGGAACATCAGGGCACAGCGTTTACCAGCTTGTGGATTATTGTATAAATTTGGCACATTGACCAACAATTGAGTATAAATATTTTTTGGGCATTTAATAAACTGTGATTGTGGGGAGGGACAGGGGCCAACTAAGACCAAGTGGCCATCTCTGCTGCAGACAGTCAGTTCAAGGAATGTCCAGAGTGAGGGAGGGGTACCCGAACTTTGGCAAATTGATTTTCAAAAATGCTAACTGCTCCATTAGCTGTGATCTTTGGGGTGACAGGATGTTTCCCGTCACAGAAAACACCCGCTTACTCTGGACACTTGTCGGAGGGCAGGACAGTAGCTCCTTGGCAATATCTGCGAGGGCAGGCCACTCCTCGCTCTTCTCCTGCCAAAAAAACATTGGATCTGTGGTTGGGTGCTCTGGTGGGGCTGACAAATAGGACATGACAACCTCCTTTGCTGAAATGGGTTTCTTGGGGCGCACTATGCTGGAGGTTCCCAATAGGGTGTCAAGTGCCTCAGCCAAGACAGAAGATGCTCCGCTGGCAGGAGCTCTGCTCACTTCACTAGATGTCAATGTTGCATGGGAGAGGGGGTGTTCAATATCTTCTTCCTCCTCTTCCTCCTCTCCCAGCTCTAGCGGCTTTACCATCTGCCTTTCCCTCTGACGCACCCTGTCGATTAGTCTGTCCCGCCATGTTGTCAGAGCACTGCACTGCACAGCCATTTTGCCCTTGATGCGAGGGTCACACATGGCAGCCAGCATCAGTTCTGGGCAAGAGGCGGTCAACTCCTGCGTGCGCCTGCCCAATTCCATCAGAAATGTGTTTAGCAGAGCCAAAACATCAGGTTGAGGGCCACCACCAGGCAAAGGTTCCTCAGCCGACTTGAACCGCTCCAATTTGCTCTGAAGGTGGTTGAAGAGTGGGAGCACATGACCAATGGTGGCATCCTCACGGCTTAGGTGTTCTGTGACAGAGAGGAAAGGTTTGAGGACTGCCACAATCTGCCCAATTATGGCCCAGTCCTCCCTGCCTAAAGGTCTCTCTATGCCAATGTTATGATCACAGGCCATGGCATGGAGAGCCTTCTGCTGCTCAAGGATGCGTTCCAGCATTGCTAGGGTTGAATTCCACCTAGTCCTCACATCCTGTTTTAGGCAGTGTTCTGGAAGGCCTGCCTTCCTCTGTTCCACCCTGAGGAGGTGGATGTCCCTCACACTCCGATGGAAGTGGTCAGCCATCTTCCGACAAGAGTCCACCACTTTGGACAGCCTTCCATCGCCGCCAGAATTAGCCTCCACCAACCGAAAACTGTCAGTTACCACCTGGTGGAGAAGGTGGGCTGAGCAGTGCACACCCACAAAACTGCCATCCCTTACAGCCTTGACCATGTTGCTGCCTCCATCAGTGACAACATAGCCAATCCGGTAGTTGCTGTCTGCCTGTCCAAACCACTGCAACAACATTTTCTGCAGGGCTTGCAGGATGTTTTGCGCTGTGTGCTTTTCATCAAGCACCTCAGCGTGCAGGAGGAAGGAACGGTGCCCCTGTTTGTCAACTGCTGACGAGGATCCAGATGTTTGAACTACATCATGGGACACCTTGCCCTGCCACCAATGTGCCGTCAGGGACAGGAAGGCGTGCTGGGCACTACACAGGTCAGTGGTCAGGTGCACTGCCTGTCCATCTGCCCTTCCAATCTCCTCCTTGAGCACCCCAACACAAGACCTGTATAAGGCTGGCACCACAGTTTGGCTGAAGGTCTTACGCGATGGCACACGGTACTGTGGTGCAACAGCCTGCATCAATTGCTTGAAGGGCTCACCTTCTACCATGTTGAAAGGTGCTCCTCCAACTGCAATGAGCTGGCCGATCAGGCATGTTATTTTCGTACCTGTGCCCGAGACATACCCTTACTCTGAAAGCCACCAAAATCTTCCAGGGTGGCCTGGCTGGTATGGATTGGATGTGGGATGGTAACAGCATTCTTTTCTGCCTTATACTGGCTGGTGGTGCTGGCACTTATGGTGGCTGTGGCGGTGCCACTATTGGTTCCCCTTTTGGTGTTTGGAGGAGGGGCCATGATACTTTTCTCCCCTAACAGCACTGTGTGGTGGTGCAAACGCATGTGCTGGTTCATGCCACTGTTACTGAGATGCCCTATGTCTCGGCCCTGGCTGACCTCCCTGCCACAGTGATTGCATTTGGCCTTCTGACCAACACCAATTCTTTTAAAATGCTGCCAAATGCTGGAACGGCAGCCACCACAAATGACACTGCCTGATGGAATCCCATCCACTGCAGTGGTCACACTCTCTTCCTGAGGTTCAGCAGGAGCAGGAGGAAGAGACCTGAACATCCCAGGTATTTTGGGTGCTGTGATGGTCCTGGATTGAGGCCTAATGGTTGCATTGGCCCATTCTGATGCTGGAGGCTTAGAAAGCACTTGGGCAGGGGACTTTTCAGGAGAGAAAAGTAGTGGGGACTGAGGGGAGATACATTCTGGGCTGTCGGTGGGTCCAACATGGGTAGAGGGTTGGAAATCAAATTTGTCTAGAACAATGTCAGGAAAGCCTGTTTCCACCTCTTCCACGTTGCCAGGGGGAAGAGTGATCATTAGAAGCAGTAAACTCTGTCTCCTTGCTGATCACTGCTAAGCTCCCTGTAGTGCTGATGGTGATGGCACTGGCAGCAATGGTGGTGGTGGTGAAATCATCATGAGCCTCGGCCTCCTGACATGTTTCCTGCTGCATGGCCAGGATCTCCAGCTTTGGCTGCACAAATGTATGTGCACTGGGAACCCCTTTGGCCTGCCCTCTTCCATAAAAGGTACCAATGGGCACCATGCTACCAGCAGCAGTGGCAGAGGTGGTAGCGCCACTTTTGCTATGAACTTGAACTGTGCTGCTGGTTCTAGGAGGTAAATCCTGAACAGCTGGCGACGTGCAAATGTCTGCTGTTTGCCAGGCTCTTTACCACCAGCAGTCTTCACTCCCGTTCACCTCAGCTTTATGGGAGGTGAGCTGAGCTCAGAGGGCACAGAGACAGAACATCCCACCTGCTGCTCATGTACACGGCTCATAGCTCTCCCTCTCCCAGCAGCACTCCTACTGCTTTTTTGGCCTTGTTTGCTGCTCATTTTTCCTTTAAAAGTTAGAAAAATATAGACAAAAAAAAATATGATTTTGATCGCAGCAAACTAACACCAAAATCACCACATGTACAAAAAAAAATTTATGCCAACAGAAAATAACAAAATATTAACTAAATGAAACAAGAAATAAAAAAAGAATATTATCTCTCAAAACCAACCAAAAAACGAATAAAACCAGAAACTAAACATTAACAGATGATACACTCGCACACTACAAGAGATATAAACTAAAATGAACAACGAAAATCAAAGGATTGCAAAGATATTCGCTCAGATGCACAGACAAATAATTGTGTGATCTGCTCCACTACACTAACTAACCCACAAAGGGAAGTCACATGATCGGGCCTGCCCTGTAGGCCTCAGCATCAGAAGAAAACCTCTGATTGGTCAACCAACAGTCACATGTTTCTGTAGTAAAGAAATTTGGACCGAAAACGAATTTGTTATTATTCGTAGACTGTCAATATTCGTTATACTGATTCTCGAATTCATTTGAATCATTCGTTATATCCGCTATAATTTCTTTCGTATTAGTTGAAATTCGTTATTTGGTAGTTTGGATTCGGATAATTTGGATCCGAAATTCGTAAACGAAATTTCGTATTTCGTACAGAATTCGTATTCAAAAAAATCGTAATTCGGATTCGTACAAAAGTCCGAATTTCGAAAAATTTGTACGAATTTCCGATTCGTACGAAACTAATCGCACATGTCTAATGCCTGGCCAACAGTCACCTTCCATGCGCGGACGATGATCTGTTTGGAATGTCTTCCAGCATGATACATGCAGAATAAGTAAACTCCCCTGCCTCGGCTGGGTGATTTGGCTGGACATTCCTGGAGAGACCAAGTAAGTGGTTGTGGCCCCTTTCTACCCTCTCTCCTTGCCCTTCCCTCCTCCCTGGGCTTCTAGCTAAGGTTGCTGGGTGCTTTGGGTCACCTAGGGGGTTCCACTGGAGCTGGGCTGGCTGTAACTAACATTTAAAAAGATGTAATTTCTGCTTACCTGTGTGTGTGCTTCTTCCCCCTCCATGCTGTCGGCAGCCATTTTGCGGTGGTCCATGCCGGGTTCGGCCTCTAGTGACTGCCCGGCGGCCATCTTCCTGTGGTTTCTGCGCCATTTTCTTGTAGTTCCACACCCTCTGGCCTCTATCGACTGATCGGCGGCCATGTTTGTAATGATCCACGCTGTATATATATATATTGCCGTTCGGCGGCCATCTTTTTGTGGTCTACGGCTGCTTTGGCCTCTATCTTCGGCTTGGCGGCCATTTTCTTAGAGCCCACATTATTTTCCACACAGACCATTTTGCGAGAGTCTCCGGCCTCTAGGGTGCATTACACTGGCGCGAGAAATTCACAAAGGAAGCACAGATAAGAGAAGCAGACTGACACAGCAGCGGTGGGACAGCATCACAGGCGCAGCACGGCAGCATAGCGGTACCGATCCAAGGGTGGTGAGTCCTCTGGGTGACCCAGCATCTCTGCAGCACAGGAGGGTGGCCTATTGATATCTTGCCTGGAGCCCTGTGGGTGTCAGCGCGTGGTCAGCATGGCATCTGAGCCAGATGTCTTCTCCCCTGAAACACCAGATTTAGCAGCTGGTGCCCCTGAGGTGTCTATGAACGCTATGACGGCAATCCTAGAGGCGTTTGCTGCCAGGGTGGAAGCAGCACACAGGAATACAGGGGGTAGTAAACGCCCCCGTCCCCTGCAAGCTTCTGGGGATAATTCTGATGCAGAACCAGGTCCAGCTACGGCTCAGGGCCCAGATTCTGACGCATCAGAGACTGCAGACCGTGACCGGACAGTGAGGATGACTCCAAGTCCAAAACAGTATGCAAGACGGCTTTGGTATCGGACCTTATTACTGCAGTGCGGGATACGCTAAAGTTGGAAAATACTGCAGAAGCAGCAGAGACTCCGGTCCACTTTGGGTTTCATAAACCTGCCCGCACTGCTAAGGTGTTCCCTTGTGTGTCTTATTTTGATAAACTCTTATACAAGGAATGGGAGAACCCACTGAGGGTCTTTACAGCCCCAAAGAGGTTTGCGGTACGGTACCCCTTTTGAGGAGAGTTTTCTGAAGAAATGGACCTCTCCCCCTATAGTGGAACCTCCGGTGTCCAGACTAAATAGAGCCACCACAATTCCAGTAGAAGGGGCTCCTGTTTTCAAGGACCCTGTGGATAAGAAGGCTGAAGCACTCGCTCGCCACCTATACTCAGTGGTAGGCTCGGCAGTACGCCCGGCATTGGCGGGGGCCCTAGTGTCTCAGACACTTACTGAGTGGGCAAGATTGCTACTCCAGGGGTTAAGGAGCGAGATGCTCCTCTTGATGAGATAACATTGGCCGACCAGTTGGGCCAGGGCCTTAGGTTTGTCTGCGAGTCAGACATGGATACTATTCCCCTGCTGTCAAAAGCTTTTGTTTATGCAGTAGCAATACGCCACCTGATCTGGCTAAAGGGCTGGTCTGCGGACCAGACCTCCAAGAAAGCCCTGTTGGATCTGCCTATTAAGGGCGACAGACTTTTTGGGGCCTCTATGGATGACATCATCAAGGATGCCACAGGAGGTAAAAGCACTTTGCTTCCTCAAACTAGCAAGGGTAGGGGCCACGCCAAAGGGCAAGGGCCCTCCTTTACTGCAAGCGTTTTTTTCGTTCCCTAGAGCGACAGGGAAAAGAACCCAGGCCGACAAGGCACCTGCCCAAGGACAAAAGCGTCCTTGGTCCCGCAAACCCAACAAGCCTGCGGACAAATCTGCGTCCGCATGAAGGTCCGCCCCCACCCAGCTCTCGGGTGGGGGGACATCTTCGCAAAATCGCGACTCAGTGGACAGCTCTAGTCTCCGACAGTTGGGTTTGTGAAGTAATCTCCTCAGGCTACAAGATAGAATTTCTCTTGTCCTCCGGACAGATTCATCACCTCCAATCTCCAGCTACTACTGACCCGGAGGCCCTGTATGGGGGCGGTCCAGGGTCTACTGGAACGCAGGGTAGTTATTCCAGTTCCAGAACAGGAACGGGGTCAGGGTTTTTACTCAAATCTGTTCATTGTGCCGAAGAAGGATGTGGTTCATCCAATCTTGGATCTCAGAGCCCTCAATTGCTTTGTGAAGGTACAAAGATTTCGGATGGAGTCGGTTCGATCTGTAGTCACGGCTCTCCATCTGGGGGACTTTCTGGCCTCCTTGGACATCAAGGACGCATACCTGCATGTCCCCATATACTCCAGACACCAGAGGTTTCTGCGATTTGCTATCGGGAAGAACCACTACCAGTTTGTGGCCCTCCCGTTTGGCCTTGCCTCAGCACCCAGGACGTTCACCAAGGTGCTCGCTCCAATTCTGGCACTTCTAAGACAGCGGGGTATCGCTATCATGGGCAACTTGGATGACCTTCCACTGAAGGCCCCTTCAAGCTCAGAATTAGAGGTAAGCGTGTCCATTACCTGTCAGACTCTTCGAGACTGTGGTTGGATACTAAACACGCAAAAGTCAGTATTTGTGCCCACTCAACGCCTAGTGTACCTGGGGTTGATTCTGGATTCCTCAGAGGCTAAGGTATTCCTCCCTGTGGAGAAGTTGCAGACCCTCCGGGCTGCAGGACGGCAGTTGACTTCCAGGAATTGGTCGTCACTCCGTTTTTTGCATGCGAGTGTTAGGCCTCATGGTAGCCTCCTTCGAGGCGGTCCCATATGCTTAATACCACACTCGAGTGTTACAGAAGGAAGTTCTGTTCAGATGGAACAGATATCCATCATCTCTGGATTATCAAATCTGAGTGAGCCACCTAGTCAGGAGATCCCTGGTATGGTGGCTGACAGCACCGGCTCTAATGGCTGGGAAGTCATTTCTTCCGGTTTACTGGATAGTGATCACGACGGATGCCAGCTTTACAGGTTGGGGGGGAGTCTGGGGTGTTCAGTCGGCGCAAGGTCGCTGGACCCCAGAGGAAGCCCTCCTGCCGATCAATGTCCTGGAAATCTGGCGATCAGGCTGTGCCTCTTCAAATGGTCTCAGAGGCTGCAAGGGCGTCCAGTCAGGATCCAGTCAGACAACGCCACAGCAGTGGCATATGTCAATCAAGGAGGAACAAGAAGCTCAGCTGCAGCATCGGAGGTCGCTCGCATCCTGAAGTGGGCAGAGAGGAGCGTACCGGCACTGTCGTACACTGCCGTGTACATTCCGGGTGTGGAAAACTGGCAGGCGGACTACCTGAGCCACCAGATGCTGGACCAGGGAGAATGGTCCTTACACCCAGAGGTGTTCCAACTCCTCTGCCAAAGATGGGGCACACCAGACGTAGATCTTCTGGCTTCCCGACTCAATCGGAAGGTATTGAGGTTTGTGGCCCGGTCAAGAGACCCATGGGCAGATGCAACGGACGCGTTGGTGGCATCGTGGGGTCAGTATCGGCTAATCTATGCCTTCCCTCCCTTAAGGCTTCTTCCTCTTCTGCTCCACAGAGTGGAGGCAGAGGGAATTCCAATGATCCTAATCACTCCAGATTGGCCTCAGCGTCCTTCGTACGCCGATCTAGTACATCTGGTAGCAGACGTCCCCTGGCGCCTACCACTACGGAAGGACCTGCTATCGCAAGGTCCCATATTCCATCCTGCTTTCCGGTCACTGGCTTTAACGGCATGGCTGTTGAGAACCAGGTACTGAGAGACCGGGGCCTGTCAGATTCAGTAATCTCTACTATGAGAAGTGCTCGGAAACTGTCCTCTAGGAAGGTTTATCACCGCACTTGGAAGGCCTACATCTCCAGGTGTGAGGAAATTAAATGGCATCCGCGTACTTATTTGGTTTCCAGAATCCTGCTGTTTTTACAGCATGGGGTGGACCAAAGGCTTGCCCTAAGTACGATTTAAGGGACAGATATCTGCCCTGGCTGTCTTTTTTCAGCGACCCCTGGCGACTCACTCTCTCGTGAGTACATTTGTGCAGGGGGTTCGACATGTGGAACCTCCGGTCCGTCCCCCACTATTTCCGCGGGACTTGAACCTGGTCCTCTCGGTGCTTCAGAAGGCACCGTTTGAGAATATTAGAGATATTCCCCTGTTGACACTTTCTCAGAAAGTGGTCCTTTTGGTGGCTGTTACGTCAGTTAGACGAGTCTCTGAGCTGGCAGCCTTGTCCTGCAAGGCTCCCTATTTGATTTTCCACAAGGATAAGCTGGTGCTGCGGCCGCAGCCTTCCTTTCTTCCGAAAGTCGTTTCGGCTTTTCATCTCAACGAAGACATTGTACTTCCATCCCTGTGTCCTCATTCGTCGAATCCTAAGGAGTCGGCGTTGCATTCCTTGGACGTTGTCCGAGCTTTGAGAGTATACCTATCTGCTACTTCCCTGTTCCGGAAGTCAGACTCACTGTTTGTTTCGGTGGCTGGTTCCAAGAAGGGCCAAGTAGTCTCGTTGGCCACCATCTCTAGGTGGATCCGACAGATAGTAATCCAGGCTTATGCCTTAAAGGGTCAAGCGCCCCCATTTCCGGTCACGGCGCATTTGACCAAGGCAATAGGTGCTTCTTGGGCTTTCTGACATCAAGCGTCTGTTTCCCAATTATGTAAAGTGGCGACTTGGTCGTCCGCTCACACTTTCACCAAATTCTACAAAGTTAATGTAGGTGCATCTTCGGATGCCTCTGTGTCGGTCCATGGACGAAAGAGTAAATAGGATTTTTTACTCACCGTAAAATCCTCTTCTCTGAGTCCATGGACCCACACAGCACCCACCCCTCCTTTTAAGTTTATACTGCTTTTTGATGAACTGATCTGTGAGATGCAGACTGAGGGGATATACCCAGAGGGTCCGCCCCCCTGGGACGTACTGTAGAAGGTGTGATGCAACACTTTTTACAAGTATTCTGCCTAGTCACTCCTAATTAACGGATAATACCCACTTTGTCAATAGAGAGGCTGTGTCGGTCCATGGACTCAGAGAAAAGGATTTTACGGTGAGTAAAAAATCCTATTTTATTAATATCATCAGTACAAAAACATACAATAAATACACTATGGTACAATTAGTAAGCAGCTGAAAACAGAAATTTGATCGACTCTTGTGAGTAATATTTCCAAAGCCGTATTTGAATTGTTTGCACGTATTACAAGTTACCTTGAAGCGACTGTTTAGGTTGTGTCTAGTGAGAAGTTCAAACACAATGGTTTTCAATGCATGATCTTCACTGACTCTATTCAGCACAAATACATCAAAGTCCCACAAGTCCAGATGCTAGAGAAAGAGAGAGAGAGAGAGAGAGAGAGAAAACAAGATGAAAAAAATCTCTTCTATAATTCAGCATTCCAAATACAGTAAACTGATAGACATTCAGCTGAACCCAACTGAAAAATCTTTGTGTTTTCTATAAAACATCACTTAAAGCACAGTACTGCATCCACAACAATAATATTCAACCAGCTTAACCACCTCGCGCCCGCCGTACGAGAATATACGGCCGCAAGGTGGTTGTCAAATGCCGGGAGGCCGTTAATATACGGCCTCCGCTATTTGGCCACTGGGGGGCGCGCGAGCGCCGCCGGCGGCACGCGCGCGCCCGGCGCATCACTGAGATGCCGATGCGCGTGCCTGGCGGCCGCGATGTCTGCCAGGCACCCGCGATCGGCGGTTACAGAGACAAGGACATGGATCTGTTTGTGTAAACACACAGATCCATGTCCTGTCAGGGAGAGGGGACCGATGCTGTGTCCCTTGTACATAGGGACACAGATCGGTCACCTCCCCCAGTCAGTCCCCTCCCCCCACAGTAACAATCACACATAGGGAACACATTTAACCCCTTCCTCGCCCCCTAGTGTTAACCCCTTCCCTGCCAGTCACATTTATACAGTAATCAGTGCATATTTATAGCACTGTTCGCTGTATAAATGTGAATGGTCCCAAATTAGTGTCAAAAGTGTCCGATGTGTCCGCCATAATGTCGCAGTCATGAAAAAAATCACTGATCGCCGCCATTACTAATAAAAAAAATATATATATATAAAAATGCCATAAAACTACCCCCTATTTTGTAAACGCTATAACTTTTGCGCAAACCAATCAATAAACGCTGATTGCAATTTTTTTTTACCAAAAATATGTAGAAGAATACGTATCGGCCTAAACTGAGGAAAAAAATATATATTAAAAAAAAATTGGGATATTTATTATAGCAAAAATCAAAAAATATTGCTTTTTTTTCAAAATTGTCGCTCTATTTTTGTTTATAGCGCAAAAAATAAAAAACGCCGAGGTGATCAAATACCACCAAAAGAAAGCTCTATTTGTGCGAAAAAAAGGACGTCAATTTTGTTTGGGAGCCACGTCGCACGACCGCGCAATTGTCATTCAAAGCGTGACAGTGCTGAAAGCTGAAATTTCGCCTGGGCAGGAAGGGGGTATATGTGCCCAGTAAGGAAGGGGTTAAAACCAAAAATCCCCCCATAAATATGTACATTTAGTAAAAATCAAATATGACCCAGATGCAAACATTTTTGCCAAACAATTTTGGGGGATTTAATGGTTTTAAAAAGGGACCACTTTCTGTTAAACAAAAAAAAAAAAGGGACCAGACCTTTTTTTGAAGTCCCCTTTAACCCATTAACACTGGCAGGGGTGTCAAACTCAATTTCATTGCGGGCCGCATCAGCATTATGATTGCCCTCAAAAGCGCCAGTTGTATCTGTAAGATTAGATGTCCAGCACATCCCCTCCCCATATATTAGATGTCAAGAGCCACCCCACCATCAGAAGTTGAGTCCCCCCACTCTCCCTTACATCACAGTGCACCCCCCTTTCCTTATGCTGCTGCTGGGAAGAAGCTGGATGCATTGCTTGAAAGCAGAAAGTAAGGGTCTGGAGGACCAGAGGAGGGCTGGAGCTCTCCAGCAGTTGCAGGAGAGGTGCGAGGGCCACATGAAATGGCCTGGAGGGCTGTATTCGGCCCGTGGGCCTTGTGTTTGACACCTGTGCATTAACTGAAGCTCTGCATGTAAATTTGGCCACATGATCCAAATCAGCCAGATTTGGTCTTATACCTCTGAGCCCAAACTGAACATTTAGTTATTTGGACCCCTAACAAAGTTTTACATATATCAAGACAGAAAAAGTGAGATACAGAAATAGAAGATCTACAGTAGTTAAATAAAGTCACAGGAAAAGTGTATCTAAATCCAAAAACAAACATTGTATGTGCTGCAGCTTGCCAGAACTTAAATGTGGTGGCTGTAAGACTACTTTCACACTGAGGCGCTTTTCAGGCGCTTTCACGCAAAAAAAAAACGCCTGAAAAGCTTACGAACACTTATTTCCATTAAAATCAATGAATGCTTTCACACTGGGGCAGTGCGCTGAAAAAACACCCCTCTCCATTGAAATGAATTGAAAGCGCTTCAAAAGCGTCTGAAAAGCGCTTCAAAAGCGCTCAGTGTTTTACTGGCAGTTTTTCAAGCACCTCAGTGTTTTTCAGACTTTATTTTGTTTATTTCCCCCCTGGTAATCATGTCAAGTATACATTAACTAAGATAACAATATTAACTCATTGTACTGCATATACAGTTGTGCTCATAAGTTTACATACCCTGGTACAGGAAATTTGGTCAAAATTGATGGCAAGATGAATGCAGTATGTTATCAAAAAATACTGGAGGAACATTTGCATTCTCCAGCCAGGAAGCTGCGCATGGGACGTACTTGGACATTCCAACATGATAATGATCCAAAACACAAGGCCAAGTCGGCCAGTCATTGGCTACAGCAGAATAAAGTGAAGGTTCTGGAGTGGCCATCTCAGTTTCCTGACCTCAATATCATTGAGCCACTCTGGGGAGATCTCAAAACGTGCAGTTCATGCAAGACAGCCCAAGAATTTACAGGAAAAATCATAAATTCTGCCAGGGTATGTAAACTTATGAGCACAACTGTATAGTATGGGGGAGCAGTTTTTCCATCGTAGGATGCTCTGCTAATGTGGACACCTCTCCCCTTTTCCTCATCTCCATTGCATAGTGGGAGATGTTCTGTGGTCCACAGACAATAGCTGGGAAAATGTCATCATTGGAGATTTCAGTTTAGTGCAAAGGAAGTTGCTAGAACAATAAAAAATGGCATAGACTATATTGTCAAAAGTATTGGGACACCTGCCTTTACATGCACATGAACTTTAATGATATCCCAGTCTTCGCCTGTAGGGTTCAATATTGAGTTGGCCCACCTTTTGCAGCTATAAAAGCTTCAACTCTTCTGGGAAGGCTGTCCACAAGGTTTAGGAGTGTGTCTATGGGAATGTTTGACAATTCTTTCAGAAGCGCATTTGTGAGGTCAGGCACTGATGTGGATGAGAAGGCCTGGCTCACAGTCTCCGCTCTAATTCATCCCAAAGGTGTTCTATCGGGTCAAGGTCAGGACTCTGTGCAGGTCCCCCCAAACTCACTCATCCATGTCTTTATGGACCTTGCGTTTTCACTGGTCCAAATCATTTGGTGGAGGGGGATTATGGTGTGGTGTTGTTTTTTAGGGGTTGGGCTTGAACCCTTAGTTCCAGTGAAGGGAACTCTTAAGGCATCAGCATACCAAGACATTTTGGACAATTTCATGCTCCCAACTTTGTGGGAATAGTTTGGGGATGGCTCTTCCTGTTCCAACATGACTGCGCACCAGTGCACAAAGCAAGGTCCATAAAGACATGGATGAGCGAGTTTGGGGTGGAGGAACTTGACTGGCCTGCACAGAGTCCTGACCTCACAAATGCGCTTCTGGAAGAATGGTCAATGGACTAAGACTGGGATGCCATTAAAGTTCATGTGCGTGTAAATGCAGGTGTCCCAATACTTTTGACAATATAGTGTATATGATGCAGTCTGCTACTAGCCTGTAATTTTTTTTTTGTTGACCCCGCTGTTATTTTTTTGCCTCCTATAACAGACTGAGCTGTCCAGCAAAAGTGTATATAGCACACTGTGCAGTGCTAATATTCAACCCCTAAAATAAGTAATAATAAGATATCCAGTAAGAAAATATTATCTATAACAATATATAAAACATAACATCCTTTAAAAAAATAAAATAATAATAATAATAAAAAAATATATATAAATGAAAATATATAAATGAAGTGCCCGTGATCCGTGATTCACATTCAGTCCTTGATAAAGTATTAAACTGAACAACGAAAGTCCATAATAACATCAATCATGTGGTAATTGTTTCTTCATGTGGTGTGCACACATCCCCCACCAGATGTACCCTCACCTTAAGGGCTTAATCAATAAGCCTGTAAATAATAGCATTAGCCTGTCCAGCAAAAGTGGCAGTTGGAGGGTTAAGAGAAACCATTTACCACTGACAGGGTACATACAATAGTCAGCTTTTATTTATTTATTTAAAACCTTTGTAGCGCCCTGCTCCTAATGACTGGGTGCTATGTTTCAATTTAGAGGGTATCTGAGCCAATAGTTAGGCTCAGATGTAAATAATTGATGCTAAATTAGCCTCTGTTCCGGCTATGGCAGACTTCCCACTGTTCGCCTGTAGGTGGTGTTACCACCTCAGGCCAATGTGGAAGATTGACAAGCCAGAGTGCATTGGGTGCCTTCTCCCGGGAACAGTTCAGTGGGTGTGGTCTACCCGCTGAGCATGCTGGGGAAGGGTACTTAAGGGGCAGACGCCATCTTTTGGGGTCCTTCGTCCCCCCGCGGCCCTCCTGGCACGAGGGGTGTATTGTGTGATTCTGGCCTCGGAACCATGCTGGTCCGAGGCTGCAACTCTACCAGGTAGGCCCAGTTATGCTGACTGGGGCCTACACTTTGAAGGTGATCCTGTGCTGTCCGTCCTGCGGGAGGAAGCCACTCAATAGAGCAAACCAGGGGAGGACCTGTCCTGGAAAAGGCCAAGCGGAAGGCTGGTGTCTTGAGGTGGGCCTGGTAATTCTATTGGATGATTCACCGCAGTTAAAGTTCAACTTACAGTCTGCCGGGTCTGCTTAAAGGCTCTGGACTGTTTAGCTGGAAGTTTGGGAGTTAAATCCTGTGGCAGAGGATCCCGGATTATCCAATTTTGTCCACAACCGGTCTGTGGCAGAGACTGCATACCTCCCAACTGGCACGGATTGTGCGGGTTTTACCCGCAGAGGCTCCTCCTTCCCGCACTAGTATGCCCCCCGATCGGCGGCCCCCCACCGCGCCCCAAACCCCCTCCCCGCTCAACAACTTTTTATTTATTTTTTGTTTTCCAAGTCCTTTTTTTTTTTTTTTTTAAATGTTCCGGCGGCAACCATCACCCCCCCCCCCCCCGCTCAACAACTTCTGTGGCAATTCCCGTTTTTTTCAACAACTCTGGTTGGCAGGGGAGAGGGGACATCAGAATGTCCCGCGAAGGGACTTTACAAAGTTGGGAGGTATGGAGACTGGTCCTGATCATAGTTTGTGAATCATTCCGGCTGCTAGGCCAGGTGATCTGTACCGTGTGCCTGAACCTACCCCTTCCCTTCACTCTTCTACCATTTGTTTATTGCAAAAAGGAAAATAAAACCTAACTGCTTAAGGCTTTACATCTTGTGTGGACATTGTTGCTGTAGTTGCTTACAAAGTATTAGCTGGAGTTTTGCTTTCATTTGTTAGTCACTTATGTAAAGTCCATCCCATACTATGCTCACCAGACAGTGCTGGGTGACTCTGTTGCTCCTCCATAGATAGAGGTGCCACCCTAAGACAGGAAGTGTGTTACTGGCAGGATCACCATGTGAATATAAAGGACACAAAGCATAAAAAAGGAAAATTAATGCAACCACTATATTTAAGGCTTGGTAAGCTCCATAACATTTTTTTGTGGGGTTTAATACTGCTTTAACTTTTAATATTTGCTTCTTAAAAAATCTACTTATGAAGTCATAAAGCCTCATTCACATGGGTGTACCGATACCTGTGCGAAGGCTCATATTCACCCAGGCGGAATGCACAGGTGTTCCCTGAAACAGTGTGCAGGCAGCTGACTAAATAGTCCTGCATGGAAGCCCAAAAGTATCCCAAAGTCCGATGTGCGAGTCCAATGCACAGATCAAAATGCAGTACTGTCTGCATTCTGATCCATGCATTGAACCTGCATGGATGTACACTCAAGGATGCAAGGATGCACTTGGAGATCCATGCAGGACGGTGCAGCCAGCCTTCAACAAGCTGCCTGCATGCTTCCGCAAGAAACACCTGTGCTGTGAGGGAAGATGGCCCTTCGTACTGGTCTACAGATCACTACATCTACGTGAATGAGGTCTAATTGCCCTCTAACAATGAAAACTGTTTTAAAACATTTTCTTTATTCTTTTGTTTCACAAAATAATAAAAATGCACCCTTGGCAAGAGGTGTATATCAAAGTAGGCTCTGATGTTCTTTACCGGATTTTTATTGCACATTATCCTACCTTTAAACTGTTAACAACAACTGCAGAATAATTTGGTCCAACTGCTGTATACGTCCTTCGAAACATTCTGAAAACAAAAAGAATGAATTATAGAGTGCTGAAAAACTTTTTAACTTAGTCGATTTTAAAAGAAGAAACTATATCCTAACAATAATAATGCCCAAGGATATTTTCAGCATTACCAAATAAAATCTTAAAAATGAAACAGCTTGGGTCACTGAAGGGGTGAGAATTGATGAAGAAAAGGTAGAAAGACACAACTGAGATAATCATTTAGGTTAAAGCAGGCATGCTCAGACTAAATGTGGCCTGCAGGGCTGTCCGATGTGGCCCGTGACCTCAAACCTATGACAACTCACACAGCCTCCTTCAGGTGCACGCCACACTACTGAATGATTTCTGGTCCTCCATAATCCCTGCGGCTGTCATACACAAGCCGCTATTGCAGCCAGCTCCCCACTCTTCTTCTTTTCTAACACACAGACACTAGGGATGAGCTTCGAGTTCGAGTCAAACTCATGTTCGACTCGAAAATTGCCTGTTCGCCGAACAGCGAACAATTTGGGGTGTTCGCGGCAAAATCGAAAAGATGCCGAACACCTTGTAAAAGTCTATGGGAGAAATCTAAAGTGCTAATTTTAAAGGCTTATTTATATGCAAGTTATTGTCATAAAAAGTGTTTGGGGACCCGGGTCCTGCCCAGGGGACATGTATCAATGCAAAAAAAAAGTTTTAAAAACTACAGTTTTTTCGGGAGCAGTGATTTTAATAATGCTTAAAGTGAAACAATAAAAGTGAAATATTCCTTTAAATTTCGTACCTGGGGGGTGTCTATAGTATGCCTGTAAAATAGCGCTTGCTTCCCGTGCTTAGAACTGTCTCGGCACAAAGTGTAATTTCTGAAGGAAAAAAAGTCATTTAAAAGCACTCGCGGCTATAATGAATTGTCGGCTCCCGGCAATACATAGAAAAGTCATTGATACATGTCCCCTGGGGCAGGATCCGGGTCCCCAAACACTTTTTATGACAATAACTTGCATATAAGCCTTTAAAATTAGCACTTTAGATTTTTCATGTTCGAGTACCATAGACTTTATGATGTTCGAACAAATTTATTGCCTGTTCGCAAGTTGTGGTGCGAACCGAACTGGGGGTTGTTCGGCTCAACCCCAACAGACACGGGGACAGGAGCCTTTAGCCAAGTGGATTTCATCTAATGGAATCCACATAGGGGTTCTGAAGGTGGATTCTCACAGTTGTGATGAGCTTGGTGTCATTCTGGGAGCAAGTGAGTGCATTATGTGTCATTATGTTTATCTTTGCTTAATAAAGAAGTTTATTGAACTACTAGGGCATGTGCGTCCCTAGTCTGTTGTTTAGATCGTCCACTGTCCTTGTTTTGGCAATTCAAAGGATGGCTGCAAAGACCCTATACAGTGAAGGCTGAAACACTAGTTCTGAGCTTTTTTAGCTCGTCACATCTAAACGCGAACGTGTAATTATTTGTGATCTGGTTAATAAAAAATATGATTTTTGTGATTGTGAATAAATAGTGAGTAAACATCCAATGGGGATTGGTCCCACAGAAAGTGATGATCCTGATTGTTGTTTAAAATCTTTATTTTGCTAATCAATATTAAAAAATTCAAATTCTGAACCATTTAATTTCATTGTGCCCTGTGACTGGTTACCAAATTACTTAAAGTGGAAGTTTAGTCAAAAAATTAAGTCCTGAAGATCACTTCAGGCTGGACCCTTTTGCAGGTGTAGCTATGTAAAACATTAAAAATGAGTGTCTATACTGTTTAATCACTTCAGCCCCGGAAGAATTTACCCCCTTCCTGACCAGAGCACTTTTTGCGATTTGGCACTTGGTGCTTTAACTGACAATTGCGCGGTCGTGCAACGTGGTACCCAAACAAAATTTACGTCCTTTTTTCCCACAAATAGAGCTTTCTTTTGGTGGTATTTGATCACCTCTGCGGTTTTAATTTTTTTCGCTATAAACAAAAAAAGAGCGACAATTTAAAAAAAAAAAAGCTATATTTTTTACTTTTTGCTATAAGAAATATCCCCAAAAAATATAAAAAAAAATAATAATTTCCCCAGTTTAGGCCGATATGTATTCTTCTACATATTTTTGGTAAAAAAAAATTGCAATAAGCGTATATTGATTGGTTTGCGCAAAAGTTATAGCGTCTACAAAATAGGGGATAGTGTTATGCCATTTTTATTATTCATTTTCTTTTTTACTAGTAATGGCAGCGATCTGCGTTTTTTATCGTGAATCCGACATTATGGCGGACACATCGCACACTTTTGACGCTATTTTGGGACCATTGTCATTTATACAGCGATCAGTGCTATAAAAATGCACTGATTACTGTGTAAATGACACTGGCAGGAAAGGGGTTAACCACTAGGGGGCGAGGAAGGGGTTAAGTGTGTCCTAGGGAGTGATTCTAACTGTGGGGGGGGGGGCTGGGCTACGAGTGACATGACAGCGATCACTGCTCCCGATGACAGGGAGCAGTAGATCACTGTAGTGTCACTAGGAACAGGGAAATGCCTTGTTTACATAGGCATCTCCCTATTCTGCAGCTCAGTGACACGATCGCGGGACACCGGCGGAAATGGAGTCCGCGGGCACGGTCACGGAGCTCGCGGAAGGTGCGTTGCTTTGCGCAGCCGTGCCATTCTGCCGACGTATATCTATAGGAGGCGGTCGGCAATCGGTTGAAATCCAGTAGTACACTGTCTCACCCTGCTCTGCTGACAGCGTTAAAGTGGAATTAAACCCTCCTATCCATTACAGCCAAGGAAGCTACTTCTTATTGATCTACAGCAGCCATGGTGTAACACCAATCATTTGATGGGTTGACAGTTTGGTTGAGGACTCAAGCAAATGTGACAGTTGGCAATGCTGGCATTCCTAGGAATGTAACTGTTTTTTGAAACCATTAAATTAATCGGCTTAGTTCCACTTTATGATTTACTGCTTTTCATGGGCTCTGGGCTTCAGCAAAATGTCAGCCTTGAGTGAAAAGAAACAGCAGCAATGCTAAAGGCAATTTACAGCGCACACTATTGTTGGTAGTGTAATTATTAATGTAGAATATATGTTCCTTGTTAAAGCACATTATTTTTTATCAATTAGTTATGGGTAAAGTTACGCTTGAAGTGTCCCGCGCTGTTCAAACGGTTTAGCACCCCTGGGTTAAAGTATACAGGGGTGTCTTCTTTCCACCTCCAGCATGCTGATTTGGCTGTGAAAGAGCAACAGTAGACAGATGAGGGCAAGGCATCATTAATCTGCATCTTTATATCTGCCAGTTCAGCTTTATTTATCGTATTTCTTGCCTGCCAATACCTCTTTAACCACCATCTGTCCCTAACTGCAATATTTCCATCATAATATAAAACAGTTATGCTTTATTGTTAGATATGATGTGTCCTTTATACCAATATGCACCCCTTCCCTGACTGCCTTTGTCCACAAAAAAACTGGGCTCAATATTGCAAATGTAAGGCAAAGAATCTTTATGAGAGCGTTTCTAATTACTTTATGTCATGGCACAATTTTTTGCCTGTGGGCAACAAGGATAACATTCTAAAATATACTCTTATAATTGTTAAAACGTGTTAAAGTAATATGCAACATATAAATCTAAAGGTGCACTGTCATAATATTAAAGTTACACAAGGAATGCAAAAATAAATAAAAAATCACACTGGAATTTTTTTACCTGTTAAAGCATAATGGACCAAGTTCTAAAGTGAAATTCTGGGTAACTATACTAGTATGCATGAATAAATTCCTTACAAGTTCCAGTGCATTTTGCCTAGGCTAAGATAAAGTCATTAGCCTGTGCAGGCAGGGGGAAGAATTCCTACATTTCCTCTTACTCAGTGATCTGACTGCATGGGAATTATGTAACAAGTCACAAGGTAAGAGGCTGCGGCAAGGGCTGATCTGTTTCAGACAATGGTCAATACAGCTAAGATTGGCACTGGCCTTTCGGCACTGACAAAGATCAAGTGTAGTATCTGTTCTTATCAGTGTCCAGTAGGGGTGCTTTGCCATCATTCTGGCCTTTTGGCGCAAATGTCTGGATATATATGTAGCGCCCCCCCAATATTTGGGGGCGCTATGTGTCTATTTAGGGGTAATCTGAGCCAGTAATTGGGCTCAGACCAATTGATTGTTCTGGATTGTTTCTGCTCTGGGTGTGATACTCCTGGCAGTAGTGTTCCCTGTTGCCTGTAGGTGGCACTGTCACCACTGGCATAGGTGAACCAAGAGGGGTATCACAGCACCTTGGGTGTTCTCTCTCAGCAACCGTGTGGTGGGCGTGGTCGGCCTGCTGTGCATGCTGGGAGGGGGTACATAGGGGGCAGACACCATTAGAGGTGGGTGTGTTCCAGGGGACCTTTGGTCCTGTAGGTGTGCCTAGTGGCCCGTATGGCACGAGGTGTGCGAGTGTGTTTGGGCCTCGGGCACCTTCAGCCCGAGGCTGCATTGCTGCATGGTAGCCCCGCTCCGCTGGCAGGGGCCTACGCCTCAAAGAAGGATCCCAGGCTGCCCATCTGTAGAGGGCCCACCTTTAGGAAAGGAGACCAGGGGAGGATCAGTCCCAGAGGAGACTAGCGACGGTACCGCTGTCTCGGGAAGAGGCCTGGAAACTCGCCTAAAGAGGGATTCACTGTCTTGATTATCCGTGCTCCATCCCGGCTGCTAGGACCGCTCTCATAGGGACTATCCGGGTGAGCAATACCTACTCAGGCTTGAGTGGCGACGAAGGATTAACACTGTGCTCTAGGTGTTGCGTGCCTGAACCTTTTTCCCCTTACTCTCATCTTCTTACTCTTTATTCAAGTTCACTGCAAAGATAAAAGAATAAAACCTTGCTGCTTGGGATTTACTCCTGTGTGGACATTGGCCTTTTTCTGAGGAACTTCTACCTAGACAACGGAGAGAGGGGATCCACTCTAGAGAGGTAATTGCTGCAAGACCCAAACAATAACACCGCTCGCTCCACTCTATACACAGGGAGGGGATACCGGGCAAGTAGCAGGTGTGCCCCGCTACAGGTGGAGGATGGCAGGAGAAAAAGGGGTGTGTGTGCTACATATAGTATCCCTGCTAGTCTGCCCTGAGGGATCTTCCCTGTGGGAACAGAAATCAGAATGCCCACTGCCTGAAGCAGGAGGCCTGGGAGTAATTTCCTGGTGTGGAGGATTTATAGGGGCCAGTGCCTCCTGATATGGGCAGTGCTACCATGGTATCAAGTTCCTCCTGAGAGTGGCATCCCGTGCGTGCTGGAGTAGCACTATGGGTGAAACCACTGTGTAAAACTGCACTAGACCACAACACCAAATGGGCTAGGCTGAGACCGGGGCAATTTTTGTTACCAGGCCTCAATGCTTAGCCTCTGGGCACAACATTGCCATTTTTTTTCATTTTTAATGCGTTCACTCTCTACGTGTGTCTCATTGCACTTTATTTTTCTTTACTCGCAGATGGTAGGGTGTGGGTCTTCGGGCCTCCCCTAAAGTCTATGGGGAGGATGTGTGACCATCAGGTTCCTTCCCCGTCTGCTATAAAGGCAACCCCTATTGGGAGAGCCTCCCAAACAGTACTTATTGATCGGCTTTGGCTAATAATGAGGAGGCATTTTGTACAAAGCAAGGTCCATAAAAACATGGAGGAGCGACTTTGGGGTGGAGGAACCCAATAGGTATGAATTAGAGCGGAGACTGCGAGCCAGGCCTTCTCGTCCACATCTGTGCTTGACCTCACAAATGCGCTTCTGAAAGAATGGTCAAACATTTCCATAGACACACTCCTAAACCTTCCCAGAAGAGTTGAAGCTGCAAAGAGTGGACCAACTCAATATTAAACCCTACGGACTAAGACTAGGATGCCATTAAAGTTCATGTGCGTGTAAAGACAGGTGTCCCAATACTTTTGGTAATATAGTGTATATATAGGTCTGCCTCCCTCTGGATTTCCAAGGTTTAATGTAGTCTATTGTGTTTGTTTTTTTCTTTTTTTTTCTTTTTTACTGCGTAAGCTTTTGCAAACAGACGTTTCTCATCTTTTCATTGTATGTTACATTATTTTAATCTGTGTGTGCAAATCTTTTGATTTAGGCTATGTTCACACATGGTAATATGCAGCATTTTACTGTGCAGGTTAGTACAGTGCTGGCTTCAGCAGGGAACAGTGTGACGTATGTCTCAGTGCTTCACACTGCTTGCCTTTTTTTTACTTTTTTTTTACAACTTTATTTGAAGTGTAATATAGTGACCATTTATTCATGTCACTACACAGCTGCATTGTGCATTGTGCAGTGCATTGTGCTACTGGGCAGTGACATGCAAAAAACATCCAGCACAGTGCGAAAAAGTGCAGACATGCTGCATTTCTCCACACTGCATCACACCGCACTGCACATCGCACGAGTGTCACAGTGTGAACCCTAGCAGTAATCTGCAACTAACCAGTGCAGAAAAATGGAGGTCACCACAAACAGTGATAATGAGCCCTTACCCAACTGAAAAGGTTCTGTGGAATACTAGTACCATATAAAAAGTAATAACATGATAAAAATGCTGCTTACCTCTCCACAAAAATGCCTGCCTGTACAGCATGTACAATGCTGCGGAACCTTGGCTTTTCCTCAGACCGTCGACCTGTGGCCCGTGTTTGCTGTGTAAATGTAGAAGCCAGCCAGTCTCTGACCTCAGAGGGTACAGCATCTGAGCGAATTTCTTGAAGTTCATCTTCTGTGTCTAGGATTTGTCTGCAGAGAGAAAATACAGAAGAAAACAGTTAATAAACTGAGGAAAACAAAATGAACACTCACATACTTCTAAGCGGAAAGAAAACGCATGTATTTAGAACCAAGGCTGCTCAGGAATGTAAGAAAATATGCTAGGCCAGGATTGAAATGACATAAAAAATAAACATTTAAATAAAAAGAAGTTATTAGAATTATTTACCAAGTAAGGGATAGAAACATCACTGCGGAATCCTGTTCTACTACACAGGGTCCCAAAAAAATGGAACCAATTAAGGAGCAACCAAAAGAAAACACACAGTTCACCAGTCAGGATAATGAAGCTCCTGCTTATCTAGATGCACAGCCATGCACTCCTTTATGAGGAACAGAAACTGGAGGAAAAAATAGGCTCTTTACTAATAATTTAAAGCATATCTGAACCCAAAATCTAAAATGTAATTTCTATCACAGCTTACCAATCCGTATAGCCCAACTTCAGGCACAAATGAAAATAGTGCATTGTGCATCAATGACCTTACTCCTTAGTCTTAAATATCAACACCTCTTTCTAAGCCATCCTGCAGTGTAATGTGTCAAAGTCCCAGTTTCTTCTATGAGCCAAGCTAATATCCTGCTCTGGGGATCAGATATTTTTCCCTGGTTGTTATCTTCTTGGGCACTGGTCTCCTCACCACCCCCATGAGTTCCCCTGACTTTAGAGCCCACGGGAGAGGACGAAGCCACTGAAAGTGTTGCCTCTACCAATAGGAGGTATGCATATCAAGCAGGCAGTGGACACCCAAAGAAGGACACCAGAAAGTTGAAAGAAGAGAGAAAGATCATCATGTGACCATGGCTTCAGTTAAGTAAAATAGTTAGTGTTTTTTCATACCAGCAGTTACAGTGGGTGGAATGGATGGGTCAAAACAGTTTTCTAACAAATTGGCTTTGGAATTTAAATGAGGTGGCCACATTCGTTTTCTTTTAATTTCATCTAGTGGTCTGATCAATGTCTTTTTTTTTAACTTCCATTAACAGACCCAGCTGTCCAGTAAACATGGCAGTTAGAACCGTAGGGTTGCCACCTGTACGGGATTCACCCGGACAGTCCGGGTTCTGAATCATCTGCCCGGTTTTCAAACTCTCTGAAACCCGGACAGACCATCAGGCAGGGGGAGCTCCATTAGCATATGTGTCACTGTGGAGACAGCAGCAGTGTCACTGCTTCTCCATAAAAACAATGTGCTGCGGTAATTGTTAGAATCTAAAGCTCATTCCATCCTGTCTCCCCCCTCCAGGCTCCTGCAGGGTCTCTCTTATCAGTGACTAACTCCCACACAAACCCCCCCTTCTGATCACTAGTGCGGTGTGCTTAGAGAACCCGGGAGGCGGAGCTGAGGAGGAGATCATGTCGGGAGGAGTAGATAATGTTGGGCTGGCGCTGCTCACACTACATGCAGGGAAGAGGTGAGCTGAGAATTTTTGTCTGAGGAGTCTCCTGGGGTGGAAATCTGACAGGATTTGTTTGGCAGGAGTTGCTGTGAAGGGTTAAGGTGACAGGAGGATCGGGAGTGCGTCTGACGATATCTTCCTCCAAGCCTCACACCTCTGTCTATACAAACATCCCCCCATCCTCAGTCCAGATAATGTGCAGTAATTTATGACCATTCATTAACCCTGTGTGTGTGTGGAGAGTGTAAACTTCTGATTGTACAGAGCTTGGATAACACAGAGATATATGAATGGTCATCCATTACCCTCACATTATCTGTACATACAGAGTGCTGGGAGCTGGGAGCTTTCATTGTTGTACTGTTGTAAATATTAGTGGATGCGTACAATAGCTTTTGTTTTTATATACATCACTATTTCTCAGCCCTCAACTCCCCCCAGGTGCATCACCCCCCCCCCCCAGACCACTTCATACATCCAGCTGGCATCATCCCCTCCACACTCCACTACTACACTTCCTCCCCTCCCATCCTCTCCGCACTCCTCTCCTATACATACTACCCCCACCATCCCCTCCGCACTCCTCTCCTACACATACTACCCCCACCATCCCCTCCGCACTCCTCTCCTACACATACTACCCCCACCATCTCCTCCACACTCCTCTCCTACACATACTACCCCCACCATCCCCTCTGCACTCCTCTCCTACACATACTACCCCCACCATCCCCTCCGCACTCCTCTCCTACACATACTACCCCCACCATCCCCTCCGCACTCCTCTACTACACATACTACCCCCACCATCCCCTCCCTACTCCTCTCCTACACATACTATCCCCATAATCCCCTCCGCACTCCTCTCCTACACATAATACCCCCACCAACCCCTCCACACTCCTCTCCTACACATACTACCCCCACCATCCCCTCCGCACTCCTCTCCTACACATACTACCCCCACCATCCCCTCCGCACTCCTCTCCTACACATACTACCCCCACCATCCCCTCCGCACTCCTCTCCTACACATACTACCCCCACCATCCCCTCCGCACTCCTCTCCTACACATACTACCCCCACCATCCCCTCTGCACTCCTCTCCTACACATACTACCCCCACCATCCCCTCTGCACTCCTCTCCTACACATACTGCCCCCATTATCCCCTCCCCACTCCTCACTCCTCTCCTATACATAGTACCCCCATTATCCCCTCCTCACTCTTCTCCTATACATACTACCCCCATCATCCCCTCCTCACTTCTCACTCCTCTCCTATACATAGTACCCCCACCATCCCCTCCGTACTCCTCTCCTATACATAGTACCCCCACCATCCCCTCCGCACTCCTCTCCAAACATAGTACCCCCACCGTCCCTTTCGCACTCCTCTCCTACACATACTACCCCCACCATCCCCTCCGCACTCCTCTCCTACACATACTACCCCCATTATCACCTCCTCACTCCTCTCCTATACATACTACCCCCATTATCCCCTCCTCACTCTTCTCCTATACATACTACCTCCATCATCCCCTCCTCACTTCTCACTCCTCTCCTATACATAGTACCCCCACCATCCCCTCAGTACTCCTCTCCTATACATAGTACCCCCACCATCCCCTCCGCACTCCTCTCCAAACATAGTACCCCCACCATCCCCTTCGCACTCCTCTCCTATACATAGTACCCCCACCATCCCCTCCGCACTTCTCTCCTATACATAGTACCCCCACCATCCCCTCTGCACTCCTCTCCTATACTTACTACCCCCACGATCCTCTCCGCACTCCTCTCCTATACATCCTACCCCCACCATCCTCTCCACACTCCTCTCCTATACATACTACCTCTATCATCCCCTCCGCACTCCACTCCTATACATACCCCCATCATCCCCTACACACTCCTCTCCTATACATACTACCCCCACCATCCCCTCCACACTCCTCTCCTGTACATACTACCCCCATCATACCCACCACACTCCTTCTACCACGCTGCATGTCGCAGAGCTTGTTGCCTCTAAGCTTCGGCCTGCCACATTAATGCTGGCTCCAATGAGACAGCCATCTTTAAACCTGGGGGACACATGATCTTCAATTGTCCGGAGGCCCCATGAGTTATCAGTCCACCCCTGGCCCAGACTGTGGCTACCCAGCACGGTTGCTCACTGCAATTGTAAGCCAAGAGCATCAACTTTGTTGACTCTGAAGTAAAGGGGGACTCTTGTGATTATCACCATATGATTAGAAATGTTATTTAATCACAAAATATATGTATAGTGTATACTACATAAATACATAAACATTGGCTTGCATTGTACAGAGGGAGGTAATGAATTTAATTTTATACTGAAAAAAAAAATTGCTGTGCGCTGCTAATGTGTTCGGGTTTGGCTTATAGAAAAGGTGGCAACCCTAGTTAGAAGGTTGAGACAAACCATTTACCACTGACAGGGGTGCTTACAATGGTAAAACATTTAACCCAAAAGGAAAAAGACTGTTGCTGTAATTGCTTAAAAGTGTTAGCTGGAGTTCACCTTTAATTTGTTAGTCAAGTCCATATCTACTAGTGCATCTAACACTAACCCAGATTGACAATGCTGCTGTCCAAGGGTATCTCTGTTGCTCCTATATATAACAGAGCCACCCTAAGGCAAGAAATGTCATACTGACCAGATTACTAAGTAAAAATAAAGTAAAGAATCTTAAAAAATAAATCTAATGCAGCCACTACATTTAGGTATCGGTAAGCTGCAATATATAAAATATGTTTGTTTTTAGGTTCAGATATGCTTTAAAGCAACCTAATGTAAGGAGAGAAGAACCACATAAATATGTTTGTGGTCCTTACTTATAGCAATTATTCCTCCTTTATGAATTGGAAAATTCTTCCACAGCTGCCAGTCAGAATCAAAGTTTCAGAGCAGAATTAAATATGACTGGTGGGTAAGAGTAGACATGTGCACTGCCGGAAAAAAAAAAATTGTTTTCGTTTCATTCGTTTTTTTTTGCTTTTTTTCGGAAATTTGAAAATTCGGAAATTCGGGAAATTCGAAAAATTAGTTTTTTTCGTTTTAGTTTCATTTGTTTTTTTGCTTTTTTCGGAAATTCGGGGAATTTGAAAAATTTGTTTTTTTCGTTTTCGTTTTATTTATTTTTTTGCTTTTTTTGGAAATTCGGGAAATTCAAAAAATGTGTTTTTTTAGTTTACGTTTTATTAGTTTTTTGGCTTTTTTCGTAAATTCGGAATTCCGAATTTCCAAAAAAAGGGGAAAAAAACGAATTAAACGAAAACGAAAAAAAAAAACGAATTTTCGAATTTCCGAATTTCCGAAATTCGTAAATTCAAAAAATTCGTAATTCGAAAATTCAAATTTTCAAATTTCCCACTTTCGGATTTTAGATCTTCGAATTTTAGATTTTTGAATTTTGCAATTACGAATTTTCGATTCTCGAATTTTCGAAATTTCAAATTTTTTTCGGAAATTCGGAAATTCGAAAATCTGGATTTCCAAATTTCTGAAATTCTGAAATTTCGGAAATCCGAAAATCCAAAAATTCTGAAATTGAAAAATTGAAAAATTTGAAATTTCGGAAATAACGAATTTCTCAAAATTCGTTAAAAACGAATTAGAAACTAAACGAATTGCACATGTCTAGCTAAGAGTGAGTGACTTTAGTTCTTGGTAACAAAAGGCTAATACTTAAAGCCTTTGATACTGTTGGTCAGTTAAAAATGGTGTCTGTCAATCCACTGATGTCAATAAATGAAGCAAAAGTTAGTCAGCAACTTTAATCTTTCACCTGTCCATCCAAGTGAATACAATGCAAGTTCAAATAAACTCATTCTGCCCGTGATTTTTTTTTTTCTATATATATAACCAGCTAATATATGCCTGGTCACTATTTAGCAGAGTGTGAATTGGTATGTTATGATAGTGTAAGCTTTTTTCAAACTTTTCAACACAAAGGAACCCTTGAAATAACTTTCTGGTCTCAGAGAAACCCCTGCTAATACAGTAATTATTATATCTGCAGATCACTACTCATAAGTGGGATAGTCAGTGAGAAGAGTGCTCCTTACATATGTAGTCAGTGGTACGAATGCCCCTCTTATGGATAGCTAAAAGGATCATTGATGTCAATGGGATCTGAGAGGAAGAAACTGCTAATTGCGCAAGAAACCCCTAGAGGAACCCTCAGATTCTATGGAACCCTGGTTGAGAAAGGCTGGTGTAAGGCATTGCACTAAGAAAGTAAAACATTGCTTACTCCCACTCTGGATGTATATACTTATGGAGCGTCGGTTGTTCTCAGTATGAAATGTTAATGCCTAACTTCAGCCAAAACTGCCTGGTTGTTAGATGTGGGCAGTGGTGAAGGGACAGTTTTTTTTCGCTGTCTTGTTGTCTTTGTCCACATTATGGGAATATCCGTCCCCCCCACACTTCCTGTCAGACTGCAGGATTTGTGCAATCAATAGTAGCTATGCTGCTCCAAATTACCCCCAGCCCTCATTAGGTGCATGCCCAGGAGCACATCCCCACTCAGCTGTACTGCTTGTCATGGAGAAATGAACGGGCCACACATTGATGCCATCACTGATGTAAAACCAGCTTTAATATAATAAGTAGAGGATTCACAACATACTGTATTGGGGTTGATTTACTAGGCAAATAGACTGTGCACTTTTGCATTGCACTCTGCAAGTGTAGTTGCGCCAGAGCTTAGTAAATGAGGTAAGGCTTCACTTTACAAAGAACACCCAATCACATGCAAGGGGGAAAAAAAAGAATTTTTTCTTGCACATGATTGGATGATGGAAGTCAGCAGAGCTTTCCCTCATTTACTAAGCTCTGGAGCAACTGCACTTGCAAAAGCACACATTTGCCTTTAGTAAATCAACCCCATAGTCTCACCTGTCCACCTACCGCTCCAACTCATTTCATAGTACAAAGGGTTTAATCATGGAGGCCATAATTAAGCACAATTTGCGGCCCATTCATTTCTACTTGACAAGTGAAACGGCTGAGTGGGGATGCGCTCCTGGGTGTTCACCTGATAAATGCTGGAGGTAGAGAGAGAGAGGCGATTTGGAGCAGCAAAAATAAAAACACTGTTACAGTTGTCCTTTAGGCTTGGTTCACATTGATGCGACATAGGATCCGACTTATGAGACCTCAAGTCAGATGACATGTGAAATTCAATGTTTGCCTATGAGAGCCAACTTAATTAATACTACACAAGTCTGTCCAACTTTAGAAAAGGTTTCTGCAATACTTTGGTCCTGATACGACTTTAAGGACCAAGTCTAAAAAGTCACATCAAAGTTGGACTCAAAGTCCGACTCCAAAGTTGCACTGAAAGTCACGTGACTTTGGAGCCTATTATTTTATGACTCCTTTTTTTGCTCTCTTCACTTTAAACATTTAATAGAACCTCAATTATTACCAGCCAGCAGTTTAAGTGGTGACTGAGAGGAAGCCATCTGATAATCTTTGTAAATTGACTTTTACATAAAAATATTGCAAACATTGATAATACAAAGTGGACTTAATTAATTCAGATGATCTGTGCGATAAAACCAGATGTGAATAAAAAAAATAAAAAAATCATAAAAACTTGAAATTATTACACAGTAATAAAAATTACGGTACGTGTTTTGCTTTATTGAGTTGACCATAGCACTACTAAATATTTCTAGAACAAAGAGTGATTGATGTGTGTCTCACCGTGTCTCATCAATATATACAGCTTCCAGCAATGAGGCAGTGTACTCCAAGTTTTTTTTCAGTTCCACAATGTTGACCTCTCCATTCTCTAGTTGCTTCACCATGTACTTCAGGCTGTAGATAAAGCAAAGACATGAGCGGTAATTACAATGACTGAAAATCTAATTGGTATATACAGTATGAGCACCAGCAGTTTTCGTAATACGCATTTGACAGTTTTCGTAATACACATTTGACTTGCAAATCATTTGTCCACAGAGGACAAATACAAGAAAATGTTCACCTTGTACAAATCCGTACATGCACTTATCACATGAAATCTACGGCTCGCACTTAGATCAAATTAATCCTCAGTGTTCTCACTTGGATCACTACACTAGAGGACATTCAAAATTGCTTCAATAGCTTAATACTATTAATGCCCTATCTGCAGAAAAGGAAACTGTGTTTAATTTAAACCCACCCTTCCTTGAGTTTTTACATTTATTCAAACCGCCAAATTGTTTTTCTTTTCAAATTGTTATTATAAAAGGTTAAAGTGTATCTAAAGCCAACCCTCTTTTTCTTTTTCGTTTTTTTTTGGGGGGGGGGGGGGGTTATTTTGTTTAATTTTGGAAAAAACTGTAACAAATTACAGCCTCTGCCAGAGTCTGTATTCCTACCGTGTTTCCCCGAAAATAAGCCCGGGTCTTATATTAATTTTGGCAACAAAAAAGGGATTTTTATAACAGCTTACCTGTAAAATCCTTTTCTTGGAGTACATCACGGGACACAGAGCGACTTAGTCATTACTAATGGGTTATATAGTTTACCTTCAGGTGTTGGCACTGGCCAATTCCAAACCGGAAGTACCCTCCCCTATATAAGCCCCTCCCACCCGGGAGCACCTCAGTTTTGTAGCCAAGCAATAAGTGTCCCAAAAAGAGGGGTGGGAGCTCTGTGTCCCGTGATGTACTCCAAGAAAAGGATTTTACAGGTAAGCTGTTATAAAAATCCCTTTTTCTTTTTCGTACATCACGGGACACAGAGCGACTTAGTCATTACTAATGGGACGTCCCAAAGCAATGCCAAATGAGGGGGGGGTACATAAGCTGGGCGCCATCAGGCATGAGGATCTTTTGCGGCCTGCAACACACTGCGCCCAAAGGCGACATCCTCCTGACTTCTAACGTCTACCTGATAGAATCTAGTAAACGTGTGTACCGAAGACCATGTTGCGGCCTTACATACTTGAGCCAGGGAGGCCTGGTGATGCACTGCCCATGAAGTTCCAACCGCTCTTGTGGAGTGCGCCCTAACTTTGAACGGAGGCGGTCTCTTTCTCAAGCCATAGGCTTGTATTATGACCTGTCGAATCCACTTGGCTAAAGTAGATTTTGATGCTGCCTGACCCCTTCTGGGGCCTTCCGGCAGAACAAACAAAGAATCCGTTCTGCGAATCTGAGCAGTGGCTTTTAGATAAGCTTTAACTGCTCTTACCACATCCAAAGAATGTAATAACTTTTCCTCTACTGAGCTAGGTTTGGGGAAAAAAGAAGGAAGAACCACATCTTGGTTCAAATGAAACCTCGATACCACCTTAGGAAGAAAGGCTGGATGAGGACGTAATACTACTCTGTCCTTATGGACAACCAGATATGGCTCCTTACAGGACATAGCTGCTAATTCCGACACTCTTTTAGCCGAACAAATGGCTACTAAGAAAACCAATTTCCTGGTGAGAAGAACCAAGGAAATGTGTTGTAATGGTTCAAACGGTTGTTTCTGTAGAACCGACAGAACCAGGTTTAAGTCCCAAGGACATATGGGAATACTAACCGGAGGGCTAATACGCATCACTCCTTGTATAAAGGCTTTGACTAGTGAATGCGAAGCCAAGGGCCTTTGAAAAAATATTGACAAGGCCGAAATCTGACCCTTGATAGTACTCAAGGCCAGCTTCCTATCTACAGCCCACTGTAGGAAGTCCAGAATCCTCCCTATCATGTACTTACGTGGATGCCATTTCTTGGTCTCACACCACGTAATGTACGCTTTCCAGATCCTATAATAGATCTGCCTGGATACCGGTTTCCTGGCATTGATCATGGTAGATACCACAGAATTAGAGAGCCCTCTCTTTTTCAGAATGTGGGCTTCAATAGCCAGGCCGTCAAACCTAGGGCTGGTAAGGAAGGGTGGTATATCGGTCCTTGCGACAGCAGGTCCGGACGAAGTGGGAGGGTCCAAGGACTCCTCACTGACATTTTTACAATCTCCGCGTACCATGCCCTTCGGGGCCACGCTGGAGCCACCAGAATCACTGGTTTCTTTTCTACCCTGATTCTGCGGAGTAATCGCGGTAACAATTGTGGCGGTGGGAATGCATATATCAGCTTGAACCGATCCCAAGGGAACACTAGGGCATCCGAGCCGCAAGCTAGGGGATCCCTTGTGCGAGACACAAACCTGTCCACCTTTGCGTTGAATCTGGATGCTAGCAGATCTACATCCGGTGTTCCCCACCGCTGGCATATTGCCTGGAAAACCTCGGGGTGAAGAGACCATTCCCCCGGGCATAATTGTTGGCGACTTAGAAAGTCCGCTCTCCAATTTTCCACTCCTGGGATGAAAACCGCGGATATGGCTGGGACATATCTTTCTGCCCACTCCAGGATGCAATTTGCTTCCTTCTGGGCTGCACGACTTTTGGTGCCACCCTGATGATTGATATATGCCACTGCCGTGGCATTGTCTGATTGAATTCTGACAGGGGACCCCTGGAGTTTGGATGTCCATGCTACTAGGGCATACCGGGCTGCTCGTATCTCTAAGAGATTGATGGGCAGGGCCTTTTCTGCTTCTGACCACCTGCCCTGGAGAGACCATTGCTCCAGCACTGCCCCCCAGCCGATGAGGCTGGCATCTGTAGTGACCACCTTCCAAGAAACCGGACTGAAGGGTTTCCCCCTTTCCAGATTATGGGGCACCAACCACCAATGGAGGCTCTTGCGAACGGAAGGGGACAGGGACATTGGTAAGTCTAAAGCCTGAACTTTTTTGTTCCAGGCTGACAGTATGGCCCTTTGCAAATTCCTTGAATGGAATTGACCGTAGGGTACCGCTTCGAATGAAGCCACCATCTTTCCCAGCAGCCTCATGCAGAGACGTATGGATGGTTTTCTTTTTGTACCCACTAAGTGGGTCAAATTTCTTAAAGACGACACCTTCTCTGGAGGTAAGAAAATCTTTCTCTGATTTGAATCCAGCCTTAGCCCTAAGTATTCCAGACTTTTGACTGGTCTTAGAGCTGACTTGTCCCGGTTGATAATCCAACCGTGATATTCCAGATACTCGATTGTCTTGTGAATAGCTACTTCCAGCTTTTCCACTGAGTGGTCTATTAGTAGCAGGTCGTCTAGATATGCCATTATCGTTACACCCTGTGTTCTTAGATTGGCCAATAATGGGGCCAGAATTTTTGTGAACACTCGTGGTGCTGTGGCCAGACCGAAAGGTAAGGCTCTGAACTGAAAATGGCGCCCTTCTACTGCAAAGCGTAGAAATTTCTGATGGGCCGGAAAGATGGGAATATGCAGATAAGCATCCCTTATGTCGATCGAGGCTAGCCATTCCTGCCCTTGTAGGGCGGTGGCCACTGATCGGATCGACTCCATCCGAAAGGTCCTGATATTTAGGAACTTGTTTAGCCCTTTTAGATTTAATATGGGCCTCACGTCCCCATTTGGTTTGGGGACTGTGAAAAGGTTCGAGTAAAACCCGAATCCGCTTTCTTCCAGGGGAACCTTCATGATTACCCCTTGGAGCAATAGTTGTTCTAGTGCCAGAAGGAGGGATCCTCTCTTTTGGGGATCTCTTGGCACGTTTGACCTCATAAATTGGGCAGGAGGAGTGCCTTTTAACTCCAGCTTGTATCCCAGACTTACTGCGGAGAGCACCCATCTGTCTCTGATGGTGTCCCGCCAGGTCTCTGTGAACAACTGAAGTCTTCCCCCCACCCGATTGAGCGGGGGCAATACTTCATGCCTTAGGGGGAGGTTTTGTACCTCTCTTGATCCAGGGCTTCTTGTTACCCTGTGATTGTCCCTGATTTCTGCCCCCTGAATTTGACCGCGGAGGCCGTCGGAACTGCTTCCCAGCCGATGTGCCCGGGACTGGAGAGGTAGGCCTCTTAAAAGAAGGACTTCTACCCTTGTTCTTAACCGGTAAGAGTGAACTTTTACCGGCAGAAATTTTCTGGATATATTTGTCCAGATCTTCTCCAAATAAGCGTTCTCCATGAAATGGGAAGCTAACCAGCAGTTTTTTACAGGGAGCTTCAGCAGACCAGTTTTTGAGCCACAGAAGCCTACGCATATGTACTATAGACAGCGTAAAGCGGGAGGCCTGTTGGATTGTATCCTTTATGGCGTCCACCGCAAAACACAAGGCTCTAGGCAGGTCAGCTAGGGCATGAGCCTGCTGATCTGGTAAGTCCCTTAAGACTTGTTTCAACTGATCTTTCACTGCTTGGCAGACTCCAATCGCTGCTACCGCAGGTTGTGTCACCATACTTGCTGTAGAGAAAGCAGATTTTAGTAAAGACTCCAATTTTTTATCTATTGGGTCTTTGAACATTGGAACATTATCTACTGGACATGTCAGTGATTTGTTAACAGAAGAGATGGCTGCGTCCACTATAGGGACCCTCCATTTTCTTATGAACTTATCCTCCATGGGATAGATCACCGGAAATCTCTTGGGGGGAGCAAATATTTTATCAGGATGCTCCCAATCCTGGTAAATAAGCCCTTCTAATAAAGGGTGGATTGGGAAGGAACAGACCGCCTGGGGAGCTTTTAGCGACCCCAGCGAGGAAACCGTAGTGGATGGTGGTTCCGCCAGAGGCATTTTAAATGCTGATCGGACCATGTTAGTCAGAGACTGAACCCATAATCTTTCAGCCTGAGAAGCTGAGAAAGGTTCTTCCACTGTTGATTCCTCTATAAGTGAATCAACCTCATCCTGATCCCCTTCAGGTAGGTCGATCTCTGTGTGGGGCTGTTCCTCCACTAACAGGCACTCTGAAGGAGGAGACGGAGATCGGACGCGCTTTTCCTGTGACAGGGAAGCAGCGATCAATGCTGTTAATCTCTCTTCCAATCCTCCCAGAGTTGAGGATAAAACCTCCTCTGTTATATATACAGGAGCAGGTGGACTGGGGACAGCCGCAGCACCAGGCATTCCTGCGGGGTTTCTACGGCTACTGACCTCTGCATTCTCAGGGGAGATTGGTGCAGTGCAAGCATGCCCAATATCCTCAGAGCCCGATGGAGACCCCTTTGGCTTCCTGGAAGATCTATTTCCGGAGCGTCTGGACGACATATCCTTTAAGCACAAAGCTGAGGTATTCCCGTCGTCATACACCAATTTTTGCTGGTAATAGTCTAACACAGGTGCTGCTATATACCAGCTGGTGTCCACTAAAGTGCCTTTCTATGGGGATGCCTGCATCAACCGCCTCTGTGTGCCACTGTTTGTTGCTAGCTCTGTTTGCATGCAGCTGACACTTGTACTGTGTCTTTTAACCATGCTGGGACGCCCGCACATGCGCAGAAGCGCCGCGGCGCGCATCGAGCGTCATCCACCCGCCCCGCCCCTTTTTTTTCATAGGAGGCGCGTGCACGCGCCCGCGCGCGCGCCCGTGCGCCAATGGCGCCCTTTTCGAAAACCAACAGAGGACTAGGAGCCAGGGCCCTTTTTGCCGGAGGGCCTGTGCGGTGGATGAACGCAGCAACAGGGCAGAGGAAGTGGATTCCCTCAGAGAAACTTACCAGCTGCCTGGATCTTTTGAGTTGAGAAAACCAAAGATCCACATTTACAAGAAAAATGGACTACAGCGGCCTCTAGTGGTTTAACACAGGTACCGCGGTCCCTGTTTTTTTTTTTTTTTTTCTTGACTACTATTAAAATTTTACATTTTCAGTAGTTATAGGCAAACACAGATATTTAGCGGGAATACCGTTAGGTAACAGACAGAAAGACAAATTAGGCTTGGGGGTCCCCCAATAGAACCAAGTTCCTGAGGGCCCCCACTTACCTGATCCCCGCCGCAGGACTTTGTTTGGTCCACAAAAGTCCAAACTTCACCTATCACGGCAGGCATTGTAATTAAACCTTCAGGGACCGGGTTCCCAAGGATTCCACTCCCCTGGACCTGTATAGCACCCTGCACAGACAGCGTCTTGGTCGTGGGTATGACCAGAGCTCTGGATCCCAGGGTCCAGCCCTCCTAAGAGAAGCATTACAGGCAAAACCTTGCTCTTCTGCTGCAAGGCCCGGGTACCGACCGTTTAGCTATGAAGCTTTTTTGGTGGGATCCGGAACAGCTTACTAAGGCCCAAAAGAACCTGTACGCAAGCCCAGTGAAAACACATGTTACTCTTTGGCCAACACCTTAGACACTGGCAAAAAACTGAGGTGCTCCCGGGTGGGAGGGGCTTATATAGGGGAGGGTACTTCCGGTTTGGAATTGGCCAGTGCCAACACCTGAAGGTAAACTATATAACCCATTAGTAATGACTAAGTCGCTCTGTGTCCCGTGATGTACGAAAAAGAAAGACACATTAGGGGTTATTTTCGGGGTAGGCCTTACCATGTAATGATTTCTTACCATGTAATGTGCTGTCTTCTCTCCCCCTCTCTCTTCCTGCCTGACCGGAATCCCCAGTGTGAACTGGATTAAAATGCTTGTAAAATCCTATAATCCACTCTATTACAGTAGTATATAATGTAGAATGTGTGTGTTTCTGTAATATAATTGTGCCTAATACCTTCTTTATAGCGCCTCTCTGCCCTTTTGTGACCTGCCAGAGCTCTCTCCCCCTGCAATTATATTACAGAAACACACACATTGTACATTATATATTACTGTAATAGAGTGAATTTGAGGATTTTACAAGCATTTTAAACTAGGGCTTATTTTCGGGGTAGGGCTTATATTAAAGCTCTCCTGGAAAATAACGCTAGGTCTTATTTTCGGGGTATGTCTAATTTTCGGGGAAACACAGTATTAGGGAGATTTAGTCCCTCTTAATGTCCTTGTGATCAATTTCACTGGGACTGGAAGTGAGGGTCTATCCACCCTGTCACCAGGACAGGAGCAGGGGGAAATCTCCCAATGGATACGCTTGATCCTGTGACAACTGTCTCAGATTTATTTTTGCTTTCTGTTGTATGTATTAGAACAGAAGCAAAGAGAAATTTCCTGAAATGGACACAGATGTCAAGGGGTTTTAAATATTTCATAGTCTAAAATGACAAAAAAAATTAAGTTTTGGCTTTAGATATATTTTTTTTGCCAGCCAAAAGGGACAGTATTGAAAGATTCAGAGCGATTTTTACCCAAGTTTCGAGACATATAAATAGGCAGTAGCTGCTAAAAATTCAACAGTTTTTTAAACTCTCTACACATAACACCAGAAACAGAGAAAATTATGTAGAATCCTATAACAATTTAAGATGACGGAAGTCTGAAAAAAAAATGTTAAGGTTTAAATTAGAAGTTAATGTACGAGGGTGGGAGAGTATAGGAATTAGAAAGGGATTTCACATTACCCTTGACATGTTAAAGTAAAAACTAATTCTGTGAATGGAAGGCACACTTTTACTGCAATATTCTGATGACTGTAGGTCAGTGGCGTCACTAGGGTTGGTGTCACCTGGTGCGATAAAATTTGGTGTCACCCCCCCCTCCCCCAGTTCATTGAGCCACCCGGGGCACTGAGCATTCTAGCACATCAGCACAGCTCTCCCCCCGTGTAATCCCCCTAATGGAACCCCTGTGTAATTCCCCTAATGGAACCCCCCCTGTAATCCCCCTAATGTCACGTTCTCCCCCGTACAACCTCCCTAATGTAAGCCCCCTGCAATCCCCCTAATGTAATCCCCCTAATTTAACCCCCCCAATGCAATCCCCTTAATGTAACCCCCCTGTTCATTCCCCCTAATGTAACCCCCTGTATTCCCCCTAATGTAACCCCCCGTGCAATCCCCCTAATGTGACCCCCCGTGCAATCCCCCTAATGTGACCCCCCCGTGCAATCCCCCTAATGTAACCCCCCTGTGCAATCCCCCTAATGTAACCCCCCTGTGCAATCCCCTAATGTAATCCCCTTAATGTAACACCCCTGTATTCCCCCTAATGTAACATCCCTGTGCAATCCCCTAATGTAATCCCCTTAATGTAACACCCCTGTATTCCCCCTAATGTAACATCCCTGTGCAATCCCCTAATGTAATCCCTTTAATGTAACACCCCTGTATTCCCCCTAATGTAACATCCCTGTGCAATCCCCTAATGTAATCCCCTTAATGTAACACCCCCCCGTGCAATCCCCCTAATGTGACCTCCCCGTGCAATCCCCCTAATGTAACCCCCCTGTGCAATCCCCCTAATGTAACCCCCCTGTGCAATCCCCTAATGTAATCCCCTTAATGTAACACCCCTGTATTCCCCCTAATGTAACATCCCTGTGCAATCCCCTAATGTAATCCCCTTAATGTAACACCCCTGTATTCCCCCTAATGTAACATCCCTGTGCAATCCCCTAATGTAATCCCCTTAATGTAACACCCCTGTATTCCCCCTAATGTAACATCCCTGTGCAATCCCCTAATGTAATCCCCTTAATGTAACACCCCTGTATTCCCCCTAATGTAACATCCCTGTGCAATCCCCTAATGTAATCCCCTTAATGTAACACCCCTGTATTCCCCCTAATGTAACATCCCTGTGCAATCCCCTAATGTAATCCCCTTAATGTAACACCCCTGTATTCCCCCTAATGTAACATCCCTGTGCAATCCCCTAATGTAATCCCCTTAATGTAACACCCCTGTATTCCCCCTAATGTAACCCCCCTGTGCAATCCCCTAATGTAATCCCCTTAATGTAACACCCCTGTATTCCCCCTAATGTAACCCCCCTGTGCAATCCCCTTAATGTAACCCCCCTGTATTCCTCCTAATGTAACCCCCCTGTATTCCCCCTAATGTAACCCCCCCTGTGCAATTCCTCCTAATTTAACCCCCCCCCTGTATTCCTCCTAATGTAACCCTCCCTGCAATCTCCCTAATGTAACCCCCCCTGTATTCCTCCTAATGTAACCCCCCCCCCCTGTATTCCTCCTAATGTAACCCCCCCTGTGCAATTCCTCCTAATTTAACCCCCCCCTGTATTCCTCCTAATGTAACCCCCCCTGCAATCTCCCTAATGTAACCCCCCCCCCCCTATATCTCCTCTCTCCCTACAGTCACAGACCCCAGATCAGCGCGCTCTGTCCACATGGACGTTCCTCCTCCTGTTGTGAATATACTGTCAATGTGGAGGAGGAGGAGACTAGGCTCCGTCGGTCTGAGGAATGTATTTGTTGTGAGCCGGCACCTCTCCCCACCTGCCTGAGCATCAATAGGCGGATTGCAGTGCCGGGCGCTGTGCACTGGACTATGGCACTGTCTGCCTCGAGTCACAACACAATTCCTCCTCCCTCCCCGAACATTGCGGGGAGCGAAGGAGACACTGGAGTGCGCAGGGGAAGTAGGAAAAGGTGCCTCTCTCAATCCAGCGCCGTGATGGTGTCACCCCTCTGGCGGGTGTCACCCGGGTGCGACCCGCACCCCCCGCACCTGCCTTGCAACGCCAGTGCTGTAGGTACAACAAATCAACCCCCATATTGCTGGATGATAAAAAAAAATGGAATGGTCACAGTTTAGTCCTATCTGAACCAAGTACAAGCAGAGTTTGCTAACAGAAATCAGACAAATGAGAAATGCTGAACCCAGCCAAACTAAGACCATAAAAAGAATCTTGCCTCTGTGAAATAAAGTTAATTCATTAGACAGTGAGGTTTCAACTTATGTAAATTAGACCTGAACTCAAAGACCTCATGCACACTGGTTTATTGTAAAATACTGTTTCTCCTGACAGGAGAAAATCAGCATTAAAAACCAGTTTAGCAGAGTTTAGCAGTGTTAGGTGTTTGGGCATGTTTTTTTTTTTTTCATTTTTCATTTTAAATTATTCTGGCTATTGAAATAAATAAATGTGTTAAGGCGCGTTTAGCAGTGTCAAGCATTTTTTCTGCCAAAATTCTGCTGCTCCTAGACGCACTGGTGGTGGGGTTTTTCTTCCTGCCTCTAAACTCTCCGGCCACTAAACGCTGCAAAAACCTCTGTGTGCATGGACACAGGCTAACATGTAGGGGAGTTTAGAGGCAGGAAAAATGCCAGACGCCCCTAGGAGCAGCTGTAAAAATGTCCTGTGTGAGTCCAAAAAGTTAAGACTTGTTAACCTGTAGGGGACATATAGAAATATTAATTGTACTTAAACAGTACCCTGAAATATTTACAGTTTCCACGCCTCCCAACTTTATGAAATTTGAAAGAGGTTTTTCCTCAAGTGCAAAGTTTGTAGAAAAAATATACCCCCCCCAGTTATGCATACCACTAAGAAAGAATATGCATAAAACTATTGTCTGTACTCGCAACTGGGTTTTTGACCACTACTCTTCCTTTATACTGAAATTTCTAAATAAGAAGAGGAACTAGAAAATGCATTTCCTGCAGAAAATGCGTGCGAATGCTGAATAGCTGAATTGCTAAAGCCCACACCAAAGCCATTCACCATAACCACTACACTATCTTTAGGACATACAAGCAATGTTCCTTCAGTACTTATAAAGCCTCTCTTTGATCATTAATCCCCATTAATCCCCACACCTAATGAATGAGAAAAAGTGTGAGAGAATCCTTCAAACAAGCCTTAATAAATCCACAACAGTACATGCTATCGAAACAGAGACTTCACCATTAGAGACACACGGCCTTTGTGAACGTATCGGTATAACATTTATGTTGATAAACTAAAAAATGTGGGCATGTCAGCGATTTAAAAAAGAAGTTCGATGTGCGTTTCGCTGGGAAATGTGAAGAATTTTATACAGGACAGTCAATGGAAGAAAGTGTAGAACTCTTGTCATTTGGAAGCTCAACCAGCCAAAAGTAAAAGGCGTATCACAAAACTGAGCACATTGCCTGAAACTAAATACCTACGTTTTGATGTATAAATTGTGTATGACAAGTAGATCTTGTGGGCGTGAGAGCAATTTATAGAGAAGGAACTAAGATAATTTTTTTAAGGCTCTCTGCTGTAGAGATGACATCACCCACTCCAATCAGCCCCATAGACACACTGTTAAATCAATACAATTTCCTGAAATAATGACTAAACTTAAACAGCTTATTCACAAAAAACGTAAAAGATATCAAACTGAAAAGATATAGCCGGACAGCTGAATATTTTGTGAACATTTTAAAGTTTGTTTGGCGTCTGTAGGTGAAAGTATGAAGGAGCTGAAACTTTTGGGAGCAGATGAAGATTTTAAGGATTTGAAGCATGCGCTCATTGACTTCAATGTTAAAAAAAGTGATTAAAAAGCTTAATAATTTAAAAAGTATAAATAGTACAAAAAAAATTTAAGAAGTCTCATCATTAGCTGAAAAAGAACATTTTAAAAGTTGAATGGTTTGAATAGCTGAAAGTATGCAGAAGTTACGCAGAGCCAAAAAACGTACGGAATAAAATTAAAATTAAAATTAAGAATAATAAAAATCCGAATAACAATACTGGGAATGCTTGGAGAGCATTCCCACTAATAAAAATCCGAATAACAATACTGGGAATGCTTGGAGAGCATTCCCACTAATTATTTAGAGTTTAAATGGATGGCTTAGTGTAGTATAACACTTTTGGATGGTAAATCGATCTTTAAATAAAGAGCAAGGGTCACCAACCCCTAGGCTGTGGAACGGTGTCAGTCCGGGGCCTGCTGGGAGTCGGGTCCTGCGGTGGGGGTTGGCAGCGTACAGAGTGAACCTGTACAATCTGCACTGCCACCCTCAGACCACCAGACAGCGCTCGCTCCCTTTCTCCTAGCGCCACTACTCTCTTCCCTCTCTGTGGTCACTAAGGAGAATGGGAGGAAGGAGAGCTGGTCTGGGGACACTGATGAGACCCAGGCTGCACGCCCCCCCATGAGGTGCACCACGAAAACCACCCCCCCCCCCGAGGTGACAGACTGCAACCAACCCCCCCACCCCCAACTGGTCCATGGAGGGGTTGACTTCTGCGCAGCCGGTCCCTGGTGCCAGGGGGGTTGAGGTCCACTGATATAGAGGTCTATAAAGCTGACCAAATAGAAAGGCAACTGGGGGAATGAGAGGCAGAAAGGTTGGGTTCCAAAAGAGAGACAGTCCCTCTAAATCAAGGAACAGTTGGGCACTATGCCTTTTGAATCTCACCTGATATAAAGTACTACACTTCCTGGCATGTAACTAGGCTTATGCACTACTGTTTTTGTGGCCTAGTAGCTCTATATCTACAGTGTAAGATCATCTAAAGCACTGCTGCCTGTGACTACTAGTAAGGTTCAGTGACGTTCACTGTTTTCTCAAGAGCTGTCTGGAGAGAAAGCTAACAAAACCCAGCTCAACTTACCAACCAGCCTGCAACCAACTGAATTATCCTGTCTAACACTATGCGCTAAAAACAGGGGTTTAGTTTTCACACATTTTCAAATAAATGCGTAAGCAGCAGAGCCTCTTCACAGAACCCCCAGTATTATCTGCAGTCGCTCTCAAAATTTAGAGTTAGGACTGCAGATAATACTGGGGTGCCATGAAGAGGCTCTGCAGCTTATGCACGCATTTGAAAATGTGTGCAAATGAAACCCCTGTTTTTAACGCATACTGTTAGACAGGATAATTAGTTTGGTTGCAGGTTGGTCAGTAAGCTGAGCTGGGAATTTTCTTTGGTCTTGTTTGATATGCGTCACCCTTCCATGTACTCCTTGCTGTAAAGGCCAGTTATAGGTGGGGGCAGTGGCCATTTGTTTGTTCTATTGAAGAGAAAGCTAAACCTGAGGACCTGCAATGCAAGGACCTCCCTGCTTCTGCTCCATTCATTCTGTGGCTCTATGCTTCCTTCCTCTCTCTTGCTGCTTCTTCATCAATTCTTCCACAAGTCATAATAGGGATTAGTGATGAGCCGAACACCCCCGGGTTCGGTTCGCACCAGAACCCGCGAACGGACCGAACGTTCGTACGAACATTAGAACCCTATTAAATACAATGGATGCGAATGTTCGAATTCTAAAGTGCTAATTATAACGACTATTATGCATGTTATTGTCCTAAAAAGGGTTTGGGAACCCGGGTTCTGCACCAGGGGACATCTATCAATGCAAAAAGAAGTTTTAAAAACGGTCGTTTTTCAGGAGCAGTCATTTTAATGATGCATAAAGTGAAAAAAAAAAGTCAAATATTCCTTTAAATATCGTACCTGGGGGGTGTCTAAAGTATGCCTGTGAAGTGCCACGTGTTTCCCGTGTTTAGAACTGTCCCTGCACAAAATGACACTTCTAAAGGAAAAAAAAAACATTTAAAACTGCTTGCGGCTTTAATGTAATGTCTGGTCCCGGTAATATGGATGAAAATCTTTAAGAAAAATGGCATAGCTACCCCATGACCCCCCCCCCCCCACCCCAGCCCATTACCAGCCCCTTTGGGTCTTGTATGGATATTAAGGGGAACACCGCACACAAAATAAAAAAGGCCCTATATACTCTGAACAGCCGTATACAGGCGGTGCATACAAGACAGGGACTGTAGGTTTGTTCTTATGTAGAATGTGTTTGTAATTTTGAACAGGTACATTGTTTAAGTGTAGCTCCAGCCCAAAAATCTATTTTTAAACTTTTTGGAAAACATAGGTAAGGGTTATCACCCCTGTAACATTTGTTTTGCTGTCTGTGCCCCTGTTCAGAACATTTCACCTCACTTTCCGTCCCAATGACAACTGTTTTTGAAATGTGGTGTTTTTCTTGAAACAAGGATTGGTGATAAAGCATCAGTACAGAGGAGACACCTTTCTCCCATATTAATTCTTACAGGAGAGAATTTTCCTTCCTAAGGGTAGATTTCCTCTCACTTCCTGTTGTCTTCTTGCGTTTGCAAGTAGGAGTCGTTTGTAAGTTGGATGTTTGAAAGTAGGGACCTGCCGTATATACTCTGCAGAAACAGGCCCCTTAGTTGTTGGTGTTGGCACAACACTGTAAGCACTCACAGTTACTCTTGGTTGGTGCTGGAACGCCCTGCTGTCAACTATTATATCAGGAATTGTAATTACATATAATTGTTGAACAGTGGTAGTAAAAATTGGGCCTTTGATGGTGGTGCTGGTGCCACAACACTGTAAGCCCTGACAGTTACTCTTGGTGGGTGCAGCAATGGGCCCTGCTGTGAATTATTAGATCAAGAATTGTAATTGCATGCCCCTGTTGAACAGGGGCTGAAAAATTGGGCCTTTCGTGGTGGTGGTGGTGTTGCCACAACACTGTAAGCCCTCAGAGTTACTCTTGGTGGGTGCAGGAATGGGCCCTGCTGTGAATTATTAGATCAAGAATTGTAATTACATGCCCCTTTTAAACAGGGGCTGAAAAATTGGGCCTTTCGTGGTGGTGGTGGTGGTGGCGTTGCCACAACACTGTAAGCCCTCAGAGTTACTCTTGGTGGGTGCAGCAATGGGCCCTGCTGTGAATTATTAGATCAAGAATTGTAATTACATGCCCCTGTTGAACAGGGGCTGAAAAATTGGGCCTTAGGCACTGGTGGCACAACACTGCAACCCCTCACAGATACTGCACTTGGAGCACAGCAATGAGCCCTGTTGCAAAGTATTGCTTCAAAAATTGTAATGACACGCCCCTGTTAAACAGGGGCTGAAAAATTGGGCCTTAGGCACTGGTGGCACAACACTCCAACCCCTCACAGATACTGTACTTGGAGCACAGCAATGAGCCCTGTTGCAAAGTATTGCTTCAAAAATTGTAATGACACGCCCCTGTTAAACAGGGGCTGAAAAATTGGGCCTTAGGCACTGGTGGCACAACACTCCAACCCCTCACAGATACTGTACTTGGAGCACAGCAATGAGCCCTGTTACAAAGTATTGCTTCAAAAATTGTAATTACACGCCCCTGTTAAACAGGGGCTGAAAAATTGGGCCTTAGCCACTGGTGGCGGCACCCATAAACAAAAATGATCTTCCAAGCTATCATCATCAATCGTATCATTGAGGACTCGGAGGAGGAGGATAGCCAGTCAACATAACAGCACAGGCACTCAGCATCAGCATCAGTCTTGAAGGGATGTGACATGTTAAAATCAATTAGTCTGTTATATCAGCATCAGGTGTGTGGTAGCTGGTGGTGATCCAAGACTGGTTCATCTTGATGAAAGTCAGTCGATCAACCGAGTCGGTGGACAGGCGCACCCTGTGATCCGTGACAAATCCTCCAGCAGCACTGAATGTGCGTTCCGAAAGAACGCTGGATGCAGGACAGGCCAGTAGCTCAATTGCATACTGTGCAAGATCTGGCCAGTGATCCATCCTCAAGACCCAGTAAGCCAGAGGATTTTCGGTGGGGAAGGTGTCCAAGTCTGACCTTGCCCCTAGATATTCCTGCACCATGTTTATCAGACGCTGGCGATGGTTGCTGGAACCGATCATACTTTGGGGCTGCGGACTAAAGAATTGTCTGAACGCATCGGTCAGACGGCCACCTTCCCCACCGCTCCTTCTTTGACTGGCCGAAGCCTCAGCAACTCGTTGTCCAGGACCAGGAGTTTTTAACCTCCCAGTCTCTGGGAACGCGTTGCACAGACCTTTCTGCAAGGCCTCCCGGAGTTGTCTCATCCTCTGCTCCCTCTGCGACGGTAACATAAGGTCCGCAACCTTACCCTTGTACCGTGGATCAAGGAGAGTGGCCAGCCAGTAATGGTCCCTCTCCTTGATCCGAAGAATACGAGGATCCTTCCGCAGACTTTGCAGGATCAGGGAGGCCATGCAGCGTAGGTTAGCTGAGGCATTCGGTCCGGAGTCCTCTGGGTCACTAAGGACGACATGATCCGCAGCCACCTCCTCCCAGCCACGTACAAGTCCACTGGTTTCTAGGGACTGTAAATCATCCCTAAAAGACTGCTGCTGATGATGCTGAGTGCCAGCCTCCACCTCCATGCTGACACAATCCTCCTCCTCCTCCTCCTCCTCCTCTTCCTGTGCGATGGGTGGGACAGAAGGAACACTGTCTGGGTAAAGGGGGCCTTGAGAGGCAAGGAAGTCCTCCTCTTCCTGCCTCTGTTCTGCCTCAAGTGCCCTGTCCATTATTCCACACAGCGTGTGCTCCAACAGGTGGACAAGAGGTACAGTGTCACTGATGCATGCACTGTCACTGCTCACCATCCTCGTGGCCTCCTCAAATGGTGCCAGGACAGTGCATGCATCCCTGATCATGCCCCACTGGCGTGGAGAAAAAAAAACAAGCTCCCCTGACCCTGTCCTGGTGCCGTAGTCGCACAGGTACTCATTGATGGCCCTCTGCTGCGTGTGCAGCCGCTGCAGCATGGCCAACGTTGAGTTCCACCTGGTGGGCATGTCACATATAAGGCGGTTCTTGGGCAGGTTCAACTCCTTTTGCAGCTCAGCCAGGCGAGCACTGGCATTATAAGATCTGCGGAAATGCACACAGACTTTCCTGGCCTGCCTCAGGACATCCTGTAAGCCCGGGTACCTGCCCAAGAACCGATGCACCACCAGGTTAAGGACGTGAGCCACACAGGGCACATGGGTCAGTTGTCCCTGTCGGAGGGCGGAGAGGAGGTTGGTGCCATTGTCGCAAACCACCATTCCTGGCTTAAGCTGGCGTGGTGTCAACCACCTCTCGGCCTGGCCCTGCAGAGCAGACAGGACCTCTGCCCCAGTGTGGCTTCTGTCCCCCAAACACACCAGCGCAAGCACGGCATGGCATCTTTTTGCCTGCGTACTTGCGTAGCTCCTTGAACGGCTACGGAGCACCGCTGGTTCAATGGACAAAGCACAGGAAGAGGCCATGGAGGAAGAAGAAGAGGAGGGGGTGGAGGAGAGAGGTGTGTCACAACCAGTAGTAACATTTTGGAGGCGTGGCGGTGGAACAACCTCCAACACTACTGCACCTTGTCCTGCATCCTTCCCAGCTGCCAAAAGAGTGACCCAATGGGCCGTGAAAGAAAGGTAACGTCCCTGTCCATGCCTGCTGGACCATGAGTCAGCGGTAATATGCACCTTACCGCTGACCGCCCTGTCCAGCGAGGCCAAGACATTGCCTTCCACATGCCGGTAGAGAGCCGGAATAGCCTTCCGTGAGAAAAAGTGGCGTTTGGGAACCTGCCACTGAGGAACCGCACATTGCACAAACTCACGGAAGGGGGCCGAGTCTACCAACTGAAAAGGCAGCAGTTGAAGCGCTAGCAATTTAGCCAAGCTAGCATTCAACCGCTGGGCATGTGGATGGCTGGGAGTGAACTTCTTTCGACGGTCCAGCAGCTGGGGCAGGGAAATTTGCCTGCTAGAATCGGACGTCGGTGTACTGCTAGCAGAGTGGCCGCAAGTACTTGGCTGTGACACACCTAATTCTACACCTTCATTCCTCTCAGTGCATGTTTCAGAGAGGACTGAAGTTATAGTGGGGTTGGAGATCCCAGCTGATGCGGTGCAAGGAGAGGTCCGCTTTGTTCTTTGGTGTGGGTCTTTGAGGTAGGCTTGCCAACGAGCTGCATGACAGGTCAACATATGTCTGGTCAGGCATGTGGTACCCAAGCGGCTGATGTTTTGGCCACGCGATATACGCTTGAGACATATGTTGCAAACAGCAGCTGTGCGATCTGATGCACTAGCCTCAAAAAAGGCCCACACCAAAGAACTTTTTGAATGACGGGCAGAGACAGCGCCCTGCACAGGCGGAGCTCTGCGGTGTGATTCCGTCGGTGTACTGCCCTTACGCTGGACACCAAAGGGCATCCTGCCTCGTTGGAGATGTGCCTCCTCCTCATCCTCCTCCTCCTCCTCTCTCCTATTAGGCACCCACGTGGAGTCAGTGACCTCATCATCCCCTCCCTCCTCATCACTGGAGCCAATCTGGCAGTATGCTGCAGCTGCTGGAACATGACTGCCAGATTGGTGTCCTTCTTGAGCATCCCCTCTGTCTGCTCTCACGCTACTGCCTTCCTGTAGCTGGGTTTCATCATCAGACCCTTCGAAACGCTGGGCATCCTCCTGGAGCATGTACCCAACACTGTGCTCAAACAGTTCGGGGGACTCCTCAGGAGGAGGACATGGTGGGTCTAGGGAAGGAGTGACTGATGATGAGTCTGACATTGATACCAGGGAAGAGGACGCTTTGGCAGTTGCTTTGCCAGTATCCTGAGCCTGGGTGAGAGAGGATGAGGAGGAGGAGGAGGGCTTGGTCATCCACTCTACCAAGTCTTCGGCATGATGTGGCTCAACATGTCCAGCTGCCGAAAAGAAGGACAAGCGTGTCCCATGGCCATGTGCTGATGACAATGCACCGCGTCCACGACCAGCACTGTTGCCCCCAGACACAGAGCCTGCTTGCCCTCTTTTATTGCCTCCTGACTGTCTTCCTCTCCTTGTTTGCCTTCCAGACATTCTAATGGATGGCCTGCAGGGAGATGGGAAAAAAGCAATAAGGGCTACCTTCAGGTGTCCTTCTCTGTCCCTTTACTTAAGGATTTCTAAATATGGTTGAGGATGATTGCTTTCGCACAGAATAGCACAATGACAATTTCCCTGACTGTCCAAAAAACAAGGATTTCAAAGATGGTTGATGAGGAATGCTTTAGCACAGTATAGCACAAGGAGAATTTCCCTCACTGTCCTTCCCTGTCCCTACAAACAAGGATTAGCACAGTAAAACACACTGACACTCTCCCTACCTATAGTTTTCTGTCCCTATAAAAAATGTTTTTTTAAAGATGGTTGATGATGAATGCCTTAGCACAGTATAGCACAAGGAGAATTTCCCTCACTGTCCTTCCCTGTCCCTACAAACAAGGATTAGCACAGTAAAACACACTGACACTCTCCCTACCTATAGTTTTCTGTCCCTATAAAAAATGTTTTTTTAAAGATGGTTGATGATCAATGCTTTAGCACAGTATAGCACAAGGAGAATTTCCCTCACTGTCCTTCCCTGTCCCTACAAACAAGGATTAGCACAGTAAAACACACTGACACTCTCCCTACCTATAGTTTTCTGTCCCTATAAAAAATGTTTTTTTAAAGATGGTTGATGATCAATGCTTTAGCACACTATAGCACAAGGAGAATTTCCCTCACTGTCCTTCCCTGTCCCTACAAACAAGGATTAGCACAGTAAAACACACTGACACTCTCCCTACCTATAGTTTTCTGTCCCTATAAAAAATTTTTTTTAAAGATGGTTGATGATCAATGCTTTAGCACACTATAGCACAAGGAGAATTTCCCTCACTGTCCTTCCCTGTCCCTACAAACAAAGATTAGCACAGTAAAACACACTGCCACTCTCCCTACCTATAGTTTTCTGTCCCTATAAAAAATGTTTTTTTAAAGATGGTTGATGATCAATGCTTTAGCACAGTATAGCACAAGGAGAATTTCCCTCACTGTCCTTCCCTGTCCCTACAAACAAGGATTAGCACAGTAAAACACACTGCCACTCTCCCTACCTATAGTTTTCTGTCCCTATAAAAAATGTTTTTTTAAAGATGGTTGATGATCAATGCTTTAGCACACTATAGCACAAGGAGAATTTCCCTCACTGTCCTTCCCTGTCCCTACAAACAAGGATTAGCACAGTAAAACACACTGACACTCTCCCTACCTATAGTTTTCTGTCCCTATAAAAAATGTTTTTTTAAAGATGGTTGATGATCAATGCTTTAGCACAGTATAGCACAAGGAGAATTTCCCTCACTGTCCTTCCCTGTCCCTACAAACAAGGATTAGCACAGTAAAACACACTGACACTCTCCCTACCTATAGTTTTCTGTCCCTATAAAAATTTTTTTTTTAAAGATGGTTGATGATCAATGCTTTAGCACACTATAGCACAAGGAGAATTTCCCTCACTGTCCTTCCCTGTCCCTACAAACAAGGATTAGCACAGTAAAACACACTGACACTCTCCCTACCTATAGTTTTCTGTCCCTATAAAAAATGTTTTTTTAAAGATGGTTGATGATCAATGCTTTAGCACAGTATAGCACAAGGAGAATTTCCCTCACTGTCCTTCCCTGTCCCTACAAACAAGGATTAGCACAGTAAAACACACTGACACTCTCCCTACCTATAGTTTTCTGTCCCTATAAAAAATGTTTTTTAAAGATGGTTGATGATCAATGCTTTAGCACACTATAGCACAAGGAGAATTTCCCTCACTGTCCTTCCCTGTCCCTACAAACAAGGATTAGCACAGTAAAACACACTGACACTCTCCCTACCTATAGTTTTCTGTCCCTATAAAAAATGTTTTTTTAAAGATGGTTGATGATCAATGCTTTAGCACAGTATAGCACAAGGAGAATTTCCCTCACTGTCCTTCCCTGTCCCTACAAACAAGGATTAGCACAGTAAAACACACTGACACTCTCCCTACCTATAGTTTTCTGTCCCTATAAAAAAATTTTTTTTAAAGATGGTTGATGATCAATGCTTTAGCACACTATAGCACAAGGAGAATTTCCCTCACTGTCCTTCCCTGTCCCTACAAACAAGGATTAGCACAGTAAAACACACTGACACTCTCCCTACCTATAGTTTTCTGTCCCTATAAAAAATGTTTTTTTAAAGATGGTTGATGATCAATGCTTTAGCACACTATAGCACAAGGAGAATTTCCCTCACTGTCCTTCCCTGTCCCTACAAACAAGGATTAGCACAGTAAAACACACTGACACTCTCCCTACCTATAGTTTTCTGTCCCTATAAAAAAAGTTTTTTTAAAGATGGTTGATGATCAATGCTTTAGCACAGTATAGCACAAGGAGAATTTCCCTCACTGTCCTTCCCTGTCCCTACAAACAAGGATTAGCACAGTAAAACACACTGACACTCTCCCTACCTATAGTTTTCTGTCCCTATAAAAATTTTTTTTTTAAAGATGGTTGATGATCAATGCTTTAGCACACTATAGCACAAGGAGAATTTCCCTCACTGTCCTTCCCTGTCCCTACAAACAAGGATTAGCACAGTAAAACACACTGCCACTCTCCCTACCTATAGTTTTCTGTCCCTATAAAAAATGTTTTTTTAAAGATGGTTGATGATCAATGCTTTAGCACAGTATAGCACAAGGAGAATTTCCCTCACTGTCCTTCCCTGTCCCTACAAACAAGGATTAGCACAGTAAAACACACTGCCACTCTCCCTACCTATAGTTTTCTGTCCCTATAAAAAATGTTTTTTTAAAGATGGTTGATGATCAATGCTTTAGCACACTATAGCACAAGGAGAATTTCCCTCACTGTCCTTCCCTGTCCCTACAAACAAGGATTAGCACAGTAAAACACACTGACACTCTCCCTACCTATAGTTTTCTGTCCCTATAAAAAATGTTTTTTTAAAGATGGTTGATGATCAATGCTTTAGCACAGTATAGCACAAGGAGAATTTCCCTCACTGTCCTTCCCTGTCCCTACAAACAAGGATTAGCACAGTAAAACACACTGACACTCTCCCTACCTATAGTTTTCTGTCCCTATAAAAATTTTTTTTTTAAAGATGGTTGATGATCAATGCTTTAGCACAGTATAGCACAAGGAGAATTTCCCTCACTGTCCTTCCCTGTCCCTACAAACAAGGATTAGCACAGTAAAACACACTGACACTCTCCCTACCTATAGTTTTCTGTCCCTATAAAAAATGTTTTTTTAAAGATGGTTGATGATCAATGCTTTAGCACAGTATAGCACAAGGAGAATTTCCCTCACTGTCCTTCCCTGTCCCTACAAACAAGGATTAGCACAGTAAAACACACTGACACTCTCCCTACCTATAGTTTTCTGTCCCTATAAACATTTTTTTTTTAAAGATGGTTGATGATCAATGCTTTAGCACAGTATAGCACAAGGAGAATTTCCCTCACTGTCCTTCCCTGTCCCTACAAACAAGGATTAGCACAGTAAAACACACTGACACTCTCCCTACCTATAGTTTTCTGTCCCTATAAAAAATGTTTTTTTAAAGATGGTTGATGATCAATGCTTTAGCACAGTATAGCACAAGGAGAATTTCCCTCACTGTCCTTCCCTGTCCCTACAAACAAGGATTAGCACAGTAAAACACACTGACACTCTCCCTACCTATCCTTCTCTTTCCCTAAACTAAAGGAATCCAGGTTAAGCAAGAAAAAAAAATGTCACTGTCCCTGCCTATGCTTCTCTTTCCCTGCTCCGGAACACACTACACTAGGCCGCCGTGCTGGCGGCCTTTTATAGTGTGGGGCGTGTACTAAACACCCTCAGCAATAATTGGCCACAGGCATCCTGCCTGTGGCCAATCATTGCTCTCCTCGCTGCCGGCGCTGTGATTGGCCAAGCATGCGGGGTCACAGTGCATGCTTGGCCAATCACAGCGCCTGGATGACACTGCGATGGCGTAGTGCATTGTGGGCCGTTCGCGTCACTCGAATTAGGCGCGAACGGCCCAAATCGTTCGATCTTCGTCGAACGATCGAACAGCCGATGTTCGAGTCGAACGTATGTTCGACTCGAACACCGAGCTCATCCCTAATAGGGATATCTCTGACATAAGGAGGTAAAATCCCTGCTCTCCCACCAAAATGGTAATACCAGTTTCTTGTCATGTGCTCTCTACTGGCCTTTTTTGGTCAGAGCTTCCATAGTACAGGTTCACGTTATGTAATTTATTTTAGGCTAATTGTTACATACCGTATATGCTCGAGTATAAGCCGAGTTTTTCTGCAAATTTTTTTGTGCTGAAAATGCCCCCCTCGGCTTATACTCGAGTCACCTTACTGCGCCTAATCTCCCAGATTTTGGGGACCCGGTACCAGCCGGCCGGATCCCAAACTTGGCACACATGTAGCCCCACTCTTCCTCTACAAGTGTGCAAAGTTTGTTGTCCAAGGTAGCTACAGCCGGGGAGCACCAATTTTTCAAAGCCAGGCACCCCTTCCATAGACTCCCATGTTAAACAGTCATTTCTCCGTTGAATTTGGGGACCCGGTAACGACCGGCCGAAGGTCCCCTGGACCCAGGCCTTTGCACACATATAGCCCCATTTCTCCTCTACAAGTGTGCAAAGTTTGTTGTCTGGGGGACATACGGCCGGAGAGCACCGATTTTTTTAAACCCGGGCACCCCTTCCATAGACTCCCATGTTAAACGTCAGTCTAGTCATAGGCAAAGTGAGGCACAGTGAGGCATGGACACAGTGAGGCAAAGTGAGGCACAGCGAGGCATGCAGATGGACACCCTAGGCTTATACTCGAGTCAATAGGTTTTCCCAGTTTTTTTATGATAAAATTAGGTGCCTCGGCTTATATTCGGGTCAGCTTATACTCGAGTATATACGGTAATTAAGTTTGATTGTGCTGGCTGAATACATTTAAACATAGAGCAGACACAACTGGTGCAGGCTTATCTTGGAGAAACAATAGCGATTATTCAACAAAACCTGATCCAAGCAACTAATAGTTTACTGTGTTCCAACATAGTAAATTCTGTTCAATATACCATGCCCTATATGGAAAAAAGCCTCACAAGGTCAAGTAAGGGAACTGGGCCAAGATTCTCCTGGCTGGTTCAATGACTTCACTGTTCCTTCACTTCTCTTCCAGCAGCAGACAAGTCCATATTGCTGCAGTTAACAGTGTTCACATATTGCCTTGTTAGCGCTGTTTAGTGCAGTAGTAGTGAGTCTAGGCTTCTGTGATGATGCACCCGCTAAGGCCACAACAGAATGGGCCCAGAGGGATTGGGTTGAATGATGTTGGCAGCCCTTCAACCTTGAAGACTGGAGACATAAAGTGGCAAAAAAGTAATTACTGCAAGGGACAGCTATAAATTAAGGTCAGTATGCAGCAAAATATGTTTTTTCGTTTTTTTTTCATGGACTTTATTTATTTTTAATAAAACATCAGTGATCTACCTGTCCTCTCTTCACAGAAAATGAATGTGTGCTTGTTGATATAGGAGTCTACCCGCTTCAGATCCTAAAAATTAATTACCAATTCTGCATCAGACGTAGACTCAGATAGTTAATCTGCCCTCTGTTTCCTACAGGCCTTTGCCGTCAAAGACGAAAAATGTTCCATTTTACCTGAGTTTGTTTTCCAACCTCAAGCATCCTGGGAGAGAAGCTAAGAAGAAAATGAAATGCGAAAAATAAGCTCTCAGGGGGATGAAACCTTGAATTTAATTAATTTTTTTGTCATAGAAGAAGATGGGGAATGACATCATTCAAGAAAAAAAACTTTTATTTTTCCAAATGAAATTGTGAAGATGATATTTTTTTTTCAAAATTAGGAAATTGCCAAAAGGAGAATCCACTGCAAACATAAAGATATATAACTGCATAATATTACAAAGCTTTGAATCCAGAGGAACATAGGCACAGTACAATGGATATTGATTTCATCATTATCATTCTATCATTCTTTTCCAACTATAGCTCAAAAAGTGTGATGTTAAACTGTGTACAAATTACATTATTTCAGTTCTCAGCTACCAAAAGTGTTTATATTGCTGTTAACCTGATCTCCAACTTTGTAAAACATAGTGTTGCCTGTTTTCTAGCGCAATAATAACGATACTGCACACTGCTGACAGTTGAATATTATGTTGATTTTCTATTATTTTACTGTTATATTAAAAAAGCAAAAGATCTTTTTTTCCAGCGACCTTCTTAGTTTGATTATTTTACTTGATAGCAAGTTATGCCTGTGCACAAAAGTGGTCAAGTGTTTCCAATTTTTTTCTAATGTGAAATTAGGAAAGCATGACTTATAGCTTTGTTTAATAAAGAGTTTTTATTCCTAAAGAGACTTTTTCATTCCTGGTAAATTTAAGGGGTCTCTTTAGGGCCCATTCCCCAAACCATTTATACTCATCTTCACAGTTCTCCCCAGTGAGTATAATACTCAGCCCTTGAGTATTGAAGAGCATGTAACCTTTTCACAGAATGCAGTGTTAAGTTATAGCAGCCAACCACTATGACCAAACAATGTCTCATGACAGAGGAGATGATGTATTTGCTCCCTGTAAGCTACAACACTAGCCAACACCTTATATTTTGTGTCCACTGCTACAGAAAAAGCAACAGTGGGGGAAAGTCGTAAAAAATAACTGGGTCCATGGTGGAAATTCTAGAGACCCTATTACTTTGAATGAATAGGCAAGTTGGTTGGGTCTTTTGGCTACTAAGTACAGTAATCTAGAACAACCAGTCGCATACCATTTTGTACTAGTATCTTGTAATTTGCTTCAGCAATTCAGTGAATTCTAATTGGTTCTAGATTAATACACTTAAGAATTAGTACTTAAAGCCCTTAAAAAAATACATAAATAAATAACCACTTTAAGACCAGGTCTTTTTCTGACATTTGTTGTTTACGAGTAAACATCTGTATTTTTTGCTAGAAAATCACTTAAAACCCCCAAATATTATATATATATTTTTTTGTTTTCAATATCTTTTTATAAAATGTTTGACAGTATTTACATAATACCAGTGGCAGCCCATCCTGAGGGCTGTAATCGGCTTCTAAATATCTAATGAGAGGACGCACAGGGGTGCGTTCCCTGGCCAATCAGGTTCACCGGGTCTGGTTACCGGTAACCTGATTGGCTGAAGTGACATCGAGGGCGGGAGAAGACATTGAGGACGGAAGAAGGACGGCGCTGACTCGAGGAAGGTAAGTGCAGGGCTGGGGGGGACAAACTGGCTGTATTATGAGGACAAACTGACTGCATATGGGGGAGAAACTGGCTGCATATGGGGGAGAAACTGGCTGCATTATGGGGGAGAAACTGGCTGCATTATGGGGGAGAAACTGGCTGTATATGGGGGAGAAACTGGCTGTATTATGGGGAAGAAACTGGCTGCATTATGGGGGATTAACTGGCTGCATTATGGGGGAGAAACTGGCTGCATTATGGGGGAGAAACTGGCTGCATTATGGGGGAGAAACTGGCTGCATTATGGGGGAGAAACTGGCTGTATTATGGGGGAGAAACTGGCTGCATTATGGGGGAGAAACTGGCTGCATTATGGGGGAGAAACTGGCTGCATATGGGGGAGAAACTGGCTGCATATGGGGGAGAAACTGGCTGTATTATGGGGGAGAAACTGGCTGCATTATGGGGGATTAACTGGCTGCATTATGGGGGAGAAACTGGCTGCATTATGGGGGAGAAACTGGCTGCATATGGGGGAGAAACTGGCTGCATTATGGGGGAGAAACTGGCTGTATTATGGGGGAGAAACTGGCTGCATTATGGGGGAGAAACTGGCTGCATATGGGGGAGAACTGGCTGCATTATGGGGGAGAACTGGCTGCATTATGGGGGAGAAACTGGCTGCATATGGGGGAGAAACTGGCTGTATTATGGGGGAGAAACTGGCTGTATTATGGGGGAGAAACTGGCTGTATTATGGGGGATTAACTGGCTGTATTATGGGGGAGAAACTGGCTGCATATGGGTGTTTAACTGGCTGCATATGGGGGAGAAACTGGCTGCATATGGGGGAGAAACTGGCTGCATATGGGGGAGAAACTGGCTGCATATGGGGGAGAAACTGGCTGTATTATGGGGGAGAAACTGGCTGTATTATGGGGGAGAAACTGGCTGTATTATGGGGGAGAAACTGGCTGTATTATGGGGGAGAAACTGGCTGCATATGGGGGAGAAACTGGCTGCATATGGGGGAGAAACTGGCTGTATTATGGGGGAGAAACTGGCTGCATTATGGGGGAGAAACTGGCTGCATTATGGGGGAGAAACTGGCTGCATTATGGGGGAGAAACTGGCTGTATTATAGGGGAAAAACTGGCTGCATATGGGGGGGAAACTGGCTGCATTTGGGGACAAACTAGTGGCGTTTGGGCACAGTGGCTGTGTTTAATGGGCACAGTGGCGGCAATTGATTTTTTTTTTCAGTTTGTTTGCGCCCCCCCAAAAAATTTGAGCACCAGCCGCCACTGCATAATACAAAACATACAATAATTCCTCAGCTTCTATATACATTATCCTATTCAACTGGTCTGGGACCATATTTCACAATTTAGGGACTAATATCCCTCATTTTCCCCTTTCTTTCTTCCCTTATCAGATTGGTAGGATCCCTTAAAAAAATTAATTTGTTTATCATTCATTCTTGTCACCATTCACACACATAAACCTAAAAATATATATATATATATATATATATATATATATATATATATATATATATATATATTGTGAGGGGGTTAGCTCGGCAGCGGGTGTGTGTGACCCCCGGGATGGGCTCCCCACACAAAAACAGGCCCAGCAAACGGAGGTTGTGGTTTTCAAAATCAAAAAGGTGCGGTTTATTTTCTATTTACAGTGACAAAACACAGCAAAGCAAAAGAAACATAAATAAAATAAATCCTGGTCAACTTGACCTCTGAGTAAACATACAGGTTTCCTAACTAACAACTGGGATCAGCCTAGTGCTGTCCTAGTCCCTAAGTCCCTGGTTTTAAATGTCCAAGCAAATAGCCACACAGGCTTTGTCTCACCGCACAGGGGTTCACTCTCCCTAGACAGTCCACACAGGTCTGGTTCCAGGCATGAGCTAACACCTAATGAATCTGGGAGTTCTTATAGAGGCCTAAATGAGCTGACAAGCTTCAGCTGGTCTCATCAACTCCCTGTCTGCACGACGCCCCACACTCTCCCTAGAGGTATGAGTCATCCATGAGCCCACTAGCCTCAGCTGGGCTTATACCACTCTCCACCTAGTTGTATAAGTCGGCGTAAAGCCTGAATCTGGGCGATATATATCTACCCCCCTGGATGCAACCAGGTGACTTTACCTTCCTGCTGTCACATACCCCCCCCTCTTGTTTTAACCTCGGGGTTGGAACACCAGCAATCAGGCATTCATGTACTCGAGACAAAGCATCCACATTCCCCATTTGAACGCCAGGGCGATGCTTTACTGTGAAGTTGAATTCCTGGAGGGCCAGGAACCACCTATTCACTCTTCTATTTGTTTCCTTGTTTTGAGCCATCCACTTTAACGGAGCGTGATCCGTAACCATGTCAAAGTGCCTACCTAGCAGGTAGTACCGAAGGGAATCTAGAGCCCACTTCACCGCTAAACACTCCTTTTCAACGGTGGCGTAATTTACCTCATGGGACTTCAACTTCCTGCTGAGGTAAATGACTGGGTGCTCTTCCCCGTTCCAGACCTGGGACAATACTGCTCCTAACCCCACATCTGACGCATCACTTTGTACGACAAAGTCTTTAGAGAAGTCGGGTGAGTACAACACTGGCTGGCTACATAAGGCTTGTTTCAAGAATTGGAATGCTGCCTCAGCCTCGGGGGTCCATTTAATCATGACCGACCCTTTCCCCTTCGTCAGGTTGGTTAGGGGCACAGCCTTAGAAGCAAAGTGGGGAATGAATCGCCGATAATACCCAGCGATTCCCAGAAAGGCTCGTACCTGCTTCTTGCTGTTGGGACGTGGCCAACTCTGGATGGCCTCGACTTTGTTGAGTTGGGGTTTTATTACTCCCCTCCCAATGGTGTACCCAAGATATTTGGCCTCCTCCTGCCCAATGGTACACTTCTTGGGGTTAGCCGTAAACCCCGCTTCCCGAACAGAGTCCAGGACTGCTTGCACTTTTGGCAGATGTGAGGCCCAATCTGTGCTATGGACAATTACGTCATCCAGGTAAGCCGCAGCATACTTCCGATGGGGCCTCAGCATCTGGTCCATTTTCCGCTGGAATGTGGCCGGCGCATTCTGTAACCCGAACGGCATTCTTTTATATTGGAACGCCCCGTCTGGGGTTACAAATGCGGTTTTCTCTTTGGCCGACTTGGCCAGGGGGATTTGCCAATACCCTTTTGTGAGGTCAAGAGTCGTCATGTATCGGGCTGTTCCCAGCCGGTCGATCAACTCATCTATACGTGGCATGGGGTAGGTGTCAAATTTTGTAACTTTGTTCAACTGACGAAAATCGTTACAAAATCGCCAGCTCCCATCCGGTTTAGGCACCAACACAATGGGACTAGACCAATCACTTTGGGACTCCTCTATCACCCCTAAGTTCAGCATTTTCTGTACTTCCTCCCATATTGCCTCCCGTCGGGCCTCTGGGATCCGATAGGGTTTTAACTTCACCCTTTCACCGGGCGGGGTAATGATGTCATGCTCTACCCCAGATGTTTGTCCCGGCAGCTCAGAGAATACCTCCTTGTTGCGAAGCACAAACTCCTTAACCTCCTGTTGTTGGGGTTGTGACAAGGTGGCTGCTATTCCAACCTCAGGAATCACGCAACCAGTTTGAGCTGGTGACCAAGTGTCTGCGACTAGGGACTCTCTATCCCTCCAGGCTTTCAACAGATTAACGTGATAGATCTGTTCGGGCTTTCGCCTTCCTGGTTGTCTGACCTTGTAATTCACTTCGCTCACTTTTTCCATTATCTCATAGGGGCCTTGCCATTTGGCAAGGAATTTACTTTCAACCGTAGGGACAAGTACCAGTATCCTATCCCCCGGGGAAAAGGTACGGGTCTTGGCTCCACGGTTGTACACTCTCTGCTGTGCTAACTGCGCTTGGGCCAAATGTTCCTTCACGATGGGCATTACCTGTGCAATTCGGTCTTGCATCAGGGCGACATGCTCAATCACACTCCTGTGGGGAGAACTCTCACTTTCCCAAGTTTCCTTGGCAATATCCAACAGCCCTCTTGGGTGTCTCCCATACAGTAACTCAAAGGGGGAGAATCCCGTAGAGGATTGGGGCACCTCCCTAATAGCAAACATCAAATAAGGAAGTAGACAGTCCCAATCCTTTCCATCTCTATCCACCACTTTCTTCAACATTTGTTTTAGGGTTTTGTTGAATCTTTCAACCAGCCCATCGGTTTGGGGGTGATACACAGATGTACGCAATTGCGTCACTTTGAACAATTTACACAGCTCTTTCATAACCCGGGACATAAAGGGTGTACCTTGGTCCGTAAGCAGTTCTTTACAAATACCCACCCGGCTAAAAACAAGAGATAGCTCTTTGGCTATGGTTTTGGCCGAGGTATTTCTGAGAGGGATCGCTTCTGGATAACGGGTGGCATAGTCCATTATAACCAATATGTACTGGTGCCCCCTAGCGGACTTGATTATAGGACCTACCAAATCCATTGCGATTCTCTCAAACGGGACCTCAATGATGGGTAGAGGGACCAGCGGGCTACGGAAATGTGGCATCGGGGCCGACCTCTGACACACAGGGCAGGAGGAACAATAATTTTCTATGTCCTTCATCACCCCAGGCCAATAGAATCTCTGTAATACCCTCTCTCGGGTTTTCTCTGTCCCCAGATGACCTCCAAGAATGTGCCCATGGGCCAACTCCAACACCAACTTCCTGTAAGGTTTGGGCACCACAAGCTGCTCAACGGTTTCTTCTGCCCTTTTTGCCACCCAATACAGGAGGTCCTTCTCTACGCTGAAGTATGGGTAAGTGCAGGTATTATCTGGGTTCACTAACTCGCCATCTATTTCCACTACGTTTTCCCGTGCCTTTATTAGGGCGGGGTCTTTTAACTGTTCTGTGGCAAAATTTTCCCTGTGAACCTCCAGATCAGAAAACTCCACAGACGGTAGGTTTTCGTCTGAGGAGGTGGGCTCCTCTCCAGTTTCTTGAGTCTCCCCTGCCAATACTGACAAGGGAAATTCTGGAGAGTCCTCACCACTCTCAGAGGAGTTCTGGCTATCACATTCCTGGTACATAGGGGCACCAGTGGGGGGCTCAGGATCATCCCACAGTTCCCAGAACTTCGGAAAATCCCTTCCCACAATGGCATCATGCGGTAATTGAGATACTAACCCCACTGGATGAGAGAGGGTACCTTTGGGGGTCTCGAAACACACTGTAGTCACTGGATACTCTCGGGTGTCCCCATGCACACAAATAACAGCTACCTTGCTATTCCCAGAGACCTCTGTTTTAACTAATTCAGCCTTTATCAGGGTCACAAGGCTACCTGAATCCAGCAATACCACAACATTTCTACCATTAACACACATTTTGCATAAATGTTTCTCAGTTCCTCGAATGGCAGTGCATGCGACTGTCGCACACAGCGACTGACGTCTGCCCGTCAGAAAGTCACACTGCATGGGTTCCTCCACAACCGGGCAATTGGCTGCAATATGTCCCGCTTGCCGGCAGCGGTAGCAAACGATCCTTCTTGCCGCCTCTTGAGCCGCTGATTTCCCAGGCTGTCCTCGCCAAACTTGGGGTAGAGCTCCCACCCTCTCACTCTCTCCACCCTCACCCCTTGGAATCCTCTTATCCGCCCCTGGGGATGGTCTGGTCTTAGGGTGGAAAGTCCGAGTGTCTCTGGAAGAGGCCGTCAGGTTCTCTGTAGCCAAGTATTTCTCCACACGATCCACAAGACCATCGGCCGTCTCTGGGTCTCCATGGCTTACCCACTTTTGGATGGCAGTAGGAAGAGCTCTCAAAAACCGATCCATTACAACACGTTCCACAATCTTTGGTGCAGACAAAGTCTCTGGCTGTAGCCACTTTCTGCTCAGATGAATGAGATCATACATTTGAGACCTGGGGGGGTTTTCCAAGCTGGAAAGTCCAGTTATGCACACGCTGAGCCCGGACAGCCTGGGTGACACCCAGCCTTGCCAAAATTTCAGCTTTTAGCATCACATAGTCTTTTGCTTGGTTAGGCTCTAGGTCATAGTAAGCTTTCTGCGATTCACCAGTTAACAGAGGAGCCACCAGTCCAGCCCACTGCTCCTCAGGCCACTTTTCTCTTTCAGCGGTCCTTTCAAATGTGGTCAAAAATACCTCTGGATCATCCTCTCCAGTCATTTTTGTCAATAAACGACTCACCCCAAAGGACGCGGTATTAGTGGGACGGCTTTCCTCACTGGTCTGCGGACGTTGCTGCATTACTGCTTCCATTTGTTGTAGTCTCTGCTCTTGCTTCTGTAACAGGTCTATGAAGCGGGCCTCAGATTGCTGCTGGGCTTGTTGCTGAGCTTCCAGACTCTGTTGGTGAGCTTGCTGCTGGGCTGCAAGGCTCTGTTGATGAGCTTGCTGCTGGGCTGCAAGGCTCCTTTGCAAACCTGCATTTGTCTGCTGTTGATTGGCATTTGCTAGAGCCAGCTGTTTCAGTATCTCCTCCATGCTGGCTTAAAAAAAACTGCCCGCATTCTCCACCAACTGTGAGGGGGTTAGCTCGGCAGCGGGTGTGTGTGACCCCCGGGATGGGCTCCCCACACAAAAACAGGCCCAGCAAACGGAGGTTGTGGTTTTCAAAATCAAAAAGGTGCGGTTTATTTTCTATTTACAGTGACAAAACACAGCAAAGCAAAAGAAACATAAATAAAATAAATCCTGGTCAACTTGACCTCTGAGTAAACATACAGGTTTCCTAACTAACAACTGGGATCAGCCTAGTGCTGTCCTAGTCCCTAAGTCCCTGGTTTTAAATGTCCAAGCAAATAGCCACACAGGCTTTGTCTCACCGCACAGGGGTTCACTCTCCCTAGACAGTCCACACAGGTCTGGTTCCAGGCATGAGCTAACACCTAATGAATCTGGGAGTTCTTATAGAGGCCTAAATGAGCTGACAAGCTTCAGCTGGTCTCATCAACTCCCTGTCTGCACGACGCCCCACACTCTCCCTAGAGGTATGAGTCATCCATGAGCCCACTAGCCTCAGCTGGGCTTATACCACTCTCCACCTAGTTGTATAAGTCGGCGTAAAGCCTGAATCTGGGCGATATATATCTACCCCCCTGGATGCAAGCAGGTGATATTACCTTCCTGCTGTCACAATATATATATATTTTTTTAAATGCTTCTCTCCTTTCATAGAAATTGTATTATATTTACAGAAAGCCGAAATACGTCCCATTGTTGCCACATTTTTGGTAGTTGATTTTTTACGAGCCCTTCTTCCCTTATCTTTTTTTCCATATATTGTATTTCATTAATTTCACATATCCATTCAACTATTGTTGGGGTTTCTGTCTTCTTCCATCTACACGCTATTATTATTCTGGCTGCTGTAGTCATGTGGTGAAAGATATCTGATTTTATAGTTTTTATTGATCTTGATGTTATAGATAGTATTATATCCTTTATATCTAACTGTATCTCTATTCCTGACACTTTTTGATAAATTATAAACATCTTATTCCAGAAAGCCCTCACCCGTCCGCACCCATACCAAATATCTCCAGCATATTTCTGTGTTCTCTTTATTTATTTTTTTCAGAGCTACTATATTTTTTTTAACAGAGACCCTAGAGAATAAAATGGCGGTCATTGCAATATTTTATGTCACACTGTATTTGCGCAGTGGTCTTTCAAACGCAATTTTTTTCAAAATTTTGTATAATATGAAAGATGATGTCCCGCAGAGTAAATAGATACCTAACATGTCATTTAAAATTGCACTCGCTTGTGGAATGGCGATAAACTACGGTACTTAAAAATCTCCATAGGCGACGCTTTAAAAATGTTTACAGGTTATCTGTTTAGATTTACAGAGGAGGTCTAGTGCTAGAATTATTGATTTTGCCCTAACGATCACCGTGATACCTCACATGTGTAGTTTGAACACCGTTTACATATGTGGGCGTGACTTAAGTATGTGTTCGCTTCTGCTCTCTAGCTCGGAGGGATGGGGCACTTTCAATTTTTTTTTCTTATTTATTTTATTTGACACTGTCCCTTTAATTTTTTTTCTAATTACTTTCATTCCTATTACAAAGAATGTAAAAATCCCTTGTAATAGAAATAAGCATGTCAGGTCTTCTTTATTGAGAGATCCCAGATCTCTCATTTACCTTTAAAAGCTGAGGCGGAAGAGACGTCAGATGTTGCTCCGGTCCTCCAAAGGCATAGAGCCGAGTGTGAGCTATCTTGCCCTTACTCGGCTTCCTACCTAGCGATCGGCCACACCGGATCGGTTCCCGGGTTACCGAAGGGTCGTGGAAGCTTGGGAACTACCGGGGGCACCTCTCCAGTGGCCTACAAAAGCGATCTAGCACCAATCCACTGCTGGGGACAACTTTTATATGAAATCCGGCCGCCTGCTGTAAATAACAATGCCGAGGTTATGGCTAGCTGCTGTCATAACCCCGGTATTTAACATCAAAGTAATGACGTTTATTATTTATAGTAAGACGGTCGGCAAGTGGATAAATATATACATAAATAAAGAGTTGTGCTGTGTTTTGTGATTGGCCCAGCAGCCTCTTGGAATCTGTGACATGTCCCAAGAGCCTGAACTTCTGGTGTAATCACTTAGGCAATTCCAGCAGAAGTGGGAGGGGGGGGGATTCTTAAAAGCTGAATTTCCCATTTAGAGTAAAGTTCTGCTTTAAGTTGTATGTAAAGCCGAAATGTTTGTTTTCCTTTTGGATAGAGTAGGGCAAGATTATAAGCCCTTTTAGGATTCTGTTTATTTTTTTAGTTATTTTGACTTTATCCCCATTGGGGAGATTTTCTCTCTCTCTATTTGTCCTGGTGATCACAGTCATTGGAAGAGAGAGAAAATCTAAAACACTGGATCAGAAATAGAAGAAAAATCTTCTAATGGGGACACTGGATGCTATGCCAACTGTCAAAGGGAAGTTTCCCTTCCTCTTCCTGATGTTTCCATAAAACAAGAAGTGAATGGAAATTACAGGACTGGGACAGAGATGGCAAAAAAGAGCTAGCAGTGGTTTGAACCCTATCCCACTCTATTTTTTTTTTTTAAATGGGGTTTTAAAAATACCTTAACAGTAAAAATGCTTTATTAAGTTAGGCCACAAGTGCACTTATATTTGGGTGCTAAGATTTGTCTCTTATTCCAACCTAAGAATCATTGGGATTGAAAAAAAAGTGCAAAGCACGAAACTGGGTACCATCAGCTGTGTTCTCCTCCACCTGTTCTCTCCCCATTGCTGATGTGCTGCTGGAGCAGCTCTGTGTGCTTGATCCCCTGCTTGCTCTTCCACTGTAAGCAATGCAGAGTCTAGACTTTTGTGTGCTATGCAGAAGCCACAACTCACTTCTTGCTTTCCTGGTGTGTGAGCAGCAAAGCAGGTTCTGTGTGAAATCCCCCACTCGCTCCTGCCCCCTCCTAGAAGTAGAAGATCGGACCCAATCAGCAGCAGAAAGGACTTGCCATGCAGAGCCTGCCATTAATTTTGGGGAAATGTAGTTCTTAAAGGGGCATAGTGCAATGCAAGTAAAGGGAGGCTGATGTAGCTGTGGACTTCACTACCCAGTATTCCTTATACAACGGAAGAGGAGAGACAGGACTTTTTGCCCAGCAATTCTGGAGAGACCTGGGTATTTGCATGAGGAAGTCAAGCCATACAGACATGAGGCTTTGGATGGACTTGTGCAGAGATTGTGTACCCTTGCTGTGTCCATAAGACCTTGAGGACTGATCGTTTGCTGAACTGGGCCAGGAGCTGGAAGGACCCGTAGCCGTGGGTGCCTACAACAAGGGATAACCAGTGAGGACCAGAGCTGAGAGACTGAGCCTTGTGAGGATCTGTTTGGGAGAACTGAGTCCCTGGGTCCTGAGTACCTAAGGACAGCAGACAGCCAAGTGATCAGGACCAGATTCCTGTGTATTAGGAGGGGTGAGCCAAACCATCCTGCTGCAGACTCCCCATTGGACAGTAAAACATCATCATCATCAACTTTGTCCAATAAGTAGTGGATTTGGTTAAGAAGAATTAAAGCTGATCATAGTAAGCACACATGCGAAACCTTATATGTATACATAATTTGGTATGTAAAACAGTAAAATGTGTTTTGCCTGGAGTTTCATTTTAGTAATATATGTTGCTGGATTATTCTGCTTTACAGAGATGTGCTATTTTAAGTTTTAATTAATCTTGTTTTACAGATAATTTCTCAGAAACACAATCTATAATGACACAGAAGATAGTCATTTTCTGAATGAGCAGACTGGTACGCAAGTTTAGAAGATATTGTTTTTCTCTTCCTCTGTGACACTATTTCTCAGGAAAGAGATACTTTATGTGTGACATAAAGCGAGGATGACAGCTAATAAATACTCATCCAGAACAAACAGTCTGAAAGTCGTAGCTGGAAAACACCAAGCTTTTGGTCCAGCCCCCTCAGAACTGTTGCCATGTTTATTCGCATGCTGTGCTGCTTCATAAGTTTTCCCTGCACGTTGTCTCCTTCAGTGTGTCCTTGCCCTGAGCCACCAGCCGTTCAGAAATTGATTTTCCCTTTTATGCTTTCAGCTTGCAACTAATTGAATAGATAGTACCTGTGATTATGACATGGCTGTTATATCAGCCAGGGGACAGGATTGCTGTGCCTAACACAGAAATATCCCATCACAATAAATAAGGTTAGACAATCTTATCCTCATGCATAACGTTTATCTGTAAAAGGTGGCTCTGCCCAGAAGGTGATGACATCAGGAAGATCACACAACTTGTAACACTCTGGTATATACTGGGGTAAAAGAGGGGTGTCTTTTCAACACTGCTAAATAATACTTGATTAAGGCAGAATCTGTAGGCTGAAATGCCTAACTAGTGTACGGTATGTCAGCTGTGATATTGGGAGATTGTTAGCTCACTCAGCAGTGTCATGGATATGCATTAATGTCTGTCTGCCATCTTACCTTCCTCCTCATGTGTTCATCTAGAGACCAGACCTCCTTCACCTGGCTTCCTTTATAATCTCCTCCCAGCCTGACTCCACCCCAGGCCCTATCACTGAACACTATATTAACCTGTGCACTGCAAGCCTGCTTTGCTGATCAACGTGTTTGTTAGGCATTGTGTGTTTGGGTTCCTGCCTGCCGTGTGCTACGTCTGTCTCTCTGTTACGTTATTGGCTTGTCCCCGACCATCCCTGTCTGCTCGTGACCCTTGACCTTCGGCTCGTTCTTCGTTATCCTTGTCTGCTTGTGGCCCTGACCTTCGGCTTGTTATTCGGTTCTCTCTATCGTGTGCTGCTGCTTCCCCTTATCCTACGGGGCGTGAGCTAGGAAACTCCAGGGGCCGCGACCTGGTCCCAGCCTGCAGCGTAACATCCTCACCACTAGAGGCCCTGGAGAAGACCAGCTGGGTCTTAGACTCCGCGCCCTGGGGAATCTTGGCTCTCGCTTCCGTTGGGATCCCGGTTGTGCTCTTCTGGTCCCGCTTTCCACAACCACCCAGTTTCCTATCCACAGAAGCCAGCCATAGGGTTCACTACCTCGCGGTGCACTCCTGTCCCCCTACGGTGTGCATCTGTCACCTGGCCACAGGTGACCCTGACAGTTTGATCAGCCATGAACCCGGCTGACATCCCGCTTCCCGCGGATGATCCATTGCAGGGCATAGTTCGCAGACTTGAGACCCAGGAATCAAATCAGACCCAGGTGATGCGATTCCTCCAGGATCTGGCTTCTCGATTCGAGCAGCTTCAGGTCTCCTTGGGAACCCCGAATCCGCAACCCCAAGTACAACCAGCGGCTGTACCTATCGCACCAGTCGCAGCCTCACACTCACTAAGATTGCCAGCTCCGTTCCGTTTCTCTGGGGACTCCAAGGCCTGCAGGGGGTTTCTCAGCCAATGCACTATTCATTTTGAGCTTCAGCCTCAAAGCTTCCTATCTGACCGGGCTAAGGTAGCCTATATCATTTCCCTCCTCTCCGGTGAAGCTTTGGCCTGGGCTGCCCCCCTGTGGGAGAGGAACGATCCGGTGGTTTCCAGTCTGTCCGAATTCTTGAAGCTCTTTCGTAATATCTTCGAAGAGCCGGCTCGGGCTTCTTCAGCGGCTAGTGCTGTCTTACGTCTTCGCCAAGAATCTAGTTCAGTGGGGCAATATGCTCTTCAGTTCCGTATCCACACAGCTGAATTGAGCTGGAATAATGAGGCCCTGGTCGCTACCTTTTTACATGGCCTCTCTGACCGAGTGAAAGACGAATTAGCGGGAAGAGCCATTCCCGTCGGTCTGGACGATGTAATTTCATTATGCAACCAGATCGACATTCGTTTTCAAGAGAGGTCCTTAGAAAAAAGACGCCAGCACTCTCTGGGTCCTAGCCAGTCTGAGCTCCCCTCCCTTCATTCCGTGGAGCATCCTCTACCTGCTGAAGAACCTATGCAGCTGGGCCGGACCAGACTAACCCCCGAAGAACGTGCTAGGCGCAGAACTCTGGGCTTGTGCCTCTATTGTGGGGGCAAGGGTCATTTTCGTGACTCCTGCTCGCTTCGTCCGGGAAACGCTCGGGTCTAATACATTTGGAAGGTGGAGTATTGGACCCAGAAACATCACCTTCTCGCCTGCTCTTGCCGGTGTCCCTTCATGTAGGCACTTCTCCTCAGTCAACCCTTGCATACCTGGATTCCGGGGCTGCCGGCAATTTCATGGATTGGAGAACTGCTTCTTCTATGAAGCTTACCCTTTCACCTCTCACTACCCCATTGGTAGTCTCGGCAATTGATGGCACTGTTCTCCCAGGGGGCCCTATTCGCTTCCAGACGCTACCCATTAGGATGTCGGTAGGGATTCTCCACCAGGAGTGGATATCCTTTCTTATTCTACCCAAGGCCTCTACCCCAGTTGTATTGGGCCTCCCTTGGCTACAGCTCCACTCTCCACATGTGGACTGGGTCTCTGGGCAGATCCTGGCCTGGGGTTCCTCATGTTTCTCGTCGTGTCTTCTCAAGGTGACCCCCAAGGAGAGTCTTCCGGTTGCTGCCACTTCTGTTTCTTCTGATCTTCCCGCCGCATACAGCGATTACCGGGATGTGTTCTGTAAAAAATCAGCTGAGGTGCTTCCTCCCCACAGGTCTTTTGACTGTGCTATTGATCTTGTCCCCGGAGCAACTCTACCCAGGGGTCGTACCTACCCTCTGTCCATCCCAGAGACCCAGGCCATGTCGGAGTATGTAGCAGAGAATCTGGAGAGAGGGTTCATCCGGAAATCCTCATCGCCTGCAGGGGCAGGGTTCTTTTTTGTTGCCAAAAAGGATGGTACCTTAAGACCCTGCATCGATTATCGGGGTTTAAATGCGGTTACTATTAAAAATCGATACCCCTTACCCTTAATATCTGAGCTATTCGATAGGTTGAAGGGTGCCTCCATTTTCACCAAGTTGGATCTCAGAGGCGCGTACAATCTCATTCGAATACGGGAGGGTGACGAATGGAAGACTGCATTTAACACTAGAGACGGGCATTACGAATATCTGGTGATGCCTTTTGGTCTGTGTAATGCTCCAGCCGTGTTTCAAAACTTTGTCAATGAAATCTTCAGAGATCTGCTGTACCAGTTTGTTGTCATCTATCTGGATGACATTCTGATCTTTTCTGAAAATCTGCTCGTCCACAGAAACCATGTCCGCACTGTACTTCAACGTCTTAGAGAGAACAATCTCTATGCCAAGCTGGAGAAATGTTCCTTTGAATGTTCTGAGGTCCTGTTTTTGGGGTGCTTTGTCTCATGTTCGGGGCTTCGTATGGACCCTGGGAAGGTCTTGGCTATCACCAACTGGCCTCTTCCTGCTAGCCTCAAGGCCACACAGCGCTTTCTTGGCTTCACTAATTATTATAGGCAGTTCATAAGGAATTACTCTTCCATTGCCGCGCCTATTATCGCTTTGACCAAGAAGGGTGTGAATGCCAGAGACTGGCCTCCCGAAGCTGTCTCTGCATTTCACAACCTGAAACAGGCCTTTGTTTCTGGCCCCCTCTTGAGGAGACCAAATCCTGGGAATGCATTTTTTATTGAAGTGGACGCTTCCTCAATGGGGGTGGGAGCTGTGCTTCTTCAAATCTTTGAGAAGAGACGCCAACCATGTGCGTTCTTCTCCAAAAAAAATTCTCAGGCAGAGAGGAATTATGCCATCGGTGATCGGGAACTTCTCGCAATTAAATTGGCGTTAGAGGAGTGGCGTCATCTCTTGGAGGGTTCCCCTCACTCCATAACGATCTTTACCGATCACAAGAATTTACAGTATCTACAGAATGCTAAACGTCTGAATCCTAGACAGGCCAGGTGGAGTCTCTTCTTTGCCCGTTTTAATTTCACGATTACCTACAAACCTGGTTCCTGCAACGGTCGGGCTGATGCGCTCTCTAGGTCATTTGACACTTTGGACGAGGAGTCCGCCCCTGAACCTGAGCCGATCATTCCCACCTCATGCATTGTTGCCCACTCTACCACCCTGAAGTCTAAAATTCCGCCTGGTAAGACCTTTGTCCCCACTGAGCTAAGAGCTAAGATCCTTCGTTGGGGACATGATTCCAAGGTGGCAGGGCATTCTGGATTCCTCCGATCCTTCCTACTCATCAGTCGTCACTACTGGTGGCCTAATCTCCGCTCAGACGTCAAAGACTACGTTAAAGCTTGTCATGTCTGTGCTCAGTCCAAATCCTCCACACAAGCTCCTGCTGGTCTCCTCATGCCCTTGCCTATTCCTAAGGAACCCTGGGCCCATATTGCCATGGATTTTATCACCGATCTCCCACTGTCTGAGAATAATACAGTCATTTGGGTGGTAATCGATCGATTCTCCAAGATGGCTCATTTTGTTCCTCTTCCTGGTCTTCCTTCTGCCCCTGCCTTGGTTCCCATTTTCATTCGAGAAATTCTCCGCCTACATGGGGTCCCTTCTCATATTGTTTCCGACAGGGGAGTCCAATTCACGTCTCGTTTTTGGAGAGCCTTTTGCAAATCCCTCAATATTGTCTTGGATTTTTCTTCTTCTTACCATCCCCAATCCAATGGACAGACTGAGAGGGTTAATCAGGAGTTAGAGGTCTTTCTTCGCACCTTTGTGTCTTCTCACCATGACGATTGGTCCTCTCTACTCCCGTGGGCAGAATTCTCCCATAACAATCATGTGAATACCAGTTCGCAGAAGACACCCTTTTTCACAGTTTATGGAAAACACCCTCAACTTCCTCTTCCTATGATCTGTTCTCCAGACATTCCAGCTTTGGCTTCGGTTCAGGAGTCTCTCAATTCCGTTTGGGGTCACGTTCATGATTCCCTCCGGGCAGCTGCTGAAAAATTCAAAGGCTTTGCCGACCGCCGCAGGCGTAAACCGCCTTCTCTTCAGCCAGGGGACAAAGTCTGGCTCTCTACCAGGAACATCAAGCTCCGAGTTCCTTCTCTGAAGTTTGCTCCACGATTCATCGGTCCATACACGGTAACTGCTAAACTGAATCCGGTTTGTTTCAAACTCCAGATTCCTAAGAGCCTTAAAATCACTAACTCCTTTCATGTTGCTCTTCTAAAGCCTTTAGTCCTCAATAAATTCTCTCGTCCTCTTCCTACCGTGGCGCCTGTCTCGGAGGATAATCAGGAGTACGAGATCAGTCAAATTCTGGACTCCCGACTCTGTAAAGGCGTTCTTCAGTACCTCGTTCATTGGAAAGGGTTTGGTCCTGAGGAGAGGTCTTGGATCACTGCATCTGAGGTCTTTGCACCTCGTCTGTTAAAGGAGTTTCATCTGAAGTTTCCCTCTAAACCTGGGCCCAGGCAGGGAAGGGGGAGGCCTCGTAAGAGGGAGGGTACTGTCATGGATATGCATTAATGTCTGTCTGCCATCTTACCTTCCTCCTCATGTGTTCATCTAGAGACCAGACCTCCTTCACCTGGCTTCCTTTATAATCTCCTCCCAGCCTGACTCCACCCCAGGCCCTATCACTGAACACTATATTAACCTGTGCACTGCAAGCCTGCTTTGCTGATCAACGTGTTTGTTAGGCATTGTGTGTTTGGGTTCCTGCCTGCCGTGTGCTACGTCTGTCTCTCTGTTACGTTATTGGCTTGTCCCCGACCATCCCTGTCTGCTCGTGACCCTTGACCTTCGGCTCGTTCTTCGTTATCCTTGTCTGCTTGTGGCCCTGACCTTCGGCTTGTTATTCGGTTCTCTCTATCGTGTGCTGCTGCTTCCCCTTATCCTACGGGGCGTGAGCTAGGAAACTCCAGGGGCCGCGACCTGGTCCCAGCCTGCAGCGTAACATCCTCACCACTAGAGGCCCTGGAGAAGACCAGCTGGGTCTTAGACTCCGCGCCCTGGGGAATCTTGGCTCTCGCTTCCGTTGGGATCCCGGTTGTGCTCTTCTGGTCCCGCTTTCCACAACCACCCAGTTTCCTATCCACAGAAGCCAGCCATAGGGTTCACTACCTCGCGGTGCACTCCTGTCCCCCTACGGTGTGCATCTGTCACCTGGCCACAGGTGACCCTGACAAGCAGTAGAAGCAATTTTAGTGAGTCCATGCCAATCCAAACTGTAGAGCTTTGGGGCCCACTTTTAGTAGACCAAAATTAAAGCAGCAAAACAGTTGCCCACGCAGGGGATTTTCACCATCAGAACAGGTAACAAAAATACAGAGCCACTTGTCTCCCTCTTTAGCAGCACCACTGCTTAGGCCCCAAACATTGGTCTTTGACTTCTGGCCCCTAGACCAATACCTCTGTGTTTCCAGCATTTTTAATGTTGCACTTGAAGCATTTAAAAAAATCCTCCTGGCTGAATGGAATCTTTTAAAAAAAAAATCTGCATTGGTACATGTTCCCCAGGTCAGTGCCCACCATCCTGCTCCTCTTCCCCATGCTATTTTTTTTACAAGGGAAAAAAGCAAGGAGTGCCAGACTAAGTGCAGTATTAAAATGTAATTATTATAACAACACAAACAGCCAAATGGTTACTCACAGGATGATGGTATAAATGGGCATATAGGTATGTGGAGGTCCGGAGTCACTCAGCAGCCCATGGGATGGATAGCTGGATCCCAGATGGTGAGGCGCTGGAGGATAAGGCAGCGATGGGGTGTCTGCAGAGAAATCCTGGGGCTGGTACACATGCAAGCCGTGTATTAGTCGCAACGTCCAGGGAACCGAGACTGGAACCGGAAGTGCGCCTCAGCGTGGAGCGGAAATGACGTGGGAGTAAAACGGATCGATGAGATACCTAGAAGGTAGTAAGAAGAGCTTGGTTTTGACGGAAGAAGCGAGACTGATATATCTGATGAAACAGCGGATGCGGTGAAACGCGTCATCTCATTGGTCCGTTTTACTCCCACGTCACTTCCGGTCCACCCTGCGCTCCACGCTGAGGCGCGCTTCCGATTCCGGTCTCGGTTCCCTGGACGTTGCGACTAATACACGGCTTGCATGTGTACCAGCCCCAGGATTTCTCTGCAGTTCAGCTCATCACTACTATCAATATCATTTTGGGAATTTTTAAAGGATCCTTAAAGCATAGAGAGAGAACATATAAACCCCATGAGTGGGTTCTGTAAGTTTTTCCATACAGAATTTCTTTGTTAGAAAAATTTAACAAGACACATCCTCGTATAGTGTGTACTTGTCTCATTCTAAAACACGTATTGGGTTTGCTCTCTGCTCTCTCCTTCCTCTGCTATCTGCATGAGTCACCAGGAAATCACAGGAGATGGCCCTGCCCCCTTGCAGCACACAGCGGGCGATTGAAAACCTCAGCTGTGCATGTTTCCCTAGAGTCTGAGACTGTTGGTGTGTGTTTCTTTCCACTCAAGTCTCAGATTACACTCAGCTCTGTGTTGTGAAGTGTGTGACATTAGATCTAGTCCCCCTGCCTCCTAGAAGCTAAGAAATGCTGTCTACATGCTGTACTTTGAATGGAGAGAGGGCTTCAGATAAACAGGTACAGCTTATGGAGGAGAGTTTGCTTCATCACTGTATATCACCTAAGTCTAGTCACTTTAGTGGGTATATGTAAGGGTTTATTATCACTTTAAGCTGTATTCATAGGTAAACCTGTTTATTGCAATAGAGTTTTTATGCAGCTCCTGTTATTTTAGTTAAACCTGTTTCTTCTGGTCTGGGATTCTATACTGTAGCTAGTTTTAGCTCAGGGCTCCATAACCAGCATAGGCTAGAGCCAGGTTAACCATCTGACAGCCACTTCTAGTAGTTAGAGGTTCGGTTTAATGACAGATTAGAAGCTATTAGGGACTAAGACTCAGAGAACATAGGCTGACAATGGTTGGATCTTGTGTTCCGGCCTGAAACACCAAGACAGATGCCACAGCATGATCATCCTTATACTGTATATACCTGGGTATATGTGTACAATTTCACCAGGACACTTGTTGGGCCCTTTGCTGATAATATGTCATGTACCTGAGCGGAGACTGAAATTACGAGGTTGGCCTCTTGTGTATGTCCAGCCCAGGCCCCAATGAAAGTGAAACAGAGGGCACCAAGGCACAGGAGGAACATGAGTGCTGCTTTCAGATGTAGGTCAGGGAACTTGCAGCAGGAGATGCGATTCCAAGGCAGCAGGAGAATCATCAGATTTGGAACTGTAGCCATGCATAGCAGTTTAGCTGAGGTTAAGAAAGCACTCCACTTGCACTGCGGGGACAGACTTGCAGCAGGAACGTTCAGCGTGGTGCAGACCTGCAGCAGCAGACAGCCAGGTAGACACTCGAGCAGGGTGGTAAGTCAGGATCAGAGGCAGGAACGTGGTCATCGGATATCCAAGGTCATCAACAGGCGGGAGGCAATGAGGTACCAGATCAGGAGAAGAGCCAAAGTCAGGAACGAGCTAGGTCAGAAACTAACGACAAGACAGAAGCGGAATCCGATATCAGGTCAGGAGTAAGGCAGCTCAGCAACCAAGGGAACACACTGGAGGTACACAGGACACAGGGAAAGCTGAAGACCAGTCAGCATAGAACACAGGCAGAAACATCCTTAAGTAGCCCGTCTGGCACCAAGAAACATTGTGCGCGCGCCCGTTCGCGTGCGCGTCTTCATGAGCATGTCTGTTGACCATTCTGTGAACATTTATTCTGGAATGCACATTTCTATTAGCCAGACGTCTTTTGACATGCACATTTCTATTAGCCAAACGGCTGGTTGGTATTCTCCGACATAATACCTACTTGTACATTGGATGTGTAGCACTACCCCCGTAGGAGCTGCTGGTTTAGTTTTGGGCCTGCACTCTGCCTGTCAACCCCCAGAATTTGGCTCAATCCCCTCTGGCACAAATGGGCAATAATGTGATTGAGGACCCCTATTGACTGTAAGGACCTCAATGATGTATACACAACAATATAGGCAATAAAAGTAAATGTTACCTTGGTGTTGTTCACCTGCCACTCAGCTGCAAAGACAGAGTTCCACACAAATAGTAGCTTAACCAAAGGTGATATGTTTACTTGGTAAAGAAATTAGATAATGATTATACAAAAGGCATCCAATACATACAGTTCCCTGTATAAATCAATGAAGGAAATACCATTGATTTAAAATACCTCTGAGATCAGACCCTCCAAACATAGCCGGAGGGCCAGATCTGAGTGAGGGTATGGTGGAGGAATCTCCCAGTGCAGTAACATCAACACTGGGGCACCTCTCCACCAAGTCTCACACAAGCAGCAGAAACACAAAGTGATACAAACAGCTATTATCAATATGCAAAATCACACTTCTATGGCTCCCCCTAGTGGATAGTTCAATTGGTGCGTGTCCTATAGCAACCACTTGCAAGGGTAGGAAACTAGATGACCATCCCTTTAAGAGTCAGGTAATCTTCAGCTAGCCACGTTGGTGCACATAAAGATTTGTAATCCAAAAGATAGGATGCAGAAAGAACAGTTAATGGAAACACACGGACTGACAGTACAAGGGGTACTAGTTTCCCCAAGGCGTTGAGTTCCTACGTGTAGAGATGTAGAGATGTAAGTGAAACTTGTGATAGTCACACTCCTGGCAGTCAGTTAACTAAGTTGATGGGCAAGTACCCACTCACCAGATGAGGCCTTGTCTTGCTGCTTTTCCTCTCAGTCCGGAAGCCTCAGTCAATGGCCTGTCTCTCGGCGTCACGAGGCCCCTAGTCCTTCACCTGGCTGTCTTCTGGATAGCGGTGGACAAAAGGCTCTGGATGCTGCGAGCTGCAGGCCGATCTTCCTCCGGTTGATCCATGAGACTGTCCGCAGGGATCCCTCTTAATGACTAGGCTCTCGGTTTCCATAGGCCCAGGCTTCTTGGGCCTAGGTCCACTCACAGCAGGCCTCAGCACAGGCCTCCTGTTGGCTTGAATATGGGGTCCAGAGAGAGCGTGCTATACGGCGCGTTGGCCTTAAAAAGGTCCTCCCATCAGGCTCTGCGTGGCACACTCCCCTCTGGTAGCACAGTGGCCTTGTGGGCAATGTAGTCTCTGTGCTACTTACTGCAACAGACTCTTTGTCTCTCGATAACTGAACCAAACAAGTTGTAACCAATTAGTATAGAATAAATACTAAAAGAGCCAAGCACATATCCACAGCACAGATTGCAGTCCTTAACGATGCTTGCAATGGTAACACCTTGCTACAGATGTATGCATTATTATTAATCTTATATAAAGCTTGTATTATTTCTATACTGATGAGAGAGAAGGTCTCAGCCACATGTGGTATCCATGCTACTAATACCAGATCAGAAGAGACAATAATTGCAAGATAACTAGAACAGCTGTTTGGGCAACAGCTGGAGGGTCTCCTCATCGCCGCAGATTTTGTCTTCAGGTCTCCGGCACAAAGACGGACGACACATCATGCTCAGGGGCCCCTGCAACTGGACTTTGCTGCTAAATTCATCTGACGTTATCTCCATAAATAACTATACATACTGTGACAGCAGGCAGGTAAAATCACCAGGTTGCATCCAGGATGGTAGGTATGTATGCCCTAGATTCAGGCTTTATGCAAATTCATACCACTAGGGGGAGTGCTGGGAGTCTTGCGGGGGAAGAGTTAATGAGCCCAGCTGAATCAAGTGGCTCATTAAGGCCTCTACAAGAACTCCCAGCATGCTAAGGTAGATGCTCCATCCTGGAACCAGTTCTGTGTTGTGCAAGACTGGGGAGTGTGTTTCTGTCCTGTGCGGTGAGACAAAGCCTGTGTGGCTAAAACCTTCAAAAACAGGGAGATAGGGGCTGGGGCAGCACAAGGCTGCACCTAGTTGTCAGACAGGGAACCTACGTGTGTAGTTAGCGGTCAAGCTGACCAGGATTTCTTTTTTTTATGTTTCTTTTTGTTTTGCTGTTTTTCCCCTGTAAATAGTTTAAATAAACCGCACCTTTTGTTTTTGCAACTACAAACTCTGTCTGCTGTGCCTGTTTTTGTGTGGTGAACCCATCCAGGGGGTCACACACACCCGCTGCCCAGCTAACCCCCTCACAATACCCAGGAATATGTGCACCATTCACCAGGACTCCTGTTGGGCCCTTTGATGATAACACCTGTTTATACATTTGATACATGTACTGTTCTTAATCTTTTCTTCTATATAAAGCTTGCATTATTTATATACTGGTGTGCATCTATATACTTATGGTAATGTTATTTGTTGGTTGAAGTAGTTCTTCTGTTTCCAAATACTTTGATTAGATTATTGGTTAATTTGCCAGGAGGGGAATCCAGAGGCCGTGTCCTGGATAGAGGCACTGCCAACTTTATTATTAATCCCATTCTTCCATTTAGCAAAGGTTCTGGTTCTCTTATTGACCTACAAGTTTGGCACAATATCCTATTTGGGGGGGCATTTGTTATAACACCACCCAAAAGAGGGCTACAAACAAAACACAGTTTTAATCATAGTTTTACTTCCAAATGCCAGACTATAGAGTGAGTGTTTTTTTGCATAGGAACAAAACTGTAATATTTGCTATCAGTGATATTTATCCAAACCACAAATTCATCATCTGCTAACCAGGAATTAAAGGTTTTCTAGGCTTGAACAAATACACATTGAGTGTTTTACTGGGAAGAAAAATCACCTCAAGAAACTTATCTACATCAACTGGATTCAATGTTATTTAAATACTATGCAGTTTACTCACCTATATCCAGCTGCCAACCCTTCAGCAACATTATGTTTGAGAATGTAAACCAGTTGACACCTGGACATCACAACATTGCATTATACAGAAAAACAGCAGAAATAAATGTATCATAGGGTGATAGTAATAATCCGCACAGGAACTTATAGTGAAAGCCTAAAGCAGCCATGTACGCATTGAACTTTCATAGAAAATGCCTATACCAGAATAATAAAAAGTGTAATTCTTAGTAAATATATAAATCTGTAACTACACAAAAAAAGGATTATTAAACTGAACTGTACTCGTATGTTTCATAAGAAACATTGGATGTAATATCCACCCACATCTTCCATGTAGAAAACGCTGTGACAACCGCTATTACACTAAACAACAAGTCTTATGAAGTAATTCAAGCATTGTTCTTGACTCTCTTAAATATTTATGAAAATATATAATCTCTATAACTTCCTTCTGACATCTAAAAAGAGGAATGTAAATGTATGAATATACAACAAATATTCAACAAAGTGTAATTCCACATAAAAAAGCATCACAAAAAACAACACAAATCATAAAACTTACTAATGTACATAATATTAACAAAAGTATTGGGACACCTGCCTTTACATGCACATGAACTTTAATGGCATCCCAGTCTTAGTTCATAGGATTCAATATTGAGTTGGCCCACCCTTTGCAGCTTTAACAGCTTCAACTCTTCTGGGAAGGATGTTCACAAGGTTTAGGAGTAAGGACTAAGACTGGGATGCCATTATAGTTCATGTGCGTGTAAAGGCAGGCGTCCAAATACTTTTGGTAATATAGTGTAACTGTTTTCATGTTACAATTTTTCCTGCCTTTTATAGATTTAACAATTTTGCTGTACTATTTGAAAATAATGCTACTTCTCAATTGTGATTCTATCTTTATTTTTTAAATAATTTGAAATCAAATTTTAGTCTTATTCCACCTTATGAGTAGGCTGTAAAATATTTAAAGACATATTCTAGTCATTGGCAAGCATGACATGTCTTGTCTTTAAGGGTCAATAAGTATGTATACCACAGTTACCAAAACAATGAACAATAATGCTCAATGTGGACTTCCCAAATGATCAAATAACATTATAGCTTAAAGTAAAAAAGTACCTCTATTGAAGAAAAAGATAATTCTCTGAGCTTCATTGTGTCACTTACAATTTAGGTACTCACAAAGTGGTTATTTTGCTACCAGGTGTATTTTGGTTATTGCAGCCTTTCTCAAACTTTATACTCCAAAAGAACAGTTTAAAAAATGGACCTCTCCCCACTATAAATTATTATACCCAAAGATCATGGTACATTAGTTTGATCAATGACCTCTAAAAAGTTTTTATTAAAAAATAAAAAACTCAGCCGAATGCCTCCTCCATTGTTTGACAGTTCTTACATTGGTAAAGGCGGGGCCACCTGGCAACGTCACCTGGTGGCACTGCCCCCTTGTAACATCACCGATGTGAAGGTCCCCCCCTTTCCTATATAAGAACTGTCAAACGGCGAGGAGGCATTTGGCGGTCGGCCGTCAATTAGTGCAGAGAGTTTTTTTTTCTCTTATTCGGGTGTGGTGGGCGGCGTGATTGACGATGGATTTACATTGGGGGACACTATTTTTTTATTTAAAAAAAAAAGGACTTGTCAACAACTGTCTGTGTTTTTATAACTTTTTTGGTGAATGGGTACCATACTTATTCACATGGGGGGGAGGAATCTTGGGGCCCCCTTGTTAAAGGGGGCTTGCAGATTTTGATAAGCTCCCCCTGCCTGTATACCCCCACAACCAAAGCCCAGGGTTGCGGGGAAGAGACCCAACATGGGGACAAGGTGTTTTGGGGTGGGGGAAAACACTCCCCCATTTTGAGGGCATGTGGCCTGGTATTGTTCAGGAGGAGGGGGGGCGCTCCCGCTACTGTCTTAGCCAATGAGGAGGGGGAGTCCACGGAGAGCTGAGGCTCTTGAGCACATCGCTTGAGGAAGATCTGGCTCAGGTAAGTATTAGGCTGGGGAGAATGCTGCACACTGAAGGTGTTTTACCTTCATGCATAGAATGCATGAAGGTAAAACACCTTCAGCCTTTACAAACACTTTAAGTAGGAGAATGGTAGAACCCCTATCATTTTTTTTATAATGTGTTCTGTCTCCCTGTAAAGATTTTCCCTCACTTCGTGTTTAGTAAAAGGTAATCTTCAGAACAGAAGGCGAAGGAAAATCCAGAACAGCAGTAAAACCTGGCAGTGCTTCTACCCTTTCTCCATCCTATCCAAAACAAAAACACTTTAAATGCTTTGTTGCTTCTTTTAAAGAGTTACTGCTAGCAGCCATAAATGTCATTAAGTACAAACATACATAAGAAATGTGCTAAGGATAAGGAGAAAGAAACAGACAGGGAATGTTTCAGGTGTTATATGAAAACATGCATGCCTTAGATGTGCCTGTATCCTGTTATTCCCGCAGCCAATTATGAGCAAGTCATGAACATGCACATCAACAGGAATGCTGGGGTTGCCTTTTTTTTAATAAAGATCTGTATGCAGAAAGCCCTGTGTCTGCACACAACTTTATATAAACATTTGAGTTTTCTAGATGTTTGATGATCATACTTTCTGAACTGGGCCTTAGCAATGGGGAATGCAGAGAGCATGGGTGGGCTGTCTCAAAAGAGTTTAATAAGCCACTCTGTGACCTCATTGCTGATATTGCGCTAGGCATTAAGGACAGGCAAGTCTAGGACTAGCATAGGGGGCTGGAAGCAGTTAAAGGTGCAGTTGCAATATATTGGAATATGTCAGGAGCAGGAGCTTACTTTTCTTTTAACCTAACCACATAATATATGCATGGCAATATTTAATTCTCAGTTGGTGGACCATTTAAGTGTTCATGGATTAACTACATTAAGTGTTTTTGAGCATAAGACAAAATTGAGCACTTTGATAATTCTGCCATTCTCAAATATTCCTGTGGAGTTGAAATGTTGCTGGAAAACAGCACAGAGTATTCCAGTCCATTTGGAGATGAATTGCACAGCTTTGTTCTTTTCATGGTGCAGACAATTACAAGATGTTGGGAACACACAGTGCTGTCCCGAAGGCTGGATACCAGCAGGCATATTCACATCTGCAGTCTAGTAACAGGCCGGAAAACAGCAGCCTTCTGCTGAACAGCAGTAGTTGCATTGAACAATGTAATTTAGTTAAATAGGGTGATGCGACATAATCAGTCTTCTCTATGAGGACTGGGCTGAAAGTGCCTTGGAAAATGACAATGCAGTTTATTAAATAAAACAGCAGTGAAGATTATTTCTAAACAATGAGAAGGCTTGTGGCTGTAGCTTACAAAGACCTTACAAAGACCTTTGCTTTACAGTGAACCCAGGGGCGGATCCAAGGGGGGCAACTGGGCAATTTTCCCCCAAGAAATTAGTTGTGGGCGGGTGGCTGGGCAGGTGAGAGAGCGGGCGGCTCCGCGGGCAGGCTGGTGAGAGAGCGGATGGGCCGGGCTGCCGGGTGGCTCGGTGTGTTAGCGGGCGAGAGAGTGGGCGGGCGGGGCTTTCGGGCAGCTTGGCGGGCAGGTGAAAAAGCCGGTGGGCAGCTGGGTGGCTCAGTGTGTGAGCGGACGACATCATGGACGACATCCCTTCACTGGCTTCCCCTACCCCACAGTGTAAAATTCAAAATGCTAACCATAACATACAAGGCTATTCACAACATCACCGCCATCTACATCACCAACCTCATCTTCAGATATCGGCCAAATCGTCCCCTCCGCTCCTCCCAGGACCTCCTGCTCTCTAGCTCCCTTGTTACCTCCTCCCATGCTCACCTTTAGGACTTCTCCAGAGCCTCTCCCATCCTCTGGTACTCCCTGCCCTAGTATGTCCAATCAGCCCCTACCCTGTCCACCTTTAGGAGATCACCTGAAAACTTATTTACTCAGGGAAGCCTATCCCACACCCACCTAACAACTATCCCCGAGACACCCCCATCAAATTCTCTGCAGCTATTACCTTTTGTACTAACACCCCCTCTCTTTAGAATGTAGGCTCTGCGAGCAGGGCCCTCCTGTACCTTTTGTATTGAACTGTACTGTAATTGTGTTGTCCCCGCTATACATTGTAAAGCAAAACAAAAGATCAAGTCTTCTGGACAGAAGCACTCCAATAAAAAGCCTTTATTATGTAAAATCTTCAAAAATCCAAATACAGCACAGCAAGTCACAAAATTCTGGTTAGAGCTGACTAGTTTCACACTTTCTTAGTGTTTAATCATAGCCAACATTGTAAAGCGCTGCGTAAACTGTTGGCGCTATATAAATAGTGTATAATAATAATATCAATAATAATAATATAATAATTGAACATAGCTCACCTCATTCACTAAGGTTTTAGTATTAGGAAACAAGCAACTGGCCCTTTAAAATATCATCCTCATCTACATAGCCAGAAATAGGACATCTGTTTCAATCAATTAAGTAGATTTTACTTTGTATTCACTTATGGAGAAATCTCTTATAATGAATGTTCAATTCACTTCCCATTTGTAGAAGGCATTTTTGACTTGGCAGAACAGCATGAACATTTATCACTTTGTCTTGATTAGAAATACGAAGAAGAAAGGCTTCTCTATCAGCCCTCGGACTCAACATTATGTCTCGTGAACAGACAATCACTGAATCCCAGTTCATACAGAACAGCCTTTCTGAAGGAAAAATATCAATTCATTTGGATTTCAATTGGCAGTGAGATTAGGATCCCTGTGTCACCAGATTCTTCAATAAAGAAAACTTTATTTTCAGAGATTCTCAATCTATTATTCTGTACATAATATTAGCAGGCAACTGTGGAATCATATAGAAAAAGGTTAGTTTATGGCAAAGCAAGAGGTAAGATTTAAAGTCCAACTCAAGCCATAACGTCTTATTTTATTTTGAATTGAACAGAAAAAGGTTAAAAAAAAATTATTAAGAATTATTACTTTTACTTTTTAATAATTCTTAATAATTTTAGTATTTGCATATATATGTTTGAATTATTATATTATTCTATTTTCCATTGGATAGTATTGTTATATTTGTATATAATATAACTAGTTACCCTGCTGAACTGGATCAGAAGTATGATGCCATCCAGTCAGCAATGAGTGCTTTTAAATAAGAGGCCTAATTATATATATACATACCACTATAGGTATGGATTAAAGATCTATACATATTCATTTTAAATCAATATTTTAAAATTAATCATAAAGATCATTTTATTGATGGAATTAGTGGTTCATGTCATTGTAGTATTTATACTGTTTCCCAGGATGGATATTAGCCCAGTCAGCCCGCTGTGGCTGTTATGATCTGAGGTAGTAGTGTGGAACTTACATGTCAGTTACCATCTAGATGAGTAGAATATCACTCTATTCACAGCACCATCCCACAACAGAAGATGAGGGAAATAAATATTTTCGCTCAAATATTTTCGCTCCGCTATGTTTTTATTCGATATGGACATTTACCGCTAGCCAGACACAGGGAAAATGGCGGCGCCCATATAGTTTATTTTGGTATCCAAGAAAATGGCGACCGCAAGACTTCCGGTCTAATACACTATTTGAGTGATGCCCTAACAACCAATCAGGCTCCCCTGAAGTAGTCACGAGGTGCGTGACGTAACGCCGTAGGGAGGATAGCGGCATCATACGGACGGATCTGAAGACAGCAGGATAAGAGTAAGATAGCGGTTTACACGGCGATTATCTCCTACATGCTGACTATTTTTCTAATTGATGTAAGAGTCAATTTTTTTATCTAATAAAGCCTCATTTTGTTTACTGAAATACTACACTATTGGAGGCTTCATTTCCTGTCCCTCTCCTGGCTGCATCGATCGGAGCTTGGTCTCCCCCTTCTCCCCCCCCCTTCCCTCCCACCCGCTTGTCTCTTTCATAGAGAGCGTGATTGGTAGAGGATACAATCAAAGTATCATCTAAGAGTGGAGAAGAAATAGGAGAAATAGAGGAGATATAAGACCATAGTCCATGCCAGTGAAAATACTATATGCCAGTGATTCATGTTGTTGAGGTGAGAACATTGGGAGACAGGTGTAGGATTCACCGCAGGTTCAATACTTCAATTCGTTTATCACTTGAACCATTTGATGATATCTACAATTTTGGAACATCTAGAATTTTGGAATTAACCATTGATCAAATACCCATTTGAACTTTCCTGAACAGCAACCATTGCAATATTGAACTTTCTGCACTATTGTGTTTATATATGCACTTGCACTTTATTCTGGTAATTGCACTATAGCATTTATCATTTATGCACAAATATATCACTGGGTATTTATTTACCATTAGATTTATGTGACATAGAAGCAATTTTTGTGTGATACTTTTTTTCTTTAGCGCAAAATCCCCCCTTTTTTCTTTATATTACTGTTTATGTGTTAAGTGAACACAGATTGATTTTGCAGCCATTGATAGTTACTCCAGTCACTATTTCATTACTCTTGAGTAGCGCGAAACACAACCTCACATATAGTTACATAGTTAGTCTGGTTGAAAAAAGACACAAGTCCATCTAGTTCAAGGGGGGAAAATGCTTTTGAACTATGGTGTTGGAGAAGTCTCTTGAAAGTCTCTTGGAGGGCAAGAAGATCAAACCAGTGAATCCTGAAGGAAACCAACCCTGATATTCACTGGAAGGACAGATCCTGAAGCTGAAACTCAAATACAGAAAGCAAGATGGATAGATAGCATCATCGAAACAATGAACATGAATGAACCACTTAAGGACTGAGCCTCGTTTTGACATTTAGTGTTTACAAGTTTAAAACAGGTTTTTTTGCTAGAAAATTACTTAGAACCCCCAAACATTATATATTGTTTTTTTTCTAACACCCTAGAGAATAAAATGGCGGTCATTGCAATACTTTTTGTCACACCATATTTGCGCAGCGGTCTTACAAGCGCACTTTTTTTGGAAAAAATCCACCTTTTTTAATTAAAAAATAAGACAACAGTAAAATTAGCCCAATTGTTTTTATATAATGTGAAAGATAATGTTACGCTGAGTAAATTGATACCCAACATGTCACGCTTCAAAATTTCGCCCGCTCGTGGAATGGCGTCAAACTTTTACCCTTAAAAATCTCCATAGGCGACGTTTAAAAAATTCTATAGGTTGCATCTTTTGAGTTACAGAGGAGGTCTAGGGCTAGAATTATTGCTCTCGCTCTAAAAATTGTGGCGATACCTCACTTTTGTGGTTTGAACACCGTTTTCATATGCGGGCGCTACTCACATATGCGTTCGCTTCTGCGCACGATCTCGTCGGGACGGGGCGCTTTAAATTTTTTTTTTTTTCTTATTTATTTCACTTGAATTATTTATTTTTACACTGATTTAAAAAAAAAAATGGGACACTTTTATTCCTATTACAAGGAATGTAAAAATCCCTTGTAATAGAAAAAAGCATGACAGGTCCTCTTAAATATGGGATCTGGGGTCAAAAAGACCTCAGATCTCATATTTAGACTAAAATGCAATAAAAAAAATAAATTGTCATTTGAAAAAATGACAACAAAAAAATGTGCTTTTAACCTCCCTGGCGGTATGGAAATCCTGGAATTCTGGAATTATGTACCAAAAGCGGTACAATTATTTTGCATGGAAATTTGGTGTTATGTATTGTAGGCCTGCAATTCTTAGTAATTACTTATTTAAACCTGACCAAACAAGAGTCTAGTAGACATCCGGGGTATGATAAAGTTTGAAACACAAAATCATAAATTATAATATAATAAATAACTATAAATAATTATAACAAATAGTAATGTAATTATAATAAAAATTATTCAATAATGTAATCAAATCAAAAACACTGAAATTTGCTCAGTTGCAGAATTGTCGCTGTCATTAGATTTTTTGTTTGATGATGAATTTCCCCACAAATCGCTATCGCTCAATTCTGCGAGTGATTGTAATTTATTGTCGCTGTTTTTTTAGCTGGTCTAAAATCACTTTTGACATAAAGGGACACTTTTTGGTTGCTATGGACAATCTCCAGTTTCCAGGCAGAAAGAACAGTTTTTATTATATAAAAGTGCATGCAGGACACTGGGCAGACCACTAGGGACAAAGGGGGTGTGTAATTATTACATACAGTACTGTAATCAGTAAGATTACAGTATACTGTATGTATACTATGTGTTTACTTTTTTGAATTTGGCGCCGAACTCCACCCCGTGCGTCGCAACGTCGCAGGGAACGGAGCTCGGCACTCGGCAGTGAGGATCGAGCGAGACACGGCTCGCACACACTGCGGGAGGACATCGCAGGATCCAGGGAACAAGGTAAGTTTCTTCCCCTGGATACTGCGATGCAGCTCGAGTCTGGCTCGGGGTTACCGCTCTTAGAATAAAAACATCCCCCCGAGCCCGACTCGGGATTACCGCTAGGGAGGTTAAGACGTATGGGCGGAGTTGACGTTTTGACATCGCTTCCGCCCTGCTATGGTATGGAGACGGGTGGGGGCCATCTTCCCCTCATTCATCTCCATACCCAGCTAGGAAGAGGACCCGATTGCCTCTGCCGCTACCGATGGCTCTGGTAAGCGGCGGAGGGTGCGGGAGGGGCGGCCCTCTCCCGCCGCCGATAAAGGTGATCTCACGGCGAATCCGCTGCAGAGACCACCATTACCGTTTACAGGACCAGCGCCGGAAGAGATGGATACCTCGGTTGTGTCAGTAGCTGCTGCCATTACCGATATATTCATCTTTAAAGTGCCGACGTATATGTACAGGAGCCGGTCCTTAAGTGGTTAAGCAAGTTGCGGGAGGCAGTGGAGGACAGAAAAGCCTGGTTCACTATGGTCCATAAAGTCACGAAGAGTCGGACATGACTAAATGACTGAACAACAACAATAACAACTGTAAATTCACTGGAACATATAGTGAACAGAGATCTCCTCAACAGAGACACAAATAGCAATAGAAACCAGGCAGAAATTCAAAGCCTTTTATTCTATTCAGAACAACAGCATAAAAAGTTTGGATTGAAGTTCTGATTTAAAGTACCGCATTTTTCGCTCTATAAGACGCAGCTAAGTTTTAGAGGAGGAAAACAAGAAAAAAAAATCTGAACCAAATGGTGTAATAAAATATTTTCCAAGAGCCTATGAAATGCAGCCTGACCATTGCCATAAATGCAGACTGTCCATTGCCATAAATGCAGACTGACCATTGCCATAAAACGCAGACTGACCATTGCCATAAACGCAGACTGACCATTGCCATAAACGCAAACTGACCATTACCATAAAGGCAGACTGACCATTGCCATAAAACGCAAACTGACTATTGCCATAAAACGCAGACTGACCATTGCCATAAACGCAGACTGACCATTGCCATAAACCCAGACTGACCATTGCCATAAATGCAGACTGACCATTGCCATAAAATGCAGACTGACCATTGCCATAAAAGCAAACTGACCATTGCCATAAACGCAGACTGACCATTGCCATAAACGATGACTGACCATTGCCATAAATGCAGACTGACCATTGACCCCCTGTCCATAACTCACATCTGTACACCCACCCATTCATAACCCACCTCTTCATTCCCACCCATGCACAACCCACCTCTTCATTCCCACCCATGCACAACCCACCTCTGCACCCCCCACCCTTCTTCAACTCACATCTACACACCCACACTCTTTGGCAACTCACATCTGCACCCCCTGTCTACTCTGCGCCCTCTTTCTGTGACTCACCTCTGCACCCTCTTTCTGCGACTCACCCCTGCACCCTCTTTCTGCGACTCACCCCGACGCCCTCTTTCTGCGACTCACCCCTACGCCCTCTTTCTGCGACTCACCTGCGCTGAGCCTAGATGTCACGGAGGAGGGTAGGCGGAGGCTCTGTCAGTTGCTTAGAGTGCGGCCAATCACTGGCCGCTTATGAAGCACTAGTCCCCGCCCTCCCTCCCCGGCCAAGTCACGCCGCTGTTTCATCACTACAGGCCTGCCTGGGGGTCTGTAGCTGGGGACAGTTTGTGTGCGGGAGCCGGGACTCGGCAGAGGGGGGGCTTTTTTCGTGCGGAGATACCACCCTCCGCAAATTGCACTGGGCGGGGGGCAGTGCCAGCGGTGGCGGGGGTCGTATATTCGCACCATAAGACGCAGGGACATTTTCCCCCATATTTCTGGGGGAAAAAAGTGCGTCTTATGGTGCGTAAAATACGGTACATCTAAAGGCATAGAGTAGAGGAGGGTTAAACTGCTGTCTGTTTTCTCTCCACTTCCTGCTTTGTAGAATTAGGAAGAAGTGAGGGGATATTCCAATTTGAGGGAAATCCCCTCTTAGATAGCTGTCACAGCAACAAGTGTCCCCATTGGAAGATTTCATCTGTATTACTGCCTGGTCTAGTGGCAACTCAGAATTTTAGATTTACCCTTTTCTTTTATATTTGACATTGTTTACCAGGCAACTAGAGAGAGTTAAGCCCTGTACACACGATCGGTTTTACCGATGAAAACAGTCCGATGGACTTTTTTCATCGGACAAACCGATCGTGTATGGGACCCATCTGTCTTTTTTCCATCGGTTTTAAAAAATAGAACATGTTTTAAATTTTTTCCGATGGATCAAATATCGATAGCAAATTCCGATCGTTTATGGGCAAGTCCATCGGATAAAAAACCCACGCATGCTTAGAATCAAGTCAACGCATGCTCAGAAGCATTAAACTTCATTTTTCTCGGCTCATCGGAGTGTTTTACGTCACCGCGTTTGGAACGGTCATTTTTTTGACTGATGGTGTGTAGGCAAGACTGATGGAAGTCAGCTTCATCGGATTTCCGATGGACAAAACCATCGGATTAGAATCCATAGGATATCCGATCGTGTGTACGAGGCTTAAATCTCCCTAAAGGGGACATACAGAAATAAAATTCTGACAGGGGTTCCACTTACTACTCTATTCAAGTCCATAAGAAAAGTTTTACCTTTAGTTATACTTTCACACATTCAAGACCTGCTGCTTCCAAAATGGCATTTACATTTAATATAGGCTGGAGATATCCTTTAAGCCATTATTTTATTGTTTTGTTGACAGAAACTGTCTAATGATGTTAAGGTAATGGGACATTAACATTTAATTCTTACTATTATTGTTTAACGCAGCTTTAAGTTAACAAAGTGGGTTATAAGCATGAAAGCTCAAACTAATATTTTTCATTTTACATAGAGTAGGAAAGGATAACAACCCTTGTCAAGTTTTATTGTTGTCGGTGTCCCTGTTGGGGCACTAGTCTACTATACAAAAGTATTAACTATTGTATCCCACTGGAGAGATCCCCTCAATTTCTGTCCTGAAGCCTACAAGGTAAGTTGTAGGAAATTTTCCCAGTGCAATTACAACAAACAAAAAACCCTGACAGGGGTGTTACAAAGGCTTATTATGTCCAGTAGTGGATGTGTGGGCTGCTTTTGCCTGATTTAATCGAATAGGGCAGTGATGGCGAACCTTGGCACCCCAGATGTTTTGGAACTACATTTCCCATGATGCTTATCCACTCTGCAGTGTACTTGAGCATCATGGGAAATGTAGTTCCAAAACATTTTGGGTGCCAAGGTTCGCCATCACTGGACTAGGGTAATAAAACAACTATGTGGCAAGGGTATGGATAGGGTTTAAGTATCTCCTGAGCCAGATGAGTTAAAGTGGTTGTAGACATGAAATATTAACAAAGCAGATCTCTCTATAGCTGTGTCTCAACCATTTTTCAGTTAAGGCACCCTTTAAAATCATAGACAATCTCAGGGCACCCTTTAAAATTATGGACAGTCTCAAGGCACCACATTCTAAAATGTAAAAAACTATTCTAATAGCTTTACATAATGCAGAAACATCCACACATAGGGCACCCAACATTAGAGGTGATTTAATCTTCCAAAGCAAATACACTTTTGAACACTGATACTGACTAGTATACCAATGTTTCTCTTCTCCCTCAATGTCTCTCCATCAGTCTGCTAATGTGACCCCAGTGCTGAGGGAGAGGGGCAGAGGAGGGTCAAACAAGGATGTTGTGGAGACAACAGACATCCTCCTTATCAACTGATGACATCATTGGTTGTTAGGTTGCCAGTGTCTGGAAAGTCATAATGGTGCATATGTAGGGATTTACAACCTTTTTAAGGTCTGTTTTAGTATGAATAGCCCAAAGCACCATGCAAGATTGGAATGTAGACTAAATAGATGTGAGCTCCATCCATTATTGATGGAAGTATTTTTCCCAGACATAACATTTTTTGATTAGGATGTATGAGGGAGCATATATCATGGCTGAGGTCTGCATTATTTTAACAAATGTTTGCCATCTCTAGTGAGTAGGGATATAGGATGATCTGATTGAAGTTTTTTGGATCATTGCCAGGTTTGGGCAGCACCATTATTGGTGCTCCTGTCACCAAAGGAGGGAAGTTTTCTGATACTAATGCTGTGTTATACATCATTGGTTCTCAACCTCAGTCCTCAAGTACCCCCAACAGGCCATGTTTGCAGGTTTTCCTTTATCTTGCACAGGTGCTTTAAATCAGAGTCAATGACTTGTTTTTTTTGGACATCTATTTTATCTAAGAGAAATTCCCAAAACATGGCCTGTTGGGGGTACTTGAGGACTGAGGTTGAGAACTACTGTTATACATCATCAATAACTAGGGAATAGGTTTTATAAAGTTCTGTAGCAGACTGTTCACACCTGGTGCCTTTCTGTTTGGGAATAGGAGTCTGTCTGTAATGTTTCTATCAATCAACACCACAAAATCATATCTGTTTAGGCGTTATAGTATTGCTGTCTACTACAGGCCCAAATATGAATATATGAGCCAAAGTAGTAACAATAATGTATATGCACATGCAAATACTCCTGTTAAGGTGTTTGCTACAATAGCTGACACTTGGCAAACCAGTTTAAGAGAATCACTTAATTCTTTCCACAGCTCTCCTATCTAATCTTGCACCCGCCATGTTAATACATATTCATATGTCTCTTCTTTCCTATTACCGTCTATAAGCATGGATGAGGGCACATGAACATTTTACATAAAACCCACATAACAAAAGTTATTTCAGTAGAAATGTCCTAGATTTCCAAAAACAAACAGCCTAATTATCTCACTGCAGCACATGATAATTGCCTTTTTAATTAGTTTAGGTGGCAGCCGTAACAAACAGCAATGAAAACAGGTCTAAGTTTATCACAGAGTCTTCGGTTTAGAGCCCTAACACATGCTGCACTACCCAGCATGCCCAGCTAAACTTTCCTTCCACAAGCTGAGAGGCACTTAGCAAATCTGATACACTTTCTGAATTTGGGAAGCCACAAATGGGAACTGTGAAGATGTAGATTCAGCTCTTGGCAGAAATTATTATACAAAGCAGAGTTGAATGAAAATAATAATAAATGCTACAAATGCCACGTTAACAGCTTCAAAAGGTTACTATTTCCCTGCTGAATACAGGTTCCCTTCTAATTTTATAGAAGGCTTTGCATTGTTTTTTTAAAGGACAATTTTTACCTTTAATACAAACTACTGTAACCCACCCTCCCTTGCCCTCCATAACTAATCTACACTACATCCTCCCAACCCAGCTTCCTACAATAGCACATTTGGACATTTCCTACAATTAGAGCCTTTCTGTACAAAATCCACTTCAGAACCTATTGATTTCTATTATGCCTGAAAGCAAGCACTAAATTCTCGTAAGACAGCCCCATGCAAGTCTATAAAACTACATACACACCTAAGCGCCTTTTTGTGCATTTTCCATTTTGCAGAAACACACTACAGTCTATTTAACATGGTTTCCTCTGGTACACGTTCACATCTATGTGTTTTTAAGCCGATGCGTTTTTGAAAAGGGTCAGGGACTTTTTTGCCCTCCTTTTAAAAACACTGCATATAACGCTGGTTGCTAAAGAGTGGACCAGGAAGCCAGCCACTATGTCCTTCAAAACAGATGAGTCATCAGCTGTCAGCGGGGTTCCCCGCTGACAGCTGACTGTAAAAAAAAGTATTGCCGGCTAAAAAAAAATGTTTTTATTAAAATAAAAAAAATGCTGTGGGTCCCCCCCAAATCCACACCAGACCCTTATCTGAGCATGCAGCCTGGCAGGTCGGAAAAGGGAGGGGGCAAGTAAGTGCCCCCCCTCCTGAACCATACCAGGCCACATACCCCTCAACGTGGGGGGGGGGCTGCTTCTTGCATTATCCCCAGGTAAAAAACTGTGTCAGAGCTGTAAGATTGATATTATACCTCATTGAATATAGGCCAGAAGACTGGGCCAGGGCAAAAAGCACAGCTATGTTAATCAGTATTAAAGAGATTGGTAAAGAATGAACTAGAGTCGAACCAGAAGAGCTAACAATCAGGCAACTAATCCAGAGAGTCAGTCAAGATTTATAGGTTTAATAACAAGCATTGCACCTGCAAATGAGGAACTGTACTCTATATTGGGCAACTACTGAGAGTGGGTGAGTTACGTTAAAGGTGTGGAAACCAATGAATGAACAAGAAAGCAGAAAGCACAGTCCTGTAGTTTTCTTGCGCATGTGGTTGCGAATGCACTAATTGGTGGACAGGGACAGTCCTCCTAAGTGTATAAAAAAGGCATGGTTAAGAAGGTGCTCTCACACAGTAGTGATGTATCAACTGGGCAGGAAGTAATGTCTGATAAAAAAGGTGACCATTAGCTTATTCACAGATCAATGAATTAGAACCACTACCACGGTACTCTACTGTTAAATCAATCCTTCAAATCAGAATAGAGCCCAGAGTGCAAACCTGTTTTACAGCTGATGACTGTAAAAGCTCAGGCCCGGTTCACATAGGGGAGACTCCTCAGGCGACTCGGTCGCCTGAGGAGTCGCGTCCCGCTCTGTGCTATGGAACCGTTCTAATAGTAGTGACTCAGGTCGCTCCGACTTAGAAAAAGCTTCCTGTACTTCTTTTGGGGGCGACTCACAGAAGTCATTATGCAAATCCCCTCAGGCGGGCGTCTCAAGTCGTCTTGAGATTGCGCCGCCGAGTCGCCCCCGAAGTCATGCCGCCCCTGTGAGAACCGGGCCTTACTCATAGGTTTTTGTAATATCGCTCCATGCACAATAACATTATGATGCCTCTTCTTGCCTTTTTGAATGTTTTATGTTCAATATGATGACATAATAATGGTAGATCTCAAATTATATCACCTTGCATCTAATCTCCTCTGAGGTAAGGGGAAGTTCTATAAAAATGTATCAAACTTACAGTATATCAGTTTAGCAATATCACTAAGTTTGTCCTTCATAGTTATTGACTAGGTTACAGCTAAGTCCCTCTATGAAATCCTTTGTGATATTGCTAGTTTAAAGAGATTTCCTGAACATACTTATGTGCTTTTTTGACTGTAATGAGATGTTAACCTTGTATTATATTATAGCCTAATGATTGCTTGACAAAGAAAGAAATTTTAAAATAAAAGGACAGTAAACCCAATTCAACCCATTTCACACATAGGTTGGACTTGTGTCTTTTTTCACCCTCACCTACTATGTAACTATTTAACCCTACAAATTTGGTTAGCAATATCCTCAGTCTGTGGTGCTTTTCCACAAATCTGAGCTAACAAATGAATCTGTTTACCAAGACCATGGAAAGAATTAACCTAGCAACGACCTTGAGGGTCATCCAAGCCAAGCATAGGTGAGGGTGTATTTGGATGAGGGTGCGGAGAAGAAAAGGAAAAAGGAATCTAATATTTCTCCTCCAGCTGAATAATTTGGTCAGCATTATAAACAAGTTGGTCTTGTTATTCTGCACTGCCTTTTGTTTTCCAGATGGGCATGCTTTCATCACACTGTGTGAAGAAAGGAAATATGATCTCGGAAAGAATTAATTTAATGGGCTGACTATTAATGTTGTCTCTGTTGTAAGTACATGCACAATGCAAACCTAAAGACAAACAATCATCGTAAATAATGGAAAGAGAAGAATAGATTACCACACAGAGAAGTAAATTACAGGAGCAATTCACAAAGGATTTTGTTATCCATTATTCAATACTCCAACATGGTATCATTCTAACAGTGAAGTTATATTTGTTTTTTAGATATTATACTTATAACAGATGTGTTACAAATGTCAATTAATAACAGTTAGGTATCAAAATGTTGCTTTCATGCATCACCCTTTACCCAGAAACTTCTCGGAGCTGATGCTTTCATCAGCAGCATCAAAAGCCATCTTAGGCATCATGTCACGTGGTAACATCCACTACTACAATATGTAATATGTTTATATTGTGATATGGGGTGATATGTTGTAGATATGTTTTTAGTGAGACATGTCTGCCCAAGTCTGTCTCTAAGCAGTCCTACCTGAACCATCACCTGTACAGTAGTCAGCATTATTTGAGCAACCCTTTTCTTTGCCATCATTTACAGAAACTAGTGCCAGATATAAACTATGCAGCTTATAAACATGGCACCAGTGCATAATCATCAAACAAAAACTGGGTTCCACGTCACGTCATACACGGCGTGCGTACGGCATCATCTGCACACCGCTGTCCCGTTAGTGTAATCCTCCTGCGGCTCGTGGGGGTCCATGTTTGGTGCCAAACGCCGGGCGGTTCCCCATCCTATTGTTGGCGCCTCCCCCACACTGGGCACGCGAACGTGACATTTGGCAGTGTAATTGGCACATGGACCTTTATAGGTCTCACTGTGGTCAGCTCATTTGCTGTTACGGCCCCCTCCACATCATGGCCAAATCATCTGTATCTACACTATGGTCCTACATGCCTATGTACCAGGTAATACATTTAGTACTTTCTCAACATGGTCCTAGTGTTCTGTTTACACATTATACAGATTACTGGGCTTAAATGGTAATGTTTATCATTTATACTTACATTTCTACAGAAATCCTACAAGACACTGTTGGCTACTATATACAACTACACCGTAGAGATCATTTTTATGGCTTATCTGTTCTGCCCTTGTGTTGCCATGTGGGGGCCCCTCTGCGCCTTACACTGCCATAGCTCCCGAAAAGGATGCCCTCAATGCTGCACTTCCACATGTTGGTTGTAAGTATTCCCTATAAAGGTGCAATTTACAATCTAAAACCTATATAAAACCGATATATTTCATTTCAGATATTGACATTGCTGCTCCTGATGAGTGGATATAAATACTACACGAAACGCGTAGAGCCTTGTGTATGCAATGTTTCACACCGATCAAGCCACTAACATGTTTTCATTTTATGTGATCACAAGTTTTAATTTTGATACATTAGGAAGTTCTGAGGTTGAGTAGGCAAAACCCCTTCCACTGTCATGTAATTATCATGTTCCTTTTGTACATATATGAAATTTTACAGTGAGATTATTTATCGTTTGTATGAACTTGTACGGTTAATAAATCGACTGTGTTTTACCCCTCACTGACGTCTGCGTGCTTCACTCAAAGTCCCGCCCTCCCCTCTTTGTACACTCTGTCCCCAGAGGTCTGGTGAATAACTTATGAGATAGAGATCTATACTGGGATGTCTACATGTTGGGGTGCAAACATTCTTGCTACTCCAATCCACACGAGCAGTACTAAATTAAAAAATCTATCTATTTGGGGGGGGGGACTTCCCTTATTCAAATAGACTTCTTGTTTAAAGGGTGTGTATTCCTTGAGGCCCTGTCCAATGGCTATATAAGCATAGGGAGTAGCTATTATAGGGTCCATTCATCTGTACATGTCTGTGAAAAGGGGGCAGCCATGAAGCAGATTATAGAAGGAGAGCCCTTCTTCTTAGGGGAGTTGCTGGAAGGCATGGGGTCTGAACAGGAGATGTACAGAGAACACTTGTGAGCAAGTGAGCACCACAACAGCCCCTATTGAGTAGTACTAGTGGACCATTGACACTTTATTTAAGACTAGTATCTGGGTGTAAGGCTATCTTTTTTAAGACTTGTTATCGACAATCATATGTACAGTATCTCTAATGGAGTTTAAGCCACTAATGTCTATGAACAGTGAGGTGCTGTCTAGTATAATTCATAAGAACCATTGCAAGCCGTGCTACTAACTGTGAATACAAGGCAAGGAGAGTCATTTGCCTTTAGGGAAAGGGATGTGCAGCCAATACCTGAGGATTTTGGAGTATTAAGTGTTGAGGGCAAACAGATTGACTTAGTTGCTGGTGCTGGCCAACTGGAATGAGGTTTACCTTCTTAACAGTATTACGGGCCAGGTGACCTGGTCCCCCATATCACATTGGGCTCAGGTATGCAGACTAGCCTCAAAGCCCGAGCTTGAACCGCAGAATATGCAGGGCCCTGCAAGAAAATGTGCTCCAGGTGTGAAGAGGAGTCAGAGTGAAGGGGGTTTCTAAACTATTACCCACATAGTGCAGACATGGAGGTCTGCATTGAACACATGAGTCTGGAACTAGCCTAACAACCTGACCCCTGGGTGATATGTGTTACGTAGGCCACTTGCTGAAGGTTAAGGGGTGGCTGTCTGTTTTTGTCTCTCCCTTTCTTTATCTATCCATGCTCTTTTTATAGTGCCACCTCACCACACTTATCCCTGCACTAACAAAAGAAGAAAAAAAATAGTCAACTGTTAGAAAATTTCCAAACACAATGATAACCATGCCTGCAGTAGACATCTGCCAATGTTACCTTCTGATTGGTAATCTACAGGCATCTACATTGCCCATTGAACTTGTCATAACTGCAGGTTTCCGGGTATCTTTGCCAAGCTCAGACATAGCTGATCATATACACCATATTTATTAAATAATCTCATACAGTGACAGGTTTTCAATTAGTAAAATATAACAAGAACATATAATTATAGATTTGCATTCTTTACTACTTAACATAATGTTCACTAAAACAGATATGACACAATACCATTGTATAATTATTGAACAAATTATGGTATTATTATATTAATGCAATCATCTAAACATTACTTTTCCCTAATTTTAGATACACTTCAGAAAACTTAAGCTTTTTCTTACAATGGATGTGTTGTGTCATGTGAATAAGGAGAAATGAACATGTTAACTATTATTTGATAAGCTTTAAATGACTTTCACTTAATGACTTTTTTAAAGAAGTGAGCAGCAACTAAATTATGTGGTATCCTGAGTGTATTTCAAGGTACAGGGGGGTCCAGACTTTAACTTAATTACAAGGGATAAGAAGGCAGCTTTGTGTAAAATTCTGCTTTTGAACTAATAATCTCTTTTTCTGTTGCTATGTTCTAGCTGTGCAGATTATATTTATTCTGGCAGTTATAGCTTTCATATCTGAAGGAGGCATAGACCTGAGCAGAAGCCATGTAAAGATTCAAAGTACTAATTGGACTGTACTGGTACCAGCAAGGTAAACCACATGCGGCAACGTAATCATTTTGCTTAATCAGATATGTGAAGGAACAACATTATTTCCCCACATCTCTAAATCTGTCTTTCTTCTAGTCAAATTGTCTCTGAAAAGGGGTAACTTATCTGTTGATAAGCATTTCCATTTTAAGTTTTAAAAAAATTCTTGTTGCTGCAGTTCCAGTTGTGTGTGTTGTCTTCAGTCTCTAGTAAGCTAACCAATCAAGAAACAGATTAAGAAACGGATCTGGGAAGTAGAGATGAACAAAACAGAGTTTTCTTGCTCCCCAAATTTTGGATGAAAATCATATTTCCTTGAAATTTTCCCATTTTTGGTGAAATGTATTGGAGTCAATAGGAAAGGTGAAACTTAGCTGGCTTATAATGGTTCGTAAGTTTTAGATGGCTCCTGAGGGCTGCAAGAGACTGCTTTGAATTACCCTGGAACTGTTTTGCTAACAAAATGGACCCTCATTAGCCTCATTACTTTATTTTTTATGTATTTTTTTTATTGGAATAATAAAATAGAAAATAAAGTACAACTGCAGCGCAGCTGATGTATTCCCTGATAGTGATGGACAGCCATGGAAGGGAGAATGGCGTGATAGGCTGCAAAGTTGGCATGGGGACTAAAGCCTTGTACACACGATCGGATATCCTATGGATTCTAATCCGATGGTTTTGGCCATCGGAAATCCGATGAAGCTGACTTCCATCAGTCTTGCCTACACACCATCAGTCAAAAAACCGACCCTTCCAAACGCAGTGACGTAAAACACTCCGATGAGCCGAGAAAAATTAAGTTCAATGCTTCTGAGCATGCGTCGACTTGATTCTGAGCATGCGTGGGTTTTTTATCTGATGGACTTGCCCATAGACGATCGGAATTTGCTATCGGTTTTTGATCCATCGGAAAAATTTAAAACATGTTCTATTTTTTAAAACCGAATGGGTCCCATACACGATCGGTTTGTCCGATGAAAAAAGTCCATCGGACTGTTTTCATCGATAAATCCGATCGTGTGTACAGGGTTTTAGGCCCATCCTCCAGCGATGGAAGGACACAGGTGAGCGTGAAGAGGAACAGGCAGGATGTGGGTAGACTGCTGAAGAGTGAAAGATCCACTAGGTACCAGGAAAAGTGATAGTTCATGGTCAATCTGATGCACCCCCCCCCCTCTCATCCCCATATAAGATCTGCTGCAAAATAGATTAGACACAGAAGAAGGCTACAGAAGCAATCTACCAGAGCCACTGTGGCCAAATCTTCATCCACCCACATATATCCCACAGTAAGGATTTGCAGGTTACAGATGAAACTCATCTTTCCCCATCGAATTGGGGATTGGTGGGAGAACCTTTTGTGTATTGAATGCTGCCTAATAAACCTATAAACCTTTAAAAACGTTACTTGCACCATCCAAGTTTTTTTCTTTCTTCTATGATCTGGAACATATACTAAGGAGACCTGGATCCCAGGATTGCCCAATAGAACCCAGGTGTGGTTCATAAGCGTGCACAGACCAAGCTTAGCTGCAAGGTCGCACGCTCTGAGGTGAGCGTCCATTACCTTGGGGGAGCACCTGAGTGACAGCACTCTGATACTGCTTTTTTGGATCACTCACTGGGCTGTGTGGTTTTATGAACTGTAATACTTATCATTCCAGGAATGCTGCTATTTGAATATCACATGCACGGAAGCACTTTGGAGTATTCATTATATGCACTGAAGCACTTTGGAGTATTCATTATATGCACTGGAGCACTTAAAGAATATTTATACAAGGACTTGTGTGTCAATATGTATTCATTCTTTAGGATTTATTGTTTATCACCATTTTTGATATTTTTGCATGTTTTTGCACTGTGTTGCACGATTATGCGATTTGCACTGTGTCGCATGATTATGCGATTTGCACTGTATATTAAATTTTCTGGTATTTTTATCATTTTGTATCACTTACTGGAAACATACCAGTTTTTTGTAGTGGTGTGTGCAGTGTGCACTACTAAGTTTCTCAGCACTGCGTTTTGTCTATTCATTTAATTTGGCAGATCTGGTCCGTTTTTCCCTTATCCAATGAGGTTAGAACGAGTACTATATAGGCTCCAGTAAAATGGCGCCAAGCCCATTTCCTGATGATGTGCGGGGCAAGCATGAAATGCATTGAAATTGAGGCTCTATCGAAAAGTACAGGAGTCCTCCTCTTCCGCATTGTTGAAGCGCACAGCTGAGGTGCACGCTGACACATACTGCCTGCCCATAGAGCGATCCATTGGGGACAGACTGGCTCACGCTTTCCCTCAAGCTGCGCATGATTGTTTGCTGCATCTGGCATACATGCATGAACTGTAAGTGCTGATTTTAATATTAAAAAGAAGCTACTGCACTATATTGGCTTTTGGTGGATCTGTTTGGCGGAGCTTGACACCATACACACTTTGATGCTGATTGGATGGCAAAATCGATGGTTATCTGATGCGATCTGATGCGATCTGTCGATCTGGCGATCTGTCGTGCGATTCCTGGAGGCCACAGACGCCCTGTATTACATGCTTGTGGGTCACTTGGTGGCCAAAGATTTCTGGTGAGAGTTCAACCGTTATCACTTCGGGTGAAGCACTTTATTGAATGTTATTTGCACATGTTAGAAAAATCACGGTGACTGGATATACAGAATAAATTTGCCTGGACACAGAGGGGCTGATTTAAGAAAATGTTGGCGCATTTGCGTGAGCAGGAATAATTATTGCGACATGGCGCATGCTGTCGACTTGCGCAGATTCATTGCGCGTACGGGCGCATACACATTCTTAAATATGAAACAGACATCGGGCACTTGCTCATTGTAATGCTGATCATGTTAATGAGCTTTTCCTTATCACATGGAGAATATTGTTTCCACTTTTATTCCTTTCATTCATTTCTTTTTGAAACAACTCAATATTCATTCTAGAGATCTTCCTCCTATCAAAAACTCTGCAGATGTTTACTGGACTTGTAATTGTGCATTTTATGGTGATAGTCTATAATCATTGGTGGAGCCAAAACTTCCATGAAAACATCTTCTCAACACATGTCTGTGTATTGTGCATTCTGGACAATTCTTTCCCCATACACTGTGCAATCTGATTGGATGACATTTACATCCACTCATTTCTCTGAGCAATTCATTTCCCCATACACTGTCCAATCAGATTGCACAGTGTATGGGGAAAGAATTGTCCAGAATGCACAATACACAGACATGTGTTGAGAAGATGTTTTCATGGAAGTTTTGGCTCCACCAATGATTATAGACTATCACCATAAAATGCACAATTACAAGTCCAGGAAACATTTTCAGAGTTGTTGATAGGAGGAAGATCTCTAGAATGAATATTGAGTTGTTTCAAAAAGAAATGAATGAAAGGAATAAAAGTGGAAACAATATTCTCCATGTGATAAGGAAAAGCTCATTAACATGATCAGCATTACAATGAGCACAAGCTCAATGTATAAGCAGTTGTGCACTCTGGAGAACGCAGAAGCGCCCGTGCGCAACACACATATTTAACAAGCTAAAGTGTGTGCGCCCTGTCAGGCGAGCATAAAATGGTGTGCTTTGTCAATGCACATGTGCAGTTGAGTAAGCTGAAAGAAGGGTGTAAAAAGGCTTGATTAGTTGTAAGACAGATCTACATGTTCTGGACAGAATTTGTGCATTTAAACAATATTATATACACGCTTTTTAGCCTGGTAACAGAAGATGGTAAACTAGTAAAGTTATCTACAGTATTCAGACAAAAATGTTGAAGATTACATTGGCTGCGCTTGCTAATGGTAGGCGCGAAAGATTGCGCAGGTGCGCAACAGCGCTTCCTATGTAAATATGGTTTGGTGCATATAAGTGCACCATCATTTTTGATAAATGTTTTGAGTCCCGTTTTTTGTGCAATTGCTCCAATTTCTCCACTGCACCACAAGCGCAGGTCTTTAGTAAATCACCCCCAATATATCAGATTTTTGTTATATATGGACTATATATATTTGCTTTGTTGATTGATTGCAGAATGTGTTTTTATTAATTTTACACATGGTCCCTTGCGCCCTATATCACTTCACTTTTATTTGTTAGTATCCACTAATCTAGTGGCTGCATTGACCATTCACTTAATTATTTGTTGGCGCCACACCCCTTATTTTTTCCTTATCACAGAAGGTTTTTTACCTTAATACTTACTGTAGAATGCATTAAGGTAAAAAACATGAGGGTTTAGAACCACTATAAATCCCCAGAGAGTTAAGAAACCAGATAACTGGAAGACTTGCAGAAATACTTGGATGTTTAACAAAAATATGGATAGGAATCAATAAGATAAGAAAAATATATATATTTTGGCAGCACAGGCAAGCATATGCTAATGTTTGGTTGGTTTGTAGTATACAGCACCTCCATCTTTCCATTTTTACATATAAATGACCCAGCATGGGGCTGCATGTTTGATTTGCCTAATGAAAAGTCCTGTTTAGCAAAATTTGTACTATTATGTTCTACAGAAGGACAATATGAAAAAACAGCTCCACATTCATGAATAAACAGACAGGGGGCAGTAGAGCACAGACATACTGTTGCTAATACCAGATTATAACAGTAATACACAGAGGTCAATCAACCATTAAAATTCTGCCTGTCTTGATTTTCTGACTTATCAAATGAAACTAAATGAGCATCACAATGTCATTAGCTGTTGTTGGAATGACTGCATAGTCCTAAATTCGCTATGCAATGAACATTCAAAAGCAGCCAGAAGCTAAAATCTTCAACTAATAAAAATGAAGACAAGAAACAAATAACTGAGAAAATGAAGATTCCTGTAAAATGTTTTACATGACCCAAATTGCTAAAGTATTAGGTATCTTAAGTTTGCATCTGTTATTGCAAGCACTATGTGCTAAATAGTGTTTGCTGATAAAATAAAGGAACACTATTATGTGAAAGAAGAGTATTCAATAAGCCATCTATTCTTTTCATTTATTTATATTTTTTTTTTGAATATCCTCAGAAAGTGCCAAAGTACACTGTGCATACACAAATGTCATATAAAATACTTTTAAAAGAAGTCAAAAATGAATTGTGAATTTTAAATGTTGTTTTGGGGTGGAAAATGTGCAGTCACAATCTCAGATACAGTTGCACAAATCAAAGTCTGCCTAGTATTCCAAAGCCATTCAAGCATTGTTGTCGGCTTCTGCCCAGCTTATATAGGATAACATGCTTGTTTTGTCTAGGGTGATCCAATAAAGAGTAATACTTATCTTAATCCACTGTCCTGGTCTGGTGCTCTGGTCTTCTTCCTTTCCACCCTGGACACACAAGGGGGGTCTTTAGCTGTCTTCAAAGTGTCTGGGATTCTGGTCTGTTTAACTTTAAAGCGGATGTTCACCCAAAAGTGAACCTCTGCTTTTCGGAACCCTCCCCCCCTTCGGTGTCACATTTGGCACCTTTCAGGGGGGAGGGGGTGCAGATACCTGTATAAAACAGGTATTTGCTCCACTTCCGGGAGCTGACTCACGCGGGAGTCCCGTTCCTTCGCGTCACCCCCCGTTGTGTTCTGGGAAACACTCGGCTCCCAGAACACAACGGGGACAAGTGAGGACGGCGCAGCGCGACTCGCGCATGTGCCGTAGGGAACCGGGCAGTGAAGCCGCAGCGCTTCACTTCCCGATTCCCTCACCGAGGATGGCGGCGGGGGAAGCCGAGAGCCGAGCGGTAGCTCGGCTTCGGCTGCCGACGTCGCGGGTGACCTGGACAGGTAAGTGTCCTTTTTTTAAAAGTCAGCAGCTGCAGTATTTGTAGCTGCTGGCTTTTAAAAAAAAAAAAATTCCGGTGAACCTCCGCTTTAAGAAGAATGAAGCTACCTCCAAGGTATGCCTCCTCTCAAGTGGCAGTTAAAGTATAAGTGATTGCATTTTTATTTTTTTTTAGATTTACAGTAGGTAGTGTGAATGCCAGATTTTCATTGCTCTCTATTTGTCCTGGTGACCATTATGACCAAAACTGAAAGAAAATCGCAACTTTTGATTTGTCACCAGAACAAGAATAGAGGGTAAATCGTTCAACATGGACACTAATTTTAGTGACAACCAGGGATTTTCCTCAATATGGAAGAATTTTCTCTTCACTTCCTATTATGGCTTTTGGATGAGTGGAAGTAAATCTCCCTAGTGGGATACAGATGGTAAAAAAAAAAAAAAACTCCCTATAACTCTATGCAAAATGAAAATCAAATAAGTTCAGTTTTATTTGAAAATAGTTCATGAGTAAATTTACTTTATTGATGCATTGATGTGATAGTACATGAATTTTGCAAAAGTTAGTTTTCACCTAAATTTTAAATGGGTTAATTATATATTTTTTAGTTGCTGCAAAGTATTCTAGGATTTTTTTTTTCTTATAGCAGGAATGAAGGCAATCATACTAACAATCTTACAGAGCTTTTAAACCTTTCCCCATTTAAAAAAAAAAAAAGAAACTCTTCCACATATGTGTATGGCCATTAGAGGTGTTTGAACTCAAACAAAAATCTTTGACGTGTCTCTAAAGCAATTTTTATTTTTTACTTTTAAAAGGGTTTAGGATTTTATTGCCGTCTTCAGGGAGATTCACATCATCATTCATCATGTCCTGAAGACCACTGGTAATCGGGATTAAAATGAGGGGAAATCTACAATTTTGAGTTGTCCCTGAAATACCAATAAAAGGAGAAATCTTTCAATGGGGACACTTGTTTCCCTTTTTTTAGAGAGATCTCCTCTGACTTCCTGGAAGTGAAAGGAAATCTCCTCAATTGGGCACAAACAACACAGAGGTAGCCGCTGTCCGAATACAATTTCCCGGTGAGGGGGAATTTCTCCATCTACCTCGTTTGTGTGGATGGAGGAAGTATTTATTTTTTTGTGACCAGTTTAAGTGCCAACTGTGCTTAGCAGAGTTCTCCTTTCTTATCTTTGTCTTGTGACAGGTCTGTTCTTATTCTAGACATATGAACAGCCTTGACAACTCTCCGGTCATTTCACAAGAACAGGGTGTGAAACACACCTGTCAAAAATGGCTGACAAGTTTTCTACAATAAACTGCGATCCAGCACACTCATACTTTTGAAAGTGTACTAAATCCTACTAATCCTTAGTGTCAGCGTGATACCTTTATTATCTGAATGATTTTCTTTGCTCTGTTCCTCTTGATGTACACCTGTATGGACTGCTTACAAAGCAAAGTAACACTCAAACCTTGCAGCAGTTTTTCTATCCTTACAAAAAGTAAAAAAAAGTTATAACTTTATTATACTTTAAAATCTGGGATTTCTGTGGAATGCAGTGCCAGCTTTGGAGAAATCTTCAGAAATAACACGCTTTACTGGTACCAAAGCTCTTCCGAGCAAGCATCACATATACTGTATCCAAAGCATATATTACTAGGAGAAAAGTGGGGCAAAACAGAGCACACTGGATCGTGCATCTATATTACCCATTAATAGAAGGTTAATGTCTCAATCATATCAAGTCACTATGTGGTAGCTGCAATTTATTTTTGTGTTTTATCTGTCTGATCAGGTACACTCTGTTTTGTTGCAGTTTTTGGGATAACTGGAATTTGATAAGGCATCAGCCCTTTATGTGGCCTATGATAAATAAGGGCCCAGAATGATAAGAATAAAAGGCAAGGTAGACAGTCAAGTTGCACAATAAAAAGCAGAGGCAGAAGGACCATTTGCACACATTGGGGTTGATTTACTAAAATGGGAGGGGGGGGGTGTAAAATATGGTGCAGCTGTGCATGGTAGCCAATCAGCTTCTAACTTCAGCTTATTCAATTAAGCTTTGATAATAAGCCCAGGTTCACACTGGGGCTGCGGGAGTGAAGCCTGCGAGTTCAGCTGAACTCGCACGATTTCACTCCCGCTGGCAGTCCCGATTTCAGACACGATTTCAAAGACATCTGAAACAGTATGTAAATCGCGGCTGAAATCGCAAAAAGTAGTACAGAAACTACTTTTTGTAATCGGTGCAGCGCCGCAGATGCGGCGTCGCACCGATTAGGACGGTGCCATTGGCCGCAATTTGCGGCAAATTTCGCCGATTTGACATGCGATTTGACATGTCAAATCACATGTCATATCGCACCAGTGTGAACCAGGGCTAAAACCTGGAAACTGATTGGTTTCTATGCAGAGCTGCACCAGATTTTGCACTCTTTAGTTTTAGTAAATCAACTCCACTGTGCAGCTGCATCAGAGATCTCTAGGCCTATTTTTACTTAAAGGAGGTGTATAGCCAATGCTTGTTTGGCTGTACTTCTCTTATGGATTGAAGGAGTGCAGTTTGTTTTGCACTCCTGTGACCTGTTTACTTCAGAGACCGGGCTGAAGTCCGCTTTCTGCTGACGTCACAGAAGTCAGTCCAGGCACCGTGTCATCACGACAATGGAACTCAGGATCCGCCAGGTGCCTGGACCGACACCCCATTCAGCCTCTCAGCCGACTGCTCCCTGCCCCTCCACAGCCCAGCACTCCAGTGAGCGAGGAAGAGGCAGAGCGGAGAGCCGCTGAGTGACAGTCAGCAGCTCTCTGCTCTGGGAGCTGTCAGAAGTGAGCAATCGCGGTGTTCGATTGGTTCTCAGTGTAGAGGCGCCAGGGGCAGATGCAGCATTGGACTGATGCTACATCCAACTAGGCAGCCCTCAAAAATTCCACTAGCCTGCTCGCATTTTGCGAGTGGAATTTAGTGCAGAGTGAGTGAGGAGTAGGGGTGGACCAGGCTGACAGTTTCCTGGCTGATCACTTCTGGCAGAAGCGGTGCGGCCATCCCCTGATTCCCCCCCCCCAGCCGCTCTGATGTCCTGTAAAAAAAGCCTGCACCACTTCTGCCAGAAGCGATCAGCCAGGAAACTGTCAGCTGGAGGACACAGAGCGGCAGGACCGGACTGACCTGGGGCCGCTTTGAGCTGAGGCTGCAGCTCTCCCCTCCCTCCCTCTCTCCTCCTCATCTTGTGTGTCATGGAGATGCAGGCTGTGTTCAGTGGCGCTGTAGCAATATCCTGCCCCCCTAGACCGGCTTGTGTGATAGTAGATTGAATTAGTTGTTCCGCCTATCACATGAGCTGATCTAGGGGGGCGAACACAGACCCGGCTCCGTGACACACACCATTTTGAGTCTGCATTGATGATGGGCAGGAGGGGCAACATTTATGGGCACAGTTAGCTGCATTTATGGGCACAGTGAGGCTACATTTTGCCATACACCTCCTTTAAGTGAGCTGCATTGATGGGAAGTGAGCTTCATTGATGGGCAGTGAGCTGCATTTATGGGTACAGTGAGGCTACTTTTATGGGCACAGTGAGGCTACATTTATCGGCACAGTGAGCTGCATTTATGGGCACAGTGAGCTACATTTATGGTCACAGTGGGGCTACATTTATGGGCACAGTGAGGCTACATTTATGGGCAGTGAGCTGCATTTATGGGCACAGTGAGGCTACATTTATGGGCACAGTGAGGCTGCATTTATGGGCAGTGATCTGCATTTATGGGCACAGTGAGGCTACATTTATGGGCACAGCGAGGCTACATTTATTTGCACAGTGAGACTACATTTATGGGCACAGTGAGGCTACATTTAGGGGCACATTGAGGCTACATCTATGGGCACAGTGAGGCTGCATTTATGGGCAGTGAGCTGCAATTAAGGGCACAGTGAGCTACATTCATGGGCACAGTGAGGCTGCATTTATGGGCACAGTGAGGCTGCATTTATGAGCACAGTGAGCTACATTTATTGACACAGTGAGGCTACATTTATGGGCACAGTGAGGCTGCATTCATGGGCAGTGAGGCTACATTCATGGGCACAGTAAAGCTGCATTGATGGGCACAGTGAGACTGCATTCATGGACACCGTAAAGCTGCATTTGATGGGTACATTGAGGCTGCATTGATGGGCACAGTAAGAGTGCATTGATGGGCACTGTGAGGCTTAATTCATGGGCACCGTAAAGCTGCATTTGTGCATTTGATGGGCACAGTGAGGCTGCAATGATGGGCACAGTAAGGCTGCAATTATGGGCACAGTGAGGTTGCATTCTTGGGCACAGTAAAGCTGCATTTAATTGTCATAGTGAGGCTGCACTAATGAGCACTGATGAGGCTACACTGATGGGTACTGATATGCTTTATGTTAATAATGTTAACGTTGTTGTTAACTTTTTTTTTTTGGAACTTCATTCTGCATAAAACATTTAACAGTGTAATTTCATGAGATAATTTACGAGAGCATGTTTAGGGGCAGACTTGGGGGCGGGGCAGGAGAGGGGTTGGGTGGGGCAACTGGTGGCGAGTAACCTTTAAGGCCTGGCTAGTGGCTCAGGACTTTAAATTTTAAGCCCTGCACCGAGGTAAGTATAAATCTGAAAAAACAAACAAACCCATACTTCTCTTTTAATGTTGGATGTACATGGGTTGGGTTTCCCTTCTGCTGTTGCATAGGCTTGGACACTGCACACTCACAGTATGTGTCAACTGAGAAACCTAAGGCATTTTTCATGATGCCTTAAGAGCCCGTTCACACTGGGGCAACACGACTTCCAGCACGACATTACAAGGCAACTTCAAGGCAACTTCGAGGCAACTTCAAGGCAACTTCGAGGCAACTTCGAGGCAACTTCAAGTTTCCTCCAGGACAAGTGACTTTGCCAGTGGCCAATCAAACAATAATCAGCTCTGTGGAAGGGAGGGGTTTGCCTGAGAAAACTATTTTCTCTTCCTGTAAAGTTGCTTCAGTTAAGACACTGATCCGACTTTGGAGGCGACTTCCATTGAAATCAATAGGTACAAGTCGCCTAGAAGTCGTTTTCAAGTAGTACAGGAACCTTTTTTGAAGTCGGAGCGACTTCTGTAGTGTGCATAAAGACGGCTCCATAGACTAATATTACAGTGCGACTTGGGGCGACATGGGGCGTCTTGGGGTGACCTGAAGTTGGATCCTGAGTCGCCCTGGTGTGAACCGGCTCTAACTGTGCTTCTGGTTTGTAATATGTAAGTGTCATTTAATACAATACAGGGCAAATACAAAGAAGGCAATTCCTATATTCAAGTTAAATGCACCAGTAATGTAAGCCTGCAATGTAAACAATACAATACAGCAATAGCATACCATATGGTATGGTATACAATACCAAATAATTACAGCACATGGTTATTCTACTTCTCAGTAGGTTTAAGAAGTTTATAAAATTTGCTGTTTTTTTTTTCCAGCTTCACTGGTGTTCTTTCATGACTATTACACAGTGCATAAATCATAACCAACAGTTCCAGAGATACTTTCTGTACAAAAAAATATGTCTAATAAATGAGCAGAGCTTATCCGTCTTATTAAATGAAGACACTGCACATTGTTTTATCTCCAGGAAAGAGCCAGGGTTGTGTGAGGTGCAGTGACAGAAGCTAACAATACAAAATTCCCAAGTGGTTAAGCCGGAAAATAGCTTCTGCTATACTTTTCTGACTGTTTGACTCCAAGTACAAATGAATGCTTCATCCTTTCAAATTCTAGAATTCTTTATTGAAAAATGACTTGTCACAGTTCTAACTGTTTAATGTTTAACACAGATCACAAATTTACTTTCCTAACGTTATCTATCTGTATTTTTTTTTTAATGGTTGCTATATGCATCAACAGAATAGCAGAATAACCTGATTGTAACTCCTAGTCATTTATAATGAAGTATAGTGTAGATTGTGACATCCTTAAGAAATGAGGCCATGTATACAAGTGTTTTTTTTATTTTATTATTAAACTGTATGTAAAGCAAAAACTTTTTGTTTTAGTTTTGAATAAAATGTGGACAGAAGTCCTGCCAGGCTTTTTTTGCTTCACGTGTCCCCACTGGGGAGACTCATACCTCTCTATGGTAAGAGACCATGACCATGGTTTCCAGTGCAGAAAGTGATGGGAAATCCAATAGTTTTAAGTTGACACAAGAACAGAAGGTAAAAGAAATCTTCCAATGGTGAAAATTTTCTATGATTGGGGCCATACACCTGGGGGGCTGCCATGAGAACAAACCAGCCTAAAAATAAATGGAATTGGTATGCATAGGCCTAAGTATCTAAATGTGGCCAGGACATGTTGCCACAGTGAAGAACTTGGAAGCAGGTTTGTATTTTGCGATTATTTTGCTAGTTGGCTGCCTCTCAGGGGATCTAGGGTGCACATTTAAAGTTCAACTTTGTTAACAGTGAGTTTGTCCTTTAAGCCAAGTCTAAGTTGTATTTGAAACTTATCCCAGCTTGTGTTGAGTAACCACTAGGCTTGTCCTGATTTTCAAGGACGGTTCTTGTTTTAAAATAGAAATATGTCTCTGATTACTTGGCTGAAAATTAACCCAGTCCTTGCCTGCTTCACTAGAGAGTAAGTGGATCAGTTTACTGAACAGGGACTCATACAAGTTGTGATCCTTTGTGAGCAAATATGTGCCATGCATCACTGATTTTCCATAAGGTAGATCAGCCTAATTTTTGAACCGGTAAAGTGTCTTTTTCATTCTTAACAAGGTCACCTGTGGCAATTCATTCCTTGCAGCTGACCCCAGTCAGTAGTGAGCAGGTGTTATCAGAGATTATAAGGCAGCCACCCCCCCCCCCATATGCCCAATTAAGGATGTACTGTATTTGCTTTACTATAATAGTAAAACAAGTGTAACTCTAGTCAAAACTCGTTCCACTACCATGAGGATGATATGGTGGCACGTGGCACAGTCCAACCATATAAGAGACTCAAGTTTGTGTAGTTTAGTGGTACAGCTTTATACAAAAAGACTGAATGAGTAAATAGGGGTTGATTTACTATAGGCAAATAGGCTGTTCACTTTGCAAGGGAAGTTACACTTTGCTAAAAAATTTGCCCAGAGCTTAATGAATGAGGGAAAGCGCTGATGACTTCCACCATCTAATAATATACAAGTAAAAACAATATTTTTTTCCTCGCTCATGATTGTGTATTCTTTGCAAAGTGAAATTTCACCACATTCACTGAACTCTGGGGGAAATTGAACAGCTAGGTGAACAGCCTATTTGTCTTTAGTAAATGAACTTCAACGTGTCTACATAGTTTTGGATACTGTATTGAGTCACACCTGGGTGTGTTTGGATATGAGTTTCATACAGGTACTGCAACATTGGATGTCTAAGCATATTTTTGTGTTCCCGAATTTCACTTGAAAATATTTGGTTGCCCTAACTGAGTCTCATATCCTGCACAGCCCTGCATATCACCTTCAGTGCAGTGTCAGCCCTGTAAGGCAACCGAAGTGTTAAACATCTTGTTAGTCTGAAATATTCAAATGAGTCTTTTAGATGTAACTGGAAGGAGTCATTTTAAGCTCTGGTATGACAGATAGGGTAATCACCGCAGGTGAATTTATCATCACAAAGGAGAAAGAAAAGTTGCCTAAGGAAGCCACTGAGCAGTCGCAGGCAGAAGACTTTCTTCACGTTGCCTGGATACAATAATAGCTTTCACTGCAGTGGCACGTGTCACTGGCGGCAAGTGGGGATGTGTGACATTCCAGACTTAAGCTTCACCCTGAGAAGACCAGGAGGCTTCGTAAACACTTCATGCTTATCCTTGTAAATCACAAATTCATGTTAGTTCACCAGCACACATAACTTCAGACGTGCTTTGTAAGGAAGCTGATTTGATCCGAAGCGTGAGGAGTTACATACAATATGACACGCTTACACCATCTGGCTTTTACTTGTCTCTCTCAGTCTACCTTCAGTGCAAACGTAACATTTTAATAGATATTATCTTCAAATCTGAACACAATACAGGTAGTCCCCTAGTTACAAACGACTCCTACTTACAAACGGAGGGAGACACAGGAAGTGAGAGAAAATCTACCCCTAGGAAAGAGTTATTATGGGAAAAAGATACCTCCACTGATGCTTTATCAATAAGGCTTGTTTCCACAACAACCCAAAATGTTCAAAATCCAATTGTCATTGGGACAGAAAGTGAGGTGAAATTTTCTGAACTGGGGAACAGACAGCAAAACAAACATTACAGGGGTGATAACCCTTCCCTATGCTATCAAAAAAGCTTAAAAATCATTTTCTTTTACTGGAGCTACACTTAAAAAATGTACCTGTTCCGATTTACAAACAGATTTAACTTTAGAACAAACCTACAGACCCTGTCTTGTTTGTAACCCGGGGACTGCCTGTACATATATCATAAAGAAAAGCTGTGTTAGGCTGCCATTTGTTAAACTCCTTTGAAAAAATCAATACATCAATGACCCACAAAAAAATATGAATCCAATAAAAACAGAGCCCTTTATCTATGTTCTTGTTTTGAACACAAACAGTACCAGAACCAGAAGATTAACATAACATTTGATTTGATTTTGATTTGATATAGGATTATACTGCGCCGAATGCGCTCCCATAGGAGTGTGTCTAGGCGCACAATGACTTTAAAATAAAACTTAGATTACCAATGGATGGGTAGGGAGCCTAGGGAGGAGAAATTCAGAGTTATGATAGGGGGGAGATAGAGCAAAGATGAGCCGGGGGGGTCACATTTACACATTTACACAGTTTAATCAACATTTAATCAGTGCAGTTTTATAGCACTAATCGCTGTATAAATGTGAATTGCCCCAAAAACGTGTCAAAAGTGTCCGATATGTCCGCCGCAATGTCACGGTCACAATACAAATCACAGATCGCCGCCATTACTAGTAAAAAAAATCTATCCCCTATTTTGTAGACGCTATAACTTTTGCGCAAACCAATCAATATACGCTTATTGAGATTTTTTTTTACCAAAATATGTAGAAGAATACATATCGGTCTAAACTGAGGAAAAATTGTTTAAAAAAAAAATTGTGATGTTTATTAAATCAAAAAGGAAAAAATATTGTGTTTTTTACAAAATTGTCGCTCTTCTTTTTTATAGCGCAAAAAATAAAAACCGCAGAGATGATCAAATACCACCAAACGAAAGCTCTATTTATGGGGGGAAAAAAAAAACCTAAAGATTTAATTTGGGTACAGTGTTGCATGACCTCGCAATTGTCATTCAAAGTGCAACAGCGCTGAAAACGAAAAATTGGTCTGGGCAGGAAGGGGGTGAAAATGCCCTGTATGGAAGTGGTTAAAAACCTTCACCAGTTTATGAAAACAACTTTCTTTAATTAGCAATAGTAAAAGTGAATGGTTTTGGGAAAAATAATTAACTGATGTATGACATGTACCCTCTGGTTAGAAGTTATGGGTGCTTATCAGTTATAGTTACAGTACTGTGATTGACCAAAAAAAATGAGTTGTGTCTCTCCAGGTGAAGCCATAGTTCAGACTTCCTCTAGATTTAAGAAGGGGTATCTCAATGTTCTCCTCTTCTGGGTGGTTCTCATCAACATGTTTTCAATTGATAACACAGAGATTTCTCGCCCTCTGGGCAGTCAGAGTCCTCAAAGTTTTAGAAAAATAAACTCCCATTCCCTATATACAACATATTAGAACTGATTGCAAACTCTGTGCGCACTATGTTCTGCACATTATATTTATGATAGCAATTAATGGTGTCATTTTGGTTGACACCAAACATAATTATACTCTATAAAAGGATTTTAAATTCATTTTCTGGTAGCAAGAGACAAAACTAATAATATTTAATGTTTTTAAATTATCCGTATACCAAATATTGGCCATAATTTAAGCAGAGCAGTGCCTAGTAATCATTTCATACATTACATCTGGCTCATATGAGAATTTTTGGTCACAAAGGTGCCCAAAGAGCAACCATAAGAAGAATTGAAATACCAACTATTTTCTATGCACTGGACTATTGAGTTATGGATAATTGAATTATGCAACTATTATAGATATCACTTTATCTAATATTTCTCTTTTTATTGGGCAGGAGGGTGTTAAGTACAAAATAAATCAGATAACATAGGAATAAAACAACAGTAGTGAACTTTGGCTGGGACATAAATATTGTATTTATTAAGTAGGTTACAAAATTACAGTTCTGTTAATAGACCTGATAGAATAATATAGATTTGTGGTTTGTATAAAAGATTAATGTTGCACAAATACAGAATGTCTTTGCTCTGTAATAATGAAAATTGTCCAGATATCTCCTGCAACATAGATGTTTTGCTGTTAAAAAACCCTTTAGAAAACGATTTTTATTGGCATCTCATGCGAATACAAACTGACATGCACACGATACAGTGTGGAATAAGACAGCCTATTGGTCTCTGCTTGGTCTGTGCTTTGTACATATGTTTACTTCTGCAGGTGCTATAGGAAATCTTGAAAACATATGGACACTCTGAAAAAGGTCCAGTGGCTTACAAACACGGTTGAGTAACTGTGTTTGTTAAGTAATAAAAATTGTTTGTTCTGGTATCATACTAGCAAAATTTTCAGGTTTGTCCCTTTCGATTATTTTGCACGAACTGCCGTGATTGGCTCTTGAAAGCTGTGTACTAATGATCAGATTAGTATACAGTATGATCACTTCGAAAGCGGTATTTTGCATCTGATTTTCTGATCGTGTGTACTTGGCTTTAGTCTTCTGAATACTGTGGTATCCTCCTAGATAGGTACTAGGGTTAGTTAGATTTAGTGCTGGCTCACTGTGTTCAGTGGAGAGGTATTTTTTTTTGCTAGGTAAATTTAATTGTGCTCACTGTAATCAGTTCAACTGTATGTGATTAGCTGGGTCTGCTCAGTGTTTCAGCTGCTGCTAGTTTTGGCTGCTTTCCAGAGAACTGGAGAACTCTTTGGAACATGGGTGTGAAGCAATGCAAATAGCAGCATGAATATTTATACAGCCCTGGCCAATCCCAGGGAGGATGGCCCTGAAGGCTGCTGGGAGCCTGTATAAATATTATGGGACACTGAGCTGCTGGGTCTTTGCCTGCAGAGGGGGAGTCCAGCCTTGAGGGTTTTATTCTATCAAGCGCAGCACTGCCATCTGCTTTCTGTTCGTAAGGCCTTAGGTGGGTGACCTGAGGGCCCAGATTATGAAGCTACAGAGAGCTGACTGAAGGGCTGTCTTCTGAAGATCTAGTCTGATATCACAGGAGAAAGGTGTCACTTGGATGTTGGAAGGAGGCAATCAACTTTCCCTGGACATTTGTGAGTACAGACTGCTGTGAGAAATCTTAGACTTTTGCGCTGCTGCCACCCCTCTTGTGCTAGAGAGTCAGCTGTGTGTTTGACCATAGGGCACATGGGCTGGTTTCCTGAAGAGCTTAGTCTATCTAGTTCTTTGTGAAGGGACTATATGCTCTAGTTGCTTTAAAGAAAGAAGCCTGCTTTTTACTGCTACTGCTTCAGCTTTTCTGAAAGGAGTTCTCAACCTGTACATAGTTCTCTTTTTTGGAATATCCGAATAAATTCCCTCAACCCTATCTCAGTTACTCCAAAAATAAAAACAGAAAAGTACAGCAGTAGGCTGGTTATTGAGGAAAAGAGTAACTGTGATCATGTGCCTGGCTGTCTACAGGGAAAAGAACCTGGGCCATTCTCAGCAGCTCCTTCATGGGTAGCGCTACATACCCGACCTGGCCAATGCCCCAGGAACCTGGAAATCACTAAAGAAGACACCACTACACCAGTGAGGTGCACTTGCTTTCTGGTCCTGTACAAAAAGGCTGCATTCTGAACAGAGGAGGCAGGCCATTTGACACGTTCACCATTCAGAGAATAAATGCAAAGAGTTCTCTGAACAAGGTGGAAAGCACGACATACCTTCCCACCTCTCCACCTTGTCCAATCAGAGAACACTTTGCACTACCACAGTTGCAGGGTAGTTTCAGGGCGGCTCCATTCATTTGACTGGGTCAAGACAGGGGGGTTTAATTCCTGCTCCAGCCACAGCATGTGTACACCTGGCTATTGCCTTTGCAACTTAAGGGGGAGCAGTTGGAGGGTGGAAAAAAAATACAGCTCAACCACATGTTTTTACACCCCCCCCCCCAACTACTAGTGTAAACAAGCCCGAAAATTGTTGCTCATAGTGGAAGTTTGTATTATTAATGTTATGTGACATTACAATTTCTTGATAAAGGGAAAATGACATTCCATATATTTCATTTTCTGTGTTATTTATATGTTTTCTTGATCCTTTCCGAAAAGTGGTGACAATGATGGAAAAATATTAATGTTCATTGTCATTATTCTTCATAAATGACTAGCTGAGGTTTTGATCGGCTGTCAACTATTTTTATGAGGGTCATTTATTTGGATGACAGATGTAGGACTGTGTCACATAAAAGTGCTTGGGAAAGTTTAATTCTGGAATATTCTGAGGAAAGTTAAAGTGGTGCTAGAATTCTACTTAAGATGAAGGCAATGATGACAAACCAAGGCATTTTTGATACATAAGCTTGTATGGTATGCTTTGGGCAAGTTTTATGAACAAAGATAGTCAATGGCACACATCCTAGCTAGGGTTACAGCCTGTCCTACCTGAAATAGGCTTTGACAGTAAATGGCAGCAGGATGTTTGTGTCTACTGCATGAAAATTAAATGGCGTTTATGATTCACGTACCACCATCATAAGGCCATCAAGTACTACTTATACATTTAATGATAGTATAAATATCATCCACCTACAGTATTACAAATAATGTTTCAGCTGTACTGACTGTCATCACAAATTCTTGGCTGTACACTGCTTTTTATGTTCAGCGTTCAGTAATTATTCAACTCCTGGAGCCTTTGAAAGCTGGAACATCCAGCCAGCTGGTTAAAATGTATGTCAAGCCAAAAACCTTTTTCTAGTTTTGGACAGAATAGGGAAGAATTGGAACACCTGTCAGCTTTCTACTGCTAACTAGGACTCTGTTAGAGAGAATTACCTTTTCTTCCTGTCCTGCTGTGAGAATTGCCCTCACTTCCTGTCTTATTGTGAATTCCCCTCACTCCCACAGTGAATCCCATTGGCAAATATTAACTGATTCCTGCGACTGGGATTGGCAGCTGGGATTGGCATCCAGCCACAATTACTGCAGGTAATAGCTGGCTGTGCACCAGTGGCATCACTAGGGATGGTGTCACCTGGTGCGGTAAAACATGGTGTCACCCCGCCCCCCCCCATTGTCTAAAGAACTATGTGCAGAGTGCCCCTCACCCCCATATACCCCCTCCTAGCACAATTCCTCTTTCTCCTTCCCTCATCCCCCCTCTTAGCACAAATCACCCCCCCAATATTCCCCCTCTTAACAAAAATCCTAACACCTATATGCCCCCTTCCAGTACAAATGCCCTCTCTCAGCACATTACTTCCCCTCCATTTCCCCCTATCAGCACAAGTCATCACCCTCATATACCCCCCTTCAGCACAAATCCCTCCTCTCAGCACAAAATGCCCAGTATAAATCCCCCCAAACCCCTCCTTCTTATACAAATGTATTTACCCCCCAAATCCCCCCTCTCAGCACAAATCATTCTCCCATCTCCCCCCTCCCTGCACATATCCCCCTCCAGCACAAATCCCTCCTTTTAGCATAAATCCCTTAAATCCCTCCCAAACCCCTCCTTCTTACACAAGTGATCTTATGAACCCCCCCCCCCCAAATCTCCCCTCTGATCACAAATTCCCACCCCCATATACCCCTTTCAGCATTAAACCCCTCTTCTTGCACAAATTCTCTTATTCCCCCACCCAAGCCACCCTCAGCACAAATCCTCTTATTTCTTCCCTCCCTGCCAATTCCCCCCTACAAGCACAACCCCCACTTCAATACAAAGGCACTTGCCTCCAGATTTTCCCATAAAAAAACTCTTAATCCCTTTCAGCATAAATCCCCCCCTTCCTCTTATTGCACAAATCCTCAGATTCCTGTCCCCAGACTTACCGGTTATCAGTTACCGGGACCTCAGCACCTTCCCAGGCTCCTCCTCCTGTCCTGTCAGAAGACATGCCAAAGCAGAGGAGGAACCTGCAGGAAACTTCCCTCGGCGCTCTGACACTGCTAACATGCAGCCGGCTGGGACAGATGCCAGCTGCTAAAGTGTCGGCAATCACTGAGCTGGAGACCCGGAGACACCACGCAGGAGATGTCGGCGAATGCTCCGTGCTAGTGATCGCTGACACTGTAGGAGCCCACTGGCGCTCCCCTCAATGCTAGCACACTGCGCCCGAGACTGGAGTCCCTTCCGCCCCTGCCTAGTCCCGACCCTGGTGTCACCCCTCTGGCGGGTGTCACTCGTTGTGACCCGCACCCCACCGCCCCCCTATAGTAACGCCACTGCTGTGCACAGTAAATAATAGCTGTGGTTGCACTGTACAGGTTCAGCAGCCACAGCTATCCACATACAGCTGTCAATCTCAGCCGCAGGAATCGGTAGATTCTTGTGACTGGGATTCATAGCGTGGCTAAACGCCCATGCGAAAGCAGCCTTAGGTAGATTCACCCTCTATTTTGCCCTGTTTACCATTATCACTGGGAGTAAACGTGAAAAAAATCTAAAATTTTGGGTTGTCACCAGAACAAGAATATATAGGAAATCTTCCAATGGGAACACTAGTTTTGGTGATCCTGATGACAACCAGAGATTCTCTCAGTTTGCCTATGGGACAAAAAGTAAAGGAAAATTTCCCAAATGGGACACAGATGCAAAAAAAAACTCACAGGGGTTATAACTAGGGATGCACCAATACCGGTATTGGTGCCAATATTAAGCATTTGTGCGGTACTCGCCCACATGCTCCCGATACGGAAACCGATACTCTGCAAAAAAATCCCATACAATTTTCCCCCACTGCTCTTGTGTGTGCATAGAAAGGGATTAAAACACCATCTAGTGGGTAGTTTAAAAAAAACTCACAATACATATTTAGCCACGTGCTAGCATGATAGAAAATCACGGCCACTGGAGGTGCTCACAGGGCTGGAGGAGATCTATAGGTGGTGTGCCCCCAAGCTGACATCCGCCCTATACCCACGGGGTCCCAAAACTTCTCCTCCAGCCCTGTGAGCACATCCAGCAGACTTCTCCTCCAGCCCTGTGAGCACCTCCAGTGGACTTCTCCTCCAGCCTTGGAAGCACCTCCAGCTGATTTGCTGTCATCGGCAGACCAAGACACCTATATAGATCATTTTGCATGTGGCCAGATATGTACTGTGAGTTCTAACTTTTTTGTAAACTACCCACTAGATGGCGCTTTTCCCTTTCTATATACACACACACAGAAGGAGTGGGGGAAATCACTGCATTCATGTTCAAATCGTAAGGGACTCTTTGCAGTGCAATTTGGGCCAATATTTTTCGTATTGACGCAAATCGCAGAGCAAAGTATCTGTACTCTGTATCGGAAAGTACTTGACTGGACGTATCGGTACTCATACTCGCCGATAAAAAAAATGGTATCGGTGCAACCCTAGTTATAGCCCTCCCTTACTCTATGCAAAATGAAAAAAAGTTTTGCCTTTAGTTCTACTTCAGGGTCCAATCTTATTTAGGCCCGGTTCACACTGGTGCGACATATGCTCTGACTTTGGGAGCACATGTCCTATGACGTGTACGAATCAATAATTCCCTATAAGAGCGGTCTTAACTGTTCCGACAAAAGTCAGTCTGACTTTAGAAAAAAGGTTCCTGAACTGCTTTGGTCCGTTTTCAGCCCATTCAATATCACTGAAGGCGGATCAAAGTTGAATCCTCGTCCTAACCATCCAACTTGTGACATCGGACATGGTGATTACAGCAGCAGGAAAAGGAATTTATGTCATACTGGTATTGTTTTGATTGGTCAAAGGACGAGTGGGACCATCTCAAAGTTGGAGCAAAATCTTATCCTGTTCATTCAAGTCAGATGAAAGTAGGACCGAAGTAGGACCGATGTAGGACTGATGTCGCAGGGCAAAGTAGGATGACAGTTGTACAACAGACGTGTGGTACCAGTGTGAACCTGGCCTAAATCACAATCCAAATAGTTGTTTGCTAAATATTAGCACTCTTGAGGTATCTGTGTCTGCTGATTTCAATTGCAGGGGAACGTGCTTTCTTGCATATTCCTTGAAGAATCCTGTAGTGAGGGAAAAATGCTGATTGACTGGCTATTATGTGGAAGCCATGCCTTGATACTTGAAGAGTCACTGACCCAGAAACAAACATCCAGCAAGTGGAGCCTTTGGGAACTTAGTACCACTGATCAACCTTTATGCCCCAGGTCAGTGACTTGGAAAACATCAAAGTCATGGGATCAAGAGCCTGGCAATTGGAATTTTCACCCAAAGTCAGCCTTTGTATACACCAGATTATTTCAGGTGACACCCAAAATGGTTTTATTGCTTGCTAATGTCTGGCTAGCATTACTTACTGTGGGAAACCTAACATCTAATGCCTCGTACACACAACTGTTTTTTCCGACTGGAAAACTGCTATGAGAGCTTTTGGCCGGGAATCCCGGCCGTGTGTATGCCCCATTGCTGTTTTTTCGATGGGAGAACTGCCAGACAAAAAAAGAGAGCAGGATCTAATTTTTCCCGTCAGGAAAAAATCCTTGCAGGAAAACCGTTCGTCTGTATGCTTTTCTGAGGGGAAGAAAACCGTGCATGCTCAAAAACAATTTGACGCATGCTCAGAAGCATAGAACTTAATTTTGTCGGCTCGTCGTAGTCTTTTACGTCACTGCGTTCTTGGCAGTCAAAAGTTCACCGGACTTTTGTCTGAGCGTGTGTATGCAGGGCAGGCTTGAGAGGAATTCTGTCGGGAAAACCGTCGTTTTTTTATCCGATGGAAAAACAGGCCGTGTGTACTAGGCATTACGGACTTCATGGCCACTTGTATAATTGTTGTAATCCTGGAGATAGATCTAACTCAAACGGCTGCACTAAAGTATGACAGTAAGCTTGTTAATGACACACCTACTCAGATAACATGATCATGCCATTAAAAACCTCCAGCAGGGAGATGGATTACTCCTAATATCCTTTAACAACACACAAGATATTTAGAGAAGACAAATCGCTGGAACAAGTTTTCCCAAGCTCTTCATAATGAGCAGGCTCAGTGTTCTTATGGAAAAAGAAGATAGATGGCATGTGATTATCTAAATTAGGAGTCATGCTTGGGAAATGACTTATAGTAATTAAAATGATTGGCGGTCATAACCTGTCAGCAGTGAAATCAAAATAAAATGCAGTGGGGCCTATTTAGAATGTATCAGATAGCAGAATATCTGAACTTTGTAAGTAAAGAAAGTTTAACGAACAACAATGACTTAAACCCCCCCAAAAAAAAACGTGTTAGCCACGGTTTAGTAGTTTGTGAGCTATCGTCAGTCTCTCCCCAAGCTTATAATGAATTATGCTGTGTATATTTGAATAATCATCAAATTTTCTTGCCCAGCATATTAACTTAGCGCAATAATGAGGCAGCATATCATGTCACTGTGATTTAGTGGAAAGAACCCCTGCAGAAGACTATATCACTGACATGGCTTATTGCTGTTACATGTATCTTATTCTAGGATGACCTCTGTGGAAAACTTCTCAACACAACCATTGGAACTTATCTTAACAGAAAAGCAGGGTAAATGTGTGTCTTTGTCTGGTTTGACAAAAACAAAGTAGCTTATGCAGGCATTCAAATAGGTACAGTGCCTTGCAAAAGTATTCACCCCCTTGGCTTTTTACCTATTTTGTTACATTACAGCCTTTGGTTCAATGTTTTTTTAATCTGAATTATATGTTATGGATCAGAACACAATAGTCTAAGTTGGTGAAGTAAAATTAGAAAAATGTATTAAAAAAACAAATTTTCAGAAATAAAAAACTGATAATTGGCATGTGCGTATGTATTCACCCCCTTTGTTATAAAGCCCATATAAAGCTCTGGTGCAACCAATTACCTTCAGAAGTCACATAATTAGTGAAATGATGTCCACCTGTGTGCAATCTAAGTGTCACATGATCTGTCATTACATATACACACCTTTTTGAAAGGCCCCAGAGGCTGCAACACCTAAGCAAGAGGCACCACTAACCAAACACTGCCATGAAGACCAAGGAACTCTCCAAACAAATAAGGGACAATGTTGTTGAGAAGTACAAGTCAGGGTTAGGTTATAAAAAAAAATTCAAATCTTTTATGATCCCTAGGAGCACCATCAAATATATCATAACCAAATGGAAAGAACATGGCACAACAGCAAACCTGCCAAGAGACGGCTGCACACCAAAACTCATGGACCGGGCAAGGAGGGCATTAATCAGAGATTAAATGAAATTATACTAAAGTGCTAACATGTAAATAGTGTGAACCACAAACCAAAGATACCTAAATGGTGCTAGCTGCAATCATGAAAAGAGAATCTGTGCCCTCCAAAATGTGAATGATGAAATATATGATGCGCTTACACCAACCTATTGTTTGTGCACAGTGAACTGATTAAACGTGCTTAATACAATGTGCTTATCACAATATTATTATAATCAACTAAACAGTGATGATATGCAGTGCTCATAAGGAAAAACAGCTAAAATGGATTCCAGTGTGGTGGACCCGACAGTCCTGCTCACAACTCCTTTCTTCCTCTTTAAAAGCTATAACCTCAGGTGGTTCATCCAAAAAAAAAAATCACAAACACTGCTGAACAATACACACTGAACTCATATAAAACTGTCCGCCAGTCTCCCTGGCTACTTGCAATGAGAACGCTTCAAAACAAAGGCTCCCTTTCTCTAGATCATTCGGGGTTCCACAGATGTGAACATGTATGGGTTTACCCATGAAAAAGTCAAGTGCCGATGACGTAACGCATAGGGGGTGGAGCCTAGTGACGCTACCAACAGCCTGAGGAGGATCACACTCAACTGAGCTGAGCTAAAGCGCTGATTATCCAGGGTTATGTGAGTGCAGCCAGAGCTGATTTGAAGCTTGTGGTGTAGAGATTACTGCGCAATGATCTCTTTTCTTTGTATCCCATACATGTTCACATCTGTGTAACCCCGAATGATCTAGAGAAAGGGAGCCTTTGTTTTGAAGCAATCTGATTGCAAGTAGCCAGGGAGACTGGCGTACAGTTTTATATGAGTTCAGTGTGTATTGTTCAGTAGACATGTGCACACTGAAATATTTCGTCCAAAAAATAAATTTATTTAGTTACTCCCGAAATTCGTTTTTATTTATTTCGTTTTTCGTTAGAAATTGCATTTGTCCGAAAATATGAATTAATTAAGGTCGAATCTGTCATTGAAGGCTTATGGTGTCTGTCGAATGTTCAAAGAAGATTTGACAGAGCAGCGAAACTGTACGACGCCACAATCATACATTTCCGGTCGAATGTTCCGCCTACAAGCTATAGTAGAATTCTAATGTTGTATGACTAGTAATAATTGTATTTATTAATTTCTATTACTAGTCAACCAACATTAGAATTCTTCTATAGCCTATGGGCGGATGCATTTGACCGGAAATGTACAATTGCAGCGTCGTACAGTTTAGCTGCACCGTCGAATCTTCTTAGAACTTTCGACAGACACCATAAGCCTTCAATGACAGATTCGACGTTTGTATGTTTTTCGATGCTTTGTCGAATCTTCGTCGTTGTACTGCTCCTCCTCTTTGGTTACAATCAGCCAATAACATTCATCATCATCATCATCATTTTTATTTTACTTCCCCCACCCAATTCCAGCAGCGTTCTTTTCTCTCTATGTCGAATCTTTTCTCTCTATAATGTCGAATCTTTTCTCTCTATGTAGAATAATCTTGGACTAATAGAGTTAAGGTTAGGCACATTCGACCACATGTGCGATAGACACAGATTGTTATTGTCAGCGTCACGTCGAATCTCCTATCTATATCGAACTGTTGTCGCAACGAAAACGAAAATAAAGCATTTGTTTATGTCGGATCTTTCGGTTTTCGGATTCTGTGCTTTCGTTTTCGTTTGTTAAAACAATAACGAAAATACCTGAAATTCAGACGAAAATGCATTCGGACGAAAACGAATGCACATGTCTATTGTTCAGCAGTGTTTGTGATTTTTTTTGGATGAACCACCTGAGGTTATAGCTTTTAAAGAGGAAGAAAGGAGTTGTGAGCAGGACTGTCAAGTCCACCACACTGGAATCCATTTTAGCTGTTTTTCCTTATGAGCACTGCATATTATCACTGTTTAGTTGATTATAATAATATTGTGTTAAGCACATTGTATTAAGCACGTTTAATCAGTTCACTGTGCACAAACAATAGGTTGGTGTAAGCGCATCATATATTTCATCATTCACATTAATCAGAGAGGCAGCACAGAGACCCATGGAGGAGCTGCAGAGTTCCACAGCAGAGACTGGAGAATGTGTACATAGAACGACAATAAGCCGCATGCTCCATAGAGTTGGGCTTTATGGCAGAGTGGCCAGAAGAAAGCCATTACTTTCAGCAAAAAACAAAATGGCACGTTTTGAGTTTGCAAAAAGGCTCCCAAAATGTATGGAGGAAGGTGCTCTGGTCTGATCAGACTGAAATTTAACTTTTTGGCCATCAAAGAAAACGCTATGTCTGGCGCAAACCCAACACATCACATCACCCAAAGAACACCATCCCCAGTGAAACATGGTGGTGGCAGCATCATGCTGTGGGGATGTTTTTCAGCAGTCAGGACTGGGAAACTGGTCAGAGTTGAGGGAAAGATGGATGGTGCGAAATACAGAGATATTCTTGAGCAAAACCTATACCACTCTGTGTGTGATTTGAGGCTAGGACAAAGGTTCACCTCCCAGCAGGGCAATGACCCCAAACACACTGCTAAAGCAACACATGAGTGGTTTAAGGGGAAACATGTAAATGTGTTGGAATGACCTAGTCAAAGCTCAGACCTCAATCCAATAGAAAATCTGTGGTCAGACTTAAGCCCCATACACACGGTCGGACTTCCATCTGACTTTTCCCTGGATTTTTGTCCGAACCGACAAATGTGGACAAATGTGGTGTGTATGCACACCCATAGCATACACACCACAGGACTTTTCTGCACACTTTCCCAAAACTTTTTGCAACATCACGTGGTTTTTCTGCTCTTTTCTGCTCTTTACTGCCACCCTTTGGTCAACTTCTGCTATTGTTAGTTGATTTTAACATTAGTTGTTTTGTCCATCGGACAAAAGTCCGATGGTTTTCTGTACACACGGTCGGACTTTGCTCCATCTGACTTTTGTTGGGCAAAAGTTTGTCCGTTTGCAGACCCAACTTTTGTCCGATTAAAAAAAAAAAAAAAAAAAGTTTGTCCGATGGAGCGTACACAACTGTTGGATTGTTGGTCCAACTTGCTCAAAATGAAGTTTGTTGGCCAAAAGTCTGACCGTGTGTATGGGGCTTTAAAGATTGCTGTTCACAAGCGCAAACCATCCAACTTGAAGGAGCAGTTTTGCAAGGAGGAATGGGCAAAAATCCCAGTGGTAAGATGTGGCAAGCTCATAGAGACTTGTCCAAAGCGACTTGGAGCTGTGATAGCCGCAAAAGGTGGCTCTACAAAGTATTGACTTTAGGGGGGTGAAAAGTTATGCACATTGACTTTTTCTGTTATTTTGTCCTATTTGTTGTTTGCTTCACAATAAAAACAATTGAAATCTTCAAAGTGGGCATGTTCTGTAAATTAAATGATGCAAATCCTCAAACAATCCATGTTAAATCCAGGTTGTGAGGCAACAAAACACGAAAAATGCCAAGGGGGTGAATACTTTTGCAAGGCACTGTATAACCAAGAATCTACCAATCTCAGGTGCCAAACTGACTAACATGGCTAGCTGTCTGCACCCTAGAAGTGAACTGATGGTTGCAGAGCCAAGCTGTCCATCCATTTATTTCTATGATGGCCCGTTCCTTTTTACAGCAGCAGTGTTTGCCCAACAAAATGTTCTAGAATGGTACAATGATCAATAAAAACTAATCCCATTATTAAGTAAATCTAAACACTATGTGGATAAGATTCCCTTTACTAAAGCATTGTGCATCATAACGTTAAATAATTAGTAAACAAAAGTTTTGAGAGAAGCCCAATTGGGAGACAGTTGTCACTCTGTAACAGGAAGTTAATTTATGGCAGTATCACCAGGGATTCTTTTAATGCAGGGGTCCTCAAACTTTTTAAACAGGGGGCCAGTTCATGGTCCCTCAGACTGTTTGGGGGCTGGACTATAGTTTAAAAAAATATGAGCAAATTCCTATGCACACATCTTATTTGTAGTGCAAAAAAACAGGAAAAAACAATTTAATGTTTGAACTATTTTAATCAACATAAACTTATTAGTATTTCACAGACTCCCCTCATCACAGATCCCCCTCCCCATCACAGATCCCCCTCCCCCATCACAGAACCCCCTCTGCATCACAGAACCCCCTCATCACAGAACCTCCATCACAAATTCCCCCCATAAAAAAGACCCCATATAAGGTCATCCATCACAGATCCCCCCCATAACAGATCCCCTATAACAGACTCCCCCATCACAGTCTTCTCCCAAACACAATAGAAATATGTGTATTCCAGAAAGTTTAACAATCAGCAGATAAAGATACTCCAAACATCTGGTGTTAGCGCTTCAATCATCCCGGCACCATGGTTGTTATGTTGTCAGGGTGATTGAAGCGCATTATTTCTATTATTACATTGTAATATAAAATTAAATCATTCAACTCACCATAATGCAGAATCAGAATCAGTCAAAACTCTGATGTCAATGTCCCCAGCCAGCGGAGTGCTTCCTTACATCTCAGGTGTCACTGTCCCCAGCCAGCGGAGTGCTTCCTTATATCTCAGGTGTCACTGTCCCCAGCCAGCGGAGTGCTTCCTTACATCTCAGGTGTCACTGTCCCCAGCCAGTGGAGTGCTTCCTTACATCTCAGGTGTCACTGTCCCCAGCTAGCGGAGTGCTTCCTTACATCTTAAGTGTCCCCAGCGGAGTGCTTCCTTACATCTCAGGTGTCACTGTCCCCAGCCAGCAGAGTGTTTCCTTACATCTCAGGTGTCACTGTCCCCAGCCAGCGAAGTGCTTCCTTACATCTCAGGTGTCACTGTCCGAAGCCAGCGGAGTGCTTCCTTACATCTCAGGTGTCACTGTCCCCAGCCAGCGGAGTGCTTCCTTACATCTCAGGTGTCACTGTCCCCAACCAGCGGAGTGCTTCCTTACATCTCAGGTGTCACTGTCCCCAACCAGCGGAGTGCTTCCTAACATCTCAGGTGTCACTGTCCCCAGCCAGCGGAGTGCTTCCTTACATCTCAGGTGTCACTGTCCCCAGCCAGCGGAGTGTTTCCTTACATCTCAGGTGTCACTGTCCCCAACCAGCGGAGTGCTTCCTTACATCTCAGGTGTCACTGTCCCCAGCCAGCGGAGTGCTTCCTTACATCTCAGGTGTCACTGTCCCCAGCCAGCGGAGTGCTTCCTTATATCTCAGGTGTCACTGTCCCCAGCCAGCGGAGTGCTTCCTTACATCTCAGGTGTCACTGTCCCCAGCCAGTGGAGTGCTTCCTTACATCTCAGGTGTCACTGTCCCCAGCTAGCGGAGTGCTTCCTTACATCTTAAGTGTCCCCAGCGGAGTGCTTCCTTACATCTCAGGTGTCACTGTCCCCAGCCAGCAGAGTGTTTCCTTACATCTCAGGTGTCACTGTCCCCAGCCAGCGAAGTGCTTCCTTACATCTCAGGTGTCACTGTCCGAAGCCAGCGGAGTGCTTCCTTACATCTCAGGTGTCACTGTCCCCAGCCAGCGGAGTGCTTCCTTACATCTCAGGTGTCACTGTCCCCAACCAGCGGAGTGCTTCCTTACATCTCAGGTGTCACTGTCCCCAACCAGCGGAGTGCTTCCTAACATCTCAGGTGTCACTGTCCCCAGCCAGCGGAGTGCTTCCTTACATCTCAGGTGTCACTGTCCCCAGCCAGCGGAGTGTTTCCTTACATCTCAGGTGTCACTGTCCCCAACCAGCGGAGTGCTTCCTTACATCTCAGGTGTCACTGTCCCCAGCCAGCGGAGTGCTTCCTTACATCTCAGGTGTCACTGTCCCCAGCCAGCGGAGTGCTTCCTTACATCTCATGTGTCCCCAGCGGAGTGCTTCCTTACATCACAGGTGTCCCCAGGTGTCCCCAGTGGAGTGCTTCCTTACATCTCAGGTGTCCCCAGCAGAGTGCTCCTTACATCTCAGGTGTCCCCAGTGGAGTGCTTTCTTACATCTCAGGTGTCACTGTCCCCAGCCAGTGGATTGCTTCCTTACATCTCAGGTGTCCCCAGCGGAGTGCTTCCTTACATCTCAGGTGTCCCCAGGTGTCCCCAGCGGAGTGCTTCCTTACATCTCAGGTGTCCCCAGCAGAGTGCTTCCTTACATCTCAGGTGTCCCCAGCAGAGTGCTTCCTTTCATCTCAGGTGTCCCCCCCCCCATTGGAGCCCTTCTATATCTCTGCCGCCATTACTGAAGGCATTTTCCAGAAGACCATAGACGAGTTATTAACAAGAAGGGAGCCTGCCGAGTGGCTACAATAGAAATGGAGCTGCGGCACCACCCCTTTCCACAACAGGTCACAGATGACAGACAGGCCGGGGGCGGGGGTTGGGCGGTGCCGCAGCTCCATTTTCATCGTAGCCACTCGGCAGGCTCCCTTCTCGTTTATAACTCGTCTGTGGTCTTCTGGAAAATGGCCACCGGCGGAGACATTTCCTCCGTCGGCCGGACCTCTAGCGGCGGCGGGCAGCGATAAATAGTGAAAAAAAGGTCAGGGGAGAAGGATGCAATGTTAAATGGGCAGTCCGCGGGCCGTGTAAATCACACTGGCGGGCCGGATGCGGCCCGTGGGCCATAGTTTGAGGACCCCTGTTTTAATGAAAGCATAGGATTTAGAAAGAAAAATAATGTGACTGTGTATGGTCAGCTTAAAGGAGATGTAGGGCCAAAGCTCTTTTTTGCTGAAATGTTTTTGTCCAGTTCCTTATATTTCCAGCTCCTAACAGGATACTGTCTGAGATAGGGCCACCCATGTAACAAATTTCGGCCAGTTCGTCAGTCTGGCCAGCTTAAGCCTGCACATGGATACATGACTATGAAAACTTGTAAGCACCAGGGAGGTACTGGGGAAATATTTTTTTTCCTTTGAACAACCCACACAACAACGGTTCCCCAGGCACTGCACTATCTTTACCTACAGTATATAGTAATTAATTACCTGAATGTTAATTTTGTTTTCATAGCAATGCATGTTTTATTCATCATTTTAAAGTACTTAAAAAGAAATGCATTATTTATACCAATTAGAACCAAAGCCATTTATGAAACATGTATCTAAAAAAAAAAAAAAACACAGGACACAGTTTAAAGAAAAATATAATACCAATAACCTTTGATCAACCTCAGGAACCTTTCTCTGTACTACTGCACTAGGCTCAGCTTTCCTTACCTGTGTACTCCCCACAATGCAGGTTCCCAAAATGACCCAACGGGGATATACTGAATATACATCAAATCCCATGCTGTCCCCTGTGCAGGCCGCATCTATCTTTGCCTCTCTTTCTTCTGGGGCCGTGGACTCCAGCTCTGTGACTGGCCGGAGCCGCGTGACGTCACGACACGCGCTGGGGAAGAAACGACAAGGAGGTACGTTTCGTCACAGTCAATGACATCATCAGCGCACTTCAAGGGAAATATCTCCCAAAACAGAGCACGTTTAGCAGAAAAATATAAATTATCCCAGGGTTGGAAATATATGGATCAGTTTACATTCTGTGGACTCTTAATAACCAAGATTAGCAGTGTTTGTGTTTTGTTTAATATGTGGACTTCTCTTGCTTCATGCTTGTTCCAGGTGAGTAGTTTGGAAACAACTGAAACCAGACACTGCCTAGTAGCTAGCATTTTCAAAAAAAGCTAAATTTTAGCAGCCCCAATGAAATAAAATAATATATACAGTATCTCACAAAAGTGAGTACACCCCTCACATTTTTGTAAATATTTATATCTTTTCATGTGACAACACTGAAGGAATGACATTTTGCTACAATGTAAAGCAGTGAGTGTACAGCTTGTATAACAGTGGAAATTTGCTGTCCCTCAAAAGAACTCACCACACAGCCATTAATGTCTAAACCGCTGGCAACAAATGTGAGTACACCCCTAAGTGAAAATGTCCAAATTGGGCCCAATTAGCCATTTTCCCTCCCTGGTGTCATCTGGCTCGTTAGTTTTACAAGGTCCTGTGTCCCAGTCCTGTGGGAAAGGAATTTTTCCAACATGAAGTGCAGTCTCTTGTGTGGTTCCCTTGATGGAATAGGAGTATACTTGTTTCCAGGCTGGAGCACACAGCTCCCTCCTGGCAGGGGCTGTGAGCTATGGCCAGGCCTCGCTTTTAAAAAGTGTGCACATCTGCACACTCACACAGCCTGCAGGTCTCCAATAAGTGTAATAAAAAATATATATTTGCGCTTCTCCTACAAAGTAATGTGTATACTATATACTGAAGGTGCTGCTGCTTAAGGTAGCCAGGATACTTTAGCTAAAACAGTGTGAGATAGATATAAGCACGCTACCCAAGGAAAAATACAAACAAACATGTTATATATAGTGTCCATAAACATTAAACGTGAAAAAAATATATCAATCAAGGAAAAAGAAAAAAGGAGGAAACATTTTTCCAGCAAAAAAAGTCCAAACAATGTTCAAAAACTCAACCGGGTGAAAAAAAAAATCAATATTCACTCGATGTGTTCTCCTTCAAATAAAAACACAGCCGCTTACCAGATCTGTTGGATCTCAAATTATAAATGTAGCGGGGTGTTCCCCTTTAATGCAGAGAGATAAGAAGTTCCAGGTGAGAGGTGAGTCGGGAGGAAGTAAAGAGACATTACTGGAAGTGAAAGCAGAGGAGAGAAAGAGACTACATCTCCCAGTACATCTTGCAGCACCCAGGGTGCATTGCTCCAGAACAGAGACTGCTGGGGCAGACTTTATAAAGGGGAGGCGGAGTTTTGGTCGCTCTCTTTGGATCCCCCTCTCCTAGCAAGAGGATGTCTGTGCTGAACTGCTGTGTGCACAAGGCCTGAAGCCCGGGCCGTGTGCTCCTTTCCAAAGAGCCCTCTGCCAGCCTAGCAGAGCCTTAGAGACATCTAATCCTCCTTGCTGCAGTACACCAGAAGGATTGAAGACTTGGATGTCGGTGGATTCCTGTTCCTAGACGAATCGATGGAGGAAACGGACTTGGACTTGTCCAGGTGGTGAGAGCTGTTTAAAGACAGATACTTTATCTTTACTATTCGTTGGGATTACAAAGTTGTTCTTCAAGTGCACCACCGAGAGATTGCTAGCGAATATTGTTTCACTGAACTTCCATTTAGATCAGTCAGGCCTGACTGCATAGGTAGACATTGCTGGGTGTTAGTCTACCCATGAGGGGAAGTAGCTGTAAAAGGGCAGCGCTAGAGTTGCATAGCAATACTTTATTATTCTGATTACTCTGTTTATCTTTATTACTGTTTATTGCAGGGATCTGCAACTTGTTATACTGTTGTTTATTACTTGCCCATTAGCCTCAGTAAAATATCTGGGTAAAGTACATTTGGTGTCAGTTCCGCTTACTTTAATAGGAGTTTTAAAGTATATTCTGTGTATGTTTGTTATAGGACTGCGTCACCAACAGTTGCGATCACGCGGTCCTATCTCTCTATCACCAGCTGTGCCACGGGAGGTTAGAGCCGATTGCCGGGGGTTGACAGCGGTGCACTGCAGGGCCCAAATCAATATCAGCGGCTCTCTTAACTGGGGGTAGCGCTACACGTGGGGGCTCGAGTCCGGGATCCTTGTACGTTGCACGCTGCAATCAAGCCGGTCAGAAGTACCAGCATGGACCCGCTGGCAATGTCACAGTGGTGCGCAGCGATTGGCGCCGATCCAACCGCGGTGGTAGTCATTGTACTCCCGGGGGAAAGATGGAAGGAAGAGGAGATAAAACAGCTCGTATTGTTACTGTCTCCGAGCCACAAAGCATGGGTGATGGATTTTAGGCCAGATCCAGTGATCTCGTTTACATACGCACTGGTAGAATGGAAAAACGAAATCCCAGAGCATTTTAAAAGTCAGAGTATACAAGCCATAGATAATCAGATCTATCACTTGATACATACGCTGCCAGTGAAGGAAGAATGGTTTCAGACACCAAAGCCATCACTCCCACAATTATCTCCACCACTATCCCCTAAAGCAGAAAAGCTTAAGGAACTATTAAGCCTGGGATCACCGCTGGCCGCTATAGGGCCTGAATTGTTGAATGCTCTAGGAGACCTTGTAATTAAGTGCCAGAAAAGCAGTACGGTGCATGTGGAGGCCGGTTACCGGAAGCTTAGCACCTTCTCAGGGAAGCTCCCCGTCCCTGCGGGGGAGGAAGATTTTGACACTTGGGTGGAACAGGCATTGCAGGCAGTAGAAGCATGGGAGGTGCCTGAGGCACAGAAGAGACAGCGAGTCTTAGAAAGTCTGAAAGGTGCCGCGGCAGAAGCGGTGAAGAGCTTCCGGTTTGGAAATGAAAACTGTACAGCTCAAGATTGCCTGGCCATGCTGCAGGAAGAGTTTGGTCAGCTGGAGAAGGTGTCAGAGATGATTTATCAAATTGAACACACTCTCCAGCAGCCGAATGAGAAACTGTCAGAATATGTTAGAAGGCTGAACAGGCAGTTATGCAAGATTGTACTGAAGAAGGGAATGCTGCCCAAAGATGCAGATGAAGCACGCATGAAGCAGATCATGAGGGGAGCGCGGCGCTCAGACCCGGTCTGGCTGCACCTGAAAACCTCAGGAGGAGGAATGTCACTAACCTACTCTGATCTAATAAAAATTATTAGGGACGAAGAGGCGCTGCAGGAAGATCAGCAGGTGGCCAAGGCGAATGTCACACCTGTACCAGTGTTGGTCCATTCGGTCAAGAGCCCAGAAAGAGATGCGGAGGTTGACACTCTGAAATCGCAAATGGCCCAAGTGTTGGAGATGCTGACCTCTTTGATGGAGAAAGATCAGAGAAGACGAGAGAAACCAAGCCCAAGAAAGGAGTTGTTCCCGAACACCTCAGCACCGGCCTCCCTACAGGACCGAGAAGAGGTGATTTGCTATAACTGCGGAGGGAGTGGCCACTTTGCTAACGTATGCTCCAGCCCAAAGAAGAAGAGAACAGATAATTGCAAGCCGGCGGGAAACTCCAAAGGGCCCCGGTGAAGGAGTCAACCGGGTGCCCATCATCTTCAGTGCGCTCCAAACTAAAAAAAAAGGCCAAGAATGGAGGAGACAAAACTCCTAGGAGGAGGTATAGTACACCCCCACCAAGATGTACCCCAGAGGGAGGGGGCAAGACCCCTCAGTGGAAGTACAGCACCCCAAAGAAGCAACACTGGAGTCAGCACATATCAGCCCTAGTACATGCCTATAACTGTACCACAAGTGACGCCACTGGCTACTCCCCTTATCGACTTATGTTTGGGAGAGAAGCAAGGCTACCTGTGGACCTGGCCTTTGGCACTTCTATAGACAATACCTCAGCTACATCCCACAAGGGATACGTGGACAGACTTAGACGTAGCTTGCAGGTGGCCTATGAACAAGCCCAGGCGGCTTCGGATCAAAGGGGGGCCCGCAACAAGAGAAATTTTGATCTGAAGGTTCGAGTGCAAGATCTGCAGCCCGGGGACCGAGTACTGCTACGCAATCTGGGGGTCCCTGGAAAACACAAGCTTGCCGACAGGTGGAGATCTGAGCCCTATGTTGTCTGTAGGAAGTTGCCCGGTTTGCCTGTCTACAAACTAAAGCCAGAAGGAAAGGTGGGTCCACTGAAGACGTGGCATCGGAACCACCTGCTCCCACTTGCTGAGGCAGTCAGAATACCTCCCGTGAGAGACTCCCCTGAACCGGCCTCTATCCTGGATATTCCTAGGCCGAACACTCGGTCCCAGACCTCTCGAGCCAAAGATGGGGAGGCCTCCCAATTGAGTACAGAAGAAGGTGGAGAACTGGACTGGCTGTGGCCTCCCTCGACTCTGGGAACGTCCGCCATAGATCTCCCAAATGGAGGGGATACCCCAGATGCAACGCTGAATCCGGAGGCTACTGAATTCATACCCTTCAGTCCCTCAGCTGATTACTGGGAAGATGTTCCTGACACTTGCGCAGAGGAGGACTCTAGAGATTCCATACGTCAGTCGACTTCTGAATCAGAGGTTCCAGAACCAGCAATGTTACCTGAACTTACTCCTGAAGAAGAGCCTGTGGTGCTGGAGTCAGAAGCACCAAGAGAGCAGAGGGCTCGCAGAGTCATCAGGCCTCCCAAGAAACTAACTTACCCCCAAATGGGGACGAGCTCAGAGGACTCTGTTGTAACGGCTAGGAGAAGTGTTGAACAACCTGATCCCTCCACCGTCCATTTGGTGGAGGGCAACCCCAGCTCACTCTCTGGCACAGTTAGGCAGGCCACTCATGGTAGTGTGACCTGTGGGCAAGAGAGTTCCATCCCAAAGTTTTGGTGGGAATTCCCTATGCCAACATCATGCTCGACATTGTCCAAAATGGTAAACAGTATTTGTTGAAGTTTATCTTTGGGGACCAAAGAGTTCAAGTGGGGGGAGTGTGTAGCGGGGTGTTCCCCTTTAATGCAGAGAGATAAGAAGTTCCAGGTGAGAGGTGAGTCGGGAGGAAGTAAAGAGACATTACTGGAAGTGAAAGCAGAGGAGAGAAAGAGACTACATCTCCCAGTACATCTTGCAGCACCCAGGGTGCATTGCTCCAGAACAGAGACTGCTGGGGCAGACTTTATAAAGGGGAGGCGGAGTTTTGGTCGCTCTCTTTGGATCCCCCTCTCCTAGCAAGAGGATGTCTGTGCTGAACTGCTGTGTGCACAAGGCCTGAAGCCCGGGCCGTGTGCTCCTTTCCAAAGAGCCCTCTGCCAGCCTAGCAGAGCCTTAGAGACATCTAATCCTCCTTGCTGCAGTACACCAGAAGGATTGAAGACTTGGATGTCGGTGGATTCCTGTTCCTAGACGAATCGATGGAGGAAACGGACTTGGACTTGTCCAGGTGGTGAGAGCTGTTTAAAGACAGATACTTTATCTTTACTATTCGTTGGGATTACAAAGTTGTTCTTCAAGTGCACCACCGAGAGATTGCTAGCGAATATTGTTTCACTGAACTTCCATTTAGATCAGTCAGGCCTGACTGCATAGGTAGACATTGCTGGGTGTTAGTCTACCCATGAGGGGAAGTAGCTGTAAAAGGGCAGCGCTAGAGTTGCATAGCAATACTTTATTATTCTGATTACTCTGTTTATCTTTATTACTGTTTATTGCAGGGATCTGCAACTTGTTATACTGTTGTTTATTACTTGCCCATTAGCCTCAGTAAAATATCTGGGTAAAGTACATTTGGTGTCAGTTCCGCTTACTTTAATAGGAGTTTTAAAGTATATTCTGTGTATGTTTGTTATAGGACTGCGTCACCAACAGTTGCGATCACGCGGTCCTATCTCTCTATCACCAGCTGTGCCACGGGAGGTTAGAGCCGATTGCCGGGGGTTGACAGCGGTGCACTGCAGGGCCCAAATCAATATCAGCGGCTCTCTTAACTGGGGGTAGCGCTACATAAAGATTAAAAGCGCTCATATAAATAAATTGAGCACAGAATATTCTCTCCTCGTAATCCTCTACACACCGCACCTCTTCAATGGGACCAGGTTATTTAAAGAGGGATCTTTCTTAGATATGGATCAGCCATCTCCAAATTTTTAGAAAAAAGAGAGTAATGGAAGGATAAGACTTCATGGAGTAGTACTTCATACGATAATTTATTAAAAAATATGTAGCACTCACATTCAAGAAGGCGGTAAAAATCACACAAGTAACACAGCCATGGATCTTACCAACAAGCTGATCGTGGTGACATCTAAGGATGCTGCTCCACCCGACGCATTTCCCCGTAAGAGGCATCAGCAGGGTCATCAGGTCTCAAATAAGACCTGGACCCAGGATTTAAGGCTTTGTACCACCCAAGACACTTTGAAAGCATCAAGCTACAGACATCGATCCCGTTTACAAAACCTGGAGAAAACTGAAACCCCAGTCTTCTCTGCTCAAACACAGTACTCTTGAGCCACACACTCGGCATTAGTGTGAGACATTTATGTCTCTTACATCCATTCCCACAGTGGCAGGGCCTCACACTGTCACTAGATATACTATATAAGGGTTGGCTAGCTGCCCAAGTCTCAAGAGAGCACTATGTTCAAGCAAACACAGTCTACCCCAGTCCTCTGCAAGGTTTCCCCAAGTGCCAGAGGTAAGTAGCAATCATATGAGTGTTACATCTACTTCTGGCAGCTAACCAGAAAGTGAGTGGGCAATGTCCAGATCAATGCCTCACTCTCTGTGCTGGCACCTGGCTGAGCTATATCATCGTTCATCGAGTGCAGCAGCGGCTGCACACACAACACCCTCCTACAAGTCAATAGATTGATTTCATACCTGTTCTTTTCTGGTTGCTTTCATTTGAAAACAATGAACTCTCAGGAATACCCAGAATCATTATGGAAACAGTTAAATACAAAGGTATTTGCTGCTGGTTAAGGTCACATGGAAAAGCAGCAAGGTTTTCAAAATTGGAAAGCCCTGCTGATCCCGGCTTGCTGCCAAATCTAAAGAGAGATGGAAATTCACATAAGAAAATGTTTTACTTCTCCAACAGCCACTTAAAGGTTATTTTGCTATTCCAAACGTAGATCAAGATCAATTGTAAAAAATGTTCAGGTGCTTAGGTCACTTAGGCACCCTTTCCTCTCTCCAAACACTCTTACATCAATACATTTCAAATAGTGGGAAATGAGGGAAAGGATTTCTATAAAGGTATGTGAACAGCTGGAGATGTATAAGAAGTAATTGGCCAAATATCAGGTAATAAGGCAAAGTTTATATCTATAGATTGTTGAAGTATGTAAAGTTGAACTATAAAGAACAGTATCCATCATCCTACTAAAAAAATGCTGGCTGTGTTTGTCACTGTTCTTTGTCAACTACAACAGTGTTTTTTGACCGTTTTATAGTCACAGAACCCCTTAAAATTCAGCACAGTCTCTCACAGGCACCCCATTCTAAATTGTAAAAAACAAAGCTCATAGTTTTACATATTGCAGCAACATCCACACAGGTAGGACACCCAACATTAGAGGTGATTTTTTCCTAAAAAGAAAATACACCCTTGCACACTGGTACTAGTATCCCGGCATTTCTCTTCTCCCTCGGTTTCTCTCCCATATTTAGCTAGACATGTGCACACTGAAATATTTCGTTTCGGAATTTCGTTTTCGTTAGAAAAATACATTTATTTAGTTACTCCCGAAATTCGTTTTTATTTATTTCGTTTTTCGTTAGAAATTGCATTCGTCCGAAAATCTGAATTAATTAAGGTCGAATCTGTCATTGAAGGCTTATGGTGTCTGTCGAATGTTCAAAGAAGATTCGACGGAGCATCGAAACTGTACGACGCTGCAATCATATATTTCCGGTCGAATGTTCCGCCTACAAGCTATAGATGAATTCTATTGTATGACTAGTAATAATTATATTTTTTAATTACTATTACTAGTCAACAGGGATGAGCCGAACACCCCCCTGTTCGGTTCGCACCAGAACCTGCGAACAGACAAAATGTTAGTGTGAACTTTAGAACCCTATTAAATACAATGGACTCGAACGTTCGAAATCTAAAGTGTTAATTATAAAGGCTAATATGCAAGTTATTGTCCTAAAAAGTGTTTGGGGACCCGGGTCCTGCCCCAGGGGACATGTATCAATGCAAAAAAAAGTTTTAAAAACGGCCGTTTTTTCGGGAGCAGTGATTTTAATAATGCTTAAAATGAAAAAATAAAAGTGAAATATTCCTTTAAATTTCGTACCTGGGGGGTGTGTATGATATGCATGGAAAGTGGCGCATGTTTCCCGTGCTTAGAACTGTCCCTGCAAAAAATGTCATTTTTGAAAGAAAAAAAGTCATTTAAAACTGACACGCGGCTATTAATGAATTGTCAGCTCCCGGCAATACATACAAAAGTCATTGATAAAAAAATAAAAAAAAGCGTGGGGGTTCCCCAGAATTCAATTACCAGGCCCTTCAGGTCTGGAATGGATATTAAAGGGAACCCCGCCGCAAATTTAAAAAAAAAATTGACGTGGGGTTCCCCCAAATATCCATTCCAGGCCCTTCAGATCTGGCATGGATTTTAAGGGGAACTCCACCCCAAATTTAAAAAAAAATGGCGTGGAGTCCCCCTAAAAATCCATACTAGACCCCTTATCCGAGCACGCAACCTGGCTGGCCGCAGGGGAAGAGGGGGGGACGAGAGAGCGGCCCCCCCTCCCTCCTGACCCGTACCAGGCCACATGCCCTCAACATGGGGAGGATGTCCCCATGTTGATGGGGACAAGGGCCTCATCCCCACAACCCTTGCCCGGTGGTTGTGGGGGTCTGCGGGCGGGGGGCTTATCGGAATCTGGAAGACCCCTTTAACAAAGGGGACCCCCAGATCCCGGCCCCCCCCTATGTGAATTGGTAAGGGGTACATTGTACCCCTACCATTTCACGAAGAAAGCGTAAAAAAATGTTTAAAAAAACACACAAACACCTTGAAAAAGTCCTTTATTTAAAAAAAAAAAAAAAACATTCCAGCGGTGAAATCCAGTGTCCCGCGGCGATCCCGATGTCCAGCGCTGTCCTTCATTGGTTGTGCCTGAGCGGACCTGATGGGGAACTCCCTCTCAGTGTTTTAAATGTATAGACCCGCCCCTTCTAAAGTTCCCCATCAGGTCCGCTCAGCGGACCAGATGCGGAACATGAGAAGGGGCGGGTCTATACATGTATTACCAAAGTGAGAGCAGTTCCCCATCAGGTCCGCCTACTCGGTATGTCGGACCCGCCTACGTCATTGGCTTGAGCGGGGAACTTCCTTCACTGTGTAAATTTAAATTAAATAAGGGCAAATTATTTAGTCACATCACCCCCTGCCTCCATCCCCCCCTACCACCAACACCCCCTGCCTTCACCCCCCTCTGCGGTGCCACAATCTCCCCCTGCCTCCAATCTCCCCCTGCCTCCAATCACCCCCTGCCTTCACCCCCTCTGCAGTGCCACAATCTGCCCCTGCCTCCAATCTCCCCCTGCCTCCAATCACTCCCTGCCTCCAATCACCCCCTGCCTCCAATATCCCCCTGCCTCCAATCTCCCCCTGCCTCCAATCACCCCCTGCCTCCAATCTCCCCCAGGCCCCCTGCCTCCAATCACCCCCTGCCTCCACCCCCCTCTGCGGTGCCACCAACAACCCCTGTCTCCATCCCCCACCCTCTGTGGTGCCACCATCCCCCTCTGCGGTGCCACCAACACCCCCTGCCTCCAATCACCCCCTGCCACTAACACCCCCTGCCTCCAATCTCTCCCTGCCTCCAATCACCCCCTGACTCCACCCCCCACTGTGGTGCCACCAACAACCCCTGTCTCCATCCCCCACTCTCTGCGGTGCCACCATCCCCCTCTGTGGTGCCTCCAACACCCCCTGCTTCCAATCACCCCCTGTCTCCAATCACTCCCTGCCACTAACACCCCCTGCTTCCAATCACCCCCTGCTCCAATCACTCCCTGCCACTAACACCCCCTGCCTCCAATCTCCCCTGCCTCCATTGCCCCCTGCCTCCATCCCCCTCTGCGGTGCCACCATCACCCCTGCCTCCAATCACCCCCTGCCTCCAATCTCCCCCTGCCTCCATTAACCCCCTGCCTCCATCGTCCTCCTCTGTGGTGCCACCATCACCCCCTGCCTCCATCGGATCCCCCTCTGCCACCATTACCTGATGTCACTGTTGGCTGGGCTGTCTGTCACTCTGTCCATCCCGACTCCCCTGTGAACTTTGTATTGCCTGGATGCAGCAAGCTCCTCCATTCTGTGCTGCTCAGCCTCTGAGTCCTGACTCCTGCTCCAGTGCTGTGCTCCTCAGACCTCCTGGGTTAGTTACAGTTTTATAATTCTGGCGCGCGCGTGCCTGACGGGATGTCCTAATACATCACTCGCCGGCGCCGTGCGGCACAGCCTCTGTGAAATCCGCCCCCGCCGGCCAAATACAGCATATGCTCGGCTCGGCAAGCTCCGGAACTGTGCATGCGCAGTTCCAAGACGGACCGATCTCGGCTATTTTTACTGGCACATTCCCGCAACTACGGACATTTACGGACCGGGGGGGAAGTGCCCATTTTTACGGACTGTCCGTAAAAATACGGATGGTTGGCAACACTGCCTACAAGGCATTCACAAAACACACAGCTCCAGGCTTCCTGTCCTCACAATCTCTGTTCAATCAATTCTTGCATTCAGCCCAAATCACATTTTCCCCTATCTTGATCATGGCTGCTTGTTTACTACTGAGAGAGGAGGATGTAGCTAATGTGCTAGCTGTAGCTCCCCATAGGAATGCCCACAATTTGGGCTTTAGCTTGCGGTGGAGCTACAGCCATCCTTAACAGAAATAAAGAATTGTTTTTAATCCACAACGTGACCAAGTTCTTAATGCACATGGTCCCCTGGGGGATTCAAAATAGATTTTTTATGTATGTGATGATTCTTATTCTTTAACTCTTCTTTAACATTGAAAATAGATGCATCATCCATCCTTCCAGTTATGGATAGAATCAGGCTGAAATAGACGGTTATTGCTGGCCAATTTTGGAAGAAATAGTGATGAGCTATGTTGGATATTTGTTGGTTGATCACTATGGTTCCCCTTGAGATTCAGCCAACCCTACAAGTTCCTGTTCACTCTTCCCTTTTCACCTCCATAGAAATAAAAATTCTGGACATTCAAAGAGAGCATGTTTATTATGTGCTAAAAATACATCTTTCAACAAGATCTGAGACTGCTATTTTCATTAACCTATCAACCGTTATCAGTTAAAGCTGTACTAAACCCAAAACCAAAAATGTAATATATAGCAGCCTACTAATCATTAGATATAGTGGCTGTTTTATTTATTTTGTCCCTCTGTTTTCCCCTAGCGATCAGGCCAGTAGCACACCTCCTGTATAAAGTACCCTCACTCTATGTAAAGGGGCAAAGCAGGCACCTTTGGACAGCAGCATTGTCAGTCTTGGACGAGGGAAGTATTAGATGTACTAGCAGATTTAAATACAGTAAAAAATAGGGGCTGAACTCCAGCTCACACTTCATAATCAGTTACAGCAAACAGTTTTTGTTTTTTTCATTTTGAGATATAGGTTTTACATAAATAAAAGCTGATCATTTTAAGCACCCTTGTCGGTGTTAAATGATTTGTCTCACCCTGGCTCTTGTGTACATTACTGGATCAAGATGGGGCTCAGGAAAGTATTGGGGGGGGGCTGGGTGGGCTGTTGCACACAGAAGTTTTTTACCTTAGAATGTATGAAGGTAAAAAAAACTTGAGCCTTTAGAACCACTTTAAGTTCTGAACATTATATTCTGAGATCAAAGGAAGCCTTGCAGCAAAAAAAAGTTAGAAGCTAAAAGTGATCACAGACCTCAAATTAACTTCAAGATAAAATGAAAGACAAAAATGCTCCCCAATAGTAACAACCGAAAAAAAGGGTAGCAAAAGGGTTGATTGGCCAACAAGCTAGCAATCAGGATATATAAGTACATTTTCCTAATTGCCCTAATCTCTCCCTAAGCGTTGTGTCAGTTTTCCATGTGCTCTCCTAACAGCTTCCACTTCACTGAGTGAGAGGGCTGACTTAACTACCCCCCCCCACACACACACACACACACACACACCTATTGACTCTGCTATGCCATGCTATGCTATGCTTGCTGGCCATAATTCAAGGGCCATGAAGTGCACTATGGTTTAAAAATATTTTCCCAGGTAAATCTGCACATAGATTCACCAGGACTTGGAAACCCACAGAATTTCCCCCAAACCTATGGTAGCGCTAAGACCGAACCTCACACTCTAATGCCTTGCACACACGATCGGATTTTCCGTTGGGATAAACTCCGGCGGATTTTTCAGACGGAATTCCGTTCAAGCTGTCTTGCATACACACTGTCACACCATATGCCGACTGTCAAGAACTCGGTGATGTACAACACTACGACGAGCCGAGAAAAATGAAGTTCAATGCTTCCGAGCATGCGTCGACTTGATTCTGAGCATGCATGTTTTTTTCTCCGTCGGAGTTCCATACAGACGGGCGAAATTTCCGATAGAAATTTTTTTCGTCGAAAAAAAAGAGAACATATTCTCTTTTTAACTCCGTCGGAATTTACGACAGAAAAAGTCTGATGGGGCACACACACGGTCGGAATATCCGATGAAAAAATTCCGTCAGACTTTTTTCATCGGAAATTCCGACCATGTGTACAAGGCATTACACTACATATTTTCTCTTGGGGATTTCACTTTTAAGATGTTGCTGCCTAAATTCTCAATTCTGTCCAGTTACTATAGCCATTAAAATTAAAATATGATATCATGCTGGCTGAAGATTTGGAGTAATCTCAAACATGCAGAATAAATACGTAGTTGAGAAACCCAGCTTCAAATCTGATGAAATCGACACTATTGTTTCCTTGCTGAAACAGAACAATGTGCAAAAAAGTTTATAATGGAGTTCTCAAAGAGATACGGGCAGCCTGCACATGATTCAACTCACTAATGGCTGAAGTGTAAGCCTATGAGTTTAGTACAATAACCAGACTCCTCTAATGTAAACTCTTCTATTCTTCAGAAGCCACTTTTGTCATGTTTCTTTAGGTGTCCTGCAACATAATCAATATTTGGTCTTGATCTCTTGTATCTCAATGTGTGAAGCAGCTGTGAGAACAATCGTAGTCTTCTACCATACAAATAATTTGCTGTTGCGCTGCATGGGCTCATCACATTCCTAGCCAGTGTTGAAAATGATTCCCATTCATCACACTGTCCTTTCTCTTTGTTTTGAGCCATACGTTGAGAGAACAAGGAAACCTGCTGCAGTGTGGTCACTGCCCACACCTCTTTAATTCAATTACTTACTGTGCTCAGTGCAGTTAAAAGGTTGGTGTCAGTAAAGATTAGAAACAATAAGACAACATTGGCTATTTGCTTGTGACCTGAAGCACCTCCTGCTATTTTATTTCTTATCACATTCATCTGTATTATGCTTCTACTGATGGCTCTAGCATGTACTAATGTAATCTAAGAACATGATCTCATGGTAACAGGGAGTTCATTTCATTTACTTATTGAGACATAAGTGCTCCAATCTTTCCATATTGCACTGGGCACATTGACATTTTTGTTCCTGACTGAGTTAGCTGAAAGATGACAAAATAATTAAACTGGAAGTATATTAAATAAAGCTAAAGTCTCAAGAACGATGGGTCCCGTGAGTTATTTTTGATGGGAAGGAGTCACTTATAAGGCAAGCGCCATTGCGAAAATCACAAATGCAAAAAAAAGAGGACGTTGCTCTGGAGCTTGGGAACTAGACAAACCTAGTGCAGCATCCTCCCATTTGTACTCCACATGGCGCATTCAGTACAACTGTGCAAAGACCTATGATATGAAACATGCATAACTACGTACAGTAAGTGGTCCATGTAGTGATTTCCTAGATACACAATAATTTGATACTATTATTTATAGGTAAAGTTGATCCAGGGAACATGCGATTGCCTCTTGGGGGATCAGGAAGGAATTTTTGTTTCCCCTGCTGGAACAAATTGGAACGTGCTTTATTGTTTTGTTTTTTTTGCCATTCTCTGGATCAACTGTGGATATAGGATTGTATTTATAGGATTGTATATATATATATATATATATATATATATATATATATTTTTTTTTTTTCCTTCAATTGGTTGAACTAGATGGACTTGCGTCTTTTTTCAGCCAGACTAACTATGTATCTAAAAGTGCACTTCTCAATGGCAACCACACACATTTCACTGTTATAAAGTCAGCTGAGTTAGAGATGAGTTCCTTTTGGTTGCTCTGGGTTACAGAATTTTTCTTGTTGTCTTAGTGAATAAACCTATTTGTGTACTGAGAACACCACCAGTTTTTTTCACATATTTATTCTTTGTATATTTCAGACAGTCACAGAACACGAGGTGATATTATCAATATATTCTGTACTGTCTATCTATGGTAGTTGTAACTACAATAAGTGGACTCCAACATTTTCAATGTGCACCTCCTTGGAATGCCCTTCTGGATTACCGCTGTGGATTAAATGGTTCTAGCTCTGCTGTGCATACATTTTCCCCAGGGGCATACAAGGGTCAATAAACACTAGCCTGAGTACATTACTATCACATAACCACCTACAGAATATTTTACTATAGGCTGTATTCCAATATGAAATCCCCAAAGTAGTTTGAATATGATCCAATTACTTCAATCCATCTTTATTTTCTTTCTTGTAGAGGTGAACTGATTGGGGAACTGGTCTTGAATTGAAAAGGTATGAGCTTAGACAAATTGAAACAGGTGGCATAAATTGATTGGTCTACTACTTCCCTCCTGAAAAACTTCTCCATGTATTCCTCATGGAATTGTGCCTCACACCTCCTGCTTCATATCTCTAGTGTTAAATAATACATCATCCATGAGGAACAGTCTTGTCATGGCCTTCAGTTTATGTAGCTAGTAAGGTAAATAGGAACTAAACTCTGGAAGTTGAGCCCAAGAAAGGCAGACAGAGGGCAAAATGTTTGCCAACGATGTTGCATGTGGGCTCCCTGCAGTTGATCTTTCTCCCACTACTGAGTTTCCACTCCTTGTTCTGCACTATGCCTCTGTGTCGTGGTGGCCTGCTTGGTAAAGACAGGGTTTTGCTTTCGGATATTAGAGCCTCCAAACAGTGAGTCCCCAAAACAGTACTGACATCACTAAATTTCACGCTAATGCCTTATACACACGATAGGAATTTCCGATGGAAAAAGTCAGACGGAGTTTTTTCATCGGAAATTCAGACAGTGTGTGGGCCCCATCGGAGAAATTCCGATGAATTCCATCAGAGTTTAAATATAGAACATGTTCTATTTTTTTCCGAAGGAATTCCGGCGGAATTACGATGTGAGTTTGGTCGGACAAAGGTCCGATCATGTGTACGCGGCATAAATCTCCTGAAACTAGCAGTCAGTGGCTTCAGTACCTTCGATCCTAAGCCCTGTACACACGATAGGTTTAACCAATGAAAACAGTCCGATGGACTTTTTTCATCGGACAAACCGATCGTGTATGGGCCCCATCGGTCTTTTTTCCATCTGTGTTTAAAAATAGAACATGTTTTAAATTTATCCGATGGTTAAAAAACCAATAGCAAATTACTATCGTCTGTGGGGAACTCCATCGGATAAAAAACCCCACATATGCTCAGAATCAAGTTGACGCATGCTCAGAAGTAGGGTTGTCCCGATACCGATACTAGTATCGGTATCGGGACCGATACCAAGCATTTGCGCGAGTACTTGTACTTGCGCAAATGCTCCCGATGCCCAGTCCGATACTTTTTTTTTTTTTTCCAGAGCGGACGCAGAGAGGGGGTGGAGAGCGGGGGCGGAGAGCAGGGCGGAGAGCGTGGCGGGGGGCAGAGACCAGGGCAGAGAGTGGGACAGAGAGTGCGGCGGGGGCGGAGAGTGGGGCGGGGGGTGGAGACCAAGGCGGAGAGCAGGATGGAGAGTGCGGCGGGGGACGGAGAGTGCGGCGGGGGCAGAGACCAGGGCGGAGAGCGAGTCCCTCACCTGCAGTTGAAACTGGTAAGCTGGCAGGGGTGCAGGGCGCAGCCGCATCAGGATCAGTGACCGGTGATGTCGCATTCGGTCGCCGTCAGCGGCTGAACGTCCCCACACCCATCTTGGTACACCCTGCACTTGGCTGCAGTAAGCAGCAGACATCTTGTTACACCCAGCCCGAGCTATATGGGCTAGGTGTAACAAGATGTCTGCTGCTGCTTACTTCAGCCGAGTGCAGGGTGTACCAAGATGGGCGTTGCAGCAGTTTTTTTTATTTTAAATCCTGTGTCATTTTTTTTTCCCACAGCATTTCAGTGCCAGCCACCTATCAGTACCCACAAGTGCTACCTATCAGTGCAATCAGTGCCATCTACCAGTGCCACCTATCAGGTGGCACTGGTAGATGGCACTGATTGCACTGATAGGTGGCACTGATGTGGCACTTGTGGGCATTGATATGTGGCACTTGTGGGCACTGATATGTGGCACTTGTGGGCACTGATGGCACTGAAAGGTGACACTTGTGGGCACTGATAGATGGCACTGATTGAACTGATATGTGGCACTTGTGGGCACTGATATGTGGCACTTGTGGGCACTGATATGTGGCACTTGTGGGCACTGATATGTGGCACTTGTGGGCACTGATAGCACTGAAAGGTGGCACTTGTGGGCACTGATAGGTGGCACTGATAGATGGCACTTTTGGGCACTGACAGCACTGATAGGTGGCACTTGGTGGCACTGATTGCACTATCAGTGCTGTCAGTGCCCACAAGTGCCATCTATCAGTGCCACCTATCAGTGCCCACAAGTGCCACCTTTCAGTACTATCAGTGCCCACAAGTGCCACATATCAGTGCCCACAAGTGCCACATATCAGTGCCCACAAGTGCCACCTTTCAGTGCAATCAGTGCCATCTATCAGAGCCCACAAGTGCCACCTATAAGTGCCACCTATAAGTGCCCATAAGTGCCACCTATCAGTGCAATCAGTGCCATCTATCAGTGCCAGCCACCTATTAGTGCCCATCAGAGCCAGTCACCAGTCAGTGCCCATAAGTGCCACCTGTCAGTGCCACCTATCAGTCCCCATCTTTCAAACTGTCACATGACATTGAAAAAAAAGTATCGGTAATCGGTATCGGCGAGTACTTGGAAAAAAGTATCGGTACTTGTACTCGGTCCTAAAAAAGTGGTATCGGGACAACCCTACTCAGAAGCATTGAACTTAATTTTTCTCGGCTCATCGGAGTGTTTTACGTCACCGCGTTTGGAACGGTCGGTTTTTTGACTGATGGTGTTTAGGCAAGACTGATGAAAGTCAGCTTCATCGGTTTTCCGATGGAAAAATCCATCGGTTAAAAAACCATAGGAAATCCGACCGTGTGTGCAGGGCTTTACACTGCAGATATGCAGCTGCGATGCTGTAGGCACAGGAGTGCCTAGGCACCCTTGCATACTAGGAGGAGTTTAAGACAAAAGATACATTTTTCTTGATGCTTGCCTAAGCACAATTAATATTTATAAACGTTCCCTATAATATAGCACATCTTCACTTTTTAACTTCAAAATTTGTATTTAGGTTTAAAAATTGCCAGTTGTCCTCAACGATTTAAACCAGTGAGTGATTCAGCCAACAAACATGAATCATCCCTGTTCCCTAAATGTAATATTTTATTACATTCATTTGAATAAACATATTTAAACATAGTAATTGTATGCACTAAACGGTATCTGATTCATGTTCATAGCCTATTTTCTCTATCAAAGAACGTTTTTATTTCATTACAGATCCCTAGATTACAAACTGCAGCTCATTTCTGCAAAGAAAAAAAAATGTTCATTCACTAAGCAGGCAAGATAGTAACTGAAAATTACTATTGTGAAGAGGATTCATTTATGGTTTCTGATTAAAATACTATAAATTTACCATTTCAAATGTACTGTTTGTACTCTGAAATGTTCAGAGTAATTTACTATTAAATCGTGGTTATGCAGGCAGTAATGCAGACAAGTGGGAATCTTATTGCTCTACAAATATATTACAGATACAATTAGTGGTAGAACATCAAACATGGAACCACAGCAGTTTTAGTAGCAGTTGGTAGAATGGAAATGAAAAAGGAAATAGACTAATTCAAGTAATCATTATGGTCATTACCTATCATTTTATTTTCATATACTGGCTTTCCCCAGAAGATAGAACCTCCCAATCTCAAAGACTAATATACACTATATTACCAAAAGTAGTGCCTTTACACGCACATGAACCTTAATGTCATCCCAGTCTTAGTCCGTAGGGTTCAATATTGAGTTGGCCCACCCTTTGCAGCTATAACAGCTTCAACTCTTCTAGGAAGGCTGCCCACAAGGTTTAGGAGTGTCTATAGGAATGTTTGACCATTCTTCCAGAAGCGCATTTGTGAGGTCAGGCACATTAATTCACCCCAAAGGTGTTCTATCGGGTTAAGGTTAGGACTCTGTGCAAGCCAGTCAAGTTCCTCCATCCCAAACTCGCTCCTCCATGTCTTGATGGACCTTGCTTTTTGCACTGGTGCTCAGTCATTTTGGAACGGGAGGGGCCCATCCTCAAACTATGCCCACAAAGTTGGGAGCATGAAATTGGCCAACATATCTTGGTATTCTGACGCCTTAAGACTTCCCTTCACTGGCCAGTCAAGTTCCTCATTTAAAGGTACATGGTTTTGCTCAATGCCTTATTAATGATTTTACACCACAAAGTACTATCCCTACCTCGAATAGCTCCTTTTTGTTAGTATTTTTTTTAATATGTACCTATTATAACTCACAGCATGAAGGTAGGGTTATTTTAGGGAGTGATACCCTGTGTCGTAATCTTTGTTTACTCACTATCACATTGTTTTTTTCATAATATAATATATTTACAATGTAATAATACCACTAGTACAGGTATAACATCACAACTTATAGATCTGTTATTAATCTTTGCAAGTTCAGCCCTTAGCTATGTGAGCTATATCATAAACAACATCAGAAAAATAACAGCCAAACAATGGAAAAAAGGTTTGTGGGTTGTGTCGTATTTGTCATTCATTTCTTGTTCTGGCTATAATTTCCTTTTTTGGCAGTCAATGCAGAAATTTGCACTTGTAGCCTGAATTACAACTTGAGGTGGTTCACAAAAGAATAATGAGAATAATGAGAATTGTATAAAGGAATACATTTGCTTAATGCATAGGACAACCTAAAATAATTTGTTACTGCTGGTGCATATATTCAGTCCAAAATAATTAGAGCTGTTTACTTACCATGAAAGATTTATATCTGCCCCTCCTATTTGGCTTTACTTATTTTCATTGAGTGTGACTTGGTCATGTGTTAGAGGTAAGAGGTCATCTCTAGTCTAACAGCTGCTATCTTGTGAATTGCCTAATCTCATTCTATTAACTGTATAGTGCCAACATGTGGTCAGGAGGTTGACAAGATATTAAGTGTCAAAGCCTTAAAGCGGAAGTAAACCCATCGATTTAACAGTTTTAAAAAGCAGTTACATTCCTGGCATGCCGGGATTGCTAACTGTCACATTGGTTTTGCTCTCAACCAAACTGTCAAACCATCCAATGGCTGGTGTCATGACTGATCACATGTGCAGCATCATGGAAGTTGAAGATTAAACAGAGGCCAAGATGGCAGCTTCCTTGCCTAAAAATGATAGGAGGGTTTACTTCCACTTTAAGTCAGGCTCAAAGTAAGTAAAGCCAAAGAAAGGGGGGAAATATACATTTTTCAAAGCTAAGCCTGCATGATTACAACGTTTTTTAAGGTTATACATGTCACGTTGATCTGCTTAATAAATAAAACGATCAGCTTTGTTTTGAGTCTTTAACACCTTCTTGTTTCTACCTATACTTTGTAATTATGTCCATAAGTACAGAGTAGTGGCCAAATTTGCTTGTGTTACGGATTTTACGTGTATCCACTGTGTCACCAAGGATGACAGCTAACTAACAGACAAGAGATGCTAGAGCTGTTTTAGTCTTCACACTGATGGCCAGCACAAACAGTATACTGGAGTAGAGTCAGTAGGCTGAAAGTCAGGCACAGACAAACTGATCCTCATAGAATCCAGGTTCCACACAGTTGAAAAATAGAGAACCTGCTCTCTATCTAAGTCCGTCGTAAATTACGACAGAAAAAGTCCGATGGGGCATACACACGGTCGGAATATCCGACCAAAAGCTCCCATCTGACTTTTTCTGTCGGAAATTCCGACCGTGTGTACGCGGCATAAGACTCTGAAACCGGAGGAAGAGTGGGTGAAAATGTCGGTGCCAGTGAGGGAGCTCCTGAGCATCACATCACTGGAGTAAAGATGAGTATAGCTCCACTTTAAATTTACCATTTCATGACCTAGATCAAAACAAGTCTTGCCCAAACCCATTTTTGCAATGCTGACATTTAAAATAAACCTCTTATTTTAAACCTAAATATACACTGACCCTAACACTAGTTGACACTAATACTGCCACTAACACTGACACCAACTGACACTTTGGCCCCTTTCACACTGAGGCGCTTTTCAGGCGCTTTCACGCTAAAAAAAGCGCCTGAAAACTTATTTCCATTAAAATCAATTAATCCTTTCACACTGGGGCAGTGCGCTGAAAAAAAAACCTCTCCATTGAAATGAATTGAAAGCGCTTCAAAAGCGCCTGAAAAGCGCTTCAAAAGCGCTCAGTGTTTTACTGGCAGTTTTTCACGTGCCGCAGTGTGAAAGTGGCCTAACACTAACTGGCACTGCCACTAACACTGACTCTGACTGACACGTACACTGCCTCTAACTGACACTCACTAAATTGGATCAATGTCTGATCTAGCTAATCTTTGTTTTTGTACATGTTTCTCCACTGATATAATGTATCTTTCCTCCTCGCTAGAGGAGAAGTCTGTTGTTTCTCCTTTCTTCACAGATAGGCAATAGAGTGAATGATCACTGTGATAGCCAGTCACAGGCTGTCACAGCTATCAGTTGAGCAGGATACGGTTCCCCCGTGTCCCGGTCATAAGTACAAGACTTAGGGCTGTCACTGACAGCTTGATCTCATAGCTGGGAGCGCTCACTCATCCAGTACAAACATGATTTACATATGCGGCACCCAGGGATAAAGTCCACTTCCTGAACGAAACATATATCATTAGCTATTGGTCCATGCTTATTATCACACTTGTGCTCTCAGTGCATTTCTTGGTGCACTCTGCAGTCTGTCGGCCTCTGTCCCGGGTGGCTGGTCCGCTCTGATGCCCTCGTTTGGTATTCTGGTCACAGCTTGTGGCTGCATGGACACCCAAGGGCCGTTTGTCTCATTGACATCGTTGCCTGCCTGTTAGCTAAGCCCCTGCTGCTCGCTCTCATTGCCTTATTCCATCCGTCCTCCCTGCCTTGATTCCCTGGCTGGCGTGGATTAGTCCTGCCCGCCTAGGGCCGCATCACGCCTTCATGTTGAGGAATATTGTACAGCATTATGGGGATTGTAGGTTCCAGCACCAGAGCCGCGCAGGCGCGCTGGCTATCCGTACGTCCGCTCCCAGTCGGCGACATCAGATTCTGACCAGCTGGGGGACTATTTAAACTGACACCGCCAGCCATCATGTGCTGGCTTGTCGGGGGGGGGGCGCTGAATCCATTGCATTTGATAATCCAAGGTAATTACCATCTCCTTTTGGCTTAACTTATTTGCATTTCTTTTTCACTTAATATGCTCTATCTCACTCATGTTCTTTCAACCTTTTGACTACACAGGCTTCCTTCATTTGATCTATTGCCCTATACTGAGATAGCATGTTAGGGCTCTGTTTGTGCTAATACCTAGCCTTGTCAAACTTTAACATACAGTGAACTATACACAGGTAAGCCAGCCTAATGTACTTTCCAGTGTTTCAGGCCTCATTATACTAGGGCATTTGGACCACCATTAAAATATGTTATTTTTTCTTTTCCCATTTTTCCCTTAGTTTGATCACATTTGCCTTTGGTCCCTCCCCTGAACACTGGCAGTCTAGTCAGCGCCCCCATTTTCATGCTTCACTTTTTGCTCCAACATGGTACGTATGGAGGCTATGTTAGCCCCGTTTAGGGACAGTCATTAGCCATGGAGCTCTCTGTCCCTCTTTAACAGTTTTTCACTGGCTCTTTTGCAGTTTTGACCCCTCAGTCCCCTGCAGCCACATTAGGGTTGTGCTTTGGTCTGCCATCTTTGGACATCTTTGCCAATCTGACCTCTGTGGAATCATGGGGTAGGTACAGTTGTTTTGTATACCGAGTCTCTGTAACAGAGGCTACCTTGATAGCTGGACTTTTGATTGGACCTTCAGTACTCGGACATGTGTAAACCTTCAGTTTTGCCGTATTCACTGTGTTTGGTATTGTAAAAGCTTATTTTTTGTATCACCATTAATCCCTTGTCTCTCTTTATAGACTTTAATACTACACTGAATGTACATCATTCCCCTGAAGAAGCTAATGTTTTGGTGAAACATGTTGGGAGAACTTGTTGTATAATTCAACTACTATATTATGTATTGATCAACACTATTATTATATCAAATTTTGTATAATAAATTTTGTCTTCTTTTAAACAAGAAACTTAGTGTCTGACTTGTTAGGCACTGCAATAATCCCATCATTCCCCCTTCCCTACTTTGAAACATATATCAGTTACATGATCATAAAAGGTTTAAGCTATTAGGCTGTAGAAATCTGAAGTGGTCACATATGCTTGGAGTTCTTTTATGTAGATCAAAGACCTTTTAAAGATGGATGCGGCAACAAATAGAAAGATCAATGAAAACAACTTTACAAACAAAAAACAAAAAAATTATAGTAGTAACAGAATAGAGATTTAAACAGTAAATCTAATACACACAATCATTGGAGTTATCAGTGTGGCAGGAATAGGGATTAGTACTAGACATGTGCATTAGTTTTCGTCCGAATGCATTTTCGTCCGAATTTCAGGTATTTTCGTTATTGTTTTAAGAAACGAAAAAGAAAGCACAGAATCCGAAAACCAGAAAGATCCGACATAAACAAATGCTTTATTTTCGTTTTCATTGCGACAACAGTTTGATATAGATAGGAGATTCGACGTGACGCTGACAATAACAATCTGTGTCTATCGAACCTGTGGTCGAATGTGCCTAACCTTAAAGCGGAGCTCCGCCAAAAAAAATAATATTGAAAGCCAGCAGCTACAGCTACAGCAGCTGCTGACTTTTAATATTTGGACACTTACCTGTCCTGGAGTCCAGCAACGTCCGCAGCAGAGGACGAGCGATCGCTCGTTACTCTGCTGCCCCCTCCGCCATCCTCGCTGAGGGAACCAGGCAGTGAAGCCTTGCGGCTTCACTGCCCGGTTCCCTACGGCGCATTCGCGAGTCGCGCTGCGCCGTTCTGATTCATCCTCCTGTGTTATGGGAGCCGAGTGTCTCCCAGAACACTACGGGAAGTCTGGGGGAAGTGACGTCACTCCCGCAGATTCCTGAAGAGAGGACTCCCGGATGTGGGTGAAAATACCTGTCTTAGACCGGTATCTTCACCCCCCTGAAAGGTGTCAATTGTGACACCGGAGGGGGGGGAGGGTTCTGATTAGCAGAAGTGCAAATTTAGGATGGAGCTCCACTTTAACTCTATTAGTCCAAGATTATTCTACATAGAGAAAAAAGATTCGACAGTATAGAGAGAAAAGATTCGACATAGAGAGAAAAGATCGCTGCTGGAATTGGGTGGGGGAAGTAAAATAAAAATAATGATGATGACGAATGTTATTGGCTGATTGTAACCAAAGAGGAGGAGCAGTAAAATAGGTAGAACTAACTTGACAATTCAACGTGAACGACGAAGATTCGACAAAGCATCGAAAAACATACAAACGTCGAATCTGTTATTGAAGGCTTATGGTGTCTGTTGAAAGTTCTAAGAAGATTCGACGGAGCAGCTAAACTGTACAACGCCGCAATCGTACATTTCCAGTCAAATACTCTGCCCATAGGCTATAGAAAAATTCTAATGTTGGTTGACTAGTAATAATAATTAATAAATATAATTATTACTAGTCATACAACATTAGAATTCTACTATAGCTTGTAGGCGGAACATTCGACCGAAAATGTATGATTGCAGCGTCGTACAGTTTCGCTGCTCCGTCAAATCTTCTTTGAACATTCGACAGACACCATAAGCCTTCAATGACAGATTCAACCTTAATTAATTCAGATTTTCGGACGAATGCAATTTCTAACGAAAAACAAAATAAATAAAAACGAATTTCGGGAGTAACTAAATAAATTTATTTTTCGGACGAAAACGAAATTCCAAAACAAAATATTTCAGTGTGCACATGGGGCAAAATTTGGGGGCTGTACTCTTTGTTTAACCAGGGGAACCCCTTGAAGCTACAACTATGATAAATGTTAAGAAGATTTATTACTAATACAGAATTGTCTCTAGTAAGAAAAAAATCCTTAGAAAAAGACCAGCTTTATATTGCCTTTGAGCTATGATACCCTGGATAAACTATTTCTTTAATAAAAGTCGCTTTATCACTTTCTTCCCCCAGGTGAAAATAAATGAAGCTTAGTCTCTCTATGGGACTTAGTCCCGCTCTTACGTCTCTCTTCATGACAGCATGTCTAAGAAAAATATTGCACCCTTCTCTGAAAAAACATTTATCGTCAAATAGTACTAACATTTTTCTTTTCTCTAGCCAATAAAATTGCCAACTGCTGCCAATAAAATAAATGCAGTATGTTTGAAAAAAAATAGGAAGCCCAATAGCTTTGCTTGTTTAAGGAAAATCTTAAAGGTTTTAAAGACCTACTTTAACATCATAACTTTCCCAGGAATTTTGGAAATTAGGATCAGTGAAAATTTGCAAACTCTTCATTGAGTACCAAGGATTAATGTAGAATCCTAAATTGTTCCCTTTTCTGTTCATACATAAACATGTCAAAACTACCAGTTTTTAATAAAGATATATGGCCAGCGACATGCACGAGAGCTGTGTCTCTCGTCGCTGTCTCCCTCCTCATTGAATCTGCCATTAGCTCCCGCTCATGTTAATCAACTCCAGTGATGAGGGAGCGGGGCTCGGAAGCGAGCACGCATGAGTGGCTTCCCATGGGGGCACTGGACATAGAGGAGGAGCCAGGAGAATTTTTATTTTACAATCGTTTTAAAGGAGTTGTAAACCCTCACGGTTTTTCACCTTAATGCATTAAGATGAAAAACCTTTTGTGCTGCAGCTGCCCGCAGACCCCCTTTTTTCTTACCTGAGGCCAGTCATTCCAGCGACAGGGATGAGCACAGCAGCTCCAGCCACTGTCTCGGGTCCTCATTGGATAGATTAATTGGATTGTCAATCAAATCCAGTACACAGGAGCCAGGGGGCAGGGCCCAGTCCTGCTGTCTGTCTCAATGGACGCAGCAGCAGGACTCAGGAGTGCGCCCACACAGGTGCCCCCATGGAATGCGGCTCTCCGTGGGGGCACTCGAGAAGAGGAGGAGCCAGGAGCGCAGTTAGGGGACCCCAGAAAAGGAGAATCTGGGCCGCTCTGTGCAAAACCCTTGCACAGAGCAGGTAAGTATAACATGTTTGTTTTTTGTTTGTTTTTTTAAAAACAAAGCTTTACAATCACTTTAACTTGATCTTTCTGATATATAGATAGTAGACTTGTGCACAACGGAAAAATTCGTTCCGTTTCGGTTCGTTTCTTTCCGGTCCTGTTGATTCGTAATCATTCGTAATTTTGCTAGACGGGATTTTTCGTGTTCGGACTCATTCGTATTTTTGCAAGCGACATTTTTCGTTGAATTTTTTGTTGCTTTATAATTCGTACTTTCGGTAGAGTACGTTGTTTTTCGTTGATTCTGGACACAACTCCTACTTTCGTAACTTTTTTTGGGTTCGTACTTTCGGTAGAGTACGTTGTTTTTCGTTGATTCTGGACACAACTCCTACTTTCGTAACTTTTTTTGGGTTCGTTGATTCGTAATTTTCCGTGTCTCTCTCACAACGACGCTGCCTATTATGCCTAATGTGCTTCGAATGGATTTGTACTTTTCTAAATACATTGCGGTTATTTGTAACGATTCGAAATCTCGTATTTTACTTTCGTTTTTAACATGCGGCTATAGGCTCCGCCCCTGTACACCATTTTGAGAGGGTTCAGCACGGTGAGGGAGAAGCAGAGAGCAGAGCAGAGTGTTATTGTGCTTCGAATGGATTCGAAATCTCGTATTTTACTTTCGTTTTTTACATGCGGCTATAACCTCCGCCCCTGTACACCATTTTGAGAGGGAGTTCAGCACGGTGTGGGAGAAGCAGAGAGCAGAGCAGAGTGAGTGTTATTGTGCTTCGTATGGATTCGTACATTCGTAACTTTTTCATAACGAATTATGCCGAAGACATTCGGGCATTCGCTATTTGCGGTATAATTTATTTCGGATTCGGTCTTATTCGTAATTGCTTTGTTCGGAAATTCGAATGCTTCCGAATGTCCGAAAGTTGCTAAATTCGGACGAATTTCAATTCGTTACGAAACGAATTGCACAAGCCTAATAGATAGCAGTTTTTCTTCTATAACAAAGCAATACCATGGATTTGTAAGGGCTCGTGTAGATGGCCTTTACGAGACCACAAATGCTGCACTCAGGTTGCTTTGTTATATATGTATACAGCATATACTCAGCAAAACAACCATGCTGCTTGTAACTAATTAAAAAGCATCACTGGTTTCACTCAAACTAGAATCTGATTTGTTGTTATGGATGACTACTATTTTTTTTATCATTACATTAATGACTAACTCTATGAGGAAGAGGAGGAGGAGGAAGGACTGGTAAGTGACCACTGGTAAGATGAGTATAATGGAGTAAGAGAGGCCCTTTGCAAAGATACTATCACTTTGTCCTGCCAATTTACAGGGTCTCTTTAATGTGGGCCTTGCTGCGCTGAAATTAGGCCTACAGTTCTGTTAAAACTAGCATAATAGTTGCTCAAGAAACAGTCTAATTCTTTTCCAGTATCAATGTTCAAACTAACAAAAAAAAATACTTTCTTATATCTAAGCCAAAACTTTTGTACAGAAATATAGAAATCCATATAATTTACTTCTCTGAATGACATTGAAAGGAAAGATTTGCAGTGGAACAATCATACAGTCACAGATGGCCAATATAACATACTCCAGCCAGAAACAGCAAATCAATGCAAAGCTAATGTGTTGACTGCACAAAGACAAGGTGGAGAATAGTAGAGGACAATTGGTACCAGGTTGAGGGCACAAGATAAGAAACTCTACACAAAAGAAGACTGCCAGGGGTTACAATCTGGATTACAAGCATGGCTACACTTGTGGAAAACAATAGCTTAGTGGTTGGCATTCCAGCCATAACCAGCAAACACAAAACCATCAAAATCAGAAAAAATGCCAAAAACATGTAGGAATACAGATTGTGACTGAACAATCAAACAGTTTGTCATTGTGGGTCATTATCTGAACTCGTAAAGGTGCCCTCAGACAAAAGACACCAGCAATCTTGAATAAAGCTATGTGCACTTGGTGTTTTTTGATATAAAGAATAAATAAAAAAAATTAAACCAAAAAATAAGACTAGGGAAGATTAGGTTTTGGAAAAGCCAAGCTGGTCATGTATAGAGAACCCAACAGATCAGAAACAAGTATCCAAATCCTTGAGAAATCCCATCTTAGACTTAGCAATAGATATAAGCTTGGGCATCCTTCAAACTTACCTCCAAACCGTACTCCCACTGTTTTGTACTCCATTGAGCTGTAGGCCAAGTCATTCCCAGCCACACAGGTCACCTGATCTGTAGAGCAAGGAATGTCCTGACCCGCGGCTCATTCAGGTTAAAGATGAGTTTGGAGGACACCCAAGCTCATCTCTACTCCTCAACTATTCAGTAGCACATTTTGGCTAGTCCTTCCATCACTGCCTATGACTATGAGGCAGTTTAGACCAAAATGTGTTTATCTTTGTTTTATCAGAAGCAATAAAATAAAGTGGGTGAAATTAACATTCATATACGTGCCAGAATTTATATGTAAAAGAAAGGATGGAACAGTGTGCAACAAAGTAATAAATCAGTTAACCAATTTGACAGAAGTAGTTTGACTAGTGTGCCAATTTCAAAAAGTGATGTTTTTTCTTTTTTTTTCACAATCAAGATTTTATTAAGGAAAATATTGCATACAATTGACGTGTTTTTTCCTGATTTTGAAAAAAAATAAAAACAATTATTGAATAAAGATGCTCAGTCTGAATGTTGAAATCAATAATGAAAATTATGCAAATATAAATTAAGATACAGTTGTATGGTTACGCTGAATTTAGGAGTGAAAGTGAAGGAAAAAAAGTTATCTCCAGACTAAAATACTGAATTGATATAAATATATTTCGGTGCAAGATAAATAATTATTTATTTTACTACATTGTACCCACAAACCTTTTGTGTGTCACTACCTCTAAATCTCTATTCTACATTTTGTATTTCCCTGTGTGCCAAATTAACAATCTACATACATTAGGTTTATTCATTTGGTACCTTTGCATAGAAATATATTCATTTTGGAAACTTGAGTACATTTCCGCATTCACCAGTCTGTGTTAATTCCCCCCACTGTGCCAAAGAGTTGCTGGTTCCTTATGATACTTAAAATGCTTCTTTGATATATTCTTTAGCTCCCCATTTGCAATCATCCCAAAATCATTCCATGTGTGCAAAATCTCTGCATGGCCATGGCAAGAATGCACACAAGAATGCACACAGCTTTTTCTAATAATTAGTGCAGCGAAGACATCCATTACACAGAAATAGATATTTCCTCCAGAAGATCCATTGTTTTCTTCTAGGAGATCCATTATTTATTTTCCATTTTTTTCTTTAAAAAGGCCAAGCTGTCCAGTGCCCTATATTAATTATACATTTTTTTAAGGCTATCCCCATTGTAAAATTTGTATTTCAATGTTGAATGGACACTGGTGGGTTGAGTCTCCTGTGTGCTGCAATGGTCACATTAGCTCACAGCAAAGCCACCATTAAGGCACCATGCTCTTCCAGTTGGACTGTCCACCCCTAACAAAGTGTGACAGCAACATTTGACTTTGTTATGTCTGCAGTGGTTGGATGGAGCTGTGAATCCTAAGTACTGGAGGCTCTGAAGGATAGAAAAGGCCAGCAAGTGTTTTAACCTAGTCCCAAGCAAAACTGAAATTACACTTTGGTGGTAGATGAGTTTCAAAATATAACCACCGTAATCTTGGTACTTTCTCAGAAGTTTGATTTCAAAATGGTTTTTAATTTCTGCCCTTGAAAGCATTATAATTGATAATATTTTAGCTGAAATGCTTTTTGGAATCGAATATTATTAAAAATATGTATTGTCACCAGAGCCATCTGTATTCTATTCCCTGCAGGTTTTTCAGTCTTCCAGCTCAGCAGTCAATAGCATCTACAGTAGTAATTGCTTAGATAAAATTTTATCAAGGTTGCACATTCCATTTAACTCATAGAAATGACATATTTTAGTTTTGATTATTACTGCACAACCATGTGAGTCCTGCATTAAATCTGAAATCCCGTTCTGCAGTTTGGAAAAATCCAAGAATATAAATACATAAATACAATAGAGACAAACTAGTCAGTAAGAATATTTATGTAGGAAAAGTAACAAAGGGTAAAATCTCCACATGCCTTAACCACTGCACTGAAAACACCCCGGGCTTCCAAGTTATCAAGGTTAGAAACCTTTACATACCTGATTTATTACGCAGCTGGTATTTACAGGACAGATGTGGCTGTCCAAAGTTATTATTTGACTATTTTAGAATCCTATAAAGATTTATGTAGGTCAGTAATAGTAATTCAGTAGGCTTATCTATTAACATATTTTACCCTATATGAGCTCCTGGAGTACAATTTGCCTTTGTCAGCACTGTTTTACTTCTAGTATATAGTCAATTGTAGCCTACAAACATTTTATGCTTTGGTTTATAAATTGGTATTGATTTAGCTAGAGTGCTAATAAATATTCATATCCAACATACCGTACTTGGTAAACTTTGACAATTACACAGATATGGGCAGCTTTTAAATGCTAGTTCCACTTTCTATGCCCAGTCTGGAACTACATATATTGTATCTATCCAAAGGTAAAATACAGAAGAGCAAAGTGAGTATACTGTGTGGCCAATATCTTATCCCAACAGTTGTTAATCAGTTAGTTACTGTAGAAACTGGTCTACTCTGCCTCTATCGGCAAGATAAAACCTGCCAAACAATATTTTAGTGTTTTTGAAATTGCAGAATGTTTTTCTTAGTGTTGGATAGCGTGGGTAAGGGTTATGCCCTGTACACACGATTGGTTTTACCGATGAAAACAGTCCGATGGACTTTTTTCATTGGACAAACCGATCGTGTATGGGCCCCATTGGTCTTTTTTGCATCGGTGAGAAAAAATAGAACATGTTTTAAATGTATTCAATGGAAAAAAAAAACGATAGCAAATTCCGATCGTCTGTATGGAACTCTATCAGAGAAAAAACCCACGCATGCTCAGAATCAAGTCGACGCATGCTCAGAAGCATTGAACTTAATTTTTCTCGGCTCATCCGAGTGTTTTACATCACAGCGTTTGGGATGGTCGGATTTTTGACTGATGGTGTGTAGGCAAGACTGATGGAAGTCAGCTTCATCGGAATTCCGATAGGAAATCCAATCGTGTGTACAGGGCTTTATAACTTCTGTCTGATTTTTGCTGGGGCACCATTAAAAAAAGTTACCCTTACATCCAGTAACGGCTGGTGCTCAAAAGTTTTTGGGGGTGCAAACAAACTGAAAAATACTTAAAAAAAAAAAACATCAATTGCAGCCTCACTGTGCCCATCAAATGCAGCCATTGTGCCCATCAAATGCAGCCACTGTGCCATTAATTGCAGCCATTGTGTTCATCAAATGCAGCCACTGTGCCCCATAAAATGCAGCTACTGTGTCCATCATATGCAGCCATTGTGCCCATCATATGCAGCCACTTGTGCCCATCAAATGCAGCAATTTTGCCCATCATATGCAGCCACCCATGCCCATCAAATGCAGCCACGTGTGCCCATCATATGCAGCCACTTGTGCCCATCAAATGCAGCTACTGTGCCCATCATATGCAGCCATTGTGCCCATCATATGCAGCCACTTGTGTCCATCATATGCAGCCACTTGTGCCCCATTAAATGCAGCTACTGTGCCCAGGGCCGCTGATAGGGCAGTACAACCAGCCCTGTTGTACCGGGCCTCGCCAGCAGGGGGGCCCGAGCAGCTTTGTAGTTAATTTCTAGGTTAAAACAAAAAAACAAATTAGCTAAATAACTTTATTAACTTGCACCTACTTGATGGGCAAGAAATATAGTACCTTCCTGGGCCCCATAAGGTTAACACAGGGGCCCAGGAGGTGAGAGCAGAAGAGGGACTTTTTTGGGCGGAGGGATACCAGCCCTGCTCTGCAGAAGTGTACCTTGTGCTCACTGTATGCTTTCCATGGTGGATGGATTCAATTGTAATGCGGGTCCTTTCCTCAGTAAGTGCCGTGCTGCAGCCTGAGGGAGAGACATCACTAAGGAAGCTGAGACAGTAGTGCAGGAAGAGTAATCCCGACTAGACTTGTGCACAATGGAAAATTTGTTTAGTTTCGGTTCGTTTCTTGTGCACAACGGAAAAATTCATTTAGTTTCGGTTTGTTTCTTTTCGGTCCTGTTGATTCGTAATCGTTCGTAATTTTGCTAGACGGGATTTTTCGTGTTCGGACTAATTCGTATTTTCGCAAGCGACATTTTTTGTTGAATCGGAATGATTCATATTAATGTAAGCCTTATTTTTAGTTGATTTATAATTCGTACTTTCGGTAGAGTACATTGTTTTTCGTTGATTCTGGACACATATATAGTGCCGTCGTACGTGTTGTACGTCACCACACTTTGCTCGAGCATTTTTTTTCACCATAGTGTGTAGACAAGGCAGGCTTGAGAAGAATCACGTCGAGAAAAACGCCGTTTTTTTCAATGACATTAAAAGTGGTCGTGTGTACGCGGCATTATTGTGCTTCGAATGGATTCGTACATTCGTAACTTTTTTCACAACAAATTATGCCGAAGACATTCGGGCATTCGCTATTTGCGATATAATTTATTTCGGATTTGGTTTTATTCGTAATTGCTTTGTTCGGAAATTTGAATGCTTCCGAACGTCCGAAAGTTGCTAAATTCGGATGAATTTCGATTCGTTACAAAACAAATTGCACAAGCCTAATCCCGACGCTGGTCCACAGGCAAGCAATCCCCCTGCACACACACTGACACATCACACAGGCTGAGACTCAGGCGAAGTCCCCAGACTCCCCATTGTGTTCTCATGGTCGCCATCATCATTATCATTATGATGATCAGAGCACAGCAGGTGGTGTATGGCTCTGTCAGTGTAACATGCTGTTGGTTGCTGACTTTCTTAATGTATGGCTGTACTGTGTGTTACAGACTATAACACTGAACAGCCATAAGAATGTCAGCACCCAACAACATGTTACATTGACAGAGCCATACAGCACCTGCTGTGCTCTGATCATCATCATGATAATGACCACGAGCACACAGTGAGATGCTACTTTACACGTGTGTTGGGGGGGGAAGGGACAGTAAAAAGACACAGCCAAGCTGCATTTTACCACAACCCAAACCACCCTCCTTTGAGAATTTTTCACCCAAGTTTTGCAATCAGGTCCGCCTGTCAGTTTTTCATGCAGACCTGATTGAAAGCTCCATGTAGGTCTACAGGAGTCCAGATATTAATTGGCTTGTGTGCATTTAGATCAGGCTACCTCCATGTGCATTCAAGTCAAAAATAAATAAATGGAAAAGAACATCCTTTTCTATTTTTCCAGACCTAAATGTGACAGTTTAGCGGTAGCCTGATGTAAAAGGACACAAGTCTGTGCCACTCTGTGGTGTATGCAGACACAAACTGAATGGGCACAGATGTCAAAACACTGACATCTCTCCCATTCAGATCCAGTTATGATTGGTGGGGTGCTGTAAAGCTTCCTGGTGGTAAAGCTAAGGTGGGTTCAGACTACGGTCCAAACACGCCTGAGCTCATCTCAGCTAATTAGTTGTTGTCAAAAAAGTTCTAAAATAAGACACCTCTACTGCTTTATCATAGTGTAAAAAGTTTAGAATAATAATGGTTATTAAAGGTTCACCTTTTGGTCATGTTACATGTTTCAGCTCCTGCCACCATTCCCCCAGATTTCGTGACAGCATGGGGTCAGGGGCGGAGCCAGTGGTGAGGTTGTGGGCAGGGCCAAGGGGGCCCCGTCAGGTACGCTGAATAGGGGACCCATGATTTCTAACAGAGGCCCTGACTGTGCCCATCATATGCAGCCACTGTGCCCATCATATGCAGCCACTGTACCCATCATATGCAGCCACTTGTGGCCCATCAAATGCAGCCACTGTGCCCATCATATGCAGCCACTGTGCCCATCATATGCAGCCACTGTACCCATCATATGCAGCCACTTGTGCCCATCATATGCAGCCACTTGTGCCCATCATATGCAGTGACATGTGCCCATCATATACAGCCACTCGTGACCATCATATGCAGCCACTCGTGCCCATCATATGCAGCCACTTGTGCCCATCAAATGCAGTCACTTTTGCCCATCATATGCAGCCACTTGTGCGGATCAAATACAGCCTCTTGTGCCGATCAAATGCAGCTACTTGTGCCCATCAGATGCAGTTACTTGTGCCCATCAAATGCCGTGACTTGTGCCCATTAAATGCCACCATGTGACTCCATCTGTGCCCACTGACTGCCGGGCAGTTACCCCATCTTAGTGGTGGGTCATTCAGAGGGTGATGGCGGCAAGCTGTGGGGTGGCTCCTGTGTCCTCCATGCTTCCCCCTCCTCTCTTCTTCGGTCTGCTAGGTGTCCAATCAGGGCGCCTGTGCCTTCAGCCAATCAGGTGACGGGTATTAGACCCGTGCTACCTGATTGGCGGAGAGGTGGTTCAGTGTTAAAAAAGCAAATATTTATTTGCTTTAAAACACATCTGGGTGGACTGCAAGTGCAATGTTTTGCGCTCCAAGTCCACCTTTTTTGAAGCCTATTAGAGCCTATGGAATTCAGGCGCCCAGCGTCCGAAAAGGGACCGGATGCCTAAATAGGGGGTGGCAGCGGCGGCCATGAATAGATTCATGCTATGCATGAATCTATCCATTAGTCATAGGGGGTGGCTGGAGAGAGGGGGCAGTGCCTGTTTGCCATTAATGGATAGGCCGGCCCTGCTTACATCCTGCCATGCTGATAATGTCTCACCAGACAGGAAGTGAAGGCATATGTGCTGAAGTGTTATGATATTTCAACAGACACTCCCAGTTTTGCTAACTGTATCGCTTTTTCCAGATAACCATGTTTTACAATCTTACAACTAGCATTTTACTGAATAGAATGAAATCACGATTTGATAGAAATCAAACATGATATTGATATGATGTCTATTCTATTTAGGAAATGTTATATGTACCATAAGCTTTCTGAACCTTGTAATATAGGGGTGTTGGTACCTAACTGATAGTTATTTACTCATACTTTCAAGTAGACGCTTGTTATAAATGTAATTTTATCACAACTGGAATTATGGGTTATGTATGCAGTTTGAGAGAGGACAATTTCAGGTCAGTTAGAGCTAGACATTCAATGTGAATTGGTTCTGAATTATTTTGCAACAGCCAATTATGAGTCACTAGCTTAAAGGAGGTTTATGGCTGTTATTAGCGCACTGGCATGCAAGACTTCTGCTAAGTACAGTTTATGACAGAGTTTAAACGAGAAGTACGGGGTTTCCATAAAAAAATGTATACTCGTCTAGGTGGATGCAGCATTGATCCGATGCTGTATCTGTCCCCTGTCACTTCTGGACTGAAAACTGAGCAATCAAACACTGCTGATCCCTCAGTTCTCCCCTCTGCTCCGAGTAGAGAACGATGACTGGCTTTCTGCTGCTCACTGGAGCACCAGGCTGTGGAGGGGGGCAGGAGTGACTGGCTCATTCTCCCAGCAGTTTGCTGAGATGCTGAGCCAGCTGGCAGTCCAGGCATCTGGGTGGATCCCAACTGTAAAGTCAGGATTGATCTAGCACCTATATTGGCTGAGTGTTGTCAGCCGACAGCAGACTTTAGCCTGCTGTCAGCTGAAAATGGGTCACAGGAGTGCAGAACGAACTGTACTCCTGTGATTCGTAGGAGAAATGGGGCCAATACAGCTTTGGCCATACTTCTCCTTTAATTAGAAGTCTTTTCAATATTTGCAGACCCTTCTAAATACTGTTTATTCATTTCAACCTGATCTACTTGAGCTGAATTTTTAATAGTGTGGGGTGTTCGATCTTGTCTGTGGCTTTTAAAAAATTGTCTTCCCTTTCTACAGCACAAATAGCAGATTTAAATCTAATAGTTTTGTTGCAGATTTGTGAATTTTGGAGAAATGAGAATGCCACTTTGCTCAATACGGATCCCCAATCCCCTCACACAGTATGGGGCCTATCAGACTTCACAATCTACATAAACACTGGACAAAATTTCAACACCTCTTCCACAGCAGAAGGTGGGCTGAAAAATGTGACACTCTGCATACTAGGCATAATGAACAGAAAAGCAAAATATAAGAGGTGGCTGGTCCTCTTTAATCGTGGTTACATAAGAAATCACTCATTAGTGTTCTACAACTATCTGCCCCATCCCCATGGAGTCTCATTTTTCCAGCTGCAGCTGTGTAATCTCACCTCTGTTGCATTGTCCATATTGTGGGGATAAATTAAATAACAGTGAAAATGAAACGTCCTTGTATTGGCTTTAGCATCTGGGTTTAGGGGGTCAGGTGTAGATTCCCACTGCCAATAGATGTAAGAAGCCACTGGGTCACTTGACCAGAGTAACCTATTAGACTCTGGGTGACTCTACTCAAAACGAAAGTGTAATGGATAGACTGGCACTTTAATGATAATGATAACAATTGATTCTCCTAAAATTCCCAAGAACACTGGGATTAATCTCAGGCAACAACAACAAGACAGATAAACAAGTGTCACTGCCAAGTGTGCTGAGCTCATTTACTAGGCATGCAGGGACTCACGGAACTTCCTGTGGCAGGACTCTATATATGTTGCATTTGGGGGAGGACAGCACTTATATACAAAATATTCATATTTAAACACCAGCCAAAGAAGGAATCATGACAATAAAGGCTGCACATTCTCCTTTAGCCTGCACATTTAGTGAAAGAATATGCCAGTGAGAATAAACTATAAATAGCATTAGCACAAGCAATCAGTGGAAACTAAGAAGATTGACCGCTCTGAATTCAGTAACCCTTTCAATGCTAGTGTAGTCCTACAAGAGAAAAAAAAGGCAATAATATAACAAAAGGAAAAAAGGAGGGAAGTATCCCTTATCAGCCAATCAGAAATAATTTTGCCTAATATGATACTTTCATGAGAAAAGCATGGGGCTGACATTGCTTTCCTATGCTTTAACAACATTAATTCCCTTGATGTCATGGTGATGCTTTGGCTTTAATGCTTTCTGAAGCTCCGATCTGGAAAAAATAAATGAGATAAGGAATTTCACACCAAATGCATTTTCTTGCAATTAGCCAATGCAGACAGACTGCATGATACATTACTTTCAGTGGGGCTCATTCTCACCAGAACCATGCAAAACTTGTTTTAGGGTGCAGTGAATTTTGAAAACATCTGCATGTTGTGGGATTGGGCTCATTCAAATCACCTAAATTGACCCTTCAAAATGACAAAGCAAATGGGTCCAAAAACAAATGACAGCACACACAATGCTGCATGTGTTTTCACTTGCTCTTGGCATGAGCAAGCACTAAGATAATTATCTACAGTCTCAAAATACTGTGATGCGTTTTCAATTGCTTTTGACATGAGCAAGCTCTAAGACAATTATGTATAGTCCCAGCACTTACATTTCCAGTAAGGTTCCAATAGTTTACAGATTAGCGAATGAGCCAAGCAAAGAAAATAAGTAGCACTGTTTCCATATGTGCCAGCTTGTCTCATCTGGATCTGAAGTTGAAAATGTAACCACTAGAGGTGTTCAGTAAGGTCTCCAATACCAGGTAGTAATCACATCTTTAGTTTAATGTATGAAACATCTACTTGTGTATCGACAGTTTTGAAAATCAAAAAGAAATACAAGTATAGGTTCCAATAAAGCTGTTAACGATAACTACATTAACTTTTTCAAAAGTCTGCAATGTCTTGCTTCCTACCTGAAAACAGGGACCTGAAGATGTTTCCTTCGGACTTGGATGAACTTATCAGTAGTGTCACCAACATCTGTCTTTCCTTGCAGACAGGACTCCAACTGTGTCGCTAGCTTTGTATCGCTTGTTCTCAGGAGGTTACAGGGCAACATAGCTCATGAAAAGTCGCTAAGGACCGTTCATGTTGGCATCAGCATGTGTTGGTATTTTATAAACTGAATGTCAGGGATATATGTGCAAGAGAGTGCGGAACAAAGCCAGATGTTTGTCTTAGGTGGGAGGGGAAAAGGAGGGGAAAGTATACAGTTTTAGAAAGAACCTCACGCAGCTTTATATATTTATTTCCGTCAGTACGTCAACAATGGAGGAAAACAGATGTGCTAGTCCAAGAATCTGGATTAACTGTTTGAGATGTACATTCTAAGTAAATGTAGTTAATGTGAGGGCACAAAACAACATGGGAATAATATAATGAATAATAAAAAGTTATCAACAGACTGTCAGTCACACACAAGTTGAAATACAAAATAAACCAGATTCTTCGTTGTGTTTGTTAGGAACTTTTAAGGTTTTACTTGAGACCAGTGAGTTTAAAGTTTTACTTTTGGCAGGTATAAAAGACATGAATTCAACACTGTAATCATTAAAGTGGTTCTAAATTCAGAAGTTTTTTTTATCTTAATGCATTCTATACTTACCTGAGCCCATCTCAATCCAGCGATGTGTCAGCTGCCTGGGACTCTCTCTCATTGGCTGAGACAGCAAATGGCTCCCGCTGCTGTCAAAGTCAGTGAACCAATGAGGAGAGAGAGGGGGACAGGCTCTAACTGCAGCTGTCTTCAGTTGTTCCTTGTTTGTGGGTCTTTCTGCCTTTAGTTTTGCCTTCAGCAAGTGAAATGCATGCTCAATTGGGTTAAAATCAGGTGATTGACTCGTCCATTGCAGAATATTCCACTTTTATTTCTTCAAAAGCTCCTGGTTGCTTTTGCAGTGTGTTTTGGATCATTGTACATCTGTACTATGAAGCGCCGTCCAATCAACTTTGCTGCATTTCGCTGAATCTTGGCTGACTGTATATCTCTAAACACTGCAGAATTCATCCGGCTGTTTCTGTCTTCTGTTACATCATCAATAAACACCAATGAACCAGTGCCACTGGAAGCCATGCATGCCCATGCCATCACACTGCCTCCACCATGTTTTACAGATGATGTTTTGTTCTTTGGATCATGAGCTGTTCCAAGCCTTCTCCACACTTTTTTCTTCCCGTCATTCTGGTACAGATTAATCTTAGTTTAATTCGTCCAAAGAATGCTTTTCCAGAACTGGTCTGGCTTTTTTAGATGTTTTTTGGCAAAGTCTAATCTGACTTTTCTATTCTTCAGGCTTATGAATGGTTTTCACCTTGTGGTGAACCCTCTGTATTTGCTCTTGTGAAGTCTTCTCTTAATTGTAGACTTTGACAATGATACACCCACCTCCTGGAGAGAGTCCTTTACTTGTCTGGATGTTGTTAATGGGTTTTTCTTTACCATAGAGAGGATCCTGCGATCATCCACCACTGTTGTCTTCCATGGATGTCCAGGCCTTTTTATGTTTCTGAGCTCACCAGTGCATTCTTCTTTCCTCAGAATTTACGAAACTGTTGATTTTGCCACTCCTAATGTTGCTGCTATCTCTCTGATGGATTTGTTTCATTTTTGAAGCCTTACAATGGCCTGTTTCACTTGGATGGACAGCTCCTTTGAACGCATGATGTAGGTTCACAGCAATAGATTCCAAATGCAAATACCACACTTAGAATCAACTCCAGACCTTTTACCTGTTTAATTGATGAAGAAATAATGAAGGAGTAGTCCACACCTGGCCATGACACAGCTTTCGATTCAATTGTCCTAATACTTTTGGTCCCTAAGAAAAAGGGGGGATGGTTAATCTTAAGAGCTGTAATTCCTAAACCCTTCCTCCGATTTGGTTGTACGTACCCTCAAATTAAACGAGTGTGCACTTTTAGCCCATATCCATTATATAACTATAGCTTAAATTTTTATTAGGTAAAAACCTGACAAAAACACTAAAATGGTGCCTGTGTCCAAATATGTATGGACCTAACTGTATAGCATACATTGGGTAGAGAAAAGGAATAGGAAATACATAATTTAATAGCCCCTGTAGTCTAATCCTAATGTGCATATTGTGAGAAATTTTTCAGAAAAGTACTACATACCGTATATGTAAAAAATACAAAATAACAGAATCTAAAGTCTTGAAAAGGTGGGCACCAATTTACCCCTTCCCAGCCATAGCTTGGGGGGCAATCAATTCCTCAAAAGTACCAAAAACAAGGTGTCATTATCCAGTAGTTAGACAGCATCATATATTTATGCAAAAAAAGGCTCCAGATATGACAGGCCTGGTGGTATACTTGAAAAGGTTCACAGAGACCATCCCTGGTCCTCAAACGGATAGATAATTCACCAGCAAGAGCTCACGCTACCAAAGATCAAAACATTTTTTTTTTTTTTGCCCTTCCTCATAATGAATATCCTTATAATAAATATAAGTGGGTACTGGAAGAGCCAGAAGGTAGAAAGTCCTTCTTATCACTGTTGATCACCTTGGAATTTGGACCAGACCTCCAGGAGGGTGTTTATCTGTCACGCTGTTAAATAGAGCTGGTTCTGCTGGCATATAAAATTATTCCAATGGTGTTGGTCTTATGGGCGTTGGCCTAGCTGTCGAGAGAATTACTGAACATGGCATGCAAGTTCTTGATGGAGACAGACTTTCTTGAGGTTGGCTGCCTGCCATGACAAGAGTACATTCACATAACATTAAGAAGCAGTGAAGAATGTCAAATGGGCCCCATACATTTTGTTTCTGTGGGAAGCCTCTGAAGTGCATCCACCACTGACTTAATTATTCCTTCCTCATATCTGGAATCTACAAATCAGAATCCTATTGGGAACAGCTAGTAGAAACTGTGATACACTACATTGCTATGATATGTTCATATATGTCTTCTCTAAGCACCCAAATCACTAGGGTGCTCAGTATGGATATTTACCAGTCATACTGACTCCCTGTGGGATACTGGGTCATCTTTGTGCTAGTATGGAGATACATTCTTAAAATGTTCATAACCTGGTCTGTATTCAATAAAAATTAACCTTCAAACTCTTTTCTTTGACTTTGTGGGACACTCATATGTATTGAGACTTTTATTAACTTTATATTTAAACACTTCCAAATTAGAGTAACATTGTAAAAATACATTTATAAAAATCACAGAAAACCAAATGACAAACAATAAATGAGAAAAAAAAAGTAATCATCATTGTATACACTATTCAGCTGATTGGCAGGAATTCCAAGGGGTCTAAGCTGCAAAACACAGTATCCCAATCAGTTTTGTATTTTCAGCACTATTATCTCACATATTTTAAAGCCAATTGCAAACTCTGTTTCATCTCAGTATAGAAATACCGGGGAGTATTTATACATCCCCATTTTTTGTAAATGGTACAGACCACTATAGGCGGTTTTAATAAAAAGCAGGCAGATTTTGGAAGTGCTTAGTTAAATAATGTGTAGCCTCCCTGGCGGTATGATTATGTCCGTTTTTTGAATCTCAAAAATCTCAAATTTTTGCATAGAAATTTGGCGTTTTATATTGTAGGCCTGTAAATCTTAGGAATAACTCACTTAAATCTGTCCAAAGAAGAGTCTAGTAGACATCCGGGGTATGATAAAGTTTGAAACACAAAATCATAAATTCTAATATATTAAATAACTATAAATAATTATAAAAAACAATAACCAAGGCTTTTCAGCCGAAATGCATCTGCTTTTTTGTTTTCCCATATGTGCCAATAAATATTTCTTACGGATTGGAGTTGCCAGCTATTTTTCAATTTTATCTACCTATTTGGGTGTTGTTTGGAGGACACGGCTGCCTGAGCACCCACCTGTGTACTCCACCCTGCCTGTTGGTATTCACCTTTCTGTTTGTATAAAAAATAATATAATAATAATAAAATGAAATTCCCCACAAATCGCTATCGCTCAATTCTGCACGTGTTCTAATTTACTATAGCCATTTTCTAGCTGGTCTAAAACCGCTTTTGACGTAAGGGGACACTTTTTGGTTGCCATGGACGTTCTCAAGTTTCCAGGCAGAAAGAGCAGTATATAATATAAAAGTGCAGGCAGAACACTGGACAAAGAACTAGGGACAAAAGGGAGGTGAAATGATTTGATACAGTAATGTAATCTTATAGATTACAGTGTACTGTATGTGTTATGTTTTTTGTACTTTTTGAATTTGCCGCCGGGCTCCGCTTCCACGCTCGCAGGGAACGGAGCCCGGAACACAAAGCATCGGGCAGAGGATCCGGTGGAGGACACAGCGGGGGGACATCGCAGGATCCTGGGGACAAGGTAAGTTACCTGTACCAGGATTCTGTAATGCATGTGGCTCGGGGTTACCACTAATGGTAATAAAAATGAACCCTGAGCCACATTCGGGATTGCGGCCAGGGCGGTTAAAGTGTTTACTCCATATAAATACTGTCAATACGTCCCACAATAAAGCAAACTGCTAATCAAGTTCTCACCACTTAGGACCCCTTATGCCGCGTACACACGATCATTATTCACGGCGGTTAAAAAACCGCCGTGAATAATGACAGGAAAAATGAGGGAACCGCTTGGTTCCCTACACACGGTCGTTTTTCCCGTCATTTTTTCTCTTGACGAGAAAAACGACCGTCTGTGGGCTCCGCGGCAGTGTTTCCCTATGGGAAAACTGCCGCGGTAAAAAATGGTGGAAAAAACGATGAGAAAATTTAGAACATGTTCTAAATTTTCTCGTCGTTTTTTATGGCGTTTTTCTAGACGAGAAAAACGACATAAAGCCCACAGACGATCGTTTTTCTCGGCGAAAAAAAAAATGCCGTTTTTCTCGTCGAGAAAAGCGGTCGTGTGTACGCGGCATCAGAGCTTCACTGCAGACAAAGTAAGGCAGTTGAAACTCCTTTCACTTTTGGGGGGGTTCTCTATAAAGAAAGACAGTGGTTATTTGTGTGGAATCAGTGGTCTCTGCAGTGGTCCAACAAGCCTCTTGCTCAATCACAGCTAAAACTCTCCAGTCAGCAGGGATTGTGAGAATTGTTTGTTGGAGAGTTTCAACAGAGCAAGGGTTCTTCTCCACAGCATGCTGGTGCAGGGAGTGAAGTTTGGAATGGCTGCAGGGACCTATTTCTAACTACTAACCGTAAAACATTTAATCTTTCACTACAGACTTCAAAGTATTTATGTGTCTAAAACATCATACTTGGGTTTAAATAGGCCTTCAAATTTGCAGAATGTAGAGACCTAGCCCTATGCTGTTTCTTCCCTAATAAATGTAGTTTGGATTGTTACTAGGCCGTATCCAGCCTGAGTTTTTGTGTGCTCTTTTTCTAGGTTCTGCAAGTTATCCCTATGCTCAGTGGGTTGATTGCTTTTGCCTGTTACTGTAAAGATGGTTCCAGTAATTAGAATGGGAAGGACACTTCCTGAGTTATGAATATGTATCCGAACCAAGCAATCCATTAGGGTAACATATAGAGCTATAATTTGGGAAGAATATAAATATTTGGGTCTTAATTATAGAGTGTTCTCTCTCCTCTTGGGTCCTGCCTGTACAGGATGTGTTTAAAGAGTCTCTTGACTTGGGTCTTGCCCATTGCCCATAGATCAAGGCACCTTTGACTGATCTAAAATGATGAAGAACCAGATTAGTACAGAGAGATTCATGCAACTTACGAATGATATAGCTAGCTGGTCTCACAGAGTCATTTACTAAGAGGCTACTCTTAAAGGGCTTATTGCTATCACTATGACTTTTAGAATACATATCCTGATTTTGTGCTCTTTTTGAGTATCTTTCACCCCTACACATTCTCTCTTAGTTTTGAGTTTAGAGGTAAAAAAAGACCAAGGTGACTGGCACCTAGCTTGTTGTTTATCCCACTATACATCAAGGACCTGACCTGAGATTAAAATGCTAGCTCATTGAGCCACTTGGGTGGACCGCATTCACCACACAGGGCAAAGGGGTTCCTACCAGAAGAAAACAGTGCCGAGAGAATATGTATGCTGTCATTAATGATCTCTCCATTCACTACTGACCTCACTATTCAGTACTTTCTGTTCCACAAACCTGAACAAAGTATATGGACCAACAGTTCTGACTTCTACCTTATTTTCTGATCTACATGCTTGTTCAAGGTCAGAAAGCAAGCAATGGCACATTCCTCTTGCTACAAGTTTGGTTAAGCCCTGGTTCACACTGGTGCGATTTGACATGCGTTTTGACATGTCAAATCGCATGTCAAATCGCCGGCAATTGCCGGCAATGACACAGTCCTAATCGGTGCGATGCCACATCTGCTCACAGCTTTGCACGGCTTCACTCCTGCAGCCCAATGTGAACCTGGGCTTAAGCTCATTTTGATAGTGGAGCTATTAACAGCTACAGATCAAGGTGAGGAAATTTTTTACCCACTGTTAGGGATTACTGAGAGTGGACACAGTGGCAACCTAAAATAGCCAGCACATTGTAAATGTTGGCTTTGCTCTTTCCTGAAGGGGTAAAAAAAGTAATCCCATTCAATTAAAATCTATGCAAAAAAGGTAGCAATATCACAAGGGAGCTTGTTTCATTGTGCCTGCAGCTAGGAACCACTCCATTTTCTTTAGAGAAGCAAGTTGAGATTATCCAGGCAGGGAGTGGGAGACAATCTAAAGTTGTTTAATGCAGAATTCACAACATGATCGCTAATGAAGTTTACTTATCAGAAAAAGGAGAAGCTGGAGGCTGGCAAGAGATGTCTGCCAACTGAAGTGGTTCAGTAAGAAATTCCTCTTCATATGGCACTTTGTACTTTTTGATAAGTCACTTGACCCATACTGTCTTATCTGTTACATGATTTTCATGTGATCGAACTTGGCAGAGCATCCCTTTCCCTTTGGAAATAATATATTTTGGCAGCTGCAATGAACATATGAAAGATAGTAGGTTGAGTTACCATCAGGCAATCCACTTGCTATACTATAATTGCTTCTACCCAACCATGCCAATATTAAAATAAGGGAAAAAGTACATTTGTAGAAAGAAAATATAGGCTGTTCTTTTTGCCAGGATTTAAAAAAACAGATAAAATGATTAAAATGTGAATATATATATATATATATATATATATATATATATATATATATATATACTGTGAGGGGGCTAGCTCGGCAGCGGGTATGTGTGACCCCCGGGATGGGCTCCCCACCCAAAAACAGGCCCAGCAGACGGAGGTTGTGGTTTTCAAAATCAAAAAAGGTGCGGTTTATTTTCTATTTACAGTGACAAAAACACAGCAAGGCAAAAAAAACAAACACAAAATAAATCCTGGTCAACTTGACCTCTGACTAAACTTACAGGTTTCCTAACTAACGACTGGGATCAGCCTAGTGCTGTCCTAGTCCCTGGTTTTAAATGTCCAAGCAAAATATAGCCACACAGGCTTTCTCTCACCGCACAGGGGTTCACTCTCCCTAGACAGTCCACACAGGTCTGCTTCCAGGCATGAGCTAACATCTAATGAATCTGGGCTTTCTTATAGAGGCCTAAATGAGCTGACAAGGTTCAGCTGGACTCATCAACTCCCTGTCTGCACGACGCCCAGCCCTCTCCCTAGAGGTATGAGTCATCAATGAGCCCACTAGTCTCAGCTGGGTTTATACAACTCTCCACCTAGCTGTATAAATCGGCGTAAAGCCTGAATCTGGGCGAAATATATCTACCCCCCTGGATGCAACCAGGTGACTTTACCTTCCTGCTGTCACATACCCCCCCCTCTTGTTTTAACCTCGGGGTTGGAACACCAGCAATCAGGCATTCATGTACTCGAGACAAAGCATCCACATTCCCCATTTGAACGCCAGGGCGATGCTTTACTGTGAAGTTGAATTCCTGGAGGGCCAGGAACCACCTATTCACTCTTCTATTTGTTTCCTTGTTTTGAGCCATCCACTTTAACGGAGCGTGATCCGTAACCATGTCAAAGTGCCTACCTAGCAGGTAGTACCGAAGGGAATCTAGAGCCCACTTCACCGCTAAACACTCCTTTTCAACGGTGGCGTAATTTACCTCATGGGACTTCAACTTCCTGCTGAGGTAAATGACTGGGTGCTCTTCCCCGTTCCAGACCTGGGACAATACTGCTCCTAACCCCACATCTGACGCATCACTTTGTACGACAAAGTCTTTAGAGAAGTCGGGTGAGTACAACACTGGCTGGCTACATAAGGCTTGTTTCAAGAATTGGAATGCTGCCTCAGCCTCGGGGGTCCATTTAATCATGACCGACCCTTTCCCCTTCGTCAGGTTGGTTAGGGGCACAGCCTTAGAAGCAAAGTGGGGAATGAATCGCCGATAATACCCAGCGATTCCCAGAAAGGCTCGTACCTGCTTCTTGCTGTTGGGACGTGGCCAACTCTGGATGGCCTCGACTTTGTTGAGTTGGGGTTTTATTACTCCCCTCCCAATGGTGTACCCAAGATATTTGGCCTCCTCCTGCCCAATGGTACACTTCTTGGGGTTAGCCGTAAACCCTGCTTCCCGAACAGAGTCCAGGACTGCTTGCACTTTTGGCAGATGTGAGGCCCAATCTGTGCTATGGACAATTACGTCATCCAGGTAAGCCGCAGCATACTTCCGATGGGGCCTCAGCATCTGGTCCATTTTCCGCTGGAATGTGGCCGGCGCATTCTGTAACCCGAACGGCATTCTTTTATATTGGAACGCCCCGTCTGGGGTTACAAATGCGGTTTTCTCTTTGGCTGACTTGGCCAGGGGGATTTGCCAATACCCTTTTGTGAGGTCAAGAGTCGTCATGTATCGGGCTGTTCCCAGCCGGTCGATCAACTCATCTATACGTGGCATGGGGTAGGTGTCAAATTTTGTAACTTTGTTCAACTGACGAAAATCGTTACAAAATCGCCAGCTCCCATCCGGTTTAGGCACCAACACAATGGGACTAGACCAATCACTTTGGGACTCCTCTATCACCCCTAAGTTCAGCATTTTCTGTACTTCCTCCCGTATTGCCTCCCGTCGGGCCTCTGGGATCCGATAGGGTTTTAACTTCACCCTTTCACCGGGCGGGGTAATAATGTCATGCTCTACCCCAGATGTTTGTCCCGGCAGCTCAGAGAATACCTCCTTGTTGCGAAGCACAAACTCCTTAACCTCCTGTTGTTGGGGTTGTGACAAGGTGGCTGCGATTCCAACCTCAGGAATCACGCAACCAGTTTGAGCTGGTGACCAAGTGTCTGCGACTAGGGACTCTCTATCCCTCCAGGCTTTCAACAGATTAACGTGATAGATCTGTTCGGGCTTTCGCCTTCCTGGTTGTCTGACCTTGTAATTCACTTCGCTCACTTTTTCCATTATCTCGTAGGGGCCTTGCCATTTGGCAAGGAATTTACTTTCAACCGTAGGGACAAGTACCAATATCCTATCCCCCGGGGAAAAGGTACGGGTCTTGGCTCCACGGTTGTACACTCTCTGCTGTGCCAACTGCGCTTGGGCCAAATGTTCCTTCACGATGGGCATTACCTGTGCAATTCGATCTTGCATCAGGGCGACATGCTCAATCACACTCCTGTGGGGAGAACTCTCACTTTCCCAAGTTTCCTTGGCAATATCCAACAGCCCTCTTGGGTGTCTCCCATACAGTAACTCAAAGGGGGAGAATCCCGTAGAGGATTGGGGCACCTCCCTAATAGCAAACATCAAATAAGGAAGTAGACAGTCCCAATCCTTTCCATCCCTATCCACCACTTTCTTCAACATTTGTTTTAGGGTTTTGTTGAATCTTTCAACCAGCCCATCGGTTTGGGGGTGATACACAGATGTACGTAATTGCGTCACTTTGAACAATTTACACAGCTCCTTCATAACCCGGGACATAAAGGGTGTACCTTGGTCCGTAAGCAGTTCTTTACAAATACCCACCCGGCTAAAAACAAGAGATAGCTCTTTGGCTATGGTTTTGGCCGAGGTATTTCTGAGAGGGATCGCTTCTGGATAACGGGTGGCATAGTCCATTATAACCAATATGTACTGGTGCCCCCTAGCGGACTTGATTATAGGACCTACCAAATCCATTGCGATTCTCTCAAACGGGACCTCAATGATGGGTAGAGGGACCAGCGGGCTACGGAAGTGTGGCATCGGGGCCGACCTCTGACACACAGGGCAGGAGGAACAATAATTTTCTATGTCCTTCATCACCCCAGGCCAATAGAATCTCTGTAATACCCTCTCTCGGGTTTTCTCTGTCCCCAGATGACCTCCAAGAATGTGCCCATGGGCCAACTCCAACACCAACTTCCTGTAAGGGTTGGGCACCACCAGCTGCTCAACGGTTTCTTCTGCCCTTTTTGCCACCCGATACAGTAGGTCCTTCTCTACGCTGAAGTATGGGTAAGTGCAGGTATTATCTGGGTTCACTAACTCGCCATCTATTTTCACTACGTTTTCCCGTGCCTTTATTAGGGCGGGGTCTTTCAACTGTTCTGTGGCAAAGTTTTCCCTGTGAACCTCAAGATCAGAAAACTCCACAGACGGTAGGTTTTCGTCTGAGGAGGTGGGCTCCTCTCCAGTTTCTTGAGTCTCCCCTGCCAATACTGACAAGGGAAATTCGGGAGAGTCCTCACCACTCTCAGAGGAGTTCTGGCTATCATATTCCTGGTACATAGGGGCACCAGTGGGGGGCTCATGATCATCCCACAGTTCCCAGAACTTCGGAAAATCCCTTCCCACAATGGCGTCATGCGGTAACTGAGACACTAAGCCCACTGGATGAGAAAGGGTACCTTTGGGGGTCTCGAAACACACTGTAGTCACTGGATACTCTCGGGTGTCCCCATGCACACAAATAACGGCTACCTTGCTATTCCCAGAGACCTCTGTTTTAACTAACTCAGCCTTTATCAGGGTCACAAGGCTACCTGAATCCAGCAATACCACAACATTTCTACCATTAATACACATTTTGCATAAATGTTTCTCAGTTCCCCGAATGGCAGTGCATGCGACTGTCGCACACAGCGACTGACGTCTGCCCGTCAGAAAGTCACACTGCATGGGTTCCTCCAAAACCGGGCAATTTGCTGCAATATGTCCCGCTTGCCGGCAGCGGTAGCAAATGATCCTTCTTGCCGCCTCTTGAGCCGCTGATTTCCCAGGCTGTTCTCGCCAAACTTGGGGTAGAGCTCCCACCCTCTCACTCTCTCCACCCTTACCCCTTGGAATCATCTTATCCGCCCCTGGGGATGGTCTGGTCTTAGGGTGGAAAGTCCGAGTGTCTCTGGAAGAGGCCGTCAGGTTCTCTGTAGCCAAGTATTTCTCCACACGATCCACAAGACCATCGGCCGTCTCTGGGTCTCCATGGCTTACCCACTTTTGGATGGCAGTAGGAAGAGCTCTCAAAAACCGATCCATTACAACACGTTCCACAATCTTTGGTGCGGACAAAGTCTCTGGCTGTAGCCACTTTCTGCTCAGGTGAATGAGATCATACATTTGAGACCTGGGGGGTTTTCCAAGCTGGAAAGTCCAGTTATGCACACGCTGAGCCCGGACAGCCAGGGTGACACCCAGCCTTGCCAATATTTCAGCTTTTAGCATCACATAGTCTTTTGCTTGGTCAGGCTCTAGGTCATAGTAAGCTTTCTGCGATTCACCCGTTAACAGAGGAGCCACCAGTCCAGCCCACTGCTCCTCAGGCCACTTTTCTCTTTCAGCGGTCCTTTCAAATGTGGTCAAAAATACCTCTGGATCATCCTCTCCAGTCATTTTTGTCAATAAACGACTCACCCCAAAGGACGCGGTATTAGTGGGACGGCTTTCCTCACCGGTCTGCGGACGTTGCTGCATTACTGCTTCCATCTGTTGTTGTAGTCTCTGCTCTTGCTTCTGCAACAGGTCTATGAAGCGGGCCTCAGATTGCTGTTGGGCTTGTTGCTGAGCCTCCAGACTCTGTTGTAAAGTTGCAAGGCTCTGTTGATGAGCTTGCTGCTGGGCTGCAAGGCTCCTTTGCAAACCTGCATTTGTCTGCTGTTGATTGGCATTTGCTAGAGCCAGCTGTTTCAGTATCTCCTCCATGCTGGCTTAAAAAAAAACTGCCACTGGTTCTCCACCAACTGTGAGGGGGCTAGCTCGGCAGCGGGTATGTGTGACCCCCGGGATGGGCTCCCCACCCAAAAACAGGCCCAGCAGACGGAGGTTGTGGTTTTTAAAATCAAAAAAGGTGCGGTTTATTTTCTATTTACAGTGACAAAAACACAGCAAGGCAAAAAAAACAAACACAAAATAAATCCTGGTCAACTTGACCTCTGACTAAACTTACAGGTTTCCTAACTAACGACTGGGATCAGCCTAGTGCTGTCCTAGTCCCTGGTTTTAAATGTCCAAGCAAAATATAGCCACACAGGCTTTCTCTCACCGCACAGGGGTTCACTCTCCCTAGACAGTCCACACAGGTCTGCTTCCAGGCATGAGCTAACATCTAATGAATCTGGGCTTTCTTATAGAGGCCTAAATGAGCTGACAAGGTTCAGCTGGACTCATCAACTCCCTGTCTGCACGACGCCCAGCCCTCTCCCTAGAGGTATGAGTCATCAATGAGCCCACTAGTCTCAGCTGGGTTTATACAACTCTCCACCTAGCTGTATAAATCGGCGTAAAGCCTGAATCTGGGCGAAATATATCTACCCCCCTGGATGCAACCAGGTGACTTTACCTTCCTGCTGTCACAATATATATATACACACATTACTGTGCAAACTTTTTGCATAGAAGTGTCAATAGTTCAGGGCTCTGTGGAGGCCAAACCATCACTTCCAGAACTCCATGTTCTTTTTTACACTGAAGATAGTTCTTAACGACATTGCCTATATGCTTGGGGTTGTTTTCCTGCTGCAGAATAAATTTAGGGCCAATCACAAGTCTCACTCATGTTTGGTATGCTGGATAAGTATCTGCCTGTATTTCTCAGCATTGACACCACTGATACTGACTAAATCTCCAACTTAATTTGCAGAAATGCAACCTCAAACTTGCAAGTAACCTCCACCATGTTTCACTGTCGCCTGCAGACACTCCTTATTGTATGCTCTTGAGCCCTTCAGTAAACAAGCTGCCTCCTTCTACAGCCAAATATTTCAAATATGCTGCCATTTTTCTGCACCCCAATTTCTATGTTTTCATACGGAGTTGAGTCGCTTAACCTTGATTCCATATTGGAGGTATGGCTTTTTGGCTACAATTCCTCCATGAAGATTACTTCTGATCAGACTTCTCCAGACTGTAGATGGGTGTGCCTGGGTCCCACTGGTTTCTGACATTTCTGTGCTGATGGCACTGCTGGACATCTTCTGATGTTAAAAAGTAATAAGCATGATATGTCTTTCATCTGCTGCATTAAGTTTCCTTGGCTAATCACTATGTCTGCATTACCAAACATTAGCTCCTTTGTGCTTCGTCAAAAGAGCTTGAACAGTCTGCTTTGAAGTCTTTGCCTGGGAGAGATCTTGATTATGCAGTTTAACTACCTTGTGTCCTTTTGCTGTGATCAACCTTAGTAGCACAGTTTGGCTGTTCCTCACCCAGTTTTAAGCCTCCACAGTGGTTTCTGCTTCAGTTACTGTTTCAACCTTCTTAAAAAATGTATGATCATTAGCACATGCTTGGTATATTTGGTTAATTATACATCTGACTCTAATCCTACAAAATCCCTGACTTTTTGCAAGTGTACAAAGTGTGCAAGTGTAAGAACTGAAGTTGGTTTGAAGCCAAAGGGTAGTCACATCCAATATTGATTTGATTTCGATTTTTATTCTGTTCACTCACTTTATATTTTGTAAATTGATAAAAATAAACAATTAAAATATATACTTTTGAAAGCATTCTTACTGTACAGCATTTCTTAACAGCTGCAGAAAGCTTTTGCACAGTACCTTTTGCAGTTGTACCTCTAATAAATATGTGTGTTTATGGCTGGGTGCTAATCATTATAATGTTAACTTTGTAGGTTTTCTAAGCCTGATGGGTTGATTGCATGAGCCTGTTACTAGAAAGAGGTTCCAGTAATCAGTGTGGGAAAGGTTACCTACTAGATCATGAATATTTATATGACTCAGCCAAACCATGATGAAGTTGTTCAGGATTATAGTCTGAGGAGATAACATAGTTACATAGTAGGTGAGGTTGAAAAAAGACACAAGTCCATCAAGTCCAATCTATGTGTGTGATTATATGTCAGTATTACATTGTATATCCCTGTATGTTGTGGTCGTTCAGGTGCTTATCTAAAAGTTTTTTTAAACTATCAATGCTCCCCGCTGAGAGCACCGCCTGTGGAAGGGAATTCCACATCCTTGCCGCTCTTACAGTAAAGAACCCTCTACGTAGTTTAAGGTTAAACCTCTTTTCTTCAAATTTTAATGAGTGGCCACGTGTCTTGTTAAACTCCCTTCCGCAAAAAAAAATTTTTTCCCTATTGTAGGTTCACCAGTTGTAAGGCACCAGAAGGCTTTTTCCTCTGGGGCTTTGCCCCTGGGAGGGTGCAATGTATAAACCCCATATTTAGTAACTTACACTTTAAAAAAAAATCACTTTTAAATGACTATTTGATTTTTTATTTTAGTAAACATGGATACCTTAAAATTTATGACCAGAAACTTTTCAAATATTCTGTGGTCAAAAGCATGCTGATTCATGTTTTTGTGCCCTTTTATGCAATTTTGTCTGTTATCACAGTCAAATTGTTGAATTTTTAAAGCAGCTTTGGTCAGTATATGCATGTACTTATGTTGCAAAAAAAGTTTGCTGCCACATACGTTTTTAGGCATCGCTTGGTTACACGATTATACAACTTTATGCATCAATAGCTTGAACATACAGAGAACAAAATTATGGAGATCACAAAGAAATGCCAGCAGTAGCGTGCAAAACAAATACTCCATCAATATAAATAACACCTTTTTAAAGGTGCACTTTTGTTATAAACATCACAAGCCCACTAGTCAAGCTCCTGAAAGGAGCCCACTCATCAGGCTCCCGTACTTTGTTCCATTAGTATAAAAATGTAGGGGCGTGTCCAGCGACGTGGGGAGAAGGACGTGTTCTGGTTGAGCTCCGCAGCCTGAGCCCTAATCTATTGCCATCTGGCGACACAGGAGAAAATAGAAACAGTACGGGGTTAAACCCTGTTGCTGCAAAGCAAAAAGACACAGATACCGGGGTCTGAGGGGTCTGGAGGATAGTTAAGCCGGCCCTCAGGCCTGTGGCTGAACCTGACCAGTGCCGCGCCTCCGCCATCTTGGGGCCTGTACCTGCACCGGATCCATCCTGACCGGGTAATCCTGTGGACCAAACGGCGACACCTCCGGATCGCAGCACGGAAGATTGCCTGACCCCACGGCAGGATAACTGGACTAGAGAGGTCTGTAGGCCGGTCCTCAGACCTGCGGCCGAATCCATCCAGCGCCGCGCCGCCGCCATCTTGGGACCCGTGACTGCCTCTGAACCACCCCGCTCCGGTAATTAACGCCACAGATCACCCAGCGACACATCCGGAGCGCGGCCCGGACGACCACCTTATCCCACATCAAAACTGAAGGCAGGCAGAAGGTGGGTTACCTAACTAGGACCGGAGATAGACTGCAGTGTCCGGCGGCCATCTTGCTGCACCCAAGATCAGACGAGGACACCCTCCCTGCTACCAAACGGCTTGGAACTTCTCTGAAAAGTGGAGGGATCACTACATCCAAACCACAGGTGAGGCGACCTGACATTCAGATCAAGGTGACTGGCCAGTTATATGATAGCCATGTCCCTGTGATCCTGAACGGCGGCCATCTTGCTACACCCTGGGCCTAACAGTAGTAGAGACTCAGGCATGCCTGCCCCCTACCAATAAGCCACTATACTGCAGGTGCAATCAAACAGAGACACACAGACTGCTGTAATAAAATCCTGCTATACTGAATTGCAACCGGTCTTTCCCACTTTACCACTTGACGCAAGAGAAGTCCCTCCCTCACCGCAACTAATGCACTAATCACACCTACCCCTCCTATTGTGATTATATTCTCACAAGACTGTTCTGCTTCCTACTATCCTCACCTAGGATTTAGGGATAGTGGCTTGGCGCACAGCACCGATGGCAGATGTGTGAGTGAAAACTGAGCTGCTGTGAGACCTGGGTCTGAAAATTAACCGTACGCATAGTGAATATGACCACACAAATCAGAAAGGGAACACATGACCACGTTCTCCGCTCTCTGACTACCCCCAAAAGAAGGATAACTTCAACAAACCTGAACAAATACAGATATAGCGGGGGAAGGAGAAACTCCAAAATGACGACACCTCACAAGCAAAATATGGAGGAAGAATTAGAAGACAACGAAGTTTCCTTACCGCCATCTGAGGACTCGGCAGCGGGCCAAGATGAAGGTGACAGACTTCTGACCTACGCTATCATGACAGATATAGCTGCGGATATTAAAAGATCATTCACCTCCGCCATTACGGACATTAAAACGGAGCTGCTTAGGCTCTCCGAACAAATGGCTGTAACGGAACGAGCGGGAAAAAGGAGAGACAGGGCACTGGTCAGACTGGATGACATCACTACCTCCCACTCTCAACACTTGATTGAAATGAATAGACATTTGGAAGACTTGGATAATAGAGGAAGGAGACATAATATAAGAATCAGAGGTGTTCCTGAGACTGTTCTACCAGACCAAGTCAAACCGGCGCTGACTTCCATCTTCAACAAGCTTCTAGATAGACCTGAACAATCTCCCATAGAATTTGACAGGGCTCACAGGGCTCTCCGACCTAGGGCACCAGATGGAAACCCACCCAGGGATATCATATGTTGCCTACCCAACTTTGGTCTGAAAGAAGACGTTCTCCAGAAAGCAAGATCCAATGACCAAATCCTATTTAATGAGACCACAGTGCAATTGTTCCAAGACCTGTCACCAATTACCCTAAAGAACAGAAGAGCACTGAGACCGCTGCTGGAAGTCCTTAGAGAAAAAGGCATAATCTATAGATGGAAATTTCCATTTGCACTACAAGCCTCTCATATGGGCAAACAATACTTGCTCAAAATTCCTGAAGATTTAAAAAAATTCGGCGAAAATCTACAAATAGCTCCAATAGATCTCCCTGATTGGTACGCGGAATTCTTGCTGCCGCCGGAAATCAACAATTACCAATCTGGATCTGGTTCAACACCCACCCGTCCTCCTTCCCAACAAGGACCCTACCGCAGAAATGCCAACAGGAGCAACTCCGACTCTCCCTCTTCCTTCAAAGGAACTAGAAACCCAAGACCCAAGTAAACAATCTAATATTCACTTTTACAGAACTCACTGACGCAAGGGAGGAGAACAAAGAGAGAGGGGGATGTCCCCCCCAAGATTTTATTTTATTTAAAAAATTATTTTATTTATTTATTTATTTTTTACTTTTATGTTCTCGCAGCAGGAAACTTTAGATTGAAACTTCTGCACGGGAATTTAGTCTGTTTAGGTGTTATTTTATTTTAAGATACCCCTTTTACCCTAGTAAAATATAACCTGGTTTGTTTCCCAGGAGATATCCGCACACCCCTCTCGGATTAAAAGTAGGACAGTTGAGCACAGTTGATACGCTCATGAACATGCCTTATTGAACCTACCCTCAAGGTCTAACAAAATAACTCCTTCTTCCACGAACACCGTAGGGGGGATACCAGATCTCTTGACCCTAAACGCCTTACATAAGTGTTACAATCTAAGCCCATGGTATCCATAGTGTTTGAAGACTTAGGAATAAGATCTCATGAGCGACTAACTATACTGCTTTTGATAAGGTTTAACTTGCATAATCTCTCCACTTGGAGGCAGGACGAGTGACAGACCGACATCAGACGAATATGAAGTGCATACCCTCATCTACCCTTTACAGCAACCGGATCTGTGAGTATACAAACTAACCGCATTAATGATGCAATGAGAGTGCGCTCCCTAGACAAACGAGAGAGAACAAAAATGCATCTGCTCTGGCAACTGGATTTTGAATGTCCTCACATGTACCGGTATGTACTGAGGGAGACAGACTTTTTCTCCAGCCGGTCTAATTGTAACTTGTCAAAATGTAACCATTTATCGGAGATCACCGATTTTTGGTAATGAGGGTCTTGTATATGTGACTATTGCTCTATGCTCTGTGCCAACCCACACAAGCACTTATTGGGGTGTGTCTGACCTCTTAACTGTATGTCCCACATGGTGCACTAGGTTACACGCACGGTGCGGGGTGAGGGGAAGGGGCTTCCATATGCTGCTAATGCCTACAGAATCTCACTATGCATTTCACGTCAGACAAGAATTATTCCAGAAAATCTGGTAGATTTGTGAGGACTCTCCTCCTTAGACCCCCTTTCGAGAGGGTGTTTTTTTTTTTTTCGGGTCTTTTTGCCTCTCTCCTCCCTTGACTGCTGTTACGTTGTTAAAGTTATCGGTTTAAGTATATATTACAATTCTATGATGCTCACTTCCCCCCAGGTCTCCCAGTTCTGCTCTCATTCTATATGAGAGATAACCTCACACGCCACACATTCTAGTGATACATTTTTGGTAAACATCATTCCACTGCCAAATTTGTGCCGCTGCGCCTCCCTTATATCCCTCAGAGTTGACATCGTTGTCTCGTTTTAAAGACAACTTACTTGCTCCCCACCTATCAGGTGTAACGTGAGCATTCACTCAACCTCCCCTATTTGTTCACCCCCCTTTCACTCTCACTACCCCTACTCCCTTCCTTAACCTACCCATAACCCACCTAATAACAAGATATTGCCCTAACCACAAACCCCTCGACTATAAGGCAAACCGTACCGGAATCTCAATCATACGATACGTAAATACACAAATTAGATCATGGCTTATACCCATCTAGGAAAATCCCCGACCCTGATATCCCACAATGTCAATGGCCTCAACATCCCTGAGAAGAGATCCAAACTGTTAAAAGAACTTAAAAAAGTCCATCCGTCCGTAGTCTTCTTACAAGAAACACACTTCAAGAGCAAACATGTCCCTACATTCACTGATAACATGTTTACAAAAATGTACCATGCCACAAACCCTCTAGCCAAAACAAAAGGAGTTTCTATATTGATTAACAAGGATTCCCCCTTTGAAGTCAAACAACTCCTTTCAGACCCAGAGGGCCGCTTCCTCTTCCTCAAAGGCGTTTGGGCAGGCTCATCTGTTACACTCGCCAATGTTTACTTCCCAAATGCCGCCCACATCACATTCTGTCATAAGATAATAGATGAGCTAAAATGGTTTGCAGAGGGGTGTATCATCTTGGGAGGAGATTTCAATATTCCCCTCTCTCCCCTCAAAGACACCTCCACGGGACACACAGCTGTAACATATAGAATCCTCAAGCGAATCAAATCACTTTTAAGATCCCTATCTTTGGTAGATACTTGGAGATCTATACACACCACTGGGAGGGACTATACCTTTTTTTCCTCCCCACATAAACGATACTCACGAATTGACTTGATCCTGATCTCACAAAGGGATTTGTGCACCCTACAAAGGGCTGAGATAGGTATAATCTCCCTATCCGACCACGCACCCACAACCATCTCACTGACTTTTGACCCTCCGAAGCGCACCACTTTTAGTTGGAGACTCAATGCGTCACTCTTGACTGATCAGACCATAAAAGACGACATTCATGGAGCGATTAATGAATACTTTAAAAGCAATGTAGACACAGATACTAATCCCCTAAATAACTGGGAAGCTCACAAAAGTGTGATAAGGGGAGAATTTATGAGATGGGGCGCCAGGAAAAAGAAAGAGAAGGAGAAAGAAATAGTCAATTTGTCCTCGCAAATAGCCACATTGGAATCACAACACAAACAATCACTCTCCATCAAGGTAGAAGAAGAACTGACGCGCTGTAGGGCCGCCCTCAAATCTGTACTTGACCTCAAAATTAGAAAGGCCCTCTTTTTCAAAAAAAGTATCTATTTCGAACACGGAGATAAAAGTGGCAAACTACTAGCCAAAGCATTAAAAGATACCACCATGGCAGGACACATACATGCCATAAGGGATAAAGATGGTACCCCTAGACATAAGACTACTGAAATAGCTGACCTTTTTCAGAAGTATTACTCAAAACTTTACGACCTCCCAGAACAACATAAGCCACCACATTTGACAACCACAAAACAAGAAACGATATCTGATTTCCTTAAGGATAGCCAACTTCCCACGCTCACTCAGGAAGACGCAGCGAAATTAGAAGAACCCATTGATACCGAAGAAAATTTAGAGGCAATCAAAGGCCTTAAAACAGGGAAAAGCCCAGGACCAGACGGTTTTACTTCACAGTACTACAAAACCTACACACATTTACTTATAAAGCCCCTTAGGTCCACATTTAACTATCTAGCTAAGACTGACCATAACTCAGAATCCTTCCTTATGGCACACATTGCAGTAATACCCAAACCGGACAAAGACCAGACGGAATGTGCAAACTATAGACCCATCTCCCTATTGAATATAGATCTGAAACTCTTGGCCAAAATACTAGCTAACAGACTGAAACCCCTACTGTCAAAAATTATAGGACCAGAACAAGTAGGATTCATGCCGGGCAGAGAAGCACGAGATAATATCACCAAAGCACTAAACTTAATACACTTCTCCCGACACTCTAGAACAAAGGGATTGTTGCTTTCTACTGATGCTGAGAAGGCTTTCGATAGGGTCTCCTGGGACTATATGATGGCCATATGCTCCCATATTGGCTTAAATGAAAATATGCTTTCTTGGATCACAGCCCTCTATCGAAATCCGAGTGCAAAGGTCAAGGTCAACAATACCTTTTCTGAATCCATTAAGATCCACAATGGTACACGACAGGGATGCCCCCTTTCCCCCCTTCTCTTCATCATCTCTCTGGAGCCTCTGATAAGGAAAATAAACCTAGCAGAGGATGTCTCAGGCTTTAAGATAGGGAAAAGAGAATACAAAGTAGCCGCCTATGCGGATGATTTATTATTTTTTCTATCACAACCGCACATATCCATCCCTAACTTAAAAAGAATTTTTGAGACGTTTGGATTTATATCCAATTTTAAGATTAATCAATCCAAATCTGAAGCCCTGAATATTAACCTTCCTCCTGATCAACTAAAATTAATGAAGGACAACTACAATTATAGATGGGAACGAGACACATTGAAGTACCTAGGAATACACCTGACTAACAATTTAGACTCTCTTTACCAATACAACTACAAGCCACTACTCAACTCACTGACTAGAGAACTCCGAAAATGGTCCTCCAAGACCTTCTCGTGGTTTGGCAGAGCTTCAATTTTAAAAATGACGGTTCTCCCAAGACTGCTCTACCTCTTCAATGCACTTCCCATTAAAATCCCAGAGGCTTTTTTCACAAGCCTCCTCAGAGCCCAGAGATGCTTCCTATGGGCAGACAAGAAACCAAGAATTAATTTTGATTTGCTGACACGCCCCAAACATAGGGGAGGAATTGGTTTGCCTGACTTTAAAAAATACCACCAAGCCACCCACATTACTAGGATACTAGATTGGCACTGCCACGGTCAGGATAAAGACTGGATCCAACTGGAACAAAGCTTAACTCCAAATAACCTACTTTTCTACCCTTGGACACAACACTCCAAAACAGACAAAACTCAGACACATCCTTTAGTAGCAAACACCCTTCAGGTCTGGCACAAAATTGCAGGCAGATACAACATTGCCTCCATACCTGGGCCTCTGACCCCAGTTACTAACAATCCCGATTTTATTCCGGGCCAACGCCTGAAAGAAATACACACATGCACAACCTCCCAATGCCTATCAGACTCAAAAGTCAAATCTTTGGATACAATGCAGGCAGAATGGGGAGGGCCGTTCCCGGGCCTCTGGTTTTACATGCAACTAAGAGATTTCCTGATTAACAGCAAATTTAGGTCATCGTACTGTAGGCCAATGTCCCCATTTGAGAAACTTTGCTTCAAGAGATCCTCAGTAGCTCATACCACTTCTCTAGCCTACACCTGGTTAACCCAGGCTCAGCACACAGACGACTCGAAACATAAGGCTAAATGGGAAAACGACCTCAAAATTACGATATCGACACAACAATGGGAGAAGGCATGTATTATGACACACAAATGCTCCTTAAGTGCTAAATATCAGGAGATCTCTTATAAAATTCTTACCCAATGGTACATTACACGCCAGAGGTCTGGGAGATGGTCCACCACAGCCTCAAATACATGCTGGCGTTGTGATCACGCTATTGGTTCCTTCCTCCATATATGGTGGGAATGTCCAAAAATTCTAGAGTACTGGGATGAGGTCAGGAAATGGGTCCAATTCATAACTGAAACCAGTCTCAATCTTACAGCAGCAGCCTGCCTGATTAACGTTAACAATTTCACCATAAGCAAATATAAGAAATCCCTCACTAGATATCTCCTCCTTGCAGCGAAAACACTCATACCCCTTCACTGGAAGACCAAACAGGTGCCAAAAATTAGGGACTGGTTGGATAGAATACACCATATACACAAAATGGAAGAAATTGTAGCTATGAAGAGGGAAAGTAACACCAATTTTGCCGAAATCTGGCAACCTTGGGTCTTATTCTCATACTCCTCTGAATTCCAATCACTTACTGCATAAGCCCTATCATAGAGAATGTATACATGTGACGGAAGGTTGTTGTTTCCCTTCTACCTATACTGCCATGCTTCAATCATTCCACTTCTCCCACCCCCCGCCCACCCCTTCCCTCCCTCCCTCTTGCCCATTCTTTTTACCTTTTCCATTCCCCCACCATTACATTTACTCAAATATATGTTCAATTTATGTTTGTTTTAGGTTACCCCATTACTATCATCAGGGCTTTATATTTTGTTATGCCTATGCCTATTTACTCTGCATATTACTGAGCCCTGAATGTTCAATTCTGTATTTTATATGCCTGATTTTTTACTTGTTATCTGTAACAAACTTTAATAAAACTCTTTGATTGTGAAAAAAAAAAAAAAAAATGTAAATAAATCTTTCATAAGGCACTTTGCCTGCAAATCATTTGGTTAAGATGATTCCTGTGATGTCATAGTTCCCAGGGCCTCTTCATTCAGAGAAGGCTGAGTATCACCAGCTAGACATTTGCAAAAGGAAAAAATTTGTTTAGTTTAGTTTCGTTTTAATTTGTTAATTAATTAATTTCGTTTAGTTCGATTCGTTACATTCATTACATTCGTTTTCGGCTTTCGTTCCGTTTTCGACCGAATTCGTAAAATCGGTCGCATTCGAAAATATTTCAACCGAATTCGAAAATATTTCAACCGCATTCGAAAAAATTACAACCGGATTCGATCATCTTTCAGACTTTCAACTGGATTCGATAATATTTCAACCAGATTCAAAGTTATTTCAACCGCATTAGAAACTATTTCAACAGAATTCGAAAATATTTCTACAGGATTCGAAATTATTTCAACCGAATAGAAAAGATTATAATAAAATAGAAAAACAGAGAATAGACTATTTCTAGTCTATTAACTATTTCTATTCTAATCTTTTATAATTGGAATTAGAATTCATTCTATATGAAATTCGAATGTCGGAACATGGTTTATTATAATCTTTTCTATTCGGTTGGAATAATTTCGAATCCGGTAGAAATATTTTCGAATTTGGTTGAAATATTTTCAAATGCGACCGATTTTTCGAATTCCAATTAGAAAAGATTAGAATAGAAATAGAAAATAGACTAGAAAAAAAAATAGAACAGAATAGAATAAAATATAATATATACCGTATATACTCGAGTATAAGCCGACTCAAGTATAAGCCGAGGTACCCAATGTTGCCAAAAAAACTGGGAAACCTTACTGACTCGAGTATAAGCCGATGTCTCACTGTCCACTGTTCCCTAGCTCGCTGATCCCTATTTTACATTGTAAATATTACCTGTAAAGAAGTTGCGGCTGCGGCGTCCATCGTTCAAATTCCGCGGCGTCCATCGTTCAAATTCCGCGGTCTCTTCCTGTTCCTTCCTTGATAGGCGATTCTCAGCAGACACTTTCCGCCTATCACGATTATTCTCTCATCCTCAGTTTTCCCAGCAGACACTGTGTTGGGTGTTCCGCCAATCACAGACGTCTGCTGGAAAACTGAGGATGAGAGAACGTTCGTGATAGGCGGAGAGTGTCTGATGAGATTCGCCTATCACAGAAGGAACAGGAAGAGACCGCGGAATTTGAACGATGGACGCCGCGGAATTTGAACGATGGACGCCGCAGCCGCAACTTCTTTACAGGTAATATTTACAATGTAAAAATTTCGATGACTCGAGTGTAGCGGGTACTTACTTTCCCGGGTGCATTTTTTGAATCTAGCTGTGACATCAGTGCTATGTTCCCTGCGGTCCACCAGGTGGCGCTGCCACCGTGGCCGGAGGGACGAATATCACTGTGTGTCGAGCGTCCTTTTTGTCCTCTCTCGGTAGCGGTATAGTGGGGCGGGGAACCCGCCGTGCTTGCTGGGAGAGGGGATAAAGGGGGCCGGCCATCCTGGTCACGGGGTCTTCGTCCCAAGCACCTTCAGCTTGCGGACGTGGGTTCGTGCTAGTCCCCTAGGAGGCCTCGGCCTAGGGGACCACCGGAGATCGTGTTCCACCCCAGGCACCTTCAACCCTGGGGTGAGGTACTTGCAAGACGGTCCGGAGCTCAGTGCCCAACACTGAGTTCCGCGAGGGAAGGGTCCTAAGGCACTTCGGGGATGGAGGCCTGAATCTGAGTAAGACGCAATGGACCGGGGAGAGCTCCTCACTCGAAGACCCGGTGCAGCAGACTGCCGGTGACGGGTGAGTCTCTTGTCGGAGACCGTCCAGAAGGATCCCCTTCACCTCGTGCGGAGACCATAGCCCACTCTCCAGGAGGAGAGTGGAGGACCGAATTTGTGTCTGGGCCTATTCACACTCACACCTCCTTTTCTGTTCTATCTATCAAGGGAGTCCATGTATAGTGTGTTCTAATAAAGGAGTGTTGGACTTTAATGGTGTGAGGCTCAATTCCTGGCGGACGAAGTTCACGGTGACTCTTGGAGGGAGGATCCGGGTGCATGACACAGACCCGAAGGTAAATGAGACATTGCTGATACCACAGGTATTCCCACGTGGTGGAGGCTAGGCGTAGCCCACCCGCTCGTTCTCTCTCCACCCTACCAGATACCCCTAGACAAGAGACAGTGCGAGCCGCACGGAGAGGGAAGAGGGGCAGGCGCTACACGTGGGGGCTCGTCCGCAATTGTGTTGTGCATCACAGTATGGAACAAGTCTGCTGGATGAGTTAACTGAATAGGCCAAAGTGCAGCCCTGCTCGAAGTCGTGGAATTGACCCTAGACAAGGGAAAGGCCCACGCAGGAAGAGCGGTGAACGGGGGGAGGCCCAGCCGTGTGAGGTACTACACGTGGGGGCTTCTAATTGCACTGCGCCAACAGACACAACCCCCGCCGCTTAGTTCGTGGGTGTGGCTCAACCAAAGAAAGTGAAAAAAAGCCCGTGAACTGGAGCAAAGGGGAGGAGTCCAATACGTGAGAGGGCTACACGTGGGACATTGGCACAAAACTCTGCAGTGTGCGATGGACCAGCAACAAGTCACCATGTTTGGACATACTTCATGGATTCCAGTTCACCCTGCTACTACCACGATGACTGCTGCTGCTCCGATAACGGATACCGGGATCCAGCTGAAGCCAAGGGGTCGATTCGCCCTGTATTCGTGCATGGACGTAGAGGCCCTGGGTGTAATTTGTCCCGGGTGCTCGGGACTGGTGTACCACTTGAAGCCCTTCGGACAATGTGAGGCCTGTGGGGAGTTCCTGTTTGAGGTGGATCCGGTAGTTGAAAGGCTGAGAACCATCTACCCAGGCCGGGCTTCAGGTAACACTACTCGCAGAGGAGGAATTACTGCTGTAAAAGCCATCCCAGCGCACACTGCAGCGACCGAGGAGGAGGTCCTTAAAAGAAATCCGAGGATGCTGACTCGGTCACCACTGTCTCACAGCGTCCGCCACTGAAGAAGAGAACCAGCATGGTGGCCCCGACCAGTGGTGGTGGCGGACCATCTCGCCAGCTTACGCCAGGCCTAGACGGATCCGTTGACGAGTGTTCCGGACGTCCCGCTTCAAGTAAAGGCCGAGGTGAGCCGGGCAAAGAGACTTGGTGCATGGGCGGAGGTGCCGGGAAGGCATGGCCCAGTACGCCTGCGGGAGGTGTTAGCTCCGTCTTTACAACGGGCTACATACCCGCGGAGGAGTGTGATACTTCGGATCTGGAGTCGCTCTCTGATATGGGAGATGACACAGCTATTGACGAACTGTTCGCAGAGAAGGGCTGGGACAAAGTACCGCTAGCTTCGTTCCGAAGGTATCGGGATTCACCCATGTCCAGGGGGGAGAGTGCACCCCGGGTGGAGGCACCAGCGCCTGGATGAGGGTCCCGTCCCCAGCCCACCTCTACATCTCCGGTGCCGCCTGCATCAGGTACTGGGGAACAGAAGTTGATACTACGGGCACCCATGCCCCAACCAGAAGTGGTCAAGGTCCCTCGCCATCCGGACTCTATAGTTCTACCCGGCGAAGGGGACAAAGCCACAATGCCTCTGCTGTCAAGGCTTCAGTTGCTGCTGACTACGGATGGGAATATCCGTACCTTCCCAAGGAGTTACTCTACGAAGTGGAGGTGTACCGAGAGCGCTGGTATAATGACTTTGTGTGGACCCACCTTAAGGTCCCACACGCCCGCAGGTATTTGACATGCTCTCCAAAGACATCTCAGCGGTTCAAAGATTGCAAGGCGGAGTGGATGTTGGGAAGAAACATCCATGTGGATAAAGTGTTGATCCGACGCAAAGAAGGGGAAGTTGTGGAGTACCATTTGGAGACCATGGACCGGCATTTGAAGCCTCTTGTCCTGCCGCATCCCCGCTTCTACCTCTGAGGAGAAAGAGACTCCATTTGTTTGCTTTGTTTCAAAAGGACCTTGCACCCCCTGAACTTTGCTGTTTGACTTTCTTGTTGGTGCTATCATCAGTGCTTTTGCCCCGAAAAAAAAGGGTGCTTGTGTCATTCCAAGGAAGAACTGTTCCAGTTGTTGTTCTTTCCTCTCCGGTGAGAAGTTGCAGACTTTGGGGTAGATAGGGCCCGGAGTCAAGCAGCAAGAAAAGAAAAGATGGTTCAACGGGTGCAGTTACCGTGAGGCTGTCACCAGGTGGCAGTCTCGTGCAACGTTACACATTGTACACGCTCACACTGGAGGAAAAGATATTTCTCTTCGGAGGAGTTTCTTTTTCTCTCACACATACACATGTGTCAGGGTTTTATTGTTTCTTTTCTCTTCCCTCTGCAGGAGAGCGTCCCGTCAAGATTATGGAACCTGGGGGGGTTCTTAGTTAGGATGGGAGGGAAAAGTATAATGTTTTAAATGTTGTCTTTCACTCCTCATTTGTTGCACGGGCTCAGACACAACTTCTCTGTTAGGATAGTTATCTAAAAATTTTTGTTTTTTTAAATTGTTAGTTGGTTTCTGGATTGGATTATGTCAGCCGTTGAGGGCGTGATTCACTCCAGACACTGGGGTCCAGTGTCAAAAGACAGGGGGGAATGTGTAGCGGGTACTTACTTTCCCGGGTGCATTTTTTGAATCTAGCTGTGACATCAGTGCTATGTTCCCTGCGGTCCACCAGGTGGCGCTGCCACCGTGGCCGGAGGGACGAATATCACTGTGTGTCGAGCCTCCTTTTTTTCCTCTCTCGGTAGCGGTATGGTGGGGCGGGGAACCCGCCGTGCTTGCTGGGAGAGGGGATAAAGGGGGCCGGCCATCCTGGTCACGGGGTCTTCGTCCCAAGCACCTTCAGCTTGCGGACGTGAGTTTGTGCTAGTCCCCTAGGAGGCCTCGGCCTAGGGGACCACCGGAGATCGTGTTCCACCCCAGGCACCTTCAGCCCTGGGGTGAGGTACTTGCAAGAAGGTCCGGAGCTCAGTGCCCAACACTGAGTTCCGCGAGGGAAGGGTCCTAAGGCACTTCGGGGATGGAGGCCTGAATCTGAGTAAGACGCAATGGACCGGGGAGAGCTCCTCACTCAAAGACCCAGTGCAGCAGACTGCCGGTGACGAGTGAGTCTCTTGTCGGAGACCGTCCAGAAGGATCCCCTTCACCTCGTGCGGAGACCATAGCCCACTCTCCAGGAGGAGAGTGGAGGACCGAATTTGTGTCTGGGCCTATTCACACTCACACCTCCTTTTCTGTTCTATCTATCAAGAAAGTCCCTGTATGGTGTGTTCTAATAAAGGAGTGTTGGACTTTAATGGTGTGAGGCTCAATTCCTGGCAGACGAAGTTCACGGTGACTCTTGGAGGGAGGATCCGGGTGCATGACACAGACCCGAAGGTAAATGAGACATTGCTGATACCACAGGTATTCCCACGTGGTGGAGGCTAGGCGTAGCCCACCCGCTCTTTCTCTCTCCACCCTACCAGATACCCCTAGACAAGAGACAGTGCGAGCCGCACGGAGAGGGAAGAGGGGCAGGCGCTACACGAGTATAAGCCGAGGGGGGGACTTTCAGCCCCAAAAAAAGGGCTGAAAATCTCGGCTTATACTCGAGTATATACGGTATATATTTTATTTTATTCTATTCTGTTCTATTGTTTTTCTATTTGATTCTTTCCAATATTTTCGATTCTATTCTAATAGTTTTCAAATTCGATTCGAATAGAATTTTTTTCGAATTTGATTCGAATTTCGTCCGTGGTTTTTCGATTCGATTCGTTATTTCGGATTCGGTCGAATTCGTTAGCATTTGTAATTCGGTAATTCGGATGCATCCGAACGTCTGAATAATGAAAATTCGTCCGAATTTCGATTCGGAACGAAACGAAATGCACATGTCTATCACCAGCTGGCTACAGCAGAGGAATAAGCAACAGACCCATTTCTGTAACAAATGAACTTGCACTCGCCTTTTGCTGCCAGTATTCTCACCAAATTTTAAACACCTTGCTCTGTCTCTCCTTTCCATTTTCAGCGAACTTCTTCCTCTGAAACTTAGATCCAGTACTCCAATCGTACTGCTTCATTCGTTTTGGCTGCTTTTGGTTTTCACAGGCTGCAGGCTCAGCTACCCCCCCCCCCCTTCTGCACTCTAGTAAGTTCTAGAATATAGTGGGCTGGAAAAGGCTGACTCTAGGTCTGGGCCTGAATATTTATCAGTTCTTACCCAATCATGGGAGGGGGGGTGCCCAATAGGATACAGGATATCCCAAGTCAGCTAAAGCCTGCAGAGAATTCCCTGAGGCCCCAGAAGTTCTTGTGTCCCTAGTCTCTGCAAAGAGGGGGGTGTCCCCATGAAGAGAGTAGACAGAATAGAAAGAATCCTCCAAATGTTTTGTGCATCAAATTCTGGAGTATTTCAAAGGTTTCCCACATCCCATCCAAGTTTAACCAGCAATAAAACCTAAAAAGACACCCACTGACTGGTTATTGTGAGAGACTGTACAAGTACAGTGCCTTGAAAAAGTATTCATACCCTATGAAATATTCCACATTTTGTCATGTTACAACCAAAAACGTAAATGTATTTTATTGGGATTTTATGTGGTAGACCAACACAAAGTGGCACATAATTGTGCAGTGGAAGGAAAATGATAAATTATTTTCAATTTTTTTTACAAATAAATATGTGAAAAGTGTGATGTGCATTTGTATTCAGCCCCCCTTAGTCAATACTTTGTAGAACCACCTTTCTCTGCAATTACAGCTGCAAGTATTTTTGGGGATGTCTCTACCATCAAGTGTGACATTTTTGCCTATTCTTCTTTGCAAAATAGCTCAAGCTCTGTCGGATTAGATGGCTAGCATTTGTGAACAACAATTTTTAAGTCTTGCCACAGATTCCCAATTAGATTTATGTCTGTACTTTGACTGGGCCATTCTAACACATGAATATGCTTTGATCTAAACCATTCCATTGTAGCTCTGGCTGTATGTTTAGGGACATTGTTCTGCTGGAAGGTGAACCTCCGTCCCAGTCTCAAGTCTTTTTCAGACTCTAATGCCCTGTACACACTGTACACACGATCGGATTTCCGATGGAATAAAATCCGATGGAATTTTCTGTCGGAATTCTGATGAAGCTGACTTCCATCAGTCTTGCCTACACACCATCAGACAAAATTCCGACCGTCCAAAACGCTGTGACGTACAACACGTACGACGACACTATAAATGGGAAGTTCAAATCTAATGGCGCCACCCTTTGGGCTGCTTTTGCTGATTTTGTGTTACCGCGTGTTAGTAAAAGTTTGGTGTTAGCCGATTCGCGCTTTTCAGTCTCCGTGCTTTTCAGTCAGTTACAGCATGGCGAATGTGCTATCTCCATTACGAACGCTAGTTTTACCAGAACAAGCGCTCCCGTCTTGTAATTTATCCACACAGACGATCAGAATTTCCTATCTTTTTTTTCCCATCGGAAAAATTTAAAACATGTTCTATTTTTTTACACCGATGGAAAAAAGTCAGATGGGGCCCACACACGATCGGTTTTTCCGATGAAAAAAAAGTCCATCTGACTTTTTTCATCAGAAACAACGATTGTGTGTACAAGGCATAACAGGTTTTCTTCTAAGATTGCCCTGTATTTGGCTCCATCCATCTTCCTATCACTCTGGCCAGCTTCCCTGTCCCTGCTAAAAAAAGGATCCCCACAACATGATGCTGCCACCACCACCACCAATTTCACGGTGGGGATGGTGTGTTCAGGGTGATGTCCAGTGTTAGTTTTCCACCCCACATTGTGTTTTGCTTTTAGGCCAAAAAGTTACATTTTGGTCTCATCTGACCAGAGCACCTTCTTCCACATGTTTGCTGTGTTCCTCACATGGCTTATCGCAAACTGCAAACAGGACTTCTTATGGCTTTCTTTCAACAATGGCTTTCTTCTTGCCACTCTTCCATAAAGGCTAGATTTGTGGAGTGCACGACTAATAGTTGTCCTGTGGACAGATTGTCCCACCTGAACTGTGGATCTCTGCAGCTCCTCCAAGGTTACCATGGGCCTCTTGGCTGCTTCTCTGATTATTGCTCTCTTTGCAAGGCCTGTCAGTTTAGGTGGGCGGTCATGTCTTGGTAGGTTTGCAGTTGTGCCATACTCTTTCCATTTTCAGATGATGGATTGAACAGTGCTTCGTAAGATGTTCAAAGCTTGGGATATTTTTTTATAACCTAACCCTGCTTTAAACTTCTCAACAACTTTATCCCTGACCTGTCTGGTGTGTTCCTTGGTCTTCATGGTGCTGTTTTTTCACCAAGGTAACAAACCTCTGAGGGCTTCACAGAACAGCTGTATTTATACTGAGATTAAACTACACTCAGTTGGACTCTATATACTAATTAGGTGGCTACTGAAAGCAATTGGTTCCACTAGATTTTAGTTAGTTAGTGCTGTAAAGGGGGCTGAAAACAAATGCACGCCACACTTTTCACATATTTATTTGTAAAGAAAGTTGGAAAACCATTAATAATTTTCCTTCCACTTCACAATTATGTTGGTCTATAACATAAAATAAATTTTTTTGGTTGTAATATGACAAAATGTGGAAAATTTCAAGGGGTGTGAATACTTTTTCAAGGCACTGTATCGTGTGCCTGGCTGCCTTGGGACCCAGAATGGAATGGAACCTGGGACAAATCAGTGGGACAAGTTAAGGGAGTTGCGCTACACATAGAATGACATTTGTGCAACATTAACATGTAATTTTTGTTAATAGTTAAACCAATTACCGTATTTATCGGTGTATAACACGCACCCTAACTTTAAGAGGGAAGTTTCAGTAAAAACACTTTCCACAGCCCCCTCCGTATAACACGCAGGCACAGTTTACCCTCTATTTTCAGGGTAAAAAAGTGAGTGTTATACGCCAATAAATACAGTAAATGGAAAAGGACATGTCTTCAAATGTAGCGTCCCAAGAGCCCTAAATCCCAGAGAGCTAATATTGTTGTTGTGTCAAGCAGGAGCCCTACACTCCTATCCCCTGCACATGTACTGTCCAGCAAGGCTAAGCATCATACTGACAAATCAATAAGAAGGTCTTAGCTTAAAATGACAGGCCTGTTTTTGGCACTGTGGGGAAGTGACAAAGATTGAATATAAAATAATTCCAGATGTTAGGCTTCTAAGGACCTGCAGAGGACATCCATAGGCATACAGGTAATTATAAATTATGACTGGTTTACTTTAAAGGGTAACTACACTTTCGTTGGAAAAAAATTGCAAATAAAGAAAAAAATAATATAGCGCATACAACTGCGACAGAAGTCATATTGTAATTGAATGTTATTAAAAATTACATTTCCTTTTTAATCTGCAGTGCTGTAATTTTCTGTCAATGCAGTGCAATATGGCTACCTGGAGTTGTTCTGTACACAGAATGTGTACTGACTACACCCCAGAAACATAATTTCCTGCTTGTGTGATTGGCTCACCAATTTTCACAGAAGTCTGCCTAAGATACAAGTCAGATTTCAGGCATCCCCTGCAACAAAAATTTCATTTTTGGTGAGATATTCCCTGTAGGAACATGTCTAGAGGGATGCAGGCCCATCAGGTTTCCTCATTAGAACCCTGCAGGTGCACAACTCAGAGATAATTATGAAGCCACTCCCATTAGACCCACTCAGTACAGAGGCACAGAGGAACATACAAGGATTTCTTCAGAATAACAAAAGGTAGGAATCTGTAACAAAGGTTGTTATAATTCTTGCAATGTACATAGATCACCTGGAGGGGAATGTTTTTTTCTCAACAAAAGTGGAGTTACGATTTAACCAATACATGGCCAGCATTGAAATACAGGGACATCAATCCTTAAATCAGTCCTTGAAAACCTTGGACATCAGGGAATTAGGAAATCACATTGCACAGAATTGATGGAGAGAATCAAATGATATGATTTAATTTAGATTTAGTTTGCTTGGCAAGGCTGTAGTTACATAGGGTAACAGGCTCATAGGAATAAGTTACCCTGGTGCTGCTTTCCCTTTTTATTCACAGATGAAATTCCTGACTGATGTTGTGCTGCAACTTCCTCCAGTAACTAAGATGTTAAAGCTATTTAACTTTCAATTCTGTGCCAATTATGGCCCCAAGAGAAGGGATTAACTGTTAATTTAGAGGTTGGTGAAAGTGATTGTCTGCCACTGAGAAGGATTTGCTACTTTTAAACTGCCTTTGGCCAGCTGCTAGGCTTAAATAAAGCACCTTTTTTTCTCATTCAATTTCCTTGCGCCAAAGGGGTCAGCATTTTGTTTTGTAAGCGTGTACCCTAGATGAAATATAACTCACTTTTCTGGACGTTTGTGGCCTCTCACCCTTTATTTTTATCCATTTCTAAACTTAGTTTTTTGTTTAAACATTGCTAAAATAAAACCATTTTGGACTACACTCTAGGGTTCAATCTTCCCAGTGTTTGTGGTATAGTATAGTTTTTTTTCTCTGAAGACAAAGTAGAACAAAAATTTAAATAAATTGCTACAGCAAATTGGGAAAGTAAATCATTTTTTATGCTGTAACTGGATTTGTCACTTTTAATATGCGCTAGCTGAAAATGGAAATAAAAAGAATTCCGGTTTTAAGAGTGAACAAGGATTCTTATGCATAAATACATTGGTAAAAAAGTGCAATATTTTATCTTAGAAATACTAGGATGTAATATTCATCAACGGACATTCTGAAAACCACTAAACACACCCCGGTGAAATATACATACAGGCATATCCCACTTTTAAGTACACAATGGGGTTTATTTACTAAAGCTAAAAAGCGCAAAATCAAGCTCACTTCTGCATAGAAACCAATGAGCTTCTAACCTCAGCTTGTTCAATTAAGCTTTGGTAATAAAACCTGGAAGCTCATTGGTTTTTATGCAGAAGTGAGCCTGATTTTGCACTTTCCAGCTTTAGTAAATAAACCTCATTGCGTACTTAAAAGTGGGGTATGCCTGTATTTGAATTGTTTTATCTGTCAAAAGGATATCTAATCCTGTTCAGCACAGTTGAATACTGTCCATGAAACTTTTTTTAATTTGCACTACCAGTTACATTTTCATCACAAGCTAAGAAATAATTATGCTCATCAGCACCATCTAATGGCCACAATGCAGTATTTTCCACATTCACACATTCAATTTGCAGAGAATATAGCCTAGAAACATTCAAGTTTGCTCCATTTGTATAGAACAAATTTACCTGCAGTTTTACAGCTATGCAAAGTTTCTATAAATACACCCCATAAAGTATATCTAAAGCCCAAATTAATTGGAAGCAACACAAAAAAAAAAAATAGTATTGACTTTGGATACACTTTGAGGTGCACTCAGAATCTGATGCAGCTCTGCATAGAAACCAGCTTCCAGATTTTATTGTCAAAGCTTTTTGAACAAGCTGAAGTTAGAAGCTAAATGGTTGCTATGCACAGCTGCACCAGATTCTGAATGCCCCAGTTTTAGTAAACCCCCCCACCCCTTTAAGTCTGTTTCCCAACTTGCAGCCCTTTGGAACTTTTTGAGCATCTCTCAAAGTTCCTTTCTTCTTTTATATTGTTAGGCCCCTTACACACAGGGTGGGCTCCATTGGGCCCCATCTGCTTAGCGGGGAATCTGTCCACTGATCACCGCTGAGCAGGTGGATGGCTGGTCTGTGTCCTCTCTGCTTATGCAGAGCGAATACAGATACAACCCGCTCTCCTCTATGGGCGGTCAGATGTAAAAACAGACCCCCTGATCGTTTCTACCAAACTGCTATCCTCATCCATCTGTTTTTAGCAGATAGGATTGGATGTCAGCGGGTGTCAACGGACAGATGTGGACGCTGTATCAATTGCATAGCGTGCGTTCCACTTTCTGGGTCGGGAGTGACATGTGGGAGGGTCAGCTTCCGGTCCGGAGAGTGGAAGGCACGCTATGCAATTGATACAGCGTCCACATCTCGCACAAGAGTAGGGCTTGTTGCCTTATGGGATATGTATAATTTCCATTTAATCGCTGTAAAATATTGTAATTATGAAAATATTTAAAATAGCGTGCAGTATATATATTTAATTGAGCTAACTGAATATATTTCAATTAGCACCTATGAAAGCCCTTTTGTTAATAGCTAGACATTGCGGAGCCCCAAGCTTGGAGAGACAATTCCATTGTGTTAAACCCACTCTCGTCAATGAGTCCCATACTGGGATTTACAATGGATAGTGCCTCACCTATAGTCCGGGGAAAATTCAATCAAATCTCCTTCCCAGATAGAGTCACCAGGATTTGCATGGAAGGGGGCTGACTTATGGAGTAAGCCCTCCAATCATGACCCAAGCTAGGCCAACCTATGGGGTATCAGGATAGAAAGATATACTCAGAGGGCAGGGAGAAGGGAACTCTCTCTTTATGGAAGGATAGCCTCAAAGATGGGTCTAAAGGGGTAACTATGCGAAAAGTCTGTTTGACCTATAACTACACATGCTTGTACTGTAATGTTTTTAGAGGAATATGCTCTATGTCCCTTCATGTAAATACTTTGTATATTTTAACCTACTATTTCCTGCTTGTCTAAGACTATATAGATAGTTTCTGTGTGTTAGATTAGACTTCAACAAATACATAATAAATGTTCATTATGTTAAAGCTTTCACTTCCGGTCAAAAGAACTCTTATTTAACCCATATCATATCTTTGAGATATTAAATCTGAAATATACATTTTGACTTTCGCAAGAGGCTAATGGTTCATTTGATGACATCCAGTCCTGTCATATTGACAGTTTTTTATGTATGCTGCTGTTTTGTAATAAATCACCCAAGGATTTTACTCTCTGAGGAGCTTCTTATCTTCATATATCGCCTGTTGCGTATTCTTTTGTCCCTGGAGCCTTGGAGTCATCACCGGAGGTCACCCAATACAGAGAGAACTACCAAAGGATATCACACTGGGAAGTGGTCCCCATTAATGACCCACAAGCAGGATAGACTCTTCTTGCTGTATGTTGAAGGAGTCCAACACATTTGGTGAGTGCGGATCATTTACTACTCCCAGGAGGTGGATGTACACGGAGCACAACAGCACTTTTTCACAAAGAAAAAACTCTGTTTACACTGATATCCCTAATGCATTTTATTTAATTATAGTCACTGGAAAATGTATTGATAAGATGTTTATTCACTTCTGAAATTGTCATAATTCACAGTCACAGATGTTTATCCAGTTGTGATACAGAACCCTGTCCCCCAGGGTTCTGTGCTGGGACCAATCCTATTTAATTTGTTCATAAACGACCTGGAGGATGGGGGGAACAGTGCAATCTCTGTATTTGCGGACGATACTAAGCTAGAATGCATTAAGATAAAAAACCTTTTTACTTTACAACTCCATTAACTGACCCATGGCACAATTTTAGCATGTAAATTCTATAATTATTGAATGACCCAGTGCCAGTTGTACTTTAACCTCCCTGGCGGTATGATTATTTCAGATTTAAGGTGCTGAAAGCGGTACCATTATTTTGCATGGAAATTTGGCGTTTTATATTGTAGGCCTGTAATTCTTAGGAATAACTTACTTAAATCTGTCCAAACAAGAGTCTAGTAGACATCTCGGGTATGATAAAGTTTCAAACATAAAATCATAAATTATAATATAATAAATAAGTATAAATAATTATATAAAAAATTATATAATAATAATAAATATTATTCAATAATGTAATCAAATCAAAAACACTGAAATTTGCTCAGTTGCAGAATTGTCGCTGTCATTACTTTCAGTGTTTGATGACGAATTTCCCCACAAATCACTATCGCTCAATTCTGAAAGGGATTCTAATTTATTATCGCTGTTTTCTAGCTGGTCTAAAACCACTTTTGACATAAACGGACATTTCTTGGTTGCTATGGACAATCTCCAGTTTCCAGGCAGAAAGAACAGTTTTTATAATATAAAACTGCATGCAGGGCACTGGAAAAACCACTAGGGACAAAGGGGATGTGTAATTATTTGATACAGTACTGTAATCTGTAAGATTACAGTGTACTGTATCTATACTGTGTTTTTCACTTTTTGAATTTGGCGCCGTGCTCCGTCTCCATGTGTCGCAATGCTCGCAGGGAACGGAGCTCGGCACTGTGAATCGAGAGGAGGAGGAGACAGCTCGCAGACACAGCGGGGAGACATCACAGGATCCAGGGGACAAGGTAAGTAACTTTGCCTGGATACTGCGATGCGATCCCGAGTCTGGCTCGGGGTTACTGCTTTTGGTAGTAAAAACTCACCTTGAGCCAGACTCGGGAATACCGCCAGGGAGGTTAATGCCGTCTGGCAGTCGAGCATTGGCAGTTTTGAATGTGCCACTTTTTAAATTTCCTTAGCACCTAGCTTGTTAAAGCGGAGGTCCACACAAAAATGGAAGATCCGCTTTTCGGAACCCTCCCCCCCTCTGGTGTCACATTTGGCACCTTTCAGGGGGGGGGTACAGATACCTGTATAATACAGGTATTTGCAACCACTTCAGGGCATAGACCCCCACGGGGGTTACGCCACTTCCCGTCCCGTCCCCCCCCGCTATCTTCTGGGAGACACATGGGTCCCAGAAGACAGCATGGACCATTTTGATTGCACAGCGCGAGTCGCGCATGCGCAGTAGGGAACCAGGCTGTGAAGCCGCAAGGCTTCACATCCTGATTCCCTTACCGAAGATGGTGGCGGCAGCATCCGAGGGACGGGTCGGCCTCGGGTGCCGACATCACGGGCGCCCTGGACAGGTAAGTGTCCTTATTTTAAAAGTCAGCAGCTGCAGTATTTGTAGCTGCTGACTTAAAAAATAAAATAAAATTTGGTGGAACTCGGCTTTAAGAAGGCCCCCAAAGGAGAAAGGAGCTGACAGCGCTGGTGGGGAACTTCTAGAAGAGGAGGTAAGTGACCTTTCTGTGCAGTATTGTTGCACAGAGCAGGCAAGTATTTCCTCTTTTTTCATTTATTAAAAAAATGCCCTTAGTATTGCTGTAACGTAACAGTGTATTTAACATTCTGCCTGGAGTTTCACTTTAAATTACACATACAAATTACTGTTTGCTTCAAAGGCTAGTCAACATTATCATTTAATCAATTTGTATTGATTTATTTTAACTTGAAAGCTATTTAAAAAAGAATCACTGTCACACACTATAGATCGATCATAATAACAGTGTCCTGGGTATCATGTATAATTACACAACAAAGCTCACTTCATCTGACATATCATGACAACCTAATTAGTAAACATATGAATATATTATGGGACCGGAAAAAATATAATATCATATGCTGATACCTGCTAGTGAGAAGTGATTTAGAATGTATTTCCAAGTAATTGGAATTAATGGAATTGACTGTACCAATAATCAATAAATCAACCACAGAGTGATGTAAATTCAAATTTCATTATTATTGAATTGACATTATTCTGTGGTTGATTTTCTGATTATTGGAACGGTCAATTCCATTTATTCCATTTACTTTAAAAGATCCTCAAAGCAGAGTAAGGCTAAGGGAAGCCCCACTCATGCCCATATGTTCCTCAAGTAGATCCCTTGGCAATAAAATAATTAAAGCGTAACTCCATTTTTGTTGAGGAAAAAACATTCCTCTCTAGGGTGATCGATGTACATTGCAAGTATAGCGGGGTCCTCAATTTAAGGGAAGTGTTTGAGAGGTAGTTTGCTCAAACACCCTAATTTGTCAGGGTTTTTACAACCATTTCTATCCACAGGGAGAGTATCGGTGTATAGTTGCCTGTGGCCTACAGGTGGCGCTGCCATAGTAGGCTAGGGTTGGACCGCTGATACAGTGCTGTGCCTTGTGTGTCCCCTCTCGGCAGCTATACGGTGGGTGTGTTTTACCTGCTGGGCATGCTGGGAGAGGATATAAAAGGGGCAGACGCTGCCTGTTCGGGGTTCTGTCAGCGGGATCCTACCCCAGGTTCTTGTTCCTGTCCGCCCCGGGCAACTTTGGCCCAGGGGCGGGTTGTCATTGGTTCGGTTATTGGGAGTCCTACTCCCAGGGAGTGTTCCGGTTCCATCCTGGGCACCTTAGGTTCAGGGTGAGGTACTATCGCGTTGTTCCTGTCCGCCCCGGGTTTGTAAGCCCAGGAACCGCAGTGGAGGCCTGGGGCCCAGCACCTTCGGCTGGGGTCTGCCAGGGATCGAGGAGTCTCAGGGTGCCGCCTTGCGAGGGGACCTGTGTCTAGGATGAGGAGGCCGGGAAGGAACTCTCCGAAAACCCAGTGCAGAGTCATGGTGACGGTAGGGGCCCGGTAACTCTCCGGAGGGATGTCTTCTCCTAAACAAGGGCCATAGCTAAAGAAGGGGATCAGTTTTCATCAGGTCTGTGGCAGAAACCAACCTCACAGTCTGTGGCAGAGACTGTGCGCCTAGTTAACTTTGCTCGATAAGCTGAGCGAACATATGTAACGTTTGTGCCTGGACCTTATCCACACCTTGTGCTATTCTGTTTCTTACTCCAACCTTTCTTCTATCAGAGACTGTGTTATTGCTAAGAGAAAATAAACTCTGAGTTGGAGTTTCAGCTTGTGTGGACATTCACTTTAATGGGAAGTCAAGGACTTGTCTCTAATTAACATAAAGATGAGAATCAGGCTCTGGAGGTTTTCATGTTCTAACCGTAGAAAGACCCAACAACAACACAGCTCAACCTCTTGCACAGGAGGGTACGGGCTGTTAGTGCGGTGTGCCTCTCTCTTCCTGCGAGGAGCCAATGTTAATGCAGGTAAAGAAAGGGGCCTGTGTGCTACACAAGGATTATAACAACCTACTTTTTAGATTCCTACTTTTTGTTATTCTGAAGAAATCCATGTGTGTTTGTCTGTGCCTCTGTACTCAGTAGGTCTAATGGGAGTGGTTTCATAATTAACTGTTAGATGTGCAGCTGCAGGGCACTAATGAGGAAATCTTCTAGGCCTGCATCTCTTTCGATGTGCTCCTATTAAAAGTATCTCTCCAAAAATGACATTTTTGTTGCACGGGATGCCTGAAATCTGACTTGTATCATAGGCAGACTTCTGGGAAAATTGGTCAAACAACAAAAATGGAAGCGATAAGAAAAATTAATTGTATTTTTTCCTTTAAAGCAGGCAAAACAGATCAACTAAAACAAAATGTATTGATATACTGTATTGATTTTTTGATAAATATATTGTCTTTAATTTGGTTCCAATAAAAAAAAGAGAAAAAATAAATAAATGATTGGTATCAATAAAAGAGCCAGCACTCTGAGCCAAAAATACTTTACTGCTTTCAACGGTGTCTATTACTGTAACACTGAACGTTACTCTTAGAAGTTAGAAGAAAAAGACGACCTCATCAGTGTATCCAGTGTATCGCTGATACTTTACTGTCCAATAAAAGGCTGGGAGAGGAATGGTGACTACTAAAGCTGAATTTAAGAAACCTTTTTTTCTCAGCTACTCAAGAGTTAGATAAATACAATTAGGGGGGACATTTAAAGTGGTATCCCATACCATATTATATTGTGCTACAGTATGTTGTATTTTATTCGATTTTATTTATATTCAGTTTTTCCATTTAGTTAGTCTTTTTGATGCTCCTGAAGAAGCACAAGGCACGCAACACGTAGAGCCTAGGACATTGTATTCATCGAATTTCTGCTACATAACCTTACTTCTGGATTCGATATTATCATTAAATGATTGTTTTTTATCTCCAAGTTTACATACAGTTATCCATTGGTTATGTACAGTATTACTTGTGTAACTTTTTAGAACTATTGACTTCTCAAATGTGGATGTTTTTAACATATTCTTTATGTGTATAATAAAATATCTTTTATATCTATAACCCGTTTGGTTGTGCCTAAAAAGTCCAAGCCTTCTATTACATTTCCTTGTTCCAAATTGATAGGACGCAGCACTGTTTATCCTAGAAGTATCCACAGGACCACTCTGTGTTGATACAATCAATATTTTCCAAGATAAATACAATTACCATGATGTAAAGGGGTCAGACCTGCTGTGTTAAACAGCTGTGGAGCATAAATGGTTGCAGATAAACAGCTACAATTTGTATAGGAGGATTTGCTTCATCTCTGGGTATCACCCAAGGTTAGCCATCTCACTGGGTATCTGTAAGTGCTTACAGACATTTTAAGTAGGCTGACTGCATGAAGCTATATTATCCCGCTAACCTGGGTGGAATGCCGGCCCCATGTACAAGGCCTGGAGCTATCAGGAATAAAAAGCCCTCTCTTGAGTCAAGGTCTTCCCCTGATAAAGTTGAACTGTGTAATACTGAGTCAAAGCCTGGGTTACCAACCCTCCTATATCTATAGTTTCTTCAACTTGCCCTTGCAGGATTCTGAGGCTTAGATGAACCTGCTGGAAGGCAAAATGCAAAATTTTGACTTTTCTTATCAACACAGCTGTTGCCTACTACACATTGGGGTTTATTTATCAAAAAGCAAAATAGTCTGTGCACTTTGCAAATGCAGTTGCACCAATTTTCCCCACAGCTTCCCAGAACATATTCAAGCAAAAATATTTTTTTTTTCTTCTTGCACCTGATTGGATATTCTTTACAAAGTGAAGCTTCATCACATTCACAAAGCTCTGGGGAAAATGAGTGCAAATGAACTCACAAAGTGCAGTCTATTTGCATTTAGTAAATCAACCCCACTGTGTCCCTTATAGACTTTAATAGTGCCGTTCTTCGAGTACTTCTAGAGACCAGCCAATAGGCTGTATCTGTGGGAGTCTTCCACCCATCGTACAATATGCATGCTTAGCTCTAACTCCAGTTTGATTTTGCATGAGATGCCGGAGAAAATTATGCACTAAAGACATTTCTACAACAATACATCTATTAGTAGGAGATGTCTGGCCAATCTTCCGTTTCATTTTTACAAAACAATGAGGTGTGAGTGATGCTGTATGTGAGCATGCAACATTGATCTTTCATGCAAACCACAAATCTATATTATTCTTTCAGACATAAAATAATAGAACTCTAACAATGTAAACTGCTTATTGAAGATAACAATCCTGTCCTACCTACAGTTGGCATTTGATGTATTATTCTTGCAGGGTCATATATTGTTTTTGTTTTTTATATTAAATGTAGGACTGACTCAAATCTAATATTCACAATGACATTGACGTAAATCAAACCTGTATAATCTTTGGGTACTATGCTCTTAGCATAATTGTCCTGCTGTTTTATGTTCACGGGTCTTTCTGCAATGCTTGATTATTTAGAAAGTAATTTAATTTATTACCGGGATTTATAAAAAAAAAGAATTTACAAAGTGCTTTACATACTGTACAAACATTAACCGATGCACTCAAGGAGCTTACAATCTGAGGTCTCAATCTCACATGCATATATACACATACTAGGGCCAATTTGTACAGGAGCCAATTAACCTGCCAGTATATGTAGGCATGTAGGAGTAAACCTGAGTACTTGGACAACAAGAAAACGCCATGCACCCCAGAACTGGAAGGCACTAAGTCAGTCCAGTTTGACCAGCTAAAGCCATTGATGGTAAATTTCCTAGGGAAATGCATAAATATTGTATATATTCTGAAAACAGCATTTTATTTAACCTGTCCAGCTATCTCCTATATTATCCAGCTTTAGACGTTCCCAAAAAGTTAATTTCTATCCCACCTCCACCTAACAAACTGTACTTTATTTTTCCATCAGCTCAGTCCTCATGTATTACCTTTTGTATCACTTAACTCTCCATTTTAGATTGTAAGCTCTCACGAGCAGAGCCTATATTTAATGCTACTGAAATCGCAAATACCGTATAAGACTAGTATAATAATAATAATATTATTAATAATAAACTAAAATACTACCTGGGCCCTACTGAGGGTGCCGGTTCACACAGGGCGGCTTCAAAGTCACTCGACTCTCGTCCGACTCTGAAGCCGCCCCGTACATCGCGACTTCAGCGCGGCTTGCAAAACGACTTCTGTATAGAAGTTATTGCAAGCTGCTCCAACGTCACCCCAAAGTAGTTCAGGAACCTTTTTCTAAGTCGGAGCGACTTGGGTTGCTCCTATTAGAACGGTTCCATTGCAATGCATGGAGCGCGTCTTGTCAGACGGCTAAGTCAAATTTTATCTTTTATTTGCATTTATTTAACCATAAGCCTAATGCCGCGTACACACGGCCATTTTTAATGACATTAAAAAAAATGTTTTTCTCTACGTGATTCTTCTGAAGCCTGCCTTGCCTACACACTATCGTGGAAAAAAATGCTTGAGCAAAGCGCGGTGACTTACAACACGTTCAACAACACGTACGACGGCACTATAAAGGGGAAGTTCCATTCGGATGGCACCACCCTCGTGTTAGTAAAGTTTGGTGAGAGACGATTTGCGCTTTTCAGCCTCGTGCTTTTCAGTCCGTTACAGCGTGACGAATGTGCTATCTCCATTACGAAGAGCTAGTTTTACCAGAACGAGCGCTCCCATCTCATAACTTGTTTCTGAGCATGCGCGTTTTTTTCCCATCATTAAAGCGTACACATGGCCGTTTTTCACAATGAGAAAAACGACGACGTGAAAAACGCTGAGAAAAAATAGAGCATGTTTTAAATTTTTAATGGCCATTTTTCTCTTTGAGAAAAATGCTCTGGAGCTTACACACGATCGTTTTTAATGACCAATTTAAAAAATTGCATTTTTCTCGTCATGAAAAACGGTCGTGTGTACGCGGCATAAGACGAAACATCAGCACATCACCGATGATGAATAGGATTATTGACCAGTATTGGTCATAACTTGGTGATAATTTGGCAAACTGACAGACTGGTTTGGTATGTGGGTTGTCTGGTTCTCTAGACTCTGTGATCCCCTGTAGACTTTTTCTTATCTGCTCCCATCCTGAGGGAAGTGTACTGCAGTGGAGGCCTCCAATGCTCAGCAGAAGGCTTAATCTACTTATAATAACATGTAAGCAACCGATTAGATGCATTATAAATAGTTAAATGTACTACAAAGGATAATATGTCAAATTGATGTATATGGAAGTGTCTGTTACAATGTTATATGTATGGCATCATGCTATTTGATGTATAAACAATGTTGTGCTTCAGTATAGTGACTGTTCTGTTTTACATAACACAGAAATCACAATCCCTGGAGGGCACAGTAACCATTGAAATGCGTTGGTCTATGCCTGGACCCCACAATATGCTAAGCATGCAAGATATTATTAATGAAAAATGTTGTAACTATATTTATACAGTATGCTAAAAGGTGTGGGTGACCAGGGCATTATATGAAGGATTTTATATTTATATAGATCATATTTTATACAAATGGTCTTTGTTGTAAATATTTGTTGGAATATAGTGGCCTTATGATGTCCTATAAAGAAAACAAGTACCTTACTTCTTAATGTTGGTATAATCATTTTTAATGGACAAAAAAATAAATATAAAAAGTCTTATGTGGTAAAAAATGTATGTGTACGGTTCGTATGTTTGATTCGGAACCTTTAAAGTCCCATTATTTAGAAACAATATTTTTGACCTGATTATCCTGTCAATAAATCTGTCTGTTTTTTTTTTTTTTAGTTTCCCTTAAAGCGGAAGTAAACCCATCTATTTTATAGTTTCAAAAAACAGTTAACATTCCAGGCATGTCGAAAATGCTAGCTGTCACATTGGTTGTGCTCTCAACCAAACTGTCAAACCATCCAATGACCGGTGTCATAATGGATCACATGTGCAGCATTATGGCAGCTGCAGATTAAACAGAGGCCAAGATGGCAGCTTCCTTGGCTGAAAACAATAGGAGGGTTTACTTCCACTTTAATAGACACTAATGTTTGTGAAATCACACACCAGCATTGTCACTCAGTGGATATAGTAGTCTTACACAGAGTTGGATTAAGGCCAAATAGGGCCACAGGCAAAGTATCAATTATGGGTCCTCCTGCTTCAGTCACCAATACTGGTGATACTTTTTACATGTCATGTGCACACCCAAATATAACCCATTTTTTGGAGCACTGTGTCACCACACATGCATGTGTAAATGTTTTTTAGGGCTCCGGTGGTAGCAAACAGTATCCATCACATTCACTTGCTATGCAACAGGTATAATGCCATAGTAAGAGGCACACTCTAAGGCAGCCTTAAAGAGGAAGTAAACCCTGGTGGGTTTTCCTTAATTTCTTCTTTCCTGCAAAGTAAAGGCAGTGGGGGTTATTTACGAAAGGCAAATCCACTTTGCACTACAAGTGCAAACTACAAGTGCAAAGTGAAATTGAGATTTCAGATTTAGACTTACAGAGACTGCACTTCCAAGTGCACTTTCAGTGCAATTTCACTTGTAGTGCAAAGTGGATTGGCCTTTCGTAAATGACCCCCATAGTGTGCTAGTATACATCGCATACTAGCACATTATGTGACACTTATCTGCAAATAAAGCCTTATTATAGGCTTACCTATAAGTACAACTTGCAGAGGGAGGTAGTAAAAACAGCATAACCAAGCATTGCTATTCCTTACAGCGTATGCACATGGAGGGCCATGTTTACCCCCGCATGGGGATGCACAGGTGTACCATATATCCCCGGGCAGGCAGTCCCATTGGTGTCAATTGGGATGCAGCAGCAGGGACAGAGTCAGTCCTCCCAAACTGATATCTGTGCGAATGCACAGGTTCGAACGCAGATAGTGTAAGCTCGGAAATGCACACCTCACATACCTGCATACACCAATGTTAAGTTGAAAGCAGCGGCTGTGTCCATGCAGCCACTGAGCCCCAACACATCAATAGGACTGCCTGCACAGGGATGCACGGTACACCTGTGCATCCCCATGTGGGTAAACACGTCCTCGCATGGGCATACGCTGTAGTATGCCCTATGTGAATGAGGCTTTACTATGTTTTTTTTTAATTCATATTATTTTTGTACATTTTTTTATGTATTTTATTGGTTTACAGCACTGTTGGGGGGCTTTGGTGAGATCTCAGGGGACTAAACAGACCCATGATGTCTTTATTTTTTTGAGACAGAGAAATGGACTGAGGTCCCTTTCTCTACAACCTCAGCTGCACTGCAATTGAGTGTAAAGGAAGCCTAGGTGCATCCTGTTTATTCACAAACTGAAGCATTGTAAACAATGTTTATTATGCTTTAATGATGATACTAATCACTCACTGTGTTTATTCGGGAAGGGAAGGGGCTGCTAAACATGATATGTTTGCCCACCCACCCTGCTCTCTACCCTAAAACCGGTTCCTTGTCAAGTCTAGCACAGTAGTTGACAGCCGGCGGGAGGATGGGGAGAGGAATCAGGCCAGAAGTTATGGGGAAACTATCGCTTGTGGCTTCCCTACAGTACCTGAAGGTGGCAGGAGGGAGAGGAGAAGAAGCTGACAGTATTGCAGGGGGGCAGGGGGTAGATGATACAGTGGCAGGGGATCGTGAGTCTGGGGGAAGGAGATAGGGCAGAGCAGCAGCAGCAGCGGCAGAGGGGGCGGGGGGGTCACATTTTATGTGAATAATTGTGCTATCCTTTTGTTCATCAGAGTCTGCTGAACACTTCTGCTATAAGTTTATAGCTCAAGTTCAAGATGGGGATGAATGCCAGCAACAGAAAAATTAACGAGCTTGCCTAGGCATTTCTGTGCTGCTGTAGAGTTTTCTATTTAGATATACTTTAAAGTGGTTGCAACCACTTTTGCCTACAGGTAAGCCTAAAATAAGGCTTACCTGTAGGTACCGTCAATTTCTCCTAAACTTGCAGTCTAGGAGATATTCACTGTATACGCATGTGCCGACCTCATCGGCACAGGCACACTGAAGAAACGGTCCGTACATGCAGTTTCTTCAGCTGTTTTGCCATTACTGGTGGCTCCCGCATGCATGCGTGATTGGCTGGAGCGCGCATGCGAGATTGGCTGGAGCCGCGATGACGTCACTCCTGCGCATGTGCGCGGGAGTGACGTCATCGCAGCTCCAGCCAATCACAGCGCCGGAGCCCGCGAACCCAGAAGTAACATTCCAGAGACATGTCACCCGTCACAGAGGTGTACAGGGACCACTGCAACAGCTTCATTCTAAGGTAAGTATTTCATAATGAGCTAGTATGCAGTGCATACTAGCTCATTATGCCGTTGTCTTGCAGGTTGTTTTTTTTTTTTTCCTAGGGTTTACAACCCACTTGTGTATGTACTAAATGTAATGAACTTTTTTTTATTTGCTCCCTTGTGGTCTGTTAAAATACCATTGTAAGATTTGTATAGTTTTACGATGAGTTAAAAAAACACCTGTTGATCCTGCCATAATCTTGTCAGCTGATAATTTCAGGTGCTTTTACCCTCTTATCAGTTCCCAGCTATCTGTGATAACTACAGAACCCTTCCTCTTGATGTAAAGCGGGGCAATCCTATCCTAGGATGAGAATGCTGCTTCTATACAGATACAATATGGTGAGTGAGTGTTATCACCTTAGGTCAGGCAGGGTGTTACTCACAGGATCAGGTGAAAATATAGGCAAAAAAAGCCTGATAAAATGTAATTAATAAAGTCACCACATCTAAAGACTGATGAGCTGCAATATGTCACATTTTTGTTCTTGGGTTTAGATATGCTTTAAATCTACCTTCACATTTATACATTGTGTTAACTTTCCTGTAATTTTCTTGCAGTTCCATTCATTCTAAATGGGACCCCAACATACAAATACAGTAGGGACTGATGGACCTGTAGTGTGTTTCATTCAAATGTTGCTGTACAGTAGGTTGGGTTTCACCTGTATTGTGATGTGTTGGCAGCCCATTTAGAAATTATGGGTTGTGTGAACACAATATATGCTAACGCATTACATAAAATGTACTAATGCAACCCTTCACAACACTGAGGTGTGAAACGGCCCTAAATGATTATTTCTAAGATAATGTCACCACCCATGCCGATACCCATGGGGTACAATCTAGGGCAAATGGTCATCATCAAGTTGGATATTCCCATATGGCCATCGTGTCCACTTTTATTCATAATTTTTTTCTTCTTTTAAGTTCCGAAAACCACACACATCACCTTGGCTAAGGGATCTACCGGTATACATCTTGGTGTAAATGATTATTATACAAGTAATAAAAGCCTGATGTCTGAAAACTAGCTGAACAGATCACATTGATGACAGGAAGGGATTATTAGGATAGACCAGGAGTTTCCTTGCAACCAAGAATATGGAATCCCTGATGACCACTGCAACATATGTTAAAGTGTTAAAGTGGTTGTAAACCCACTTAGACAACTTGCACCGACAGGTAAGCCTAGATTAAGGCTTACCTGTCGGTGCAAGAAATATCTCCTTAACCTACGCGGTTAAGGAGATATTTGCTATAAACACAGCGCCGATGGCGTCACACGCATGTGCACTAGCATCAGTGCCGGTTTTCTGAATGGGATCTTGCCGGCCCGAGCGCGTATGCGTGTGACGATATCGCCGCTCCGGCCAATCACAGCGCCGGAGCGGCAATACACTGACGGCAGTGACGGGACATTGAGGAAAGATGGTGGTGGCAGCGGCGGAGGGGAACGAGGAGCAATTCGGGGGCTTCGATCTCAGGTAAGTCATTCATAATGAGCTAGTATGCTATGCATACTAGCTCATTATGCCTTTCTTTTGCAGGTTTTTTTTTTTTTTAAACATGGGTTTACTTCTTCTTTAATTGCTCACATTATCACACTCTGCACGTCTCATAGCTTTGATAGGATACTGAATGAATATACAGCTCTCTTCAATGTAGGAAAGAAACCTATTCAGCTTGTCTGATTAGGGAAAACAAAGTCATTAAGCAAGCAAGATTCCCAGAGATGGTCTGAGCAAGAAGCTCAGATGGGATCGATTTTCAAGCAGATTTTCACAATTGAAATTGATGATATTTTTTTTCTTTTGGTAAAAAGAGTAGAATTGATTTGAGATTCATTTGCTGGGTGGACAGAGTATGAGTTGATCTTTCCCTTTCCTGCTTCAGATTTTCATTTGTACCAGCATTTGAAAACGCAGTATTATCTTTTTTTTTTTGTAAAATCATTTTTATTAAGTTTTCAACACACAAAAATAGCCCGCATATGGGCCAGACAGTTGCCCACACAGGGGCCATAGTCCCGCTACAGGAACAGGTCATAGCAGGGGACAACAGTAAACATACACAACCTACTAAACCTACAACCCCAATATGGGGAGGGGGATCAGTTCAGGGTGAACATTGCTCAAAGTGGTATCAGGAGGAAATAGCATCCTGGGGGGGGGGGGGGAATCGATCAACACCCCAACAGGCCAGCTGGTGACTGCTGGCCTAGACACTCGTCACTGCAGCATTAGCCGTGGTAGCATCGTCCAACCAACATGTCCATATCTTCTCGAACTTTTGTGGGCAGCCCCTACCGGAGTAGGTGTCCTTATAGAGGGGTAAACTAGCATTAACCAGGTTTTTCCAAAACCCGACAGAGGGGGGAGATGACTTTTTCCAATGCATCGTGATAGCTTTACGAGCATAGTAGAGTAGCAGGGAGATGAGTATCTTTTTTGATCGGAGTACCGGCAGTTGTTCCACCAGTCCCAGCAGACAGTATCTAGGGTCATAAGCAACATGAGTTTTTGAGACCTTAGCAATTACCCGGAGAACTTCCGCCCAATAGTGGGCTACCGCCGAGCAGTCCCAGAAGATGTGGAAAAAATTCCCCACCTGATGTGAGCAGCGCCAGCACTCCGAGGAATGTGACGGTGACATCCGGTGCAGTCTATGAGGCGTATAATGTGCTCTGTGTACAATTTTGTATTGTACAAGTTTATCCCGTGCTGAGACTAGATGGGAGAAGGGAAAGTCCCAAATCTCCCTCCAGTCGTCCTCGTCCAGCCCCGGTATGTCCGCCACCCATTTCCTGCGGAGGGAGGACAACTCGGGGGCGACGGCAGCCAACAGGGACCCATAGAGTTGGGATGTGGGTTTCTCCAGGTCCTTCACTCGAAGGGTGGATTCGAGCTCAGAATATTCCAAGACAACCGGTTGGCCCAAGAACTGACATCTGAAGGCATGGGCAATTTGCAGGTACCTGAAATGGAGCTGTGGAGGCACCTGAAAATTAGCGCGTAAAACATGGAAGGGGGAAAGCTCCCCGTTAGTGATCACATGCTTGAGAGTAAGAACTTTGTATTTGGCCCAGGCCTGCGGATCGGGGATGGTGTTGAACTGCGGGAGGTTGGGATTCAGCCACAGGGGGGTATGGGGAGACCAGGAGTTAGGCTGGGGTGTCCTCAGCTCCTCTCCCACCCTCCATGCCCGCAAGGTGGTTCGCATAGAAGGTGTGAGATGGTGGGGCGTCCTAGGACCCCTAAACAGCAGCCCCTGCAGGGCCTCCAGAGACCCCACTATAGCCGCCTCCAGCACCACCGCAGAATTGGTCAAGTCCGGGTGCAGCCACCAATGGGCGGTCACGAGCTGGGTGGCCAAGAAGTACTTGTGACAGTCAGGGAGAGCCAAGCCTCCATTGTCCACAGGCCTGGTCAAAGTAGCGTATTTAAATCTAGGTGGCCTAGGCCCCCAAATAAAGGTGAGCAAGAGCCGCCTTAGAGAATTAAAGAAAGCCTTGGTCAACCAATGCGGGGAATTCCGAAAAATATAAGCAAATTTAGGGAGGACTTTCATTTTAAGAAGGTTAATACGGCCAATGAGGCAAAGGGGGAGATTGCTCCATGCCTTCAGTTTGGTCCTAACTGCCACCAGGACAGGGTCAAGATTGAGCCGCACAAAGTCTGTACTCTCTTTGGAGAAAACAATGCCTAGGTAAGTAAACTGATCGACCCACTGAAGCGGAAGGGGGGGGGGGTGAGGAGGACCTGGCCCCCTCATCCACCGGGAACAGCTGAGACTTGTGCCAGTTCACTCTCAGCCCAGTGAAGGCGGAAAAGGCTTCCATGATCCCAAGAGCACCCCGCAGAGAATCACCAGCATCGTTCAAAAAAAGCAGGAGGTCATCTGCGTAGAGAGCCACTCTCTCCTCCAACCAGCCCACCCTAAGACCACGGATCTCAGCCGAGCTCCTAAGGGCTTCTGCAATAGGTTCCATGGCCAGGGCGAAGAGGGCCGGGGAGAGAGGGCATCCCTGTCTGGTGCCCCTCTGGAGGGAGAACGGGGGAGACAAGGTGCCACTGAGCTTGATACGCGCCAACGGATCAGTATAGAGCGTACACATCCAATCAATGAACTTAAGAGGGAATCCCATTCTCCTAAGCACCTCCCACAGATAAACCCACTCCACTGTATCGAACGCTTTCTCCATATCAAGTGTGGCAATAGTCCTAGTACCTTGGTTGTCATGTGGAGCATGGATGTTAGAAAACAGCTTACGAATGTTTACATCTGTGGATCTACCGGGCATAAAGCCAGTTTGGTCAGAGTCAATCAAGGATTTAATAACCTTGCTAAGTCTAGTGGCCAGTAGTTTGGTAAGAATTTTTAAATCACAGTTAAGGAGGGCAATCGGCCTGTAGGAGGCACACAGCCTAGGGTCTTTATTAGGCTTTGGGATGAGAACAACATGCACTTCTCTCATGGAGGGCGGTAGGGAGCCCTGTTGCAAGCAGGCCTGAAACAGCTGTGCCAGCTTAGGGGCAATAAGTTCAGCATGGGTGCTATAATAGTCTATGGGAAGTCCATCTGGGCCCGGGGCTTTGCCTGTTGGGAATGCGGGGAGCGAAGAGACATACAGGGAGGTATAGAAAGCTGTAAATGCAGAGAGAATATCCTCCTGAGAGTGGACCAAAATGCCATCATTCGTGAGGATCTCTGGTATGACTGTCGAGGGCCTATCCTGCTGCGCTAGTAGTGCAAGCAGTTTGCTATTCTTGTCCCCAAACTCAAAATATTCCTGTCTACTACGTTATATACCCAACCTGGTAATTTCGGACACTTGGAGATGAAGTTCCCGCCGAAGCGAGGACAAGCGATCAAAATTAGAGGCCGTAGCTGAGTCAGTGTATTTAGTCGTGGCCTCATCAACCCTGTGCTGCAGGCTAGAGACAGCGTCTCCAAGCTCCGCCTTCACCACAGCCACAGCAGAGATATATTGTCCCCTGCCGTGAGCCTTGGAGGCATCCCACGTCACCTCCAGGGAAGCCGACCCCTGATTGTGTGCCCAGAACTCCTGCAGGAGAGGAGAGACTCTATCATGGACCGCCTCATTGTTAATCCAATGGGGCTGCAGCCGCCACATGGCTTTGTCCCGGGACCTGTCAATCTTAACGGTCAATTTAAGTGGATGGTGGTCGGAGAGGCCAGAGGGGAGGTAGCTCGCCTCACAGACACGAGCTAATAGGGAAGAGTTGGCAAAAGCCAAATTAATTCGAGATGAGGTTTTAAATGTGGCTGAGAAGCAAGAATACATTCTGTCACGAGGGTGAAGCCACCTCCAAACCTCCTGAAACTCTGTCGCCTGGGCCCATGTACCTAGATCAGAATTAAAGGTCGGCTGGGGAGTAGGTCTATCCAGGTCTCGGGACAAAGTGGCATTGAAGTCTCCCATGAACAGGACATGTGCAGGGCAATGCGGGGCAAGCCTCTCGTATAGCGTGTAAAGAATCTGAATCTGGCTCGGCGGAGGCAAATAGATATTTACAATGACATATTTCTGTGCGTACAAACTCAATACAACCATAACAAATTTACCCTGGGGATCTAAATGGACATCATGAATTATACACGGAATTCGTTTACTAATTAGAATAGAGACCCCGCGGGAGTATGAAGAATAGGTTGCATGAATAGCCCTCTGCACCCAGGGTTTTTTCAAAGCAAGGACCTTACTGCCAGTCAAGTGGGTCTCCTGCAGCAGCACTATGTGTGGGTTGTGCATTTTCAAATATTGGAACAAGATCGATCTCTTATACTTGGAGTTAAGCCCCCTGACGTTCCATGACAGAATGGTCAGCAGCTCAGTATCTGGGGGAGCCATCATGAAACACCAGAGGGAAATAGGCACAGGATGGACCCAGGAGGCCCAGACCCATTGGGGAGAGAAACAACAGCAAGCAAAGTCATTGGGATCTGAGTCCAGTAAAACATTTGAGCAGCATAGTGTACATTGAGAGTAGCAAAATATAGAAACCCCTCACCCCAGAACAAGTAACTCCCTACCCAGACATCATACAAACCTGGTTCAAAGGCCAAAACAAACAGGGGCCAGAGAACCGTAAAAACTGATGCAGGGTTTCGTCCCAAAACAAAAACGAACATAGAATCTTCAGGCCACAAGGGCCCCTAGAAGACGGCCCACCGGGCCAGGGGGGGGGAGGTAGAAGCACTTCCCGGGGTATCCTTCTCGGGACTGTGGGAGCAGTCCAAAGTGTAGGAAGGTGAGGGATGTCAGAGGTCACTTGTATACCGTGGTGTGGCCGAGCTGCACCGCTTCTGATGCAAAATAGGAAATGGTGAAAAACAGGATACCATCATGAAGAGGGCAAGGTAGAACAGTAGGACAACTCGAAGAACTCTTGGATCAACAGGAATCCAGCCAGGCAGCAGCTGCAGCAGGGGTCTCGAAGAAACGGGTAGAGTTGCCATCAATCACCCGGAGCTTGCTGGGGAACAGAAGGCTGTACTTTAGGCCCTTCTCCCTGAGGCACTTGCGTACCTCAGTGAAGGTGCGGCGTCTTTGCTGTATTTCAGGAGAGTAGTCAGGATACAAGGAGATTCCGGAGTTTTCATATTTAAGCTCCCCAGCGTTTCTGGCAGCAGCAAGCAGTCTGTCTCTGTCCCGATAGTTCAAGAGCCTGAGCAGGAAGGGTCTAGGTGGCGCCCCCTGGATAGGTGGGGTAGTGGGGACTCTGTGGGCCCGCTCCACTACAAACGTGGGGGGAGATCCTTGAGGCCTAGCAGGGTGGTAAGAAACTTCTCAGTGAATTCAGCAGGATTGGCACCCTCAGCCCTCTCGGGGAGACCCACCACCCGCAGATTATTCCTCCTGAGTCTGTTCTCAATGTCAATTGATTTCTCCTGCAGAGCCTGTACCTGTCTCTGGAGGATTCTGAGATCTCTCGAGTCCTCCCTCACCGTGTCCTCCACCTGGGAGATGCAGGACTCTGCCTCCGACATCCGGGTCCAGAACCGGTCCATATCCCGGCGCAGGAGGCCCACCTCCATGGACACCGCGTCTATCTTGGTGGTTAGCGTGTCTTTAAGTGAGGTAATCGCCGCCAACAGGTCCGAGTTGGATGGCGCCGCGTCTCCCATACCTGCAGCCGCCATCTGTGTGCCCGCCGCGACAGAGAATGGAGAGGGAGGGGGAGAGCGTGTGGGCAAGATGGCCGCCGATGGGGGAGAGCAGGCTGCAGGCGGCTGACGTTTGCTGTACTTGCGGCATCCAGGAGCCATTCAGGAGGACCCGGGTGGGAGCGGAGAAGTGTGGAATCTCTCAGATGTCCTTCGGGCTGAAAATAAGGAATAATCCCGGCGCTAGGATAAAGGTAAGGATTAGGCAGAAGCGGAGCTGAGCCACCACACGTCCACTCGGCTTCACATCCGGACACGCCACGCAGTATTATCTTTAGTTCAACCAGAGAGCAGGAGTAAATCATTGCACAGCCGAGTTCTATACACAACTCTATCAGTGGAAGTAAAGGGGTGTGTATATATATGTGTATTTATATATATATATATATGTATTGTACAGGACGCCAAGGTTGGGTCCTGGACGGGTGCTATATAGCACCAATATTTGGGTTGTGGTCCCTTTAAGGAGTGGTGATGGTGTTCAGGAGGTCACCCAGAATGGGTGAGGAATTCCTGGCAAAAGAAGTAGTCCAGAGAGGACTGGCTCGCAGTCCTCTTTGTCTTGATAAAGAGTTATTTTGGGCCCGGAATTTCGGAGGCTCTAAAGTGATATTCGGATGGGATAGAGCCTCCACTCCTGACCACTGGGAGTCAGCACACAGGGGGTTAAAGGCTTCCAGGAAACATCTCATAAAACAGGAAGTGGTGCTAGAGGTGTTGTGGAAGGAGTATGGGGATTGCACCTGTGAAGATGAGCTGTGTGTCTGCTGGGAGCTTTTAAAGATTCAACAAGGGCTCTGGAAGTTCCCTCTGGGGAATAAGAGGGATTTAAGTGACCAAGTTTTTCAAAACCTGCTAATCTACTGGGATTTTCACGCACAACTATATTCTAGGGTTTACAGAGAATGGCCCAAAAAAGTGAAAATATCCAGTAAATGGCAGTTGTTTGGAGGAAAATGCATTGTTGATGTCAGAGGAGAATGGGCGGGCTGGTTTGAGATGATAGAAAGGCAACAGTTAAGCCTCGTACACATGGTCGGACTTCCATCGGACTTTTCCGTGGATTTTTGTCCGAACAGAGTTGGTCGGGAACACCCATAACATACACACCACAGGACTTTTCTGCAAACTTTCCCAAAACTTTTTCCAACATCACTTAGTTTTTCTGCTCTTTACTGCCACCCTTTGGTCAACTTCTGCTATTGTTGGTTGATTTTAACATTATTTGTTTTGTCCGTCGGACAAAAGTCCGATGGTTTTCTGTACACACGGTCGGACTTTGCTCCATCTGACTTTTGTTGGCCAACAGTTTGTTCGTTTGCAGACCGAACTTTTGTCCGATGAAAACCAAAAAAGTTTGTCCGATGGAGCGTACACACAGTCGGATTTTTTGTCAAACTTGCTCAAAAAGTCAGACCGTGTGTACGGGGCTTAACTCAAAAAAACACTTGTTACAACCAAAGTATGCAGAATGCACAACACATGGAACCTTGAAGCAAATGGCCAACAGCAGCAGAAGACCACACTGAGTGCCACTTCTGTCAGCTAAGAACAGGAAACTGAGGCTACAATTTGCACAGGCTCACCAAAATTGGACAATAGAAGATTGGAAAAACGTTGCCTGGTCTGATGAGTCTCGATTTCAGCTGCAACATTTAGATGGCAGGGTCTGAATTTGGTGTAAACAACATGAAAGCATGGATCCATCCTGCCTTGTATCAGCAGTTCAGGCTGGTGGTGGTGGTGTAATGGTGTAGGGGATATTTTCTTTGAACGCTTTGGGCCCCTTAGTACCAATAGAGCAGTGATTGCGAACCTTGGCACCTCAGATGTTTTGGAACTACATTTCCCATGATGCTCATGCACTCTGCAGTGAAGTTGAGCATCATGGGAAATGTAGTTCCAAAACATCTGGGGTGCCAAGGTTTGCGATCACTGCAACAGAGCATCGATTAAATGCCACAGCCTACCTGAGTATTGTTGCTGACCATGTCCATCCCTTTATGACTACAGTGTACCCATCTTCTGATGGCTCCTTCCAGCAGGATAATGCACCATGTCACAAAGCTCAAATCATCTCACCACTGGTTTCTTGAACATGACAACGAGGTCACTGTACTCTAAGGTGACCAGATTTTTTAAATGAAATCCGGGGACATATTTTTTTTTTTTTTTACTAGTAATGGCGGCAATCAGCGACTCTCTGACTGTCACCGCCCGCCTCACAGCCTGTCAAGTCTTACTCTCCAGGCCCCGGCTACTACTGGGTGGGGAGCGGAGGAAGATCAGGGAAGGCAAGGAGATAAACAGGCAGGCGGCTGGCCGGGACCTAAGCCAAGGCAGAACAACATGCGAGCGGAGCTGAATGGGCACCTGAAACTGAAGAAATATTCCCTCCGCTCCGACCAGCACATGATCATCAGAAAGGGGCACAGATAATGGAAAAATACAGCCCCCTAAGCTAGTAGGAGCGGCGGAGCGCAATTTTTTTTTAAATTCTGCACTGACTGTCTTTGAAATTGCCCCAACCCCTGTTCAAATCCAATCCGGGGACAAAACCGGGGACAGACTTGGTCCAGGGACAGTGCCCTGAATCCGGGGACTGTCCCCGGAAACTGGGGATGTCTGGTCACCCTGCTGTACTCCAATCGCCTCCACAATCACCAGATCTCAATCCAATAGAGCACCATTGGGATGTGGTGGAACGGGAGATTGGCATCATGGATGTACAACCGGCAAATCTGCAGCAACTGTGTGATTCTATCATGTCACTATGGACCAAAATCTCTGAGGAATGTTACCAACACCTTGTTGGATCTATGCCACAAAGTCCAAACCAGTACAAGCAAGGTGTACCTAATAAAGTGGCTGCCGGGGAGTGTATGTGTATGTATATATACACATACATTGTATTGAAAGGAATTTAATGTTCTTGTGTGTCTTATATATAGCAAGATACACACTTCCCATTGATATAGACTTCTAGGAACATAAACATCTGTACAAAGCATGTTAAACATAACAACCATTCAGGCACCTGTAACTATGTAACTATGTAGACACCCATATGGCTCCTGGAGAGATACATACTATAAATCATATATAAACAGATACCTTTGTTTAGCTCTTGTTCTTGTGAATTGTAAATAACTGCAGACTTGTATATGTTCTCTTATAGGACATGCACCTAACCCCAGAAAAATGCAATTGTAACACCACAAGTGATATACAAGATGTTTAGGTTTATGTGGCTGTGGACGGTAATCCTTTTTAAACCACATAATACAGATGTTGTATCAAGAACAGTTCCTATTTAGATGTATTGACTATACATTAGCACTGCAGGTATATGCATCCCCATACGATATCATACATACAAATGACACCATTTACATCAGTGGCGGCTGGTGCTCAAATTTTTGGGGGGGGGGCAAACAAACTGAAAAAAAAAAAATCATCAATTGCCGCTAGGGATGAGCTTCGTGTTCGAGTCGAACATACGTTCGACTCGAACATCGGCTGTTCGATCGTTCGACGAAGATCGAACGATTTGGGCCGTTCGCGCCAAATTCGAGTGACGCGAACGGCCCACAATGCACTACGCCATCGCAGTGTCATCCAGGCGCTGTGATTGGCCAAGCATGCACTGTGACCCCGCATGCTTGGCCAATCACAGCGCCGGCAGCGAGGAGAGCAATGATTGGCCACAGGCAGGATGCCTGTGGCCAATTATTGCTGAGGGGGTTTAGTACACGCCCCACACTATAAAAGGCCGCCAGCACGGCGGCCTAGTGTAGTGTGTTCCGGAGCAGGGATAGAGCAGCATAGGCAGGGACAGTGACTTTTATTTCTTTCTTGCTTAACCTGGATTCCTTTAGTTTAGGGAAAGAGAAGGATAGGTAGGGAGAGTGTCAGTGTGTTTTGTGCTTGTGCTATATTGTGCTTAAAAAAAACATTTTTTCTAGGGACAGAAAACTGTAGGTAGGGAGAGTGTGTCAGTTTCTTTCACTGTCAAAGTCCTTGTTTCCAGGGACCTGGAAGGACAGTGAGTGAATTCTCCTTGTGCTATATTGTGCTTAAAAAAAACATTTTTTCTAGGGACAGAAAACTGTAGGTAGGGAGAGTGTGTCAGTTTCTTTCACTGTCAAAGTCCTTGTTTCCAGGGACCTGGAAGGACAGTGAGGTAATTCTCCTTGTGCTAAATTGTGCTTAAAAAAAACATTTTTTCTAGGGACAGAAAACTGTAGGTAGGGAGAGTGTGTCAGTTTCTTTCACTGTCAAAGTCCTTGTTTCCAGGGACCTGGAAGGACAGTGAGGTAATTCTCCTTGTGCTAAATTGTGCTTAAAAAAAACATTTTTTCTAGGGACAGAAAACTGTAGGTAGGGAGAGTGTGTCAGTTTCTTTCACTGTCAAAGTCCTTGTTTCCAGGGACCTGGAAGGACAGTGAGGTAATTCTCCTTGTGCTAAATTGTGCTTAAAAAAAACATTTTTTCTAGGGACAGAAAACTGTAGGTAGGGAGAGTGTGTCAGTTTCTTTCACTGTCAAAGTCCTTGTTTCCAGGGACCTGGAAGGACAGTGAGTGAATTCTCCTTGTGCTATATTGTGCTTAAAAAAAACATTTTTTCTAGGGACAGAAAACTGTAGGTAGGGAGAGTGTGTCAGTTTCTTTCACTGTCAAAGTCCTTGTTTCCAGGGACCTGGAAGGACAGTGAGGTAATTCTCCTTGTGCTAAATTGTGCTTAAAAAAAACATTTTTTCTAGGGACAGAAAACTGTAGGTAGGGAGAGTGTGTCAGTTTCTTTCACTGTCAAAGTCCTTGTTTCCAGGGACCTGGAAGGACAGTGAGGTAATTCTCCTTGTGCTAAATTGTGCTTAAAAAAAACATTTTTTCTAGGGACAGAAAACTGTAGGTAGGGAGAGTGTGTCAGTTTCTTTCACTGTCAAAGTCCTAGTTTCCAGGGACCTGGAAGGACAGTGAGGTAATTCTCCTTGTGCTAAATTGTGCTTAAAAAAAACATTTTTTCTAGGGACAGAAAACTGTAGGTAGGGAGAGTGTGTCAGTTTCTTTCACTGTCAAAGTCCTTGTTTCCAGGGACCTGGAAGGACAGTGAGGTAATTCTCCTTGTGCTAAATTGTGCTTAAAAAAAACATTTTT